>CM077094.1:0-1200000 GCA_039513925.1 Platanthera zijinensis
TGGGGATTGGTTTTGAATAAGATAATTATTTTTTAAATTATTTGTTGTTTTGCGTTGATAGTTAGAGATTGAGAAATTGGATAGTTATAGGAGACTGGATCATTAGCTAGTAGTGCTGATTCAGTTGATTTGATAGTTTTATTATGTTTTGTTTTAATACTTAATTTAATTATTGTGTTACCTAAATTATCAATAATTATGTTTCTATAGTTATCAAATCCTAACAATATTACTGCTCATTTCCAGCTAGTTAAGATGACTGCTTAATGTTATTCTAACATCATAATTGATTTTTGACATGATTGCAAACAATGATGAGATGACAACTAAAATGTTGAGGAAATTATTCTACAACAGAATAGCACAAGTTGAAATAACAATTTGAATGTAAATGAATTATTTTACATGAAGCATTCCTAACTCAATTTTTAAAGTGATTTAACTTAGCCTCATCCAATGGTTTAGTGAAGATATCAATAACTTGATTATCATGGAGAAAAATTCAAGATAAATATTCACTTTCTACATGTTCTCTAATAAAATGATATCACATTTCTATATGCTTAGTCCAGCTATGAGAGACAGGATTCTTAACAATAGAATTGTACTGGATGATTCACAATATAATGGAGATTAACTTACATTGAGGTTGTACTCCTCTAGCTGATGTTGCATCCACAATATTTGTGCCCAACAGCTCCCTGTAAGGATCTATTCAGACTCAGCAGTGGATATTGCCATGCTAGTTTGCTTTTTACTGCTCCATGAGACCAGTCTCTTTTCTAAGATTTGATAAGTACCACTTGTACTCTTCCTATCTTCCTTACAACCTGCAAAGTCTGCATCTAAATTGTCAATTAGTTCAAAAAAATTATTTCTAGGGTACCAAAGGCCAAGATGTTAGTTGCCCTTAAGGTATCTCAAAATCCTCTTTATAGCTGAGTAGTGAGAATACTTAGGACATGCTTGATACCAAGCAGAAACACATATTATATACATGATATCTGGTCTACTAGTAGTCAGATACAACAATGATCCAATGATGCATCTATACATGGATTCATCAAAGGGTTTTCTGAAAGTTATTAGAGTAGTTGTCTAAATCACCTAGAGGGAGTGAATAGGTTGATTGTGACTTTCTTGATTTTCTTAGTTTTTTTAGGTTTAACTACACAATCATAGAAAGCACACAGTTATTTATAGTAGTTCCCCAAGGTATGGGTACATTCAATCTCCCTCCCACCTTTCTAATAGTGTGTTAAACAAGACAATCTTCTCCAAACACGGCTCAAAGAGCTTACAACGCAGATCCCTCATGATCTCTGAGGCTTCCTCCAAGCCCTACCTTGGGCAACAGTCCTATACACTTTGAGTAATATTTACTCCTACAACTAAATGACCCTCAATATCACCCACCTTAGGCTTATAAGGAAGACCTACAACTCGGGCTTGGATGAAAACCCTACATTAAGAGATAATAAATCTCATACCTCAAATCATGATAAGATCCTACCTCAAGCACACAGTCCCGACCTCAGATCTATAATAGGATCCTACAACTCAGGCTTTATATTTTAGTCTTACAACTCAGATCCTTAATGATCCTACAGGATGAGTGAAAGTTTGATGATGATTGACTCCAGAGGGAATGTTCTCTAAGTTTTCTTCTTCCTGAACTTAGAAAGCTCAGTCCTTTCTTCTTCACATCATTAAGATTATTGATCTTCAAATTTTCTCTGCTTATGCTGAGAAGTCAACTGCAGAGTTCTGTTTCTCCAAGCCTTTGATGTAATAGTTGAGTGTAGTGGACATGAAAATGAATAGCATCTTGAGTTTGCTCGGCTTCTTCTTGTACAAAAAAGTTTTCTAATCTTGTTATTGAAGACTAATTGATTTTTAGTTGTTGATTTCTTCAAATAGTCAACCTTTGTATGAATTTCACAAACTTATTAGTTAATCTCAGTGTCAAAGATTTTCTTGCTTGCTTGATGGATAGGAAGAAGATTACCAAAATTCTTCGTTTTTGATTTCTTGGAAAGATCCTTTTATGACCCTCTGTCCAACAACCCCATAAGTTGTATGGACTAGCCCAGCCGTAATAGGTAACTGCAATATATCTTTAGGATTAATTGATGTACAAAAGGCATACGTCGTCATTTGTGAACTAGCGTGTAAGTCCCACAATATTTGAATTAATGATGATATCAACATGATAGTGCTTGTGGACTTAGCAATTTTCTTAATTTGCATAGGCATTGAGTGCAGTCAAGTGACTCAGTGCAAAAACACTTAGCAAAAATTCTGTTTGCTGAGGCATTGAGTGAACCTTTGAAAGTTATTACTTCAAGGTTAGCTAGACGCCTAGAGGGGGGTGAATAGGTCTTTTCATTTTCTTTAGAGTTTTTGTGGTGTTTATAGTTTGGTGATCTAGAGCTTGTCCTAATTTCCTGCAATGCAATAAAGAGACAAGCAACATAGCAAGCACACAAAGATTTATAGTGGTTCCCCAATTGGGTACATCCACTTTTCCTCCCACCTAACAAACTGATCTAGTGGACTAGGCACAAACTCCACCAATATGCTCCTCAGAGCTTACACCTCAGGCCCTCAGCCTTACACACAGATTCTTCTCAGAATCCAAACTCAGAACCACAAGGGTTCCTACCTCAGAGCCTTGCAGTGCTCCTATAGCTCAGTGGTCCACTGGCCACCTACCTCAACCTTATTTCTAAGGCCTACAGCTCAGGCACAAAGTGCCCTACAACCTCAGGCACAAGGCCTTACTCCTATAATGCAACACTCCTATAACTTAGTACTTATTCATGTACCTACCTCAGTGCCCTTTCAGGCACCTATAGCTTAGCATCCTCCAAGGCCTATAACTCAGTGACACACTTGTCACCTACAGCTCAGTGACTCACCAGTTACCTACCTTTGGCACAAGGCCCTACACTCAGGCTGGGAGAACAACCCTACCTCAGATCCACACTTGGATCCTACCTCAGAGAGCAGTACTCTCCTATCTCAAACACTTAATCCCTACAGCATAGATCCACACTTGGATCCTACCTCAGTACCCCAGTAGGGCACCTACCATAGTGATAAATTAGTCACCAACCACTCAGGTATAAAGTGCCCTACACTCAGATTCAAATAAACTAAATCCTTCAAAAAAATTAATCAGGAAAGTAGAAAACTGACTCAGAGAAAACTCTTTGAATCCAACTTGCTGGACTCTTCAGATAACAGTCCAGCCCACTTGATGTAGAAGGGATGAGTCTTCTTCTATAGCTAATTGCTGTTCAAGGCTTACAGTCCTTCACACAGCTATCTCCCTTTGCTGATGAATCAGCTAACTTGTTCTCCAAAGAACAATCTAGCTGAACTGGAAGAAGCTTCAGCTATCTTTCTCTCTTAGCCTTCTGGCTTGCCTGCTGGACTATTGCTTTCAATCTTATCAATGAAGATTCGAGTCCAACCGCCTCTTTTTCTAATTGTGCTTCAGTTCTAGTTTTGTTTGTTTCATTTTCATTAACCCTAATCTGCTTGTCTTCTATTCCTTTTATATTTATTTATTTTGAATCAATGGCACAATCAGAATGTGAGGCCCAGTCATGGATCGTGAGCGCCACCTCGCTCAGAAGAAGACAAACAGTACTTTTTGGCCCTGCTGTAGCTTTCCCGCAATGGTACAAAGTGCCCTGACTACGCTCGACGAACGGTGATCTGGGTTCGACGAATGTTGAAATCAGTTTGATGAAATCCACACTAAGCTCGACAAACTTAGAGTCTTCAACCTTTAACTTAAGCTCGACGAAATCTTAGCTCAGCTCAAAGAACACAGGATTTGGTTCGATGATTATTGAATCTTTAACCTTTGACTTGAGCTCGACGAAATATGAGCTGTGTTCGACGAATTCTGAACAGTGCTCAATGAATTCAAAATCCAGTTCATGAAATGCTGAGTTGAGCTCGACGAACTCAGACTCTCAGCCTTTAACTTTAGCTCGATTAAAGTCAAGCTTAGCTCGACGAACTCTGAATCCAGTTCGATGTTTCCGGACATAGTGAAATTCTTCTGGCTTGGTCTCAGCTATCTCAGCGGTTTCTTCTTCACAGTTGTCTTCTGTTCTCAGCGGTTTCTTCTTATCAGCTGAGACAATCTTCTGTCTCAGCAGTTTATTCTTCACAAATATCTCTGTTCTTAGTGGTTTCTTCTTCTCAGTTGACACTATCTTCTGTCTCAGCATTTTAGCTGAGACCAACATTTCTCTCAAGGACTTGTGTTGAGCTTCTTAGTTATCTTAGCAGTTCTGCTGAGACTATCTTCTCAACTGTCTCAGCGGTTTTGCTAAGACTATCTTCTCAGCTTTCTTAGCGGTTCTCCTCAACTTTCTCAGCGATTCTATTGAACTGTCTAAGAGGTTTTGCTGAACAGTCTCAGTGGTTTTGCAGAACTGTCTCAGTGGTTTTGCCTTAGACAAATTGTCTGACTTCCAGCATTCTCTTCCTGTTCACATGTCTAATCAAGGATAACCTGCATGCAAGAACTAAAACATACATCAAATACATTATACCCCTTAGCATGATTGGTGATGCATCTTCAAATCCTAAGAAACATTGAAGGGCACAATTCCTAATAATCTCCCCCTATTTGAATAAGGCAGAACACACATCCATGCTAAGGTGCATCAACACAAAAATATCATGATGGCCTGATGATACTTTATCATGATAATTAGCCATCCCAGTAAAGGATGACTCCCCCTAGGTGAGATGGCTCAACTCTATGATTGAATGACCAATAATACAAGTGAATTTTCAATCATTGACTATATTGACATTTTGATTAAGATATTCCTAATCGTTAACAAATTTAGAGAGTCATAACTTCCAAAAAAAAAGTTATCTAGTGCTTTCTTTTGATTTAATATTCATCGTATTAGGAAACAAATGAATTAAATAAGTAAAAATATGAGTAAATTCGTATTTATTTTATTTGTGGTTAATAAGCCTAGTTTTCCTTTGTTTTCTTGCAAGAAATTCTAAAGAAATCGATCCGGAGAAGCAAAGCTGGAATTGTTTTTGGCTTGTGCAGGTTATTGCAATAACATGAAAAAGTTATTGCAACAACTGCTAGACAGATTTTGAATTTAAAATTCGAATTTTATGCCAAATGAAAATTGAAAAGATGCAACTTTTTGTAAAGGGCTGCACAATTTTAAGAGTATAATCTCATACCATATATGGAGAGAGGATTTATTAGAGAGGAGTGGAGAACATCATCTTGGGGAGATTGCTTTGGAGAAGAACTAGGGCAAACCAGATCTTGGCGAAGGACTGCTTGGGGCCGACTTAGAGAGAAATTTCCTGCACTCTTTTTAATCCATTCAGTACAAAGATTTGATCAAGTCTTACGATAAAAGTCGTAGAGTCGCAAGATCTCAAGCTAAGGAGATTAAGTCTCTTAAGGCTTGGGAGAGCACTCTGAGGGAGGAAGTAGCAAAGATGGACTCACTCAAAATGGAAGCCCATGTCGCAATCGAAGTATACCAAAAGGCTCTCGAGCACCTAAATTTGAAGGAGAAAATCAATCAAAAGCTAGAAAAACAACTGACTGATGAAAAGAAACTTGTTGAAAGTTTCTCCAAGCATAAGACAATTCTTTCACTTGTGGTAGAATTTTCTGGTCAAGGTAAGGGTACTGACTTAGGCAATGTGGCTGCTCCAAGTAAATCTTCTAGGAGAAATAAAGCCCAAAGAAGAAATAAGGCTGCCAATAGGCTCTAGACAAATAGAAGGAGAAAACTCCTCAAGAACAAACTCCATTTAAAAAGGTTATATTTCCAACAAACGAGTTTGATCATGACTCGTCCTATGGTCACTTTGCTAGGCCTACTCATGTAGAGCCCATGTATCGGTACCAAGGATGGACCCGTCTCCGGAACTTTGGTGAGAGTGTCTTCAAGGCACCTTATGAAAAGATCACTCATCAGACATACGGACCTATAATCATGGTCACAACATCAAGAAAGCTCCAAAAACCAAACCTATTGTGGAAAAGCATATTATGGAGAAGAAGTCATGTGTGTGCCATCACCACGAAGCTTCTACCTCCAAGTCTGCTGCCCCTGTTAGACCACACTTTCAAAAGGTCAAGCAGGAGAACTTGAGGAAGAGATACAACATGTTTGACTGTTGGTGCTGTGGCAAGGTTGGTCACTTTGCCATAGATTACTGGTTTAACCCCAGGTATTATGTAACTCTGTGAGTTAATAATGTGAGAATGACAACTCACAATGTTAACACTCATAGGGGAGTATTCTAACGAGAGACCAAGGGCCCAAACAAGTTTGGGTTCCTAAGGCAACTTGATTCTACTTTTATAGGAATGTCCAAAGGCCACCAAAAATCCTATTTAGTATTTGGACAGTGGATGCTCTCGGCACATCACCGTAACTAGAAGCCTACTCCAGAATTATTCTCCAGTCATGAACGTGCCAAAAGCCATCTATGGAGGTTCTCACAAAGGGATTACCAAAGGCTACGATATGATTACAAATGGTAGTGTATCCTTCTGAAATGTGGCTTATGTTGAAGGATTGGAACGCAGTCTTATAAGCATAAGTCAGCTATGTGATAAATAATACATAGTAGAATTTCATACAGATAAGTGTTTGATAAAATCGGTTCATAAGTTAGAAACGATTTTATCAGGCACTCGTAGTAGGAATATATTTTATTTAAATTTTATTTGCATAGACTCTTCTATGCCAGTGTGTTTTTTGGCAAAAGAAAGTGCGTCTCCTGGTGACCAATGACCCAATATTAAGTGCATTAAAGATAGACCTTGTCACGCATGTATAAAAGGAAAGCAAATAAGGGCTTCCTTTAAAAGCATTATTGGCAAAGATTCTAATAGGTGTTTACAACTACTTCATATGGACTTGTTTGGCCCACTGCAAGTTAAAAGTTTGGGAGGTAAGGATTATACATTGGTTATTATTGATGATTACTCTCGCTTTGTGTGGATGTTCTTTCTAAAATATAAGTTAGATACTTTTAATATCTTTACAAATTTTGTAAGGCAAGTTCAGAATGAATAGAACTACTCCGTTGTCAAAATCAGAAGTTACAATGGAACAGAGTTCAAGTTTGGGGCCATGACAGAATTCTGTGAAAGTTTTGGTATCTTTCATGAGTTTTCCTCTCCTCGTACTCCTCAATAGAATGGAGTCGCTGAGAGAAGGAATAGAACACTCATAGAGGATTGCAGAACCATGTTGAGTAATGCCTCACTACCAAAATATTTCTGGGCTGAAGCCATCAACACTATTTGCCACGTGCAAAATCGAGCACTCATAAACAAGAACCATAATAAGATACCTTACGAATTACTAAAGGGCAGGAAATTGACTATTTCATATTTTAAAATCTTTGGCAGTAAATGCTTCGTACTTAACAACGAGAAAGTATCATACGACTAAATTTAGTGAAAATAGTTTTAAAGGTATTTTCGTAGGATATAGTAGCCATAGTAAGTCATATATGATTTTTAATAAGAAAACCCTGGTTATAGAAGAATCAATCAATGTTGTATTTGATGAGACGAGCTTGCTGCATGGTTGTTCTAGTGTGTTTTTTGAAATGCGGGTTCAAGACTAAATGAATTGAGCTTGGATGAGCCAGATTAAGAAAAAGAGAAGAGTTCATGATGATCACACTCCAAACCAATTGGAGAGGTTTGATCACCATGATGAAGATGACATCCAAGTTGATGAAGTCACTCTAGTGATAGAGGAAGCTCCAAATGCAAGACCCTAGAGCTCAGACACTTGAAGGATCACCCAATTGATCAAATCATCGTAGATCCCCGGGATGGTGTCAGAACTAATAGAGGTACATCTAATGAAAATCTCTATTTAATTTTTCTCTCGCAGGTTGAACCAAAGAAGTTTGAGGAAGCAAACTCAGACGTGTCTTGGATAATGTCAATGGAAGAAGAACTGAATTAATTCAAGCGTTGCCAAGTCTGGAAGCTTGTTCCAAGACCCAAAAGTAAGAACGTTATCGAAACAAAGTGGGTCTACAGGAATAAGATGTACGAAGATGGAACAATCATAAAGAATAAGGTCAGACTCATCGCCAAGGGATACCGACAAGAAGAAGGAATAAACTTTGATCTAATGTATGCTCCAGTTGCAGGTTGGAGGCAATCAGGTTGTTCATAGTATATGATGCACTAAAGGGCTTCACTATCTATCAGATTAAGGGAAGTCGACCATCCTTAATGGTGACATTAAGGAAGAAGTGTATGTGGAAGAACCTCTAGGTTTTGTTGATTTAACCATCTTGATCATGTTTATCTTTTATTTAAAGCTTTATCTGGTTTGAAATATGCTCCTCGAGCTTGGTATGAGACGTTGTCTAGCTTCTTCTTGAGAACAAGTTCACAAGAGAAAAGATAGATAAGGTATTATTTCTTAGGAAAATAAAAGGCAAGATTTTGCTAGTACATATCTATATCGATGACACAATATTTTGCTCTACTGAAGACAACCTCTGTAAGAAGTTTCAAAATTTATGCAAGGGAAGTTTGAAATGAGCAGTATGGGAGAGCTGAAGTATTTCTTAGGAATTCTGGTGAAACAATCTGAAGATGGAATTTTCATCTCTCAGACAAAATTCACCAGGGAGTTAATTAAGAAATTCGGAATGGAGAACACAACCTCTATGATGACCCTAATGGGTTCATCTATGTCTCTGGACAAAGATGAAAAAGGGAAACCTTTTAATGAAACAAAGTACTGAAGCATAATTAGATCCTCGCTCTATCTTACTGCTAGTAGACCGGACATAATGTTTTCTACATGTGTGTGTGCTAGATTTCAAGTGAACTCTAAGAAATCTCACTACGCTACTGCAAGACGGATTTTGAGATACCTTAAAGGTACACCAAATCTTGCCTTATGGTACCCAAGAAGTAATGATAGCGAACTAATTGGTTTTTCAGATGCTGATTTTACAGGAACCAAAGATGACAGGAAAAGCACTTTCGGGACTTGTCAATTCCTAGGAAGAAGGATTATCTCCTGGAGCAGTGACAGGAAAAGCACTTTCGGGACTTGTCAATTCCTAGGAAGAAGGATTATCTCGTGGAGTAGGAAGAAGCAGAATTGTGTCACAATTTTAACAGCTGAGTCAGAGTATATCTCTGCATACCGTTATTGTGCACAACTGCTATGGATAAAGAATCAGTTTGAAGGCTACAAAATGAAGTTCAAGAACATTCCAATATTTTGCGACTCCTCCAGTGCAATTGCAATCGCCAACAACTCAATCTCTCACAACAGGACAATGCACATAGAGCTGAGGTATCACTTTATCAGGGAGCATGTGGAGCATGGTGACATCAACCTCCAGTATGTTCTAACTGACAAGCAGGTTGTAGACATTTTCACGAAGCCGCTAGACGAGGCCGAGTTCTCGTTCTTCAAAACTGAACTTGGCATGCTCAACAAAGAAGAATGAAGAAGGAGGTCTCACAACAAAGTTAAAGGATCGGGAAATACTTCAAAAATTCAGACAACTCTAAGTTTGGACTTCATTTCTCAAGTACTACTCTTACTACTCGAGTACTAGATAGGACTACTCGAGAAACAAGAATATCTCCCGAGAAATACTTCTTGAGTTCCAGTCTGCCTCTCAAGAACTATCAAACTGCTTCTCGATAACTTCAAGTCTACTTCTCGAGACAGTACTTCACTACTCGAGAATAACATTATCTTCACTCGAGTAATGGCCTTCCAATCAAAAAGTCAGATGCAGATTTTTTCCTGAAGTTCAAATTTCTGATATTCGAACCCAAACTTTTACACCGCCACATTTTCAGGTATGTTACTTTTATTATTTCCTTAATCATCATAAATTAAGACTTATATAAATAAAATAAGTCCGGAAATTCCAAATCACTCGATTTCTAAACCCTTTTCTCAAGAAAACGAAAAACTCTTCATCTTCTCTGTCGTCGTCACCTCTTGTCATCACTTCAACTTTTTCTCTCAGAAAGAAGATTTTCATTTATCTCTCTCAATCGATGGCCCCTCCGTCAAAGATTAGTATAGGCAGTGAACTAGTTTCTACAGGTATTGCCGATTTGTCAGATGATTTTCAAAATCTTCCTCTGCTCTTAGAAGCCGCTGGACTCATATTCATCTTGGAGCACCCGTGCAAGATTTTATTTCCATAGGTTGAAGAATTTTTCCAAAGTTCCAAGTTAAAGAGAAATGGGAAGATTCTTAAGACCAGAGTCCGTGGGATTAAAGTTAAGCTAACAACTCCAATCATTTCTAAACTTATTCGACTGCAGGCATTGAGGAAGAAGATGACCTAAAATAAGAGGATTATGATAGGGCATGTTGTTTTTGTGGAATTTCTGTTGGTGTGAACACCATTCGACGCCCTAATCTCAATCCAGAAAGCAAGCTGCTAGTGGATATACTTGGGAAAATTCTTCTGTGTAAGACTAGTTCTATCAACTTCATCATTGCAGAATTCTTTGACATGATGACATCAGTCATTTGCAGGAAGAAATTTCAATTTGGGATGCTGATTTTGACAAGATCAAGGAAAGCATAAAAGATCCAAACTATGGCAAAATTATGTCTCTTCTACTTAATGAATTAAGGCCAGACATTTTTGATCTATTCAAAGGTACCACTCTGCACTATATGAAGAATGTCTCTATCTCCTCAATTCAAAGATGGGATCTCAAGCTTCAGAACTCTGCTTAGGCTGTAAAAGCACATGATCACAATGAGGATGAGGACAGGACCCCATCTTCTCCTCTAAATCAAGTAGCTGACACATCTGGTGTTGTTGCTGAGGGGGAGTCTGCTTCTTCAATCACAAAGGCAAGCCATTCTACCCCTCCTCTAGATGTTGATTCACCTGTTGCCACTCCTGTTGAAGAAGTGCTTACTGATGCACAAGTATAAGAACAGGTCTTATCTACAGAGGAAGACATAAAAAGAATGATAGAGTAGCTCACTTCCAAAGAGCCTCTTTCCCCTATACATGCTGAGAAATCCCCTCATCCAGAACCATCTCTATCAGACCAAAATTCTGAACCAGAGTCACCCATCTCTCAAACTCCTTCTGTAGATATATATGAAGAAGAACTAGTGCAGATTTCTGATGACAAAGAAGATTCTCCTGAACCAGTTGAGGCTCCTCTCAAGAGCCTGGACTTCTCCCTTCCCACCATTCTTGGTGAGAAAGGAGATGTTTTGATTCATACCACCAGAGCCCAGAGCTCAGTTATCATTGAAGAAATCCCCCCTAGACAGCTCCTTTAGTCACTCCTCCTCCTCCTCCAAGTCCTCAATCTAAAGTACATGATGCTAATACCATACATGAGAAGATTGAATTCATGCTAAAACAGCAAAGAGAGTATTTTGATCAGTTTCTCAAGGCCTTCACAGATAAAGTCACTGCTCTAGAGAAAGAAATGAGCAGAGGATTTGCTAAAATCCAGCACAATACTGATGAGCTTAGACACATGTTCCAAGTAGGGTGGAAATCCCTAGATCATACAATTACTAGAATTGGTCAGGTCATGGACCAATCAGTAACTCTAGCAAACAATCAAATCCAACTAGAAAAGAAACCTCAAGAGCATACCTTCAAAATATGTGAAGAGGTTGGAATATACAAAGAGGCTGCAATAGCCACCCTATCCATAGAAATCAGAAAGGGGGAGAGCCTAATGAAAGAATTCTTAGAAAAATCTGAAGAAAGAAAGAAGATAGAATGGGAAGCAAATCTGACTGAGCTACATGCTGATTTCCAGAATCAAATTGATGGTGTAAAATTTCATACTTATGACACAGCAGTGTGGATGCACAACCAGATATTTCTTGATTTCCAAGCTGATCCTAATGTAATTCCACATCATCTTAATACTATTGCTCAACATCCTTCTGCCCAGCAGCAAACATTCTCTCCAAGACCTGAAGGTTCAGATGCACCACCTCCAGAAAGTTATTCCCAAGTATGTGGATCTGAACAAACTGATATGCCTCCTAAAGTACCTCCTAAAGTACAAATTCCTAAAAGGAAGAAAGTAAATAATGGTGCTTTTGCCAGCATAACCACTCCTGATCCAGAAGCAGAAAGAAGAAAAACTAAAGAATTTGCTGAAATATGGAGCCCAACTTCTAAATCTCTAATTCTTGATACTCTCAAACTTATCATGGACTATAATCAAAGCAGGAGTGATCATTACAGCTCTCATGAATGGGAACTGTATGAGAAATCTTTAACCAAGAGAAGAATATATGATAGAGAGTATGGAAGGAATAATCCAAAGGCTCCTCCTAGACCTCCAAAGTATTATCCCAAGCCTTTCTTCTACCAGAAGAGACTATAAGAAAAGAAGGAGAGACAACAACAACAGCAAAGTTTAAAGAAATTGAAGATGATCAATAGATTTCTTTATAAGATTTTGTTGAACTGGATTTCATGGACAATTCTATAAAATATAAATCATTAATTTTGATGATCTTTCTTTTCTATTTCTTAGCATTTTATTATTATCACGGTGTTTACTAGTCACTGTATTTGTTTATCTTGATATAATTCACCTTAGTCTAGAGAGTTCTGACTTCTACAAATAGGGGGGATTATTGGGCATTATATCCACAATAACGTAGATTTGTATGAAGTCACCTTGAACTAAGATGAATTAAGTTGTATTTAATTCCATGTTTGAGTTATGTGTTTTCAGGATATAATTGTCAAGTGCAGACCAATGTCAGTCTATAATGAGTCACCAAACACAAGACCATACAATATAATCTCTCATTGTGTGATCAATGGTATTGAATCATGTGTAGCCTCTCTATTAGGACACACTTCATTTGCAAAGCACTAAAGCAATGGAAGAAAGAAATGTTGCTGATTTTGTTTGAAGAAAAGTAATTTTCATGAAGTAAAATTTTTCTAAGAACACTACTTGAGTAGTATAACTTGTACTCGAGTAGTACTGGAATGAATTCTCGACTATGCTAAATACAGTTCTCGAGTAACAAAAATCATTCTCGAGAAGGCTAAGTCTAATACTCGAAAAAGACCAGGAGTACTCGAGTACTACTTATCTATGTCTCGAGTTTAATCAAAAATTCATTTCAGAAATTTTCTAAGTGTTGTACTCGAGTAACAGAAGCCAGTACTCGAGAAGGCCAAGCCTTGTCTCGAGAAGTCAGAGGACCAGTACACGAGTAAGAAGAAATTTAGTTTCGAGAAGAAGTCTTGTTCTCGAGAAGTCATAGTAGTTCTCAAGAAGTCTTACTATAATTCTCGAGTAGTAGAAGTCACTTCTCGAGAAGTAAGAAATCACTTTCGCAATTTCCTATGTCTTGTTCTCGAGAACCTTACATCCTTCTTCTCTAGAAACAAAAGTTATTACTCGAGTACTCTATAAACCACTCGAGAAATGCAGGAAATTTTTCTGAAATTTTTTTAAGTCTAGACAGAAATGATTCCAAATTTAATCTCGATTCTTATTGATCCACGTGTGTAGTCATTTATGATTATGACCGTTAGGCTTGTCATATAAAAGGTCTTATCAAATTCGAGTAACCCTAAGACAAGAAATCAAGTATTCTGAATCGTAATATACATTCTAAATCGGGAAAGCCGCTTATCCTCATCGTCATTCTCGCTGCTGCTCTTCTCTTATTCAAAGGATTTAGAACAAGGATCGATCAACAGATCTAGCCGCTCAATCTCTACAGATCTCTCTCTTGATCGTGTTGATCTCAAGCATTTCAGATCTAGAAACTTAGCTGCCATCTTCTTCGATCATTTCTATCAAAGCGTCAAAGTTTAAGAAATAAGAAGGGCTGAAGATTCAGATCTGAGATAATTTTGTTTGTATATTTTTTTGTATAACATCTTTAATCTTGTTGGAGATTTTTCTCCGACTTGTAGGAGTTTGTTCTTCGAGAAATTTTTGTAGAAACCATTTTAAGGATCGAGTTGTAGGGGCGTTGCTCCGAGTTGTAGGATTGGTTTTCAATCCGAGTTAATAGTGAAGTAGTCGAGTCTAGCGTGTTGCTAGATTGGTGGGGTGGAGAGTGGACGTACCCAAGATTGGGGAACCACTATAAATCTTGTGTTCTCTGTGGTTTGTTTGTTTATTTTCTGCGCTCCGTTCGTATAAGTTTTTATTCCACAAAAAGACGCAGACCTTACCTATTCACCCCCTCTAGGTGATTTAGGTAGACAATTAAAAACATTAGTTGTAGTTATTGTACCTAACAAAAATTCCCTCATAGGATTTCGTAGCAAACTTAGTCAAGTACTACTTCCCATTGTTGAGCACAAAGCACTTGCTTCCAAAGATCATTAGATAGGCAAGATTTTTTTTCTTCCTTTGATAATCACATAGGGAGTCTTCTTGTGATTCTTGTTGATAGAAGCTCTATTCAAGACATGATAAGCAGTGTTTACTACCTCAGCCCAGAAGTATTCTTGGAAAGAAGTATCACTGAATAATGTTCTGCCAACCTCTATGAGAGTCTTGTTCTTTATCCCAGCAATCCCATTTTGTTGGGGTGTTCTTAGAGAAGAAAACTCCAGATGAATCCCTTGCTCTTCAAAGAAATTTATCATGCCTTCAGACTGAAATTCAGTGTCATGGTCACTTCTGATTTTTACTACAGAACTGCACTTTTCATTCTGAAATTGCCTAACAAAGGTTACAAGGATGTGAAGGGTTTCAGACTATTTCTTTATAAAGAAAACCCAAGCAAATCTGGAATATTCATCAACTATCACAAGTGTGTAGACTTTCCTAACTAGACTATGAATTGGAATAGGGCCAAATAAGTCAATATATAAGAGGTACAAACACCTCTCTGAATTTGTTTCGTCCATTGATCACAATGTCCTAGATTTCAAGAAGGCTTACAAGCCAATGGTATACACATGAATGTATTTGATGCATGCTCTAAGTTTAATGTGTGCAGATTGTTCTTTATCACACTGATTAGACAGGTTGTCTTAGTAACAATGACAGGTGGACACAAGACAGGATGGTGACAATACAAAAATCTTACTTAGTCCAAATGTGTTGAGTGAAGGCAACTCACTCAACGCCACATGGCTAGAAGCATTGAGTAAAGCTCAAGCAGTCAAAGCCTTAGTATTGCGAATGCAAAAATCTAGCTAAGTACAGAAGCGTCAAGTGAGAACAGCTCACTCGACGCTAGAAGAACAAAAGCATGGAGAGAACAACACACTGTCAAAGACATAGTGTTGCTGATTAGAATTCTGGCTAAGTCCAGAAGTGTTGAGTGAAGGCAGTTCACTCAACTTCTACTCAATAGAATTCTGTCTGACTATAGATGCGTTTAGTGAAGGTTGTTCACTCAATGCCTCAATCAATAAAACTAGTTACTGGATAGGAAGTAAATTCACCAACTCCAGAAGCATCGAGTGAGGACAACTCACTCGACGCTAGAAAAGCAGAAGCGTTGATTGTAGCTCATGCAGTAAAAGCCTCAGAAGAAGCAGACATAAAATCTGTCTATGTCCAGAAGCATTGAGTGCAGACAGTTCACTCAACAGACAATTCACCTAAGTATAGAAGCATTGAGTGAACGCTATTCACTCAACGCCTAATCAAGATGACAAGCAAATGCAGAAAGCATTGAGTATAGAAGCTACACTCAACGTCTTCATACAGAGAAATACAACCAAGTTCTGATGCATCGATTGATGAAGGCTCACTCGACGCCAAAGCTGTTAGACTATAAAAGTCTATATGCATTGAGTAATGAATGCTCACTCAACGCTAGAGATGCAGAATTTGACTAAGTACTTGTGCATTGAGTGGCAAGGCTTCACTCAACGCCTGATCTGTCTGTCTAGAATTTGCTAAGTCTACGAGCGTTAAGTCATACTGACGTCAGCAGAAATTTAAATGTCGCGGGATCTACTTGCTAAAAGACAAAAGGCGCATCTTGCCTTTAGTACAACTATTATGCAAAAAGAAAGTGTTGCAGTTACCTACTCTTATGGTCCACAATGCTCAAAGAGCTTTTGGACGACGGGATACAAGTGCAGGGTTTCGAGAATGGGAAAAAGAACTTTTTGGAGAGATATTTTTCATCAACTCATCTTCTTCTCGAAAACAAAGAAGTGCTCTGCAACTAGTTCATCAAGAGATAGTCTGATAACTTCAGACAAAGGTTGTTGATTGAAGATATACAAAGAACAAAAAACTCATTGATCTTCTTCAGCAAGTTCAGGAACATTTGTTTTTGAAATCTTCCCAACTCAAGCTAAAACATCCTGAAGATCTGTTATCTTAGAGCTGAGAAGAAGCTAGGGCTGAGCTATCTCATCTAGAGAGAAGACACATAGAACATTTTCTTTGGAGTTATTTCTTAATCAACAACATACTCTTTCTATACGATCTTAACAGATCTGAGCTGTAAGCCTAATCTATAAAGACCGAGTTATAGGATCCTTCTATGGATCTGAGGTAGGATCCAGTGGTGTATCTGAGGTAGGTCCTGCGTGCCTGAGCTGTATGAGATTCTTTCTCTGGGGTAGGATCCTTGGTGTATCTGAGTGTATGATATCCCCCTAGCCCGAGTTGTAGGACTTTGAGAAAATTCTAAGGTATGTGATCTATGGATCACGGAGCTATAGGAGCATTATTTACTCTGAGTGGTAGGGTCTTGGGCCTGAGGTATGACTTGGAAGAGTCTGAGAGATCCTGAGGGATCTGTGTTGTAAGCTCATTGAGCCAAGTTTGGAGAAGTTGGCCTTGTCTAACACATGTTAGAAAGGTGGGAGGGATCGTAGATGTACCCATACCTTGGGGAATCACTATAAACACTTGTGTGCTATTATGTATTCTTGGAAGCCAGCTTAACACTAAGTCATAACACACAAAGAAAATAAGTTAGTCATAAAAGACACAAAAACCTATTCACCCATCGTGTAAGTGTTTAGCTACCAAGAAAAACAAAGATTTTCAAGCGGTATGAGAAGCAGGTTGTTCAAACAGAACTTAATAGTCAGAATAAATCTCCAAGGGTAGCTACAGATTATCTGTATGGGTGCATCCCAAGGAGCTAATGGGTGTTTTCCCGAAAACCGAAACCCGAAACCCGAAATCCCAAACCCCAAACCCCAAACCCCAAACCCTCAACTCTTAACCCTACCCTATACTCTATACCCTAAAACCTAAACCCAAAACCCTAAACCCTAAACATAAACCCTAAAACCCGAAACCGAAACCCGAAACCCAAACCCAAATCCAAAACCCAAAACCCGAAACCCGAAACCCGAAATCCCAAACCCCAAACCCCAAACCCTCAACTCTCAACCCTACCCTATACTCTATACCCTAAACCCTAAACCCTAAAACCCAAACCCTAAAACCCTAAACCAGAAGAATGTGCCTCCTTCGACCCAATCTCTCTCAAACACCGACTATGTTCCGGGTATTGGAGATGATTTCTTCAATCAGAAGTGGAGGTACTCTCTGACCCAATCTCTCTCAAACTCCCCTTTGGAATCCTCCAATGCCTCGCCGGTCTCCTCGAATGTGGAATCGCCTCCTTCAATGCCCTAAACTCACCGTATGGGGAAGAAGCCCTAATCTAATCAACTTCCCCCTTGATAGATTAACCTGCTCCCTTCGAATAATAAGCCTTTGTCGGGAGGTTGTAAAGAACTGGAAGACTTATATAACACCCCTATCCATCACATAGCATATAGTAGTAGGTCCGGCCGGGGACCGACGCCATAACACCTCAACAAAACGTAAAACAACCTTTTAGATCAAACCAAAACCTCCATTTTTCAAACTTAACTTCTCCTGTCATAATGCTAACAATCAGTTTGGAGCGGGTTTCGTTCTTAGAGATTTTGATAATAAAATTCTTTTTGGTATACACCTTAACGTAAATTCCTAGTCTACATGGTAGGCCTATCTGAAAGGCACCTTATTGGCCATCCAAATTTGCATTAGCAAAAGATCTCTCCATCATGATCAAGTGTACATTAAGACGGATTATCCCTCGCTCGCTAAACTCTCCAGCAATGACTCTAAATGTAACTGGAATTATTACCATTTATTTTCTACTTGTCGCTCCTTCCTTAGGTTTTTTAACTTGTCTATTATACTCACCCATAGACAAGGAAACTTGGGTGCTGCTGTGATTGCTATTATAGGTTCACAGGTAGAAGTTTTTGGGAATTCAATCATGAGAACATACCACTCCCAGTCCTCTTGGCAGCTTCATAAGAGAACCTCAGCTAAACAGTTTGGTGGGTGTCTTCTTGCTTGCGGAAAACACCCATTAGCTCCTTGGGATGCACTAATTCTATAAAATCCCCCTAATTATTGTTTTCCCCGCTCCTGCTTTTCAGTTCTTCTCTCTGTCTAGTAAGCCACCGTAATGAGGTTTGGTAACCTTCCTTTGGGGTTCCTTCCATAATTATGATGACGTGAACTATGGATGGTGAAAGTGAGGATAGATACAACTCTAGAGGGGGTGAATAGAGTAATCAAAAATATGACAATCTACTAAACTCTCTTAGAGTAAATTTGCGAAATAAGTATATAGATATATGAAATCCTAGAGCCTAACACAAAGTGAGGTGCACAAGAGAAAGCTTACTGTAATTACAGTTTAAGCTTTATTCCTAACACAGCAACTAGAAGTCCTAGTTAATTCTACTCACAGCCACAGTGCAGTAATTAAAATAAGCAACACAGACAACACAAGAAGATTTATAGTGGTTCTCTCTCAATAGGTACATCCACTCTTCTACCACCCTAGTAGGAATCCACTACAGATTTTTGTTCAGATGCCCTGCCACCAACTGATCTGATTCAGGTAGATCAAGTAAACCCTTTGAGCTTTTGATCAGGAGCTCAAAATCCAACACAGGTATTTGCTCAGGTGCCCTGCCACCAAGGTTCACTTTTGAAGGGAGTAATAACCCTTTGTACAGGAGGTTGAGAGAGTTAGAATGTCTTCTCTATTATTAAACAAAATTAGAGAAGCTAGTTGATTGCAATGAGCTATAGAAAGCTCTGAAGGAATCAAAGCTCCCCTGGCTTAGAGAATCTCCAAGAAGAAGCCTTGCTTCAGGGTACAGGATCTCTTCAGAACTCTTGACAAAGAAGATCTGTTGTCTTGAAGTTCTTGAAGGAGCAGCTTGAAGAAGACACTTGATGTGGAATGGTTGTTCTTCTTCAACAGCTTTTCTTTCTTCTTCTTCTTCTTGATGCTCTGAGTATGAATATTCCTGTAAGCAGGATGAACTCAGGATTGAAGAAGAGAGTTGTTCTATACTTGTTCTTTTTGTTGAAATTGTGTATCTGAAAATCTGTATATCTCTATTAACTGTATTGACTATCTTTCTATATCTTTCAATAGCTCTTTATATATCAGCCTTTGTAACGGCTTCTAATTTTCTCTTGATTTGAATCTTGTCTTCTTCTGAGATCTACAATCTGTGCTGCAAATAACACAAAACAAATAGCCTACAGAAGGACATCCTATAAATAAATAAAGCTTTCTTAGAAGCTGCTTATCCATTCTGCAAGTCCAAAAGATATTATAGAAAGTCACATCAAAAACAACCTCTTTACGGCCAGAGAAAGACATCTGTGTCTAACGGCTATAAAGGACAGCATGGCAGATAAAACACACAGATTTGTCAACTAATAGGACAAAAGACTTTGTCAGATAGAACTTGACTTATGCATAAAGAATGAGGCAAAGATTGCCTTGATATATAAGCATAAAATCAATGAAATAATCTTTAATAAAATAAGCCAGATATATAAAAAATAATTCACAGAAGAGAATGAGTACAATATCTCTAAATGCAGACAAAAAGATAGTCGAACGAATAATGACAATCGTCGAACTATCAGAGAAGATAGTCGACCTATCAGAACAGATAGTCGACCTACAAGACATCTGTCGGGACATAAAAAGTCGAGCAGGACTCGACGATCGACAATACTGAGACCACAGATCGTCGAGCTTAACAGAAAATAACTAACTCAGAGATAGTCGATCTGCTGACTGACGATAGTCGAACAACTGATAGACGATAGTCGATCAACTGATAGACGATTGTCGAGCGGCGTTCGACCATAGTCGAACTAAAAACACTTAACCAGATTTTCATCTGGATAAACAACAATTCTACACAACTGATGGAATCTAACCTAAATCTAGCCTTTGACCATAGATAAATCTTGGATCAAAAAACTAATTGAGAAGACTTAACTCAAATCCAAACTAGGGTACCAACAGATGGTTTGATCCTAGTGTATGGATATGTAGGCATTTACCATATAGTGTTCCTCCGGGCACTACCTCGTATTTGGAATTAGTGGAATTATTTTGGATAGTGTTTTGGAGACTGGGTGGCCCTCCTCATTCTCTTGCATCCTTCCTTTTGAGCTTGCTCATCCCTATATCTTTAGTTCACTTATCCCAAAACCTGGCAGTCGTAGGAGTCTAGAATACATGGTAAACCAACCTATTTTGTTTAATAAAAAAATTAAAAAAATAAAAACCCTAAACCCTAAACCCTAAAACCTAAAACCCTAAACCCGAAACCCTAAACCCTAAACCCTATACCCTAAACCCTAAAACACTAATCCCTAAACCCTAAACCCTAAAGTAAACCCTAAAACCTAAACCCTAAACCCTCATCCCTAAACCCTAAAACCCTAAACCCTAAACCCTAAACGTTAAACCCTAAACCATAAACCATAAACCATAAATCATAAACCCCATGATAAATTGCCTCCCACTTTACCATGTGATCAACAGCTTGTGTTATGACCTCATCAGTTTGACTCGTAAAATTCTTGATATGTCCAATATCTGTAGCAGAGAATTTAAGAATTTTTTCCATTTTACTAAGGATAGTAGATTGAGCCTTAATTATGCTTGCTGCCTGATCAAACCATTTGGTCATCTGATTATTTAGGTGATCAGTCTCACCTTTCAATAGGTTTATTTCAGATAATAATTCAGCTTTCACTCCTGATATAGATTGATCTATATAGGCTTTGAGTGAATAGGCTTGCTCATCCAGTAGAGACTTTATTGAGGTGAGAATGAAGTTATCTATCGATGTTATGGGTGGAGAATGGTGGTGCACAATTAGTGAACATCTCCCCTGGCCCTCTTGAACACCAAGCCCATGTAGGCTTTGAGTTGATGTCTCTGCCACTAAGGAGGATGGAATTACCTCATCCTGAGCAAGAACCCTTGGAGGCTCCCCCTCAACATCAACATCATCAACAGTATTATCAGAAGATTGCTCTCCTATTTGCACATTCTATCCCTCAGAAGGTGCATTTACCTTTTCTATGATAGATAACTCCCAAATCCCTTGAAGATCATCAACTAGTTCCATTTTCTCCCTCTCAAGGATTCTCCTAATGCTTCAGGCTTATCTAGTGCAACATTATCTACTGGTGCGTCTTTAGAATTAAGAGTTGCATGGACTTCTTCCACACGCTCTCCTCCAACTTGATTTCTGTCTAACTCAATATTGACTTGAACACTGTCAGAGGACAGACTTTGTTATACATATACCAAAACACCAACATCTGCTTGTGTTATAGACTCAGAATCAGAACTAATAGACCGAATAACCTCTTTACCAAAGTCCTTGAACTTCTCTTTCATCTCAATAAATTGAATCATTGGAAGAATCCTAGTAAACCTTTCCAAGGTTTTTATATCCATCCTCTACTGGTAGTGAATCCTGGCACCTTGCCTCTTATTAAATTGGTTTGAATAGGCATTGATAAGATAAAGAGATAAAATTCTTCCCAGGTTGGGAGCCTACAAATAGTCAATAATTCTCTGAAATATGACATTTGCCTACTAAGTTTTCTTTTGTAGAATAATTCCTCTTTGGTTGAAGTTCTATCTCCTTAGAGATTCAGTCTTGACATCACTATACTCACACCATTCTAAGGCATGGTCTCTATCCTTGTTTGAAATCTCATCCTCTTTATCACTGTCTAATGAAGGAAACAGAAGAGCTTTGGCTAACCTCTTTAAAGTAATCTTAATCCTTGCACCTCCAACTTTGGATTTTAGTGAAGTTTTGGAGGAAAAGGGCTTTAAATTGAAAGAAAACTCCATAACTTATGACTTAAGAATGGGAGATGGTTCAGAGAGAAGATATTCTAACCTTAGAGCATCAAGCATTCTAATAACTTTTTTTATCTCTTCTGATGTATGAAGGAAGCCATTCCTAACAATCTCATATCCTTCCTGCAGATCTCTGTTAGATTTTGGCACCATTCCCTCCGAAAGACTTGACACTGAGATAGTGGAAAGAAAGTGTCGATCTCGACGGCTGGAAGGGATAAAGGGTTTAATCACTTTTAATTTACTATAGTTTTATTTATAGGGAGGGTTTTGGAAATGAGTGGTCAGCCGAGATGATTATTTTGACTAATTTTGACAACTTAAATTAATTTATTTCAATTAAACATCCCATCTCAGCGGAGCTGCTGAGACAGATTGATAATCCGCTGGGATAAGATAATATAAATATATATCACTAAGACTGTCTCAGCGGTCCTAGTAGTTCAGCTAAGACTTTCTCAGTTGATTCAGCTGACCTCACTATCTATTAATGCACTTATATCAGCGGTCCTAGTAGTTCAGCTAATGACTGTCTCAGCGGTCTTTTTGACTCATTAATTTTTAATTATTGTTGTTACCCTAATATCCCACTAAGTATTTTCTAGCAGTTATCAAATACTAACAATATTACTGCTCATTTCCAGCTAGTTAAGATGACTGCTTAATGTTATTCTAACATCATAATTGATTTTTGACATGATTGCAAACAATGATGAGATGACAACTAAAATGTTGAGGAAATTATTCTACAACAGGAATAGCACAAGTTGAAATAACAATTTGAATGTAAATGAATTATTTTACATGAAGCATTCCTAACTCAATTTTAAAGTGATTTAACTTAGCCTCATCCAATGGTTTAGTGAAGATATCAACAACTTGATTATCAGTGGAGACAAATTTAAGATAAATATATTCACTTTCTACATGTTCTCTAATAAAATGATATCACATTTCTATATGCTTAGTCCAGCTATGAGAGACAGGATTCTTAACAATAGAATTGTACTGGATGATTCACAATATAATGGAGTTTAACTTATATTGAGGTTGTACTCCTCTAGCTGATGTTGCATCCACAATATTTGTGCACAGCAGCTCCCTGTAAAGATGTATTCAGACTCAGCAGTGGATATTTCCATGCTAGTTTGCTTTTTACTGCTCCATGAGACCAGTCTCTTTTCTAAGATTTGATAAGTACCACTTGTACTCTTCCTATCTTCCTTACAACCTACAAAGTCTGCATCTAAATTGTCAATTAGTTCAAAATAATTATTTCTAGGGTACCAAAGGCCAAGATGTTGGTTGCCCTTAAGGTATCTCAAAATCCTCTTTATAGCCGAGTAGTGAGAATACTTAGGACATGCTTGATACCAAGCAGAAACACATATTATATACATGATATCTGGTCTACTAGTAGTCAGATACAACAATGATCCAATGATGCATCTATACATGGATTCATCAAAGGGTTTTCTAAAAGTTATTAGAGTAGTTGTCTAATAACCTAGAGGGAGTGAATAGGTTGATTGTGACTTTCCTGATTTTCTTAGTTTTTTTAGGTTTAACTACACAATCATAGAAAGCACACAGTTATTTATAGTAGTTCCCCAAGGTATGGGTACATTCAATCTCCCTCCCACCTTTCTAACAGTGTGTTAAACAAGACAATCTTCTCCAAATACAGCTCAAAGAGCTTACAACGCAGATCCCTCATGATCTCTGAGGCTTCCTCCAAGCCCTACCTTGGGCAACAGTCCTATACACTTTGAGTAATCTTTACTCCTACAACTAAATGACCCTCAATATCACCCACCTTAGGCTTATAAGGAAGCCCTACAACTCGGGCTTGGATGAAAACCCAACATTAAGAGATAATAAATCTCATACCTCAAATCATGATAAGATCCTACCTCAGGCACACAGTCCCTACCTCAGATCTATAATAGGATCCTATAACTCAGGCTTTATATTTTAGTCTTACAACTCAGATCCTTAATGATCCTACAGGATGAGTGAAAGTTTGATGATGATTGACTCCAGAGGGAATGTTCTCTAAGTTTTCTTCTTCCTGAACTTAGAAAGCTCAGTCCTTTCTTCTTCACTTCATTAAGATTATTGATCTTCAAATTTTCTCTGCTTATGCTGAGAAGTCAACTGCAGAGTTCTGTTTCTCCAAGCCTTTGATGTAACAGTTGAGTGTAGTGGACATGAAAAAGAATAGCATCTTATGTTTGCTCGGCTTCTTCTTGTACAAAAAAAAAGTTTTCTATTCTTGTTATTGAAGACTAATTGATTTTTTAGTTGTTGATTTCTTCAAATAGTCAACCTTTGTATGAATTTCACAAACCTATTAGTTATTCTTAGTGTCAAAGATTTTCTTGCTTGCTTGATGGATAGGAAGAAGATTACCAAAAATCTTCTTTTTGATTTCTTGGAAAGATCCTTTTATGACCCTCCGTCCAACAACCCCATAAGTTGTATGGACCAGCCCAGCCGTAATAGGTAACTGCAATATATCTTTAGGATTAATTGATGTACAAAAGTCATACGTCGTCATTTGTGAACTAGCGTGTAAGTCCCACAATATTTGAAATAATGATGATATCAACATGATAGTGCTTGTGGACTTAGCAATTTTCTTAATTTGCATAGGCATTGAGTGCAGTCAAGTGACTCAGTGCAAAAACACTTAGCAAAAATTCTGTTTGCTGAGGCATTGAGTGAACCTTTGAAAGTTATTACTTCAAGGTTAGCTAGACGCCTAGACGGGGGTGAATAGGTCTTTTCATTTTCTTTAGAGTTTTTGTGGTGTTTATAGTTTGGTGATCTAGAGCTTGTCCTAATTTCCTGCAATGCAATAAAGAGACAAGCAACATAGCAAGCACACAAAGATTTATAGTGGTTCCCCAATTGGGTACATCCACTTTTCCTCCCACCTAACAAACTGATCTAGTGGACTAGGCACAAACTCCACCAATATGCTCCTCAGAGCTTACACCTCAGGCCCTCAACCTTACACATAGATTCTTCTCAGAATCCAAACTCAGAACCACAAGGGTTCCTACCTCAGAGCCTTGCAGTGCTCCTACAGCTTAGTGGTCCACTGGCCACCTACCTCAACCTTATTTCTAAGGCCTACAGCTCAGGCACAAAGTCCCTTACAACCTCAGGCAGAAGGCCTTACTCCTATAATGCAACACTCCTATAACTTAGTACCTATTCATGTACCTACCTCAGTGCCCTTTCAGACACCTATAGCTTAGCATCCTCCAAGGCCTATAACTCAGTGACACACTTGTCACCTACAGCTCAGTGACTCACCAGTTACCTACCTTTGGCCCAAGGCCCTACACTCAGGCTGGGAGAACAACCCTACCTCAGATCCACACTTGGATCCTACCTTAGAGAGCAGTACTCTCCTATTTCAGACACTTAATCCCTACAGCATAGATCCACACTTGGATCCTACCTCAGTACCCCAGTAGGGCACCTACCATTGTGACAAATTAGTCACCAACCACTCAAGTATAAAGTGCCCTACACTCAGATTCAAATAAACTAAATCCTTCAAAAAAATTAATCAGGAAAGTAGAAAACTGACTCAGAGAAAACTCTTTGAATCCAACTTGCTGGACTCTTCAGATAATAGTCCAGCCCACTTGATGTAGAAGGGATGAGTCTTCTTCTATAGCTAATTGCTGTTCAAGGCTTACAGTCGTTCACACAGCTATCTCCTTTTGCTGATGAATCAGCTAACTTGTTCTCCAAAGAACAATCTAGCTGAACTGGAAGAAGCTTCAGCTATCTTTCTCTCTTAGCCTTCTGGCTTGCCTGCTGGACTATTACTTTCAATCTTATCAATGAAGATTCGAGTCCAACCGCCTCTTTTTCTAATTGTGCTTCAGTTCTAATTTTGTTTGTTTCATTTTCATTAACCCTAATCTGCTTGTCTTCTATTCCTTTTATATCAATTTATTTTGAATCAATGGCACAATCAGAATGTGAGGCCCAGTAACGGATCGTGAGCGCCACCTCGCTCAGAAGAAGACAAACAGTACTTTTTGGCCCTGCTATAGCTTTCCCGCAATGGTACAAAGTTCCCTGACTACGCTCGACGAACGGTGATCTGGGTTCGACGAATGTTGAAATCAGTTTGATGAAGTCCACACTAAGCTCGACAAACTCAGAGTCTTCAACCTTTAAATTAAGCTCGACGAAATCTTAGCTCAGCTTAAAGAACACAGGATTTGGTTCGATGATTATTGAATCTTTAACCTTTGACTTGAGCTTGACGAAATATGAGCTGTGTTCGACGAATTCTGAACAGTGCTCAACGAATTCAAAATCCAGTTCATGAAATGCTGAGTTGAGCTCGACGAACTCAGAATCTCAGCCTTTAACTTTAGCTCGATTAAAGTCGAGCTTAGCTCGACGAACTCTGAATCCTGTTCGATGTTTCCGGACTTAGTGAAATTCTTCTGGCTTGGTCTCAGCTGTCTCAGCGGTTTCTTCTTCACAATTGTCTTCTGTTCTCAGCCATTTCTTCTTATCAGCTGAGACAATCTTCTGTCTCAGCAGTTTATTCTTCACAAATATCTCTGTTCTTAGTGGTTTCTTCTTCTCAGTTGAGACTATCTTCTGTCTCAGCATTTTAGCTGAGACCAACATTTCTCTCAAGGACTTGTGTTGAGCTTCTTAGTTGTCTTAGCAGTTCTGCTGAGACTGTCTTCTCAACTGTCTCAGCGGTTTTGCTAAGACTATCTTCTCAGCTTTCTTAGCGGTTCTCCTCAACTTTCTCAGCGATTCTATTGAACTGTCTCAGAGGTTTTGCTGAACAGTCTCAGTGGTTTTGCAGAACTGTCTCAGTGGTTTTGCCTTAGACAAATTGTCTGACTTCCAGCATTCTCTTCCCTTTCACATGTCTAATCAAGGATAACCTGCATGCAAGAACTAAAACATACATCAAATACATTATACCCATTAGCATGATTGGTGATGCATCTTCAAATCCTAAGAAACATTGAAGGGCACAATTCCCAATAATCTCCCCCTATTTGAATAAGGCAAAACACACATCCATGCTAAGGTGCATCAACACAAAAATATCATGATGGCCTGATGATACTTTATCATGATAACTAGCCATCCCAGTAAAGGATGACTCCCCCTAGGTGAGATGGCTCAACTCTATGATTGAATGACCAATAATACAGGTGAATTTTCAATCATTGACTATATTGACATTTTGATTAAGATATTCCTAATCGTTAACAAATTTAGAGAGTCATAACTTCCAAAAAAAAAGTTATCTAGTGCTTTCTTTTGATTTAATATTCATCGTATTAGGAAACAAATGAATTAAATAAGTAAAAATATGAGTAAATTCGTATTTATTTTATTTGTGGTTAATAAACCTAGTTTTTCTTTGTTTTCTTGCAAGAAATTCTGAAGAAATCGATCCGGAGAAGCAAAGCTGGAATTGTTTTTGGCCTGTGCAGGTTATTGCAATAACATGAAAAAGTTATTGCAACAACTGCTAGACAGATTTTGAATTTAAAATTCAAATTTTACGCCAAATGAAAATTGAAAAGATGCAACTTTTTGTAAAGGGTTGCACAATTTTAAGAGTATAATCTCATACCATATAGGGAGAGAGGATTTATTAGAGAGGAGGGGAGAACATCATCTTGGGGAGATTGCTTTGGAGAAGAACTAGGGCAAACCAGCTCTTGGCGAAGGACTGCTTGGGGCCGACTTAGAGAGCAATTTCCTGCACTCTTTTTAATCCTTTCAGTACAAAGATTTGATCACGTCTTACGATAAAAGTCGTAGAGTCGCAAGATCTCAAGCTAAGGAGATTAAGTCTCTTAAGGCTTGGGAGAGCACTCTGAGGGAGAAAGTAGCAAAGATGGACTCACTTAAAGAGGAAGCCCATGTCGCAATCGAAGTATACCAAAAGGCTCTCGAGCACCTAAATTTGAAGGAGAAAATCAATCAAAAGCTAGAAAAACAACTGACTGATGAAAAGAAACTTGTTGAAAGTTTCTCCAAGCCCAAGACAATTCTTTCACTTGTGGTAGAATTTTCTGGTCAAGGTAAGGGTACTGGCTTAGGCAATGTGGCTGCTCCAAGTAAATCTTCTAGGAGAAATAAAGCCCAAAGAAGAAATAAGGCTGCCAATATGCTCTAGCCAAAGAGAAGGGGAAAACTCCTCAAGAACAAACTCCATTTAAAAAGGTTATATTTCCAACAAACGAGTTTGATCATGACTCGTCCTATGGTCACTTTGCTAGGCCTACTCATGTAGAGCCCAAGTATCGGTACCAAGGATGGACCCGTCTCCGGAACTTTGGTGAGAGTGTCTTCAAGGCACCTTATGAAAAGATCACTCATCAGACATACAGACCTTATAATCATGGTCACAACATCAAGAAAGCTCCAAAAACAAACCTATTGTAGAAAAGCATATTATGGAGAAGAAGTCATGTGTGTGCCATCACCACGAATCTTCTGCCTCCAAGTCTGCTGCCCCTGCTAGACCACACTTTCAAAAGGTCAAGCAGCAGAACTTGAGGCAGAGATACAACATGTTTGACTGTTGGTGCTGTGGCAAGGTTGGTCACTTTGCCATAGATTACCGGTTTAACCCCAGGTATTATGTAACTCTGTGAGTTAATAATGTGAGAATGACAACTCACAATGTTAACACTCATAGGGGAGTATTCTAACGAGAGACCAAGGGCCCAAACCAGTTTGGGTTCCTAAGGCAACTTGATTCTACTTTTATAGGAATGTCCAAAGGCCACCAAAAATCCTATTTAGTATTTGGACAGTGGATGCTCTCGGCACATCACCGTGACTAGAAGCCTACTCCAGAATTATTCTCCAGTCTTGAACGTGCCAAAAGCCATCTATGGAGGTTCTCACAGAGGGATTACCAAAGGCTACGATATGATTACAAATGGTAGTGTATCCTTCTGAAATGTGGCTTATGTTGAAGGATTGGAACGCAGTCTTATAAGCATAAGTCAGCTATGTGATAAATAATACATAGTAGAATTTCATACAGATAAGTGTTTGATAAAATCGGTTCATAAGTTAGAAACGATTTTATCAGGCACTCGTAGTAGGAATATATTTTATTTAAATTTATTTGCATAGACTCTTCTATGCCAGTGTGTTTTTTGGCAAAAGATAGTGCGTCTCCTGGTGACCAATGGCCCAATATTAAGTGCATTAAAGATAGACCTTGTCACGCATGTATAAAAGGAAAGCAAATAAGGGCTACCTTTAAAAGCATTATTGGCAAAGATTCTAATAGGTGTTTACAACTACTTCATATGGACTTGTTTGGTCCACTGCCAGTTAAAAGTTTGGGAGGTAAGGATTATACATTGGTTATTATTGATGATTACTCTCGCTTTGCGTAGATGTTCTTTCTAAAATATAAGTTAGATACTTTTAATATCTTTACAAATTTTGTAAGGCAAGTTCAGAATGAATAGAACTACTCCGTTGTCAAAATCAGAAGTTACAATGGAACAGAGTTCAAGTTTGGGGCCATGACAGAATTCTGTGAAAGTTTTGGTATCTTTCATGAGTTTCCTCTTCTCGTACTCCTCAATAGAATGGAGTCGCTGAGAGAATGAATAGAACACTCATAGAGGATTGTAGAACCATGTTGAGTAATGCCTCACTACCAAAATATTTCTGGGCTGAAGCCATCAACACTATTTGCCACGTGCAAAATCGAGCACTCATAAACAAGAACCATAATAAGATACCTTACGAATTACTAAAGGGCAGGAAACTGACTATTTCATATTTTAAAATCTTTGGCAGTAAATGCTTCGTACGTAACAACGAGAAGTATCATACGACTAAATTTAGTGAAAATAGTTTTAAAGGTATTTTCGTAGGATATAGTAGCCATAGTAAGTCATATATGATTTTTAATAAGAAAACCCTGGTTATAGAAGAATCAATCAATGTTGTATTTGATGAGACGAGCTTGCTGCATGGCTGTTCTTCTAGTGTGTTTATTGAAGATGCGGGTTCAAGACTAAATGAATTGAGCTTGGATGAGCCAGATTAAGAAAAAGATAAAGAGTTCATGACGATCACCACTCCAAACCAATTGGAGAGGTTGATCACCATGATGAAGATGACATCCAAGTTGATGAAGTCACTCTAGTGATAGAGGAAGCTCCAAATGCAAGGACCCTAGAGCTCAAACACTTGAAGGATCACCCAATTGATCAAATCATCGTAGATCCCCGGGATGGTGTCAGAACTCATAGAGGTACATCTAATGAAAATCTCTATTTAATTTTTCTCTCGCAGGTTGAACCAAAGAAGTTTGAGGAAGCAAACTCAGACGTGTCTTGGATAATGGCAATGGAAGAAGAACTGAATTAATTTAAGCATTGCCAAGTCTAGAAGCTTGTTCCAAGATCCAAAAGTAAGAATGTTATCGAAACAAAGTGGGTCTACAGGAATAAGATGTACGAAGATGGAACAATCATAAAGAACAAGATCAGACTTATCGCCAAGGGATACCGACAAGAAGAAGGAATAAACTTTGATCTGATGTATGCTCCAGTTGCAAGGTTGGAGGCAATCAGGTTGTTCCTAGTATATGATGCACTAAAGGGCTTCACTATCTATCAGATTAAGGGAAGTCGACCATCCTTAATGATGACATAAAGGAAGAAGTGTATGTGGAAGAACCTCTAGGTTTTGTTGATTCTAACCATCTTGATCATGTTTATCTTTTATTTAAAGCTTTATCTGGTTTGAAATATGCTCCTCGAGCTTGGTATGAGACGTTGTCTAGCTTTCTTCTTGAGAACAAGTTCACAAGAGAAAAGATAGATAAGGTATTATTTCTTAGGAAAATAAAAGGCAAGATTTTGCTAGTACATATCTATATCGATGACACAATATTTTGCTCTACTGAAGACAACCTCTGTAAGAAGTTTTCAAATATGCAAGGGAAGTTTGAAATGAGCAGTATGGGAGAGCTGAAGTATTTCTTAGGAATTCTGGTGAAACAATCTGAAGATGGAATTTTCATCTCTCAGACGAAATTCACCAAGGAGTTAATTAAGAAATTCGGAATAAAGAACACAACCTCTATGATGACTCTAATGGGTTCATCTATGTCTCTGGACAAAGATGAAAAAGGGAAACCTTTTAATGAAACAAAGTACTGAAGCATAATTAGATCCTCGCTCTATCTTACTGCTAGTAGACCGGACATAATGTTTTCTACATGTGTGTGTGCTAGATTTCAAGTGAACTCTAAGAAATCTCACTACGCTGCTGCAAGGCGGATTTTGAGATACCTTAAAGGTACACCAAAGCTTGCCTTATGGTACCCAAGAAGTAATGATAGCGAACTAATTGGTTTTTCAGATGCTGATTTTATAGGAACCAAAGATGACAGGAAAAGCACTTTCGGGACTTGTCAATTCCTAGGAAGAATGATTATCTCCTAGAGCAGTGACAGGAAAAGCACTTTCGGGACTTGTCAATTCCTAGGAGGAAGGATTATCTCGTGGAGCAGGAAGAAGCAGAATTGTGTCACAATTTTAACAGCCGAGTCAGAGTATATCTCTGCATACCGTTATTGTGCACAACCGCTATGGATAAAGAATCAGTTTGAAGGCTACAAAATGAAGTTCAAGAACATTCCAATATTTTGCGACTCCTCCAGTGCAATTGCAATCGCCAACAACTCAATCTCTCACAACAGGACAATGCACATAGAGCTGAGGTATCACTTTATCAGGGAGCATGTGGAGCATGGTGACATCAACCTCCAGTATGTTCTAACTGACAAGCAGGTTGCAGACATTTTCATGAAGCCGCTAGACGAGGCCGAGTTCTCGTCCTTCAAAACTGAACTTGGCATGCTCAACAAAGAAGAATGAAGAAGGAGGTCTCACAACAAAGTTAAAGGATCGGTAAATACTTCAAAAATTCAGAAAACTCTAAGTTTGGACTTCATTTCTCAAGTACTACTCTTACTACTCGAGTACTAGATAGGACTACTCGAGAAACAAGAATATCTCCCGAGAAATACTTCTTGAGTTCCAGTCTGCCTCTCAAGAACTATCAGACTGCTTCTCGATAACTTCAAGTCTACTTCTCGAGACAGTACTTCACTACTCGAGAATAACATTATCTTCACTCGAGTAATGGCCATCCAATCAAAAAGTCGGATGCAGATTTTCTCCTGAAGTTCAAATTTCTGATATTCGCACCCAAACTTTTATACCGCCATATTTCCAGGTATGTTACTTTTATTATTTCCTTAATCATCATAAATTAAGACTTATATAAAAAAAATAAGTCCGGAAATTCCAAATCACTCGATTTCTAAACCCTTTTCTCAAGAAAACGAAAAACTCTTCATCTTCTCTATCGTCGTCGCCTCTTGTCGTCACTTCAACTTTTTCTCTCAGAAAGAAGATTTTCATTTATCTCTCTCAATCGATGGCCCCTCCGTCAAAGATTAGTATAGGTAGTGAACTAGTTTCTACAGGTATTGCCGATTTGTCAGATGATTTTCAAAATCTTCTTCTGCTCTTAGAAGCCGCTGGACTCATATTCATCTTGGAGCACCCGTGCAAGATTTTATGTCCATAGGTTGAAGAATTTTGGACAAGTTAAAGAGAAATGGGAAGATTCTTAAGACCAGAGTCCGTGGGATTAAAGTTAAGCTAACAACTCCAATCATTTCTAAACTTATTCGACTGCAGGAATTGAGGAAGAAGATGACCTAAAATAAGAGGATTATGATAGGGCATGTTGTTTTTGTGGAATTTCTGTTGGTGTGAACACCATTCGACGCCCTAATCTCAATCCAGAAAGCAAGCTGCTAGTGGATATAAAGTACATGATGCTAATACCCCCCTAGACAGCTCCTTTAGTCCTCCTCCTCCACTTCCTCAATCTAAAGTACATGATGCTAATACCATACTTGAGAAGATTGAATTCATGCTAAAACAGCAAAGAGAGTATTTTGATCAGTTTCTCAAGGCCTTCACAGATAAAGTCACTGCTCTAGAGAAAGAAATGAGCAGAGGATTTGCTAAAATCCAGCACAATACTGATGAGATTAGACACATGTTCCAAGTAGGGTGGAAATCCTTAGATCATACAATTACTAGAATTGGTCAGGTCATGGACCAATCAGTAACTCTAGCAAACAATCAAATCCAACTAGAAAAGAAACCTCAAGAGCATACCTTCAAAATATGTGAAGAGGTTGGAATATACAAAGAGGCTGCAATAGCCACCCTATCCATAGAAATCAGAAAGGGGGAGAGCCTAATGAAAGAATTCTTAGAAAAATCTGAAGAAAGAAAGAAGATAGAATGGGAAGCAAATCTGACTGAGCTACATGCTGATTTCTAGAATCAAATTGATGGTGTAAAATTTCATACTTATGACACAGCAGTGTGGATGCACAACCAGATATTTCTTGATTTCCAAGCTGATCCTAATGTAATTCCACATCATCTTAATACTATTGCTCAACATCCTTCTGCCCAGCAGCAAACATTCTCTCCAAGACCTGAAGGTTCAGATGCACCACCTCCAGAAAGTTATTCCCAAGTATGTGGATCTGAAAAAACTGATATGCCTCCTAAAGTACCTCCTAAAGTACAAATTCCTAAAAGGAGAAAGTAATTAATGGTGCTTTTGCCAGCATAACCACTCCTGATCCAGAAGCAGAAAGAAGAAAAACTAAAGAATTTGCTGAAATATGGAGCCTAACTTATAAATCTCTAATTCTTGATACTCTCAAACTTATCATGGACTATAATCAAAGCAGGAGTGATCATTACAGCTCTCATGAATGGGAACTGTATGAGAAATCTTTAACCAAGAGAAGAATATATGATAGAGAGTATGGAAGGAATAATCCAAAGGCTCCTCCTAGACCTCCAAAGTATTATCCCAAGCCTTTCTTCTACCAGAAGAGACTATAAGAAATTGAAGATGATTAATAGATTTCTTTATAAGATTTTGTTGAACTGGATTTCATGGACAATTCTATAAAATATAAATCTTTAATTTTGATGATCTTCTTTTCTATTTCTTAGCATTTTATTATTATCACGGTGTTTACTAGTCACTGTATTTGTTTATCTTGATATAATTCACCTTAGTCTAGAGAGTTCTGACTTCTACAAATAGGGGGAGATTATTAGGCATTGTATCCACAATAACGTATATTTGTATGAAGACACCCTTGAACTAAGATGAATTAAGTTGTATTTAATTCCATGTTTGAGTTATGTGTTTTCAGGATATAATTGCCAAGTGCAGACCAATGTCAGTCTATAATGAGTCACCAAACACAAGACCATACAATATAATCTCTCATTGTGTGATCAATGGTATTGAATCATGTGTAGCCTCTCTATTAGGACACACTTCATTTGCAAAGCACTAAAGCAATGGAAGAAAGAAATGTTGCTGATTTTGTTTGAAGAAAAATAATTTTCATGAAGTAAAATTTTTCTAAGAACACTACTTGAGTAGTATAACTTGTACTCGAGTAGTACTGGAATGAATTCTCGACTATGCTAAATACAGTTCTCGAGTAACAAAAATCATTCTCGAGAAGGCTAAGTCTAATACTCGAAAAAGCCCAGGAGTACTCGAGTACTACTTATCTATGTCTCGAGTTTAATCAAAAATTCATTTCAGAAATTTTCTAAGTGTTGTACTCGAGTAACAGAAGCCAGTACTCGAGAAGGCCAAGCCTTGTCTCGAGAAGTCAGAGGACCAGTACACGAGTAAGAAGAAATTTAGTTTCGAGAAGAAGTCTTATTCTCGAGAAGTCATAGTAGTTCTCGAGAAGTCTTACTATAATTCTCGAGTAGTAGAAGTCACTTCTCGAGAAGTAAGAAATCACTTTCGCAATTTCCTATGTCTTGTTCTCGAGAACCTTACATCCTTCTTCTCTAGAAACAAAAGTTATTACTCGAGTACTCTATAAACCACTCGAGAAATGCAGGAAATTTTTCTGAAATTTTTTTAAGTCTAGACAGAAATGATTCCAAATTTAATCTCGATTCTTATTGATCCACGTGTGTAGTCATTTATTATTATGACCGTTAGGCTTATCATATAAAAGGTCTTATCAAATTCGAGTAACCCTAAGACAAGAAATCAAGTATTCTGAATCGTAATATACATTCTAAATCGGGAAAGCCGCTTATCCTCATCGTCATTCTCGCCGCTGCTCTTCTCTTATTCAAAGGATTTAGAACAAGGATCGATCAACAGATCTAGCCGCTCAGTCTCTACAGATCTCTCTCTTGATCGTGTTTATCTCAAGCGTTTCAGATCTAGAAACTTAGCTGCCGTCTTCTTCGATCATTTCTATCAAAGCGTCAAAGTTTAAGAAATAAGAAGGGCTGAAGATTCAGATCTGAGATAATTTTGTTTATATATTTTTTTGTATAACATCTTTAATCTTGTTGGAGATTTTTCTCCGACTTGTAGGAGTTTGTTCTTCGAGAAATTTTTGTAGAAACCATTTTAAGGATCGAGTTGTAGGGGCGTTGCTCCGAGTTGTAGGATTGGTTTTCAATCCGAGTTAATAGTGAAGTAGCCGAGTCTAGCGTGTTGCTAGATTGGTGGGGTGGAGAGTGGACGTACCCAAGATTGGGGAACCACTATAAATCTTGTGTTCTCTGTGGTTTGTTTGTTTATTTTCTGCGCTCCGTTCGTACAAGTTTTTATTCCACAAAAAGACGCAGACCTTACCGATTCACCCCCTCTAGGTGATTTAGGTAGACAATTAAAAACATTAATTGTACTTATTGTACCTAACAAAAATTCCCTCATAGGATTTCGTAGCAAACTTAGTCAAGTACTACTTCCCATTGTTGAGCACAAAGCACTTGCTTCCAAAGATCATTAGATAGGCAAGATTTTTTTTCTTCCTTTGATAATCACATAGGGAGTCTTCTTGTGATTCTTGTTGATAGAAGCTCTATTCAAGACATAATAAGCAGTGTTTACTACCTCAGCCCAGAAGTATTCTTGGAAAGAAGTATCACTGAATAATGTTCTGCCAACCTCTATGAGAGTCTTGTTCTTTATCCCAGCAATCCCATTTTGTTGGGGTGTTCTTAGGGAGGAAAACTCCAGATGAATCCCTTGCTCTTCAAAGAAATTTATCATGCCTTCAGACTGAAATTCAGTGTCATGGTCACTTCTGATTTTTACTACAGAACTGCACTTTTCATTCTGAAATTGCCTAACAAAGGTCACAAGGATGTGAAGGGTTTCAGACTATTTCTTTATAAAGAAAACCCAAGCAAATCTGGAATATTCATCAACTATCACAAGTGTGTAGACTTTCTTAACTAGACTATGAATTGGAATAGGGCCAAATAAGTCTATATATAAGAGGTACAAACACCTCTCTGAATTTGTTTCGTCCATTGATCACAATGTCCTAGATTTCAAGAAGGCTTACAAGCCAATGGTATACACATGAATGTATTTGATGCATGCTCTAAGTTTAATGTGTGCAGATTGTTCTTTATCACACTGATTAGACAGGTTGTCTTAGTAACAATGACAGGTGGACACAAGACAGGATGGTGACAATACAAAAATCTTGCTTAGTCCAGATGTGTTGAGTGAAGGCAACTCACTCAACGCCACATGGCTAGAAGCATTGAGTAAAGCTCAAGCAGTCAAAGCCTTAGTATTGTGAATGAAAAAATCTAGCTAAGTACAGAAGCGTCGAGTGAGAACAGCTCACTCGACGCTAGAAGAACAAAATCATGGAGAGAACAACACACTGTCAAAGACATAGTGTTGCTGATTAGAATTCTGGCTAAGTCCAGAAGTGTTGAGTGAAGGCAGTTCACTCAACTTCTACTCAATAGAATTCTGTCTGACTATAGATGCGTTTAGTGAAGGTTGTTCACTCAATGCCTCAATCAATAAAACTAGTTACTGGATAGGAAGTAAATTCACCAACTCCAGAAGCATCGAGTGAGGACAACTCACTCGACGCTAGAAAAGCAGAAGCGTTGATTGTAGCTCATGCAGTAAAAGCCTCAGAAGAAGAAGACATAAAATCTGTCTATGTCCAGAAGCATTGAGTGCAGACAGTTCACTCAAAAGACAATTCACCTAAGTATAGAAGCATTGAGTGAACATTATTCACTCAACGCCTAATCAAGATGACAAGCAAATGTAGAAAGCATTGAGTATAGAAGCTACACTCAACGTCTTCATATAGAGAAATACAACCAAGTACTGATGCATCGATTGATGAAGGCTCACTCGACGCCAAAGCTGTTAGACTATAAAAGTCTATATGCATTGAGTAATGAATGCTCACTCAACGCTAGAGATGCAGAATTTGACTAAGTACTTGTGCATTGAGTGGAAAGGCTTCACTCAACGCCTGATCTGTCTGTCTAGAATTTGCTAAGTCTACGAGCGTTAAGTCATACTGACGTCAGCAGAAATTTAAATGTCGCGGGATCTACTTGCTAAAAGACAAAAGGCGCCTCTTGCCTTTAGTACAACTATTATGCAAAAAGAAAGTGTTGCAGTTACCTACTCTTATGGTCCACACTGCTCAAAGAGCTTTTGGACGACGGGATACAAGTGCAGGGTTTCGAGAATGGGAAAAAGAACTTTTTGGAGAGATATTTTTCATCAACTCATCTTCTTCTCGAAAACAAAGAAGTGCTCTGCAACTAGTTCATCAAGAGATAGTCTGATAACTTCAGACAAAGGTTGTTGATTGAAGATATACAAAGAACAAAAAACTCATTGATCTTCTTCAGCAAGTTTAGGAACATTTGTTTTTGAAATCTTCCCAACTCAAGCTAAAACATCCTGAAGATCTGCTATCTTGGAGCTGAGAAGAAGCTAGGGCTGAGCTATCTTATCTAGAGAGAAGACACATAGAACATTTTCTTTGGAGTTATTTCATAATCAACAACATACTCTTTCTATACGATCTTAACAGATCTGAGCTGTAAGCCTAATCTATAAAGACCGAGTTATAGGATCCTTCTATGGATCTGAGGTAGGATCCAGTGGTGTATCTGAGGTAGGTCCTGCATGCCTGAGCTGTATGAGATTCTTTCTCTAAGGTAGGATCCTTGGTGTATCTGAGTGTAGGATATCCCCCTAGCCCGAGTTGTAGGACTTTGAGAAAATTCTGAGGTATGTGATCTATGGATCACGGAGCTATAGGAGCATTATTTTCTCTGAGTGGTAGGGTCTTGGGCCTGAGGTATGACTTGGAAGAGTCTGAGAGATCCTGAGGGATGTGTGTTGTAAGCTCATTGAGCCAAGTTTGGAGAAGTTGGCCTTGTCTAACACATGTTAGAAAGGTGGGAGGGATCGTAGATGTACCCATACCTTGGGGAATCACTATAAACACTTGTGTGCTATTGTGTATTCTTGGAAGCCAGCTTAACACTAAGTCATAACACACAAAGAAAATAAGTTAGTCATAAAAGACACAAAAACCTATTCACCCCTCGTGTAAGTGTTTAGCAACCAAGAAAAACAAAGATTTTCAAGTGGTATGAGAAGCAGGTTGTTCAAACAGAACTTAATTGTTAGAATAAATCTCCAAGGGTAGCTACAGATTATCTGTATGGGTCCAGAAGAGAACTATAAAGAGTTGGGCTCAGTGAAGCTTCCAATTTGTAGGAAAGAGAGTTTTGGGATTTGGAAAGAAAGAGTTAGTCTAGTCATGGAAGCATCTGACCCTGGGATCTTCATTACAGTTCAGGAAGGAACCTTTATCCCCATGAAGGTTTTTGCCCTTGATGTCAGTGTTCAAACTCCAAAGAAATACACTGAGATGACCAAGGATAAGGTCATCCTGGTAACTATGGATAAGAGGGCACATAACATCATTGTGAGTGACATTGATGATTCGACATTCCAGAATCTTGTCCACTGCAAGAATTCAAACGAAATGTTTAACACCCTGATTGTCTATATGGTGGGCTCTAAAGAAATTTGGGATGATAGGAATTACCTACTTGTTGAAACAAAAACTTGACTTCAATAGAAGTTCGAAAATAGGGATGCAGCCAACACCTACTTCTCTTAAGCTCGGACCTCTGACTGGTTGTAAAGTACTAAGAACTGACCCAAAGCCTCAGTAGGGAGGTACCACCTCTTACCCGAAAGATCACTGAGAGCTTCCCCTCCAAAGCCAAAAGCTGGGCTTGGAGCTCCTCAAAAAGCACGGGAAAATCTCCTGAAAGTATCGAAAAAAAGCCTTTTCTGAAGAACCCTTATGGGTATATTTATAGGCCTCTGAGTTTGAACTGCCAATAACCAAACTGAACCGACATGAAATTACCAAAATACCCTTGGTCAAGTCTGCCAACAACCAAACTCCGCTGTTCTGAAGGGTTATATACAGACCACCAAGGGCAAAAGCGTAAAATCACTTGGGGCTAAAAAGGTGAACCACCTTCTAACTGAACTGGTCCTTGACCAACCATTGAACCAGCGCTCGGCGAGAGCACTGCCTTGTGGGTGAGAGCTCCCTCCCATGGGGCTCATCTCGCATAGCGGGTTGTCCCTCGCCTCGCGAATGGTCCTCTCTTTGGGTCTGTCTCGCCTAGAATGGCTCTTGCCTGAGCCGTTGGGCCCCTCTCGCCCGAACTTATGGGCCCCTCTCGCCTAGCGAGCCGGCCCTGGCCTGGCGAGGAGCCCTTTTCCTGGGACCCACTCGCCCAGCGAGTAGGCTCTATCAAATAGCCCATCTCGCCTTCCCTTCCTCTTTATTCGGGCCTAAACTGTTCTTGCGAACCCGAGGTTATACACAATCCCCTCTCTTTTCGAGGTTGTTTCAAGCTCAGAAAGAAAGTCCAACTGAGGCTCGTGTTAGTAAAGTGTATTTATGGGAATATTTATGAGGGAATATTTGGTGGGGCCCTCAACCGGAGCCTATAAATATAGGATTCCTACTCTGTATAAAGGATACCCCTTTTACACTTCCTCCTTCCTTGGCTCTACATCAATCATGTCTCACAGCCAGAATTTCTGTGAGCGCCTTGCGATGGTGCGCAAGCAGAACAAGGCCAATGTGGCCGCTCTGACCAAGGCTCTGGTTCATTCCCCACCCTCCTTACCATCATCATCACCTCACCTGAAGAAGGTAAAGACTGGTGACCCCTCCTTGGACGAGAAGCCATCTTGCGCTTCCCTGAAAGTAAACCCCTAACCTCCTCCCGCATCTCCTAAAGAGAATAAGGTGATTTCTCGCTTTTGTCCCTATTACCCCTTCATCCGCATCTGCTTATTTACTATTTGCTTCTTTAGGGAGACGCTGAACCTCAACACTGACCAAAAAGTCTGTGGGATGACACCGTCGTCCATCGCGAAAACTCAGACTCACCACAGCCTTCCACTCCTCCATCTACACCTCCCAAAGAGAGGAAGAATAACCCTTCCCAGACTGCCAGGACCTCCCGCTATCCTGGTAAAAAACCTTCCCTCTCACTTTTCTTTCCCGCTCGCTACTCCCACGCCCTCCTGCGAGAGCCTCACTTACTCTGTCCCTTGATGCCTTGAGTAGGCACCCAGGCCGACTCGCTGGCTAAGGAGCTCTTGATGATTATTTTCTCCACGCTAACGCGTGTTTCCAATCGATGAGGCAAGTATACCAATCGTTCAGAGTATAGACTTAAGTGTCGTATTTTAACTCGGGGCTTGTCGAGTACTCGTACTCACAAGGAAAGATATTATCTTATCGGATGGGAAATTTGGTTGTTAATTAAAACGGACAAGGAAAAGGAAACATTATACTAAGGAAGAGAAATTCGATGATGGAAAATTTAGCACTTGATTTAGAATCTCCTTGTGATATAATAAACCTTCTTGAAGAATAAAGCAATGCGAGTTCTTAAATTTCTCACTCGATAGTAGAGGTTCCTAAAGTACAAAAGCGTCTATGTCGATCTCATGCTTCTAATAAACCTTAGGTTGATCGGTTAAGACCTCTCGGCCAGTCGAAACCCCTAAGCTTGCTTTAGGCGGTGAACCCCACTATTGGATTTGACTCTAATCTGGAAGATGTATACTATCCTCTCTCGAGGAGTGTAAGCAACTCCTTTTATCTTTGAGTGATCTCCTCGTATCCGCAACCTTTCGGTCATTTAGGATACGGATCTTAGATCGAAGACCATATCCATGAAATATGAATTTGATAAAATATAATTCAAGAATAAATCATAAGCGAGCAAGATCAAGAACGAGACATTTGTGATAAAATAGAAATGTTTATTTTATTCTAAGGATCATCATGATCAAGTGCTAAATAAAATTTAGCTACTCATCATAATTAGGGAATTACAAGATTGGGTAGGCAGAGACATGCTTGAAATAAAAACAACTAAAATTAAAGCTAACACAATATTAATCTATGCTAGGAAATGAAAAGCAGTAAACTTTTGTTTGGTCACGCCCATGACCTAGGGTGTGTCAGGCTCGGAACGGTCGTCTTGAAACCCCGGGAACGTTAGAGGAGAAACTGCCAAAATCTGTTAACTGACGTGTCACACCCCTAGGTCACGCCCGTGAACTATGTCAGAGCTGTTCTTAGAAAATGGCGGGAAGCTGAAAACGGCAGGAGTAAACTTGTCTTGATGGAGGCGTCACGCCCCCTCATCACGCGTGTGACCAGGGGCGTGTCAAGCTACAACGGCTTCTGGAGGCAACGACAGGAAGTGCTTCTTTATTGGCTTAAAACGCACATGACACGCCCTTGGTCACGCTCGTGGCCAGGGCATGTCAATTTAATCCGACGTGGAAACGGCCTAACGGCCTTCCACCGGCTGGCACGCCCCGTGTAAGAACAACACGGGCATGTCATTGAACGACACGGGCGTGTCAGTGCCCGATCGACGTTCATCGGCCGCAGGTCGACGATTTACGTTGACATACTTTGCTCGTGCATATCACGCCCCTTGTCACGCCCATGGAGGGGGTGTCACAGGGCATGTCTGGGCATAAATGAAGAAAAATTTAATTTTGCTCCAAAGACTCTACAGTTTAGTCCTGCAAGATTGAAAATAATTTTATTAGAACAAATAAATGTAAAATATAGAAACTAGTTCATTATAAACTTAAAATTATAAAATTGAAATATAATATCTAACTATTAATTAGAAAATAGCAAATGAAAAATAACAATAATTAGAGTTATTAAAAACCCTCATACTTACTTGTTTGCTAGTCCCGAGCAAACAACTTCTTATAGGGAGTAGAAAAATTTTAAGCGCTAGAAAAAAAAATTGAACCTAAGGAGTAAAATGCGAAGTCTTATGCCTATGCTTGTAGCTATTTTGGTAGAAAAAAGTTACTCAGCATACAAATTAGGTTTTTATTTTTCTTAAAATGTATTTCCACTATTATTTTTACTTTTAAAATGAAAATCCAGTAAATCTTAAAATTATATTTACGAAGAGTGTAGCGTGTGTACTAAGATAACATTGAACGAAAGAAGATCAAGATACCCTCCAAAGAAATCCATCAATGTCGATCGACATAGGCTTGCCCTTTCACACTCTCGCCACAGTACTAGTTTAACTTAAAAACATAAATCAATAGGACTTAATTATGTTGAAATGTAGGCTTAGGTTTTTGGTGAGGGTGGTCAAAGATAAAAACGATGGCTAGTCACACCAAAACCTAGAAAGAGCTTTGAACACAAAACTTTGCTATGACTATAAGAACGTAACCAAATTTCTAATCATTTTGTTTTTTTTTCTTATAATTTTTAAACGCATTCATCGTATTGAGAATTTTCTTCTACCTCTTCATTTTTTCATAATAATTTTTATTTATTTATTTTTTGAAGAGCAAATAAGAATACATTAACTCTCTTTTTTTATAAGAAAAAAGTCACCTCAAATAAAAAGGCTCCTAATCACTCACAAACCATGTTTGAATAACTATGTTCAAGCTCGATCTCAGGTGTGCAATTTAGTTTCTTTTTAGGCTTTGGTAAAATGCTTGGTGGAGCTAAAATAAAAGGATAGGGTAATAGGCTCAAAATGGCTTAACAAAGATAAAAATTCTAGGTACGGGTACAAAAGCTCAAACTAGCCAAAAGAAGTGCTTAAATCATATTTATGCTAATGAGTTCAACTCATGCAAAGTCTTGAGAATAGCTAGATGGCAAGTTCTAGACTTCGAGAAAGAATATCTGTTTCTTGATCCGCGAAATATCTCTCTAGCAAACTTCTACTTACTCACATAATTTATTTTAGGTTTTACCAGTTTTCAAAATTAAAGTAAAATAAAACATTTTCACGCATTTAGAAAAATTAAAATGTAATTATAGGCTGAATATTTAAATCTACCAAAATTCTACTTACATGTGCACTTAACTAGAAACACAGCATAACCAATAGTTCTACTCCAAAATTCAACATTCAATTAAAACATTAAAATTCTATAAATACTTTAAACAAGTTAAATTACTAGGAATTTTGTCTGTGAATAAATATAGAAATAATAACTTCTTTAATTAAAAATTAAACCTAATTTTTTTCTTACTTCTTAGACTTCTCGAGGTATACCCTGTGAAGGTCTCTCACCGGTATTAGGAGGTAAGATGGGGTGATATCCCAAATGTCCCTTTCTAAGAAATTTAATTTTCGATTTTCTAATTTTTTTTTGTTTTTTAATCTTAAAAAAAACAAAATTCATGAGAAAATATAATTTTTAAAATTTTTTATATATAATTTTTTTGAGTTTTAATTTTCCTTTTTTGTGTTTTTTTTTATTTTTTTTGAAAAATTTTTGTATGTTTTGCTTGAGAAATATCCCTCCCCCATAATTAAGCAATACATTGTCCCCAATGTAAAAATGAATAAAAGAAAGGAAAAGAGACTAACCTGAAAATGTCAAACCAGCATCAAAAGAGACCTGTAAGATAAAAGCAAAGCAAAACATAATATTTTATAGATTTTTTTTGATATTTTTTTCATAATAAAAACAAATACATAAAACCAAAGATACAGATACAGAGAGGCGACCCTCTAAAAGTCCAAAGAAAAAAAGAGAAAGCTACTCCTGGTGGAGAGCGTCTCTGTGCTCCTGATAAAAAGTCTACATGTTCGCGAACTGGCGGGTAATATGCTCCATGGAAGAAGCATGACTTTGCTCTAGCCTGGTAAAGCGCTCATCAAAGGTAGCGAAGCGACCGTTAAAATGGGTCGGAAACTTGTTTATACGCATATGAATCGACCCAAATTGTTGATCCCATAAATGTGAAGGTTCGGGCGCTGGAGTAGAGTACAGCAGTGGTGGTGGAATTTGGGGGGAATAATGAGTACCGCTGGGACCGACGCCATGATCAAGATCAAGATCCCCACCATAGACTGATGGGGGAATTGCCTCAAACTCACCCTCACGTCATCGCGCTAGGCCGAGGGCCTGAAGGGTCGGGAACTGAAGAGCCTCTGGCGTTTGCATGCAAGTAAGCCGTGGAAGGGCATCCCAAACACCAGTCTGCTTGGCTAGGAAAGTAATAAAATTCCCACCGTTCACCGCTCCCAATCTCACATTCTCGGCATGGTGCCGAAAGAAAATTACGAGCATGTAACCAAGGTTGAGTGGGACCTGGTAAAACATACTATATAAATATAGTAAGTCCGCCCGAGTCACCACACCATGGCTATCGCAATGTCCAGAAAGAGTAAAAGTGAGAAGGTTGTGGAGAATGCACAAAGCGGTGGAAATGAGGTGCCTACTCTTGGATTTCTTTAGGGTGTATGGGGTGGCGTCATTACTGATTTCTGACCAAAAAGTGAGGAGGTTGAAGTCGGAGGGAAAATCAGTTCTGAGGTCGAGGTAGGCGGGCGAAGTGGAAAAGGCCTCCGAGCAAAAAACCACGGCGACATTGAGTTGGCGGATTGTGAGCTGGTGCATCATTTCGCCCATGCGAAAGATGATGAAATCATCATATGCTTCCCAGCTGAACTCAAAATACGTCAAGAACTCGATGGTAAGCTCTAGGAAGGCTGGCTCTGAAATGGAACAAAGGGAAGCCCATCCTGGGGTGGATAGCAACTCTCGAACAAAGTCTGCTACTCCAAAGGTGGACAGGATCGCCCAGTCTAAAATGCAGAAAATGCCAAATGATTTGGCGCACAGACGCTCGCTCCTGTCCTGTTCGGTGGCATTTCAAAAAGGATCATGACCTCCGCCGAGGCAGGATCTGTGGGATGGTCGGAGGAAGAAGTAGAGGAGCGAGGGTGGTGGTGAGGCATGGTGATAAAAAGGGAAGAAATTCGGCCATAAGGAGAGGATAATATGAGGTATATGAAGGCTTGAAAGTGTGGAGAGAAGAGAAGGGGAAAATTCCTATTTATAGGAGTTTTTGGGTCAGTCATGCCCCCTTATCACGCCCGTGACATGGGGCGTGACAAGAACGGGTCAAAGATAGAAGGAATCCGAGGCGAACTGCCTCAGATTTGGGGGTCACGCCCCCAAGTCACGCCCGTGACTCCCAGAGTCACGCCCGTGACTCTGGGCGTGTAACTGGTATCCTAGGGCGACGTGCGGGAATCCCAAGCGCTGGCCTCGGATACTGCTGTCACGCCCCAGTGTCACGCCCGTGACACTGGGGTGTGTCAGTCAAATTGGCCACGTCAAAGGGAATTCGAGGCAGACGTGGTCAACACCTCGGATACCTACGGCACGGGCATGACACGCCCATGACCATGATGGTCATTCCCGTGTCATATCCAAAAGGACGGGAAAACCGAGGGAGGAGGAACCTCCCGCCGGCTAGGCTAAACACGCCATGGACACGCCTGTGACCCAATGGTCATGCCCGTGACAGGGGCGTGTACGTGAAAAAAAACAGAATTTTTTTTTCTTTTATATGTATATTTTTATTTTGCTATTTTATGTTTTGTTTTTTTTAAAGAGCCAAATAAAAATAAAATAAAAATTACCGACTTGAAGAAATACATAAACTTGACGTTCGTCCCCAACCGACCATCATGCACCGATGTCCTTCAAACCTGTAAAAACTTAAAAAGAATATTAAAATAAAAGAAAGGGATAACCATGGGATGCCTCCCACGAGCACTTTGTTTATGGTTGTTGAGCTCGACTATAGTGGTGTGTGCTATGTTATGGGTTTTTCAGAAACATAAGCCGACGCATGAACAGGAAGTTTGAGGCCCTCTGTTATAGATAGATATTATAAATGATCTAACACGTATTCATATTCTAAAATAGAAGGTTCCTCAAACTACGTTCTTAAAGGGTCACTATCTAAGTCAAGATTTGCAAAAGTAGGTGCGCGTGTGACCAAATGGCTATCACTAATTTCATGAGAAATTAAATTTAAAGTTTCAAAATTTTCATCATAAAAAATAGGTGAATAAAAATTTTCAGAAAAATAAGATGGAGTCTTCTTCGGGAGAAGCCTCCAAATAGTAGCATGAGCCGTCATTTGAGAGCGAATATTTCATAGATGAGTCAATAGTAAAGATAACTTCTTCATCACTGACTCTAAGGAGAAGTTTACTGTTACTAACGTCTATAACTGCGCGCGTGGTGGCAAGAAAAGGGCGACCGAGAATGAGTCGTACCTCGGTGTCCTCTTCAATGTCAAAGATGACAAAATCTACCGAAAAGATAAATTTGTAAACTTTGACAATCACATCCTCAATAATCCCCGTAGGGAGTTGACAGACCGATCCGCTAATTGAATGCTCATTCGTGTGGGCTTAGGCTCTCCTAAGCCCAACTTTTTCACTAAAGAATAAGGCATTAAATTTATTGAGGCGCCTAGATCGGCTAACGCGCGTGTTATTAATAGATCGCCAAATAAACACGGAATAGAGAAACTACCCGGATCAATAATTTCGTAGGAAATTTATTAAGTAACACTGCCGAACACTCCGCGTTCAATTGAACCGTGGAGATATCCTCAAGTTTCTTTTTATTGGATAAAAGATCCTTGAGGTACTTGGCATATTTCGGCATTTGTGCAATTATTTCGCAAAATCGTAAATTTATTTGAATTTGTTTGAATATGTCTAAAAATTTACCGTGATGCTCATCCACCCGGTCTTTTTGCATTCTAGACGGATAGGGAAGAGGTGGTTGATAAGCTTTTGGTTTATTAGAACTAAAAGTCTTAGGAGGAGGAGAAGGTGAAGAATTTGTTTCCTCCGCATCAACCGGACTTGGAGAAGTGGTTACCTCCTTCCCGCTCCGTAGAGTGATGGCTTTAGCTTGCTCCTTTGGGTTAGGCTCCGTATTGCCCGGTAGCGCTCCTTGTTGGTGATCGGAGAGCATTTTAACGATTTGCCAAATTTGGGTCTCCAAATTACTAAGAGATCCGGTGAGATTCCGGATGTTGGCATCATTTGTAGTCGTATATTTGGTGAACAACTCCTATAGATTGGGAGTTTTTGGAGCTTATGGTGGAAAATTGTAACACCCCTATCCGTCATATAGCATATAGCAGTAGGTCCGGCCGGGGCCCGATGCCATATACTACGGACAGACCGGTTGGTTACGCATTGAAACCATACAACCAATCAGAGCGTCCTACACAACACCTAGCGGAAGCAATTTAATTAAGTTGCAAAAAGATAAGAACCCTGCCACAAAGCATGAATGTCCACTACAACCCAGGAATGAGTACATACACAAAAGAGAACTGGCCTTAAGGCCTTACAATGTTCACTTAACAAATAGTGTTTTCAGACCTCGGCTCGCAGGCCGGCCATACATGAATGAACGGGAAAAACATAACAAATTAGGCCTTCGAGGGCCGGCACAGCAACAAGGGCTTTAGCCCGCTATTTCCCGCTCGGCTCCGCAGCACCTGCAAGCAACAAACCACCGCCCGGTGGCAAACAATAGCAACGGTCAGCAATGCTGACCAAATTATAACGATCCCGCCCCCACAATCGGGGCGGGGATGCTCTTTTCCCTGCACTTTATTAGTATAGGCATTTATAAAAGGTAATTGCACATCACCACAGGCGTAGGCTCGCACGGCCACACACCCCGTGCACTCAGGGCACATTCTCGGCAAACCGGCCAACGTCACGTCAATTCAAGCCATAGACATTCCCGATCCACCACCGCCTCTAGGACGGTCATCCATATGAGCAATTTGTCTCCTTAGCCTTGGTCACGACAATTTAAGCCATAGACCGCCGAAGACCCTCGTCCATGCCAACGGTCCTATCGAATGACATAGACCGGGTACGGTTCCGCTTGACCCGTGCTCATACCGCAACGACAATTTAAGCCATATGCGCAGGTCAAGACTCGCCGAGTCCCGTTTCCGCTACAAAATCACATAACCCAGTTATGTTCACGTTGGCTCCCCGGCCTCCGTGTTGGCAAAACCCGCTTTTGCCCAGTTTTCCGGGTGCACCTTAGAGTTAATCTTTAAGATTCCCTGATGCAATCTACCACGTAGAAAAACCCAAAAACACCCAAACATCCGGAGTCTTGCCCGGTTCAAATGCAATGCAACATCACCGATTCGGACCAACACGTCCGAATAGGCTTCACACACAATGCCTATGTCCGTTTACGCATACGGACTCTACACAAGGGGGACTTCACATATCTACCCCATGGAGCGCTCCAACTCTTCGCTCACTCGCGAGAGCGGGCTTCCTATGCAAGGAAAAGAGGGCTTCACATGCCCAAGATAAAGAATCGTTACCCTTGCGTTTTTCCGCGGCGCCATCGCAAACTACGCGGATAGAAAGCTTCGCAACGTCGTCGCCTCTGCGGATCTGGGCTCGGATCGCGATTTGGAGCTTCGAACCTCCTCCGGCGGCCGGATTTTGGCCTCACACCACCAAGGGAGCTCTCCCCTCTCTCTAGGATGAAGAAAGAGAAACTCAAGTTGAAATGAGGGTTTCTCCCCCCCATTTCCCGGCTAATAACCCCCCAGGAGCAGCCCCCACCGTCGGATCCAGATCCAAGGGAATGAACGGCCGAGATTAGATCCAAAATAACAAAATCTAGGCCGAACACGGGTTGGCACACGGCCGTGTGCCTGGCCTTGTAGCTCATTCGCCGATCGACACGGGTCCTGACACGGCCGTGTGCCATGGGCCGTGTTACCTGGAGCTTCAGAACGATCGTCGGGCTTCCAGAACACGGCTTCGAACATGGCCGTGTTCGAGGCCGTGTGCCCCACACACGGCTTGAGTCACGACCGTGTGTCTCAGGCCGTGTACTTCTCTGACTCGAGACTGCACAAAACCACTGAACACGGGTAGGCACACGGCCGTGTGCCTGGCCGTGTGCCCCTGTTCAGACCTCCAAAAGCGCTGATTGATCGCCCTGCGATCAACTCCGAGGTTGGGGTCTTACAACTCCCTCCCCCTTAAGAGAATTTCGTCCCGAAATTAAGAACAGAGACTACACAAAAAAACATAAACATAACGAGTACCTAAGGGGAACAACTCGGGGTACTCCTCGCGCATTGTCTGCTCTCGCTCCCAAGAGAGCTCCTCGCGTCCGCAGTTATCCCAACGGACCTTCACCATTCTGATTTCCTTGTTCCGAAGCCGCTTGACTTCGAAATCCTCAATAGATATGGGCTTGACTTTCGTTGTCAACCCTTCCTCAACCGGTACTTGATCAGCCGCAATCACCTGCGAAGGCTCTTGCACCGCCTTCCGCAACACAGAAATGTGGAACACATCATGTAATCCACTCAACTCCACTGATAGCTTCAAACGGTATGCAGCTTCGCCGACTCGCTCCAGGACCTCAAAAGGTCCAAGGTATCTTGGGCTCAGCTTCTTCAAGCGTCTCACCCGCGAAACTCCCTTGAACGGCTTCACTTTCAGGTATACCCAATCGCCTACCGCGAACTCCACGTTCTGGTGCTTGGCATTGTAATACTTCGCCTGCCGGTCCTGAGCGATCAACAAGCGCTCCCGAATGATCCACACTAACGAGGTAGCACTCTCCACCTCCTGCTTCTTGTACAACCTTGCCTCACCCGCTTCAAGCCACGATAACGGCGTGCGACACTTCCTACCATACAGGGCCTCGAAGGGCGCCATTTGTATACTCGCTTTGTAGTTGTTGTTGTACGCGAACTCCACCAAATAAAGGTGGTCTTCCCAATGCTTCCCGAAGTCTAGAACACACATGCGGAGCATGTCCTCCATCGTTCTATTGACCCTCTCGGTATGCCCATCCGTCTGCGGATGGAAAGCTGTGTTGAACTTTAACTTTGTTCCCAACATTTGCTGCACCAACCTCCAATCATTTGACGTGAACCGCCCATCGCGATCACTCACAATGCTACGGGGCACACCATGCAGCCTAACAATATTGTCGACATACAATTTTGCCAATCTCTCCACAGGATCATCCTTCCTATGCGGAACGAAATGCGACACTTTGGTTAGTCGATCTATGATCACCCAGATGGCGTCGTTCCCCTTCTGCGACCTTGGCAACCCGTGCACAAAGTCCATAGATATATCATCGAATTTCCACTCCGGTATAGGCAAGGATTTCAGAAATCCTCCTAGCTTTTGGCACTCCGCCTTCACCAAGGCGCACGTTTGGCATTTAGCCACGTACAACGCCACATCTTTCTTAAGCCCCGGCCACCAAAACAGCTTCTTGAGATCACGATACATCTTCGTGCTCCCTGGGTGGATTGAGTACTTGGTATGATGAGCCTCGTACATCAACTCCGCCCGGAGGTTACCCCCACTCGGGACGCACAACCGATGATCCTTTCTTAACAAACCATCATCCACCGAGAACTGGGAATTTGACCCATCCAGAGCGGCCTCCATAAGCTCTTTCATGGAGTCATCTAACTCCAATGCCTGCCGAACCCGGTCAGCCAAGTCATACTGCACCTCTGTCCAGTTTAACATTGCTTTGGCGCTCGTCTGCTTGTCAACGCAACAGATCTCAAGCTCCTCCAACTCCCGCACTAGCCGCTCATCATGCACCGACAACCAGTTGGCTCGGGCGGGAGCCCTGCGGCTCAGCGCATCCGCAACTGCGTTGCCCTTCCCGGGTACATAATGTATCTTGAAGGTGTAGTCCCCCAGGAACTCCATCCACCTCCTCTGCCTCATATTAAGGTCCTTTTGATCCAACAAGTATTTTAGGCTCTTGTGATCGGTGTATATATCGACTCTTACGCCGTATAGGTAGTGCCTCCATAACTTGAGTGCAAAAATCACGGCCGCCAACTCCAAGTCGTGCACCGGATAATTTCTTTCATGCACTTTCAGCTGACGCGATCCATACGCGATCACACTTCCATGCTGCAACAACACGCAGCCCAAGCCACTACCCGAAGCGTCGCTATACACCTCAAAGCCCTCGGTCCCACTCGGCGAACTAAGCACTGGCGCCGTGGTCAACCGCCTCTTCAGCTCCTCAAAAGCTTGCACGCACTCTTGCGTCCACAAGAATTTCTGATCCTTCCTTGTCAACTTCGTGAGAGGTAACGCTACCCGCGAGAAGTTCTCTACGAAGCGCCTGTAATATCCGGCAAGCCCGAGAAAACTACGGACTTCCGCGACAGAAGATAACGCAGGCCACTCCCGTATCGCAACAATCTTCGCCGGATCCACCGCTATACCTTCCCCACTCACTATATGACCAAGGAACGCTACCGAGGGTAGCCAGAACTCGCACTTGGAGAACTTTGCTTAAAGCTCATTCCTCCTCAAAGTCTCCAACACCAAATACAAATGCTTGAAGTGGTCTTCTTCGCACTGCGAGTATACCAAAATATCGTCAATAAAGACGATCACAAAGTGATCCAGGAAATCTCTGAACGTCCTGTTCATCAGATCCATAAACACCGATGGCGCATTCGTCAGTCCAAACGGCATGACCGTGAACTCGAAATGCCCGTACCTAGTACTGAACGCCGTCTTTGGGATATCACATTCCCTGATCCTCAGCTGATAGTACCCTGACTTCAAGTCCAACTTGGAGTATACAGACGATCCGACTAACTGATCAAAGAGATCATCAATCCTCGGGATCGGGTACTTATTCTTCTCCGTCAGCTTGTTCAACTCTCTGTAGTCGATACACAGCCGCATACTCCCGTCCTTCTTCTTAACGAAGAGGACCGGTGCGCTCCAAGGTGACGAGCTTGGACGCACATATCCTTGCTCCATCAGTTCCTCCAACTGAACCTTCAACTCCGCCATCTCCTTTGGCGCCAACCTATAAGGAGCACGTGACACTGGTTTGGCACCCGGCACGAGCTCGATCGTAAAATCAATCTCTCGCTGCGGTGGGGCTCCGGGAAGGCTATCCGGGAACACATCGGGGTATTCGCAAACCATGGGGATGCTATCCAACGGGTACTTTGGCTCCACAGCCCCCACTATCGCAAAGAACAGCTCTGCACCAGCACGAACTGCCTTCACCACCTGAAGAGCAGACATTAGTGTCTTGCTCGACCCCTTAAGCCCCTCGAAAGTAGTCTCCCGCCCTACACCCAGCTTGACCTCCTTACGGTCGCAATCGATCCAAGCCTTCTGCTCTGACAGCCAATCCATTCCAAAGATAACATCGAACTCTACTAACGGCAATAATGACGCTAGCAAGTCGAACTCTTGGCTCCCAATGTGAACCTTCACGGCGCACACTCTGTCCGCACGCATCGAGCACCCATTCGGTAGCAACACATCTAACTTGTCCTTCGCCATCGAAGAAGGGACTCTGATGTGCGATATAAACTGTTCGGACAAGAAAGAATGCGAAGCACCAGTGTCGAACAGTGCCCGTGCCAGACTATCGCTAATCACCACAAAGCCTAAGCAAAAGACATTAGCTTAACAAGCAATAGGTAATAGTATTCTCAAGTCAACTTGCACAAATTAACTCATACCTGTCACCACATCCGCTTGCTTGATGGCCTCCTGCTAGCCCAAGTTGTAGACTCTAGGCTGAGTCAGAGCATAGTGGGACGCGGTCGACTCCACCGCTTTGCCCTTTTCCTCGTAGGTAGCTCCTTGTTTCCTTTCGGACTTTGAGCGTCCACTCCAGCAGTCACGGGCAAAGTGCCCCGGCTTTCCACACGTGAAACAAGCGCCCAGGGTTCGATTGGTAGTTGTCCCCGAGGCACCTGCAGAAGGAGCTGGACCCAACGTCCTAGACTTCTTGGAGAATCTGCGGTAGCCCGACTTCGACGTAGTCGGCGCCTTGAACTCTGATCTCTTGCCACCAGATTCCCTCTCCTTCTTCGCTTGCACGTTTCTCATATCCTTCTCCAAGGACCGGGCCGAACTGACCAGGGTCATGAAACCCTGCGCCTTGGGCCCCGATAGCAGCAACCTCAAATCATCCCTTAGCCCTTCATAAAAGCGGCTCGTCTTGCGCTCCTCGTCTGCGAAGGTAGCGCTGGCATATCTCCCCAACCGAGTAAACTCGTGGAGGTATTCATCAACGGTGCTATCACCCTGCACCAACTTCTGGAATTCGCTCTCTAGAGCGATCCTCTGCGCCGAGGGGAGGTATCGAGCCATAAATAGTCTCGCAAACTCCTCCATCGGGACTTCGGCCAATGGCCTTCCCCTCAACTGATGCAGCTCTAGGCCCTCCCACCACAGTCTTGTGTCCCCATCCAAAAGGAACGTCGCTATAGTGGTCTTCTGCCACTCTTCAGTTTCCGTCGCAGTCATCACCCTGTTGACCCTTGAGAGCCAATCCTCTGCTTGGGTCGGGGTTTCTGCCCCCGTGAACACAGGTGGATGAAAGCCCATGACATGCTTCAGTTGTCTTTCAGTTGCTCTCCGCGGCAACTCTGGTTCCACCACAACTTGCTCAACCCTCCTTTGCTCTGCCGTCTGAAGCGGTACTTGCTCTACAGCAGGAGCAGGCTGCTGCACCTACCTTGCAGGCTGCGCATTAATCATTGCCATGACCGCTTCTGCCACCAACCTAATGGTCTCGGCAGACAAAGGTGTTGCAGGCGTATCGCTTAGCGCACTGCTCGCCTCAGAACCTGGCCGTTCAGACGGCCCAGCGCCACTTCTGGTCACCTATAATCGTGCAAAACACCGATAAGCGACCAAACACCACTGCAAATAGCAATTATAGGAACACGCAGGTTCCTCAAACATGTGTATTTTCATTCCTAAGTGGACATTCATGGGTTCTTTTCATGTTATAATGATGACGCACACAATGTGCTCACCACCCCTTAAAGTGAATTCGTCCACGAATTCATTTAAGCGTGACCGAAACCAGAAGTCTGATACCAATTTGTAACACCCCTATCCGTCACATATCATATAGCAGTAGGTCCGGCCGGGGCCCGACGCCATATACTACGGACAGACCGGTTGGTTACGCATTGAAACCATACAACCAATCAGAGCGTCCTACACAACACCTAGCGGAAGCAATTTAATTAAGTTGCAAAAAGATAAGAACCCTGCCACAAAGCATGAATGTCCACTACAACCCAGGAATGAGTACATACACAAAAGAGAACTGGCCTTAAGGCCTTACAATGTTCACTTAACAAAATAGTGTTTTCAGACCTCGGCTCGCAGGCCGGCCATACATGAATGAACGGGAAAAACATAACAAATTAGGCCTTCGAGGGCCGGCACAGCAACAAGAGCTTTAGCCCTCTATTTCCCGCTCGGCTCCGCAGCACCTGCAAGCAACAAACCACCGCCCGGTGGCAAACAATAGCAACGGTCAGCAATGCTGACCAAATTATAACAATCCCGCCCCCACAATCGGGGCGGGGATGCTCTTTTTCCTGCACTTTATTAGTATAGGCATTTATAAAAGGTAATTGCACATCACCACAGGCGTAGGCTCGCACGGCCACACACCCCGTGCACTCAGGGCACATTCTCGGCGAACCGGCCAACGTCACGTCAATTCAAGCCATAGACGTTCCCGATCCACCACCGCCTCTAGGACGGTCATCCATATGAGCAATTTGTCTCCTTAGCCTTGGTCACGACAATTTAAGCCATAGACCGCCGAAGACCCTCGTCCATGCCAACGGTCCTACCGAACGACATAGACCGGGTACGGTTCCGCTTGACCCGTGCTCATACCGCAACGACAATTTAAGCCATATGCGCAGGTCAAGACTCGCCGAGTCCCGTTTCCGCTACAAAATCACATAACCCAGTTATATTCACGTTGGCTCCCCGGCCTCCGTGTTGGCAAAACCCGCTTTTGCCCAGTTTTCCGGGTGCACCTTAGAGTTAATCTCTAAGATTCCCTGATGCAATCTACCACGTAGAAAAACCCGAAAACACCCAAACATCTGGAGTCTTGCCCGGTTCAAATGCAATGCAACATCACCGATTCGGACCAACACGTCCGAATAGGCTTCACACACAATGCATATGTCCGTTTACGCATACGGACTCTACACAAGGGGGACTTCACATATCTACCCCAAGGAGCGCTCCAACTCTTCGCTCACTCGCGAGAGCGGGCTTCCTATGCAAGGAAAAGAGGGCTTCACATGCCCAAGATAAAGAATCGTTACCCTTGCGTTTTTCCGCGGCGCCATCGCAAACTACGCGGCTAGAAAGCTTCGCAACATCGTCGCCTCCGCGGATCTGGGCTCGGATCGCGATTTGGAGCTTCGAACCTCTTCCGTGTAACGTCCCAATTCGCGCTAGGCCCCTTGATTGCGTATTTGAGTCAAGGGGGCTGTGGTGAGCCCAATGGGGGTGTGGGTGAACAGGTGCGAACGTACGTGAAATGAGGAAAACAAGGAAAAATGGTGTTTTTGGCCGACACGGTATGGACACGGCCGTGTCCATACCCGTGTGCCTCATGCCAATATTAAGTTTCCAGTCAGAGAGGTACACGGGTATTGGGACACGGGCGTGTCCCTACCCGTGTGCCTAGGACACGGGTCGAGATACGGCCGTGTCTCTACCCGTGTGCCGCAACCCCGACACGGCAGAAAGTTGTTCTGGGATGAACACGGCCCTAAACACGGCAGGCGACACGGCCGTGTCACCTGAACACGGGTAGGAACACGGCCGTGTGCCTACCCGTGTCTGCGGTGTATAAAAAGGGAAAAAGTTGGAAACCCCAGATTTCATCCCCTTTCTTCTGCCCCGAAATTTCTGAGAGAGTTCTTGGCTGGAGGAGGAGGAAGAAGCTTGCCGGAGCCATCCTTGGAGGAATCGAAACGCCGCCGCCGTCAAGGGAAAAACAATGCCGCCGCGAAGGAGTGCGAGGCTCATGGCCGGCCATGGTGGTACCGCTGGACTTGAGGTGAGCTTCCTCCCCTCTCCCTTGGTGCTAGATCTATAGTTATTTTAGGAGAGACATCGACTCCATAGAGTCTTGATGGTGAGGAGGAGAGTTCTTAGGATAAGCCATGCCTAGGTTTTCTAAGCTTAGTCTCCCTCAACCTTCTCATCATTCAAAGTGGAGATGAGAGGGGTTTTCGTTGAGGGTTTGGCTTTGAAAGGAGAAATAAGGTTGGGTGTGATTTCTGGAGAAGTTTATGCGGGGTCGTTGCAAGGAAGAAGATGAACGGATGCCGTTCATCTCGCCTTAAGATGCGTGCAGAAATCTGATTTCTGCACGCGGCGACCTTCGTGGCCAATTTCGGAGGTGTTCTGGCCATATCTGGGTGAACGACTCAACACGAAAGTCGTAGCCCTTGAAATTACCTTTCCAACGAGTGGTTGCTCGTTTCCATGCGATACCTGTAGCCACGGGAAAGCTGGTTCGAGTCCGCTGCGTTCGGGAAAATTCCTGTACAGGAAACTGTTTCCTGTACGTATTCGAGTTGAATTTCTGGTATGTTGCGACCAGATCTGGGTGATCGACTCAACACAAAAGTCGTAGCCCTCGCGAATACCTTTCCAACGAGGGGTTGTGCATTGTGATCGGATTCCTGTAGCTCCGGGAATCCCAGTTTTAGTATTGGGCTATCCTATGTTAATGCACTTGATAATTTATAATGCTAGCACTCTTGCAATGGTTGTGATTTGCTCATTTGTTGTCTTGCTCCCATATATCTATAATGTTGTTGTTACTATAATTTAGCATGGTTACTCATTTGGTTGTGTAATAAGGAATAACCATGTATTGGTAGAGAAATGGATTGGATGAGAAGGTTAGATATTAGGAGTTGTGATTGGTATAGGATATATTTATACAATTTGGTGTTGAACATATCTATTATGCGTAGTGATGAGGTGAATTCATTGAATAGGTGGGCGTGAACATGATGAACACTATGTGAAGAGTATTTTGTAACCGTAATCCGAGCCCAAGGGGTTTATTAACAACCGATGCTTAGAGTTGTAGTCTCCCTACGGGTAGCATCGAGTGAGTTGTTTTGAGGCATGTGATGTGCGACGATTCATCGTGTCGCAATATTGAGATAATGACTGTGGCAGGTCTACGGGTTCGCCAGTCATCACACCGATGGGAGCCAATGGGTAGACCTTGGGCGGTAGGGTTAGATACTTGGTGTCCATAACCCGAGATCTCCTCCGCGCCATGAGAACGGTTGGGCTTACACCTCGTGCGTTTCCGAGGTTCCATCCGGTTCGAAATCAAAGGCCAGGTTGGGTTGTATTCTTGGTGCACATTTACCCAAGACCCCTTCTGAGTCGTAGTACGCATGTGAGCTCCGCTGTTGTGTTTTTAGCGTTGAGGCGTACGGGGGCCTAGGATAGGTAGTGTGATACCACCTAGTAGTGGAGACGCCCGCTCCACTGTCACCGTCTGGCCACGACGGACGACGCCTGAGAGGTTAGCTACCTGCTCGAAAAGTGGGAACTTCTAGTCTGTGTCGATATAGCAACTTGCATGTGCGTGCGCATGATTCGGTCATAGCATAACATTCATATCATGTCATTCATTGCATACACAAGATCCTCATCGTATAAGTTTTTATGGGCACTCTTATACGATGAGTTACTTTACTGTTAAGCCGATCCTTAACTTATAAGTTGTATGTGCACTCTTATAAATTAAGTTACTATTCTGATTAATAATACCTGCTGTCATATATTATTGATATTTGTAGAACTGCTAGTTGTGTAGCGTAGTCTGTACTCCACCATATTTACAGTCACCTGCTTGTTTACTTGCTTATATATATATATATTGTACCTTTGTTCCTTTCTCCGCCCGGTGCCGAGGAGTCGCCGGGGGAGCGGATGTGAAGCCACTTAGTCTTATGACTAACGGTTGCTACGTCTTCCTTTTTAGGAGGAAACCCCGCAGGTAGAGCAGCAACGGACTATGCAGCAGGACAGCCAGGCCCGGATGATAGGACCTGAGGTGGTGGTGCCATCGGCACCGTCAGTGACAGTCGTGAGTGTTTTCATGTAGCCGTTTGGCAAAACATTTCTAGACTCTTGTTCTTTTGTACAAGCCTGTTGTGTTTGTTATCTTCCGCTCTTTTGGACTTAAGCTTAGCTGTGAATTGAACTGCTTTACTTTCCTGTTATGGTTGGGTTGGCATAATTGTTATGATATGGATTGTAGCCGGCGGAATAGGCGTCTTATGGTAAAGGCTAACCCGTGTGTTAGTGCTACCACAAGGCGGCTATTTCGGGCATAAGACTCCCCTCGTGCCGTGTGTTGTGTTCCGGGAGGGGGGTCTTACAAATGGTATCAGACTTAGCCGATCTTCAACTAGAGCAGTCATATAACAATGGGCCACTCCCGTTCGATTAGTCGGTTTGGGGACAAACCGACTTAGCGGAAGCAGTGGTGTGCCCATATGTAATTCACACTAAGTTGTCCAACTTTGACATTAGTTTTAGCCAACCTGACCCTAGTTTGTACCTTGCGTATAGGTCCCAGCGCAGGTGGAGCCGGTTGGGGGCACTCCTACCCCTTCCGTCCCTTCACAATTCCAGCAGTCGGAACTGGGACAAACGCTGTCAGCCATATTGGATGCATTTAAAGCCCAGCAAGCTCCGGTGCAACAACAAGCGCCAGGCTCCAACTGGTTGAGCACCTTCCGTGCCCTGTCCCCTCCTGCCTATCTTGGGACAGAATCGCCGGTGCGCACCGAGGAATGGCTTGATACCATGCAGGAATTGATGGCTGGCATAAGGTGTCCGAACAGCATGGCGGTGACATTGGTAGTGACGCTGCTAGAGCTGCACGCCAAAAGGTGGTGGAAGTCCCTCATGGGCTCCACCTTCCAAGGGCGGTTGTACACGGACATCAGTTGGAACGAGTTCACCGAGGCTTTTCTGGATCACTTCATCCCTTCTTCTGCTCGGGATGAACTTGAAGAAAGATTTCTGCAGCTGAAGCAGGGATCGAAATCGGTAACGGAGTACCAGAGGGAGTTCCAACACCTCGCTAGGTTTGCCGATTCCTATGATTTGGACGATAGAGGCTACGCAAAGCGCTTCTACAAAGGATTAAGGGACCCCCTGAGGCAGGCCCTTTTGTTTATAGCCGATGGAAGCCTGGCAGAAATCATCGACATGGCAAAGAGACTGGAGGCGGACCACATGGGATGTGGCAAGAGACCTGCGGAAGGAGTAATTGAAGTCGGCCCTAGTAATAGAAGGCGGAATGATCATGGCAGAGGAAGGGGAAACCACAGAGGCGGTCGGTGGGTCAACCGGAACTATCAGGTGGAGTACCCAATTCCGCAACCACTACCTTTACCACCACCACCGCAGCAGCAATATTATCAACAACCTGGGGGCCGACGTGAGGTGATATGTTTTGAGTGCAACCAACCGGGGCATGTCCGACGAGTTTGCCCGCGACTGATCGGAGGTGCTCCTATTGCTCCCCCTCCAGTAGCTCCACGGGGGCGAGGGCACATGCGTGGCCGAGGAAGAGGACCACCAGGGAGAAATCAAGGACATGCACGGGAGCATGTATTCGCATTGGATATGACTCAGGAGAGAAATCCGCAGGAAGTCATCACCGGTACGTGCAAAATTTATTAATATTATATGACTTGTTAGATTTACGATACAAATGATACGCGCAATTTTGAATGGTGATTACCTTTTTGGAACCTAGGCACTGTCATGGTTAGCGGGAGACCCGCCTATACGTTATTTGACACAGGTGCGTCTCACTCGTTCATTTCGGCGGACTTCGTGAAGGACTTGGAGGGAGTGCAACACTTCACGGGCACTACTCAAAGGGTGCGCCTTCCGGACGGCTCTGAGATGACGTCGTCAGCAAGTTGCGACTTCGACACCCTTATTGGAGGAAAGCTCTTTGAAACTCCGGCTACAGTGTTAAGAATCCCGGAGTTCGATCTCATCCTGGGCATGAAGTGGTTGGACTGGCACCACGCCAGGATCAATTGTGCGGAGAAGCAAGTTATGTTGAGGCATGGAGACTCGGAAGTCATCTTCCAAGGTATTAAATTCGCACCCCGTAAATTATTATCTTCAATCCAAGCTATGAAATCTCATATGGAAGGGGACGAGGTCTATGTAATTTGCTTCGAGTTGAAGAAATTGACATTAGAGGTCAAGGATGTGCGGGTGGTGCGAGAATTTCCCGAGGTATTTCCCGAGAAATTGCCGGGACTACCCCCGCATAGGGAAGTGGACTTCCAAATCAAGCTAATTCTGGGTGCCAAGCCCGTCTCGCGAGCTCCATACCGAATGGCTCCGAAGGAACTTGCAGAGTTTAGAGTCTAGCTTCAGGAATTGGTGGAAGCAGGGTTCGTTCGCCCAAGCTCGTCGCCTTGGGGAGCGCCCGTTTTGTTCGTCAAAAAGAAGGATGGCACCCTGCGGTTATGTATTGATTATCGAGAGTTGAACCGGTTAACGGTGCGGAACACCTATCCCCTACCGCGCATTGATGAATTATTTGATCAATTGGTGGGATCGTATTGGTTCTCCAAGTTAGATCTGCGTTCGGGATATTATCAGCTGAGGATACAAGAAGATGACATTCAGAAGACAGCGTTCAGTTCGAGATATGGTTTGTATGAATTCACCGTGATGCCGTTTGGGCTCACAAACGCCCCTTCCGCCTTTATGAGCTTGATGAACAAGGTGTTCGGCCCTTATTTGGACATCTTTGTCATCGTGTTCATCGATGATATCCTAGTCTACTCCAAGACTGAAGCAGAACACACCGAACATCTAACTTTAGTGCTGAGGAAGCTAAAGGAGCACACTTTGTTTGCCAAGTTCAGCAAATGCGAGTTTTGGCTTCGAGAGGTCACGTTCTTGGGACATGTGATTAGTGTGGCGGGGCTAGCTGTAGATCCGGCCAAGGTGCGGGCCGTGAAGGAGTGGTCGCCATTGAAGTCAGCGGCCGACATACGGAGCTTTCTTGGACTTGCCGGGTACTATCGCAAGTTCGTGAAAGGCTTCTCGAAGATCGCCCTTCCCCTTACTACGCTGACCAAGAAGGGTGTGCCGTTTGAATGGACACCCCAGTGCGAAGCTGCATTCCAAGAGTTGAAGGACAGATTGACGACTGCACCCATCCTAGCTCTTCCATCTGGGAAGGAGGGCTTTCAAGTTTACACGGATGCGTCATATCAAGGGATGAGAGCTGTGTTGATGCAGAATGGGCATGTGATCGCTTATGCTTCAAGACAGTTGAAGAAGCATGAAGCCAGCTACCCGGTGCATGATCTAGAGTTGGGAGCGGTGGTATTCGCCTTGAAGATGTGGAGGCATTATTTATATGGCGTCCACTGCGAGATCTACTCGGATCACAAAAATCTGAAGTACGTTCACACCCAAAAGGAGTTAAACTTGAGACAGTGGCGGTGGTTGGAGTTCTTGTGCGACTATGAATTCACCTTGAACTACCACCCCGGGAAGGTTAATTCCGTAGCTGATGCCTTGAGCCGAAAGGCACCGGGAACGAGCACGGAATCCCGCTTGATGAGGATGGAGTTAATCCAGACACTGCAAGAGATGGAAATCACTTTGGTCTTTAAGAATCAACCGGAAGAGTATACAGAATATTTGGCCGCGATGAGTATAGTTTGCAACATACGAGACCGGATCCGTACGGAACAAAAGAAGGATGCGGCTTTAACCCCGGATTTCAAGTCAATGGAGGATGGGACTACGGAAGAATACTCCCTAAAAGACGGCCTCGTCCATTTTCGTGGCCGGCTTTACATCCCCGAAGGTGACAACATTCGGGAGGATATTCTAAAGGAGGCCCATTGCTCCAAGTACTCAGTGCACCCGGGGATCGCGAAGATGTACACTGATTTGAGAAAGACAATGTGTTGGTCGGGCATGAAGAGGGATGTCAAGTACTTTGTTACTTATTGCGTGGCCTGCCAAATGGTGAAGGCGGAGTGCAGAAGCCCCGGTGGAATGCTACAGTCGTTGCCCATCCCCGAATGGAAATTTGAGGACATCTCCATGGACTTCGTCCATGGGTTACCTCGCTCGCGCTCGGGGAATGATTCTGTGTGGGTGATAGTTGACCGGTTGACCAAGGTAGCCCGATTTATCCCAATGAAAAAGGAGGCGCAAGTGGGCGTCTTAGTGCGTCTCTTTGTGGAACAATTTGTGCGGTACCATGGTGTGCCAAAGACGATCGTCTCCGACCGGGATGGTCGGTTTACTTCAAGAGAATGGAGGGCTGTACAGGCTTATTTGGGCTCGCGCCTCGCCTTTAGTACAGCCTTTCACCCACAAACGGACGGGCAGTCTGAACGAACCATCCGAACATTGGAGGACCTTCTGAGGTTATGTGTGCTAGATAAAGGAGAACCATGGGAGAGACTCTTACCTCTCGTGGAGTTCTCTTATAATAACAGTCATCAAGCCAGTATTGGAATGGCACCTCATGAAGCTTTGTATGGAAGGAGGTGTAGAACACCCTTGTCCTGGGTGCAAGACGAAGATCCGAAGACATTGGGAAATGAGTATATTGATTACACGGACGCGGTGGTTAGGTTGATCCGGGATCGAATGCTAGAGGCTCAAAGCCGACAGACGAAATATTACAACGCAAGGCACCGTATGGTGGAGTTTCAAGTGGGTGATAAGGTGTTCCTGAAGATTCGACCGATGCACGGAGTGTCGCGGGTACGTGGAGTCAAGAAGCTCAGCCCAAGGTATGTCGGGCCCTATGTCATAGTGGAAAGGATTGGCCCTCTGGCCTATCGATTGCAGTTACCACCGGAGCTGGAGAACCTTCACGACGTGTTCCATGTATCGTCGCTTCGGAAGGCTTTGCTGCGGCCTGAACAATATATCCCCACGGCGGATGGTGCCGTGGCGTCTGATAGGTCGGTGCGACTGGATCCGGTGCGGATCGTTGATAACAAGACAAGAACCTTGCGCCGCAAAAGTGTTCCCTTGGTGAAAATGCTATGGTCTAATCATGGGAAGGAGGAGTTCACATGGGAGCCAAGGGATTTGATGCAAGGGCGCTACCCGGAATTATTTACCCCAGGTAATAATTTTATTTGAAAGCATAGTTCCCTTTTATGTGTTTCACTCCCATAGCCTTACCCTAATTTCGGGGATGAAATCTTTTATTTTGTTTATAGGATTTGTAACGTCCCAATTCACGCTAGGCCCCTTGATTGCGTATTTGAGTCAAGGGGGCTGTGGTGAGCCCAATGGGGGTGTGGGTGAACAGGTGCGAACGTACGTGAAATGAGGAAAACAAGGCAAAACGGTGTTTTTGGCCGACACGGGTATGGACACGGCCGTGTCCATACCCGTGTGCCTCATGCCAATATTAAGTTTCCAGTCAGAGAGGTACACGGGTATTGGGACACGGGCGTGTCCCTACCCGTGTGCCTAGGACACGGGTCGAGACACGGCCGTGTCTCTACCCGTGTGCCGCAACCCCGACACGGCAGAAAGTTGTTCTGGGATGAACACGGCCCTAAACACGGCAGGCGACACGGCCGTGTCACCTGAACACGGGTAGGAACACGGCCGTGTGCCTACCCGTGTCTGCGGTGTATAAAAAGGGAAAAAGTTGGAAACCCTAGATTTCATCCCCTTTCTTCTGCCCCGAAATTTCTGAGAGAGTTCTTGGCTGGAGGAGGAGGAAGAAGCTTGCCGGAGCCATCCTTGGAGGAATCGAAACGCCGCCGCCGTCAAGGGAAAAACAATGCCGCCGCGAAGGAGTGCGAGGCTCATGGCCGGCCATGGTGGTACCGCTGGACTTGAGGTGAGCTTCCTCCCCTCTCCCTTGGTGCTAGATCTATAGTTATTTTAGGAGAGACATCGACTCCTTAGAGTCTTGATGGTGAGGAGGAGAGTTCTTAGGATAAGTCATGCCTAGGTTTTCTAGGCTTAGTCTCCCTCAACCTTCTCATCATTCAAAGTGGAGATGAGAGGGGTTTTCGTTGAGGGTTTGGCTTTGAAAGGAGAAATAAGGTTGGGTGTGATTTCTGGAGAAGTTTATGCGGGGTCGTTGCAAGGAAGAAGATGAACGGATGCCGTTCATCTCGCCTTAAGATGCGTGCAGAAATCTGATTTCTGCACGCGGCGACCTTCGTGGCCAATTTCGGAGGTGTTCTGGCCAGATCTGGGTGAAAGACTCAACACGAAAGTCGTATCCCTTGAAATTACCTTTCCAACGAGTGGTTGCTCGTTTCCATGCGATACCTGTAGCCACGGGAAAGCTGGTTCGAGTCCGCTGCGTTCGGGAAAATTCCTGTACAGGAAACTGTTTCCTGTACGTATTCGAGTTGAATTTCTGGTATGTTGAGACCAGATCTGGGTGATCGACTCAACACGAAAGTCGTAGCCCTCGCGAATACCTTTCCAACGAGGGGTTGTGCATTGTGATCGGATTCCTGTAGCTCCGGGAATCCCAGTTTTAGTATTGGGCTATCCTATGTTAATGCACTTGATAATTTATAATGCTAGCACTCTTGCAATGGTTGTGATTTGCTCATTTGTTGTCTTGCTCCCATATATCTATAATGTTGTTGTTACAATAATTTAGCATGGTTACTCATTTGATTGTGTAATAAGGAATAACCATGTATTGGTAGAGAAATGGATTGGATGGGAAGGTTAGATATTAGGAGTTGTGATTGGTATAGGATATATTTATACAATTTGGTGTTGAACATATCTATTATGCGTAGTGATGAGGTGAATTCATTGAATAGGTGGGCGTGAACATGATGAACACTATGTGAAGAGTATTTTGTAACCGTAATCCGAGCCCAAGGGGTTTATTAACAACCGATGCTTAGAGTTGTAGTCTCCCTACGGGTAGCATCGAGTGAGTTGTTTTGGGGCATGTGATGTGCGACGATTCATCGTGTCGCAATATTGAGATAATGACTGTGGCAGGTCTATGGGTTCGCCAGTCGTCACACCGATGGGAGCCAATGGGTAGACCTTGGGCGGTAGGGTTAGATACTTGGTGTCCATAACCCGAGATCTCCTCCGCGCCATGAGAACGGTTGGGCTTGCACCTCGTGCGTTTCCGAGGTTCCATTCGGTTCGAAATCAAAGGCCAGGTTGGGCTGTGTTCTTGGTGCACATTTACCCAAGACCCCTTCTGAGCCGTAGTACGCATGTGAGCTCCGCTGTTGTGTTCTTAGCGTTGAGGCGTACGGGGGCCTAGGATAGGTAGTGTGATACCACCTAGTAGTGGAGACGCCCGCTCCACTGTCGCCGTCTGGCCACGACGGACGACGCCTGAGAGGTTAGCTACCTGCTCGAAAAGTGGGAACTTCTAGTCTGTGTCGACATAGCAACTTGCATGTGCGTGCGCATGATTCGGTCATAGCATAACATTCATATCATGTCATTCATTGCATACACAAGATCCTCATCGTATAAGTTTGTATGGGCACTCTTATACGATGAGTTACTTTACTGTTAAGCCGATCCTTAACTTATAAGTTGTATGAGCACTCTTATAAGTTAAGTTACTATTCTGATTAATTATACCTGCTGTCATATATTATTGATATTTGTAGAACTGCTAGTTGTGTAGCGTAGTTTGTACTCCACCATATTTACAGTCACCTGCTTGTTTACTTACTTATATATATATATTGTACCTTTGTTCCTTTCTCCGCCCGGTGCCGAGGAGTCGCCGGGGGAGCGGATGTGAAGCCACTTAGTCTTATGACTAACGGTTGTTACGTCTTCCTTTTTAGGAGGAAACCCCGCAGGTAGAGCAGCAACGGACTATGCAGCAGGACAGCCAGGCCCGAATGATAGGACCTGAGGTGGTGGTGCCATCGGCACCGTCAGTGACAGTCGTGAGTGTTTTCATGTAGCCGTTTGGCAAAACATTTCTAGACTCTTGTTCTTTTGTACAAGCCTGTTATGCTTGTTATCTTCCGCTCTTTTGGACTTAAGCTTAGCTGTGAATTGAACTGCTTTACTTTCCTATTATGGTTGGGTTGGCATAATTGTTATGATATGGATTGTAGCCGGCGGAATAGGCGTCTTATGGTAAAGGCTAACCCGTGTGTTAGTGCTACCACAAGGCGGCTATTTCGGGCATAAGACTCCCCTCGTGCCGTGTGTTGTGTTCCGGGAGGGGGGTCTTACACTCCGGCGGCCGGATTTTGGCCTCACACCACCAAGGGAGCTCTCCCCTCTCTCTAGGATGAAGAAAGAGAAACTCAAGTTGAAATGAGGGTTTCTCCCCCCCATTTCCCGGCTAATAACCCCCCAGGAGCAGCCCCCACCGTCGGATCCAGATCTAAGGGAATGAACGACCGAGATTAGATCCAAAATAACAAAATCTGGGCCGAACACGGGTTGGCACACGGCCGTGTGCCTGGCCGTGTAGCTCATTCGCCGATCGACACGGGTCCTGACACGGCCGTGTGCCACGGGCCGTGTTACCTGGAGCTTCAGAACGATCGTCGGGCTTCCAGAACACGGCTTCGAACACGGCCGTGTTCGAGGCCGTGTGCCCCACACACGGCTTGAGTCACGGCCGTGTGTCTCAGGCCGTGTACTTCTCTGACTCGAGACTGCACAAAACCACTGAACACGGGTAGGCACACGGCCGTGTGCCCCTGTTCAGACCTCCAAAAGCGCTGATTGATCGCCCCGCGATCAACTCCGAGGTTGGGGTCTTACAAAAATAACCGGGAGGAATGGTGTTAGGTGGGCGAGCCGCGTTCCCCGAATTACTCCAAGAGAAGTTGGGGTGGTTCCTTATACCCGGGTGATAGGTATTACCAAAATTATTACCCGAATTATAAGGTGACCGATTCGGATTACCCATGTAATCTACATGTTTGGCAATAGTAGAAGGATCCCAATATTGGGGCTCACAGGTAGGTGTAGATGAGGAAGCAGTCATCTCGTTCATTTGTTTTTGTAGTTTCTCAACCTGGAGTGATAAATTAGAAACCGTATCTATTTCGTACATCCCGGTCGGTTTAGGTGGACGAGACCGGGGTGTACTCCACTGGTATGTATTCATGGTCATACCTTTTATAAGTTCTTAGGCGGCCGTCGGTGTCTTGTTATTTAACGTTCCACCTGCAGTAGCATCAATATTTTGCCTCGTTTGTTGATTGAGGCCAATATAGAAGGTTTGCACTTGCAACCAATCGGGGATTGCATGATGCGGACAACGGCGAAGCAATTCCTTAAATTGCTCCCAAGTATCATATACCGTTTCCATATCAACTTGGGAGAAATAAGTAATATCATTGCACAATTTGGCCGTTTTAGCGGGCGAAAAATATTTTGTGAGAAATTTTTCCGTCATTTCGGCTCAAGTAGTGATGGAGCCTCTTGGAAGAGAACTCAACCACTGCTTAGCCTTGGTGCGCAAAGAAAAAGGAAAAATCCTTTACCAAATGGCATCATCGGAAACCCTATTTATTTTAAAAGTATCGCATATTTCTAAAAAGTTAGAAATATGCGCATTTGGGTCCTCATCTTGAAGACCATCAAATTGAACTGATTGTTGTACCATTTGAATGATGCTTGACTTCAATTCAAAGTTATTGTTCGCAATAGCGGGCCGAACAATACTTGATTGCGCCTCATCCAAATTTGGTTGGGCATAGTAGGACATAGTCCATTCTTCAGCCATAGTTGGATGTTGATTACCCAAATTAGAAGAAAATTGAGAAGAAAGAGAAGTAGTAGTAGAAGAAGAAGAGATGTCACCTACGGATTCCTCAACTAAATCTGGATAATTGAGATCACAGAGTCTTAGGCGTCGCTGTAAGCTTTGCTCGATCTCCGGATCCAAATCAAGTAGATTTGACGGATTCCCTCGGGTCATACACCAAAATAAAATAAAAGGTAAAAGTTTTAAGGTTTAAAAATTTATAATATAAAATTTCTCGGACTTCCCAACGGCTACCCAATGATGGGTTTGCAAGGTGCTAGGCGGTATTGCGGGATGAAAATCCAGCATGACCCTTTTGCAAGAAACTTTAATTATAAAAAAGTAAAGGTAAAACTTTAAAAAAAACAAGCAAAATAAAAAATTATAAAATTAATAGATTATTGCTTTCAAAATATCGACAAAGAAAAGTTCCCGGCAACGGCGCCAAAAACTTGATGATTATTTTCTCCACGCTAACGCGTGTTTCCAATCGATAAGGCAAGTATACCTATCGTTCAGAGTATAGACTCAAGTGTTATATTTCAACTCGGGGCTTGTCGAGTACATGTACTCACAAGGAAAGCTATTATCTTAGACGAAAAAGGGAAATTTGATTGTTAATTAAAACGGACAAGGAAAAGGAAACGTTATACTAAGGAAGAGAAATTCGATGATGGGAAAGTTAGCACTTGATTTAGAATCCCCTTGGGATATAATAAACCTTCTTAAAGAATAAAGCAATGTGAGTTCTTAAACTTCTCACTCGACCGTGGAGGTTCCTAAAGTGCAAAAGTGTTTCTGTCGAGCTCATAATTCTGACTAACCTTAGGTTGATCGATTAAAACCTCTCGGCCATTCAAAACACCTAATCTTGCTTTAGGCGGTGAACCCCGCTATTGGATTTGACTCCAATCCGGAAGATTTATGTCGTCCTCTCTCGAGGAGTACATGCAACTCCTTTTATCCTTTAGTGATCTCCTCGTATCCGCAACCTCTCGGTCATTTAGGATACGGATCTTAGATCGAAAATCATATCCGCGAAATTTGAATTCGATAAAATAAAATTCAAGAATAAATCATAAGCGAGCAAGATCAAGAAAACGACATTTTTGATAAAATAGAAATGTTTATTTTTTTCCAAGGATCATCATGATCAACTGCTAAATGAAATTTAGCTATTCATCATAATTAGGGAATTACAAGATAGGGTAGGGAGAGACATGCTTGAAATAAAAACAACTAAAATTAAAGCTAACACAATATTAATCTATGCTAGGAAATGAAATAAAATAGTAATTAAAAGCAGTAAACTACAAGACTCTAACTCCCAAAATTCTCTCCCTGAGCATCTGAAGCTGCCTAGAATTTATAGGAAAAAAATTTTGTTTGGTCACGCCCGTGAACTAGGGCGTCTCAGGCTTGGAACGGTCATCTTGAAACCCCGGAAACATTGGAGGAGAAACCGCCAAAATTTGTTAACTAACGGGTCACGCCCGTGACCGAGGGCGTGCCAGAGCTGTTCCTGGAAAACGGAGGGAAGCTAAAAACTGCGGGAGTAAACTGGTCTTGATGGAGGCGTCACGCCCCCTCGTCACGCATGTGACCAGGGGCGTGTCAAGCTGCAACGGCTTCTGTCAGCAACGACAGGAAGTGCTTCTTTATTGGCTTAAAACGCACCTGACACGCCCTGGGTCACGCTCGTGGCCAGGGCGTGTCAATTTAATCCGACGTGGAAATGGCCTAACGGCCTTCCACCGGCTGGCACGCCCTGTGTAAGAACGACACGGGCATGTCATTGAACGACACGGGCATGTCAGTGCCCGATCGACGTTCATCGGCCGCAGGTCAACGATTTACGTTGACATACTTTGCTCGTGCATGTCACGCCCCTGGTCACGCCCATGGAGGGGGTGTCACAGGGCGTGTCTGGGCAGAAATGAAGAAAAATCTAATTTTTCTCCAAAGACTCTACAGTTTAGTCCTGTAAGATTGAAAATAATTTTATTAGAACAAATAAATGTAAAATATAGAAACTAGTTCATTATAAACTTAAAATTATAAAATTGAAATATAATATCTAACTATTAATTAAAAAATAGTAAATGAAAAATAACAATAATTAGAGTTATTAAAAACCCTCATACTTACCCGTTTGCTAGTGCCGAGCAAACAACTTCTTATAGGGAGTAGAAAAATTTTAAATGCTAGAAAAAAAAATTGAACCTAATGAGTAAAATGCGAAGTTTTATGCCTATGCTTGTAGCTATTTTGGTAGAAAAAACTTACTCAGCATACAAATTAGGTTTTTATTTTTCTTAAAATGTGTTTCCACTATTATTTTTACTTTTAAAATGAAAATCCGGTAAATCTTAAAATTATATTTAGGAAGAGTGTAGCGTGTGTACTAAGATAACATTGAACGAAAGAAGATCAAGATACCCTCCAAAGAAATCCATCAATGTCGATGGACATAGGCTTGCCCTTTCACACTCACGCCACAGTACTAGTTTAACTTAAAAACATAAATCAATAGGACTTAATTATGTTGAAATGGAGGCTTAGGTTTTTGGTGAGGGTGGTCAAAGATAAAAACGATGGCTAGTCACACCAAAAACTAGAAAGAGCATTGAACACAAAACTTTGCTATGAATATAAGAACGTAACCAAATTTCTAATCATTTTGTTTTTTTTTTCTTATAATTTTTCAACTTTTTCATCGTATTGAGAATTTTCTTCTACCTCTTCATTTTTTCATAATAATTTTTATTTATTTATTTTTTGAAGAGCAAATAAGAATACATTAACTCTCTTTTTTTTATAAGAAAAGAGCCACCTAAAATAAAAAGTCTCCTAATCACTCACAAACAATGTTTGAATAACTGGGTTCAAGCTCGGTCTTAAGTGTGCAATTAGGTTGCTTTTTAGGCTTTGGTAAAATGCTTGGTGGAGCTAAAACAAAAGGATATGGTAATATGCTCAAAATGACTTAACAAAGATAAAAATTCTAGGTACGGGTACAAAAGCTCAAACTTGCCAAAAGAAGTGCCTAAATCATATTTATGCTTATGAGTTCAACCAATGCAAAATCTTGAGAATAACTATAGGGCAAGTTCTAGATATCGAGAAAGAATATCTCTTTCTTGATCCGCGAAATATCTCTCTAGCAAACTTCTACTTACTCACATAAACTATTTTAGGTTTTACCGGTTTTCAAAATTAAAGTAATATAAAACGTTTTCACGCATTTAGAAAAATTAAAATCTAATTACATGCTGAATATTTAAATCTACTAAAATTCTACATACATGTGTACTTAACTAGAAACACAACATGGCCAACAGTTCTACTCCAAAATTCAACATTCAATTAAAACATTAAAATTCCTTAAACACTATAAACAACTTAAATTAGTAAGAATTTTGCATGTGATTAAATATAGAAATAATGATATCTCTAATTAAAAATTAAACCAAAATTTTTTGTTACTTCTTAGACTTCCCGAGGTATACCCTGTGAAGGGCTCTCACTGGTACTAGGAGGTAAGATGGGGTGATATCCCAAACGTCCCTTTTTAAGAAATTTAATTTTCGATTTTCTAATATTTTTTGTTTTTTAATCTTTAAAAAAAAAAACAAAATTCATGACAAAATATAATTTTTGAAATTTTTGATATATAATTTTTTTTAGTTTTAATTTTCCTTTTTTGTGTGTGTTTTTTTTATTTTTTTTGAAAAAATTTTGTATGTTTTGCTTGAGAAATATCCCTCCCAAATACTTAAGCAATACTTTGTCCCCAATATAAAAATGAATAAAAGAAAGGAAAAGAGACTACTCCAAATACTCTATAGTTTAGTCCTGCAAGATTGAAAATAATTTTATTAGAACAAATAAATGTAAAATATAGAACTAGTTAATTATCAACTTAAAATTATTAAATTAATATTTAATATCTAACTATTAATTTGAAAATAATAAATGAAAAATAACAATAATTAGAGTTATCAGCTCTTTAGGCAACTCGGTGTCTCGTCCCCTCCTCCTATAGACTACATTGAAGACTACCTGGGCAACCCCATGGACCCACTGGAGATGAAGCGCAAGACCGCTGAGATGTTCCGGAAGCACGCGTCCATCAACCGCGAGCTGGAGCAGGACAATCAGGTGGCTTATAAGCGAATTGAATGGCTGGAGATTGAGTGTGCTCGCCTGTCTTCCGAGGTTGACGCCGAGATAAAGGTTGATGGGACCGACCCTCAGGCAATTATCAGTGAGGTTGACATGCAGCTCCGTCTCACGCACCATGAGCTTGAAGGAATTCGCACCTTCCACATGCCCAGTAGGCCCCCCTGCGCGGGGGCTCGCGGTGGCTGCTAGAAATGGCATCCGTATTAAAGATAGCCCTGCTCATCCCGCTTCATTTATCCGTCTCGCTCTTTTTACCCCTTAATGCTGTAATAATTCTGTAACATATTATGATACCGTCTCGCTGGTAACCTAGGGTCTGCAATTATGGTGCCCGCCTTGTGCGGGATAGGACATTTAAATATTTACTGCTTCTGGTTTATCTTAATGCTAGCTTAATTTCTTAATTTCTTTTATTCTTTATTATTCATTTATTTTGTTCTGCCTTGCTGAGGAAGCCTGTGATGGGCCACACAAATCGAGATTTAGGAGAGAGAGAATGAACTGTCGGCCGACTCTCCCCTTTCCTACATACATTTTTCCCACCCATCTTATTCGTTGACCATATCCGTTATAAATACTCCTTCCCCCCGGATTAGAAGGATATACGCGGCTTCATCCTTGCCGCATCTCAGCCCTTGCCCCCTTGCTTCTTCCATCTCGCCCATCCTCTCGCTCTTTGTTCCTTTCGCTCCTTCCTCCCTCGGCCGTCTCGCTGATTCTCTTTCTCACTACTCCCTCTCACTCAACTATCTCGCCTCCATCCATCTCGCCTAGACTGGGGAAGAAGAAAGTCGAAGAAGGCGAGGGGCGCAGTCATTGCGGGAAATGATTTATCGATCACGAATTCCCTCCCGGCAAGCTTCCAGACGAAGACTACCGCAACTTTGTTTGCAAGTACATGAGAGAGGGGTTCGAATAGCGGCCCCCAAGGTCGGCGAGGTGATCAACACCTACTATACGGGAGAGCTCGCCTTCCCCATCTCGAACTTTGAGGCAGGGTTGAGATTGCCCCTTTGGCCGAAGTAAAAATAGGTCCTCAAATACTTCGACGTCGTCCCCGCGCAGCTCAACCCGAATGCCATTTTGGTGTTGGTATCTTTCGCCAACTACATGCGCCGGGAGCACATCGAGTTTAGCTTGACGGTCTTCCGCAAGCTATTCGTCTACCATACCAACCCCAACGACGTCTCCTACTTCACTGGGCAAGGTCTCAAGGTGTGCGAGATGCCCAATAAGAACCACCACTTGCTCACCAAGTTCATTTTCATCTGCAGTATCTTTAGGGGTGTCCCGCTCACATCCGTGTCACCCCCCCCCCCCCGATGTCTTTTATGTGTCCTAGTAGGTTGCCGGCACCGACAAGCTGCTGCACGATTTCTTCATTTGCAAAAACTTCGAGGTTCGCTTCCAGCGGCGGGGCCTTGATTCGCTACTTGTCGTGCTCCCCGGCGAAGGCATACTCACTCTCTTGTCTCGCATTTCTATTTTTTTTCTCTCCATCTCCTCATCCTATTGCTTACTTTAGGGGAGCGCAACATCCCTGTCCACCCTCCTTATACGAGTAACGACGTGCCGTCCAAGGGCCTCACTCTCGCCAGTATGGCAGCGGAGGTGGCAAAGGAGTCCCTTGATCCTGCCCTTCAGAAGAGGCCTGTGGAAGATGCCGTTTCGTCATTCTCCAGCCCGTCAAAAAAGAAGTTGAATAAAGTCATGACCTTCTCTAAGGGAAAAAGGGAGAAAGCTCCGATAGAGAGGAAGGAGATGTCTGGTTCTCTGAGCCCCATCTCCATAGGGGAATCCCCGTCACCTAGCTCGCCCCCTCAGCATATTGTCTCACCTGCCCACGAGACGACCCTATCCACCTAGCCAGCCGCAGCTTCGGACCGACCGGCCTCCTCACCGTCTCGCAAAGGCAGCTCATCCAGCAGCCCAGACCCTTCGTCACACCAAAACTATAATCTTGGCCCACAGTTCGAGATGTCGTTGGCGACCCAGTCCTCACCTGGCTGAAGGATGTGAATAGGGTGTCCGTCTCCACCCTCCTCCCCTCATGGAAGGAGCAGGGCGCCCCTACTAAACACGCCTTCTCCCTCAACTTTGGCTCGTATGGGGGACCAGAGTCTGACTCCATGGATAAGGAAACTTTGCATAATTTGGTTCTGAAGTCCTCCCATGCCCAGCTCTGCACCTTGGAGCTCTCACACCGCCTCTCACGTCGCCTAATTTTCAGTAACCAAAAGTGGAAGGATCTTGAGGCTGGCCTGGAGGCAGAGCACGAGAGGGAGGGGTAACTTAAAAAGAGGCTGGCGGTATCCGAGGCTCTTCTCGCAAAAAGCCGTGTGGTAAGTTCTAATCTTTATCCTTGATTAGCCTCTTTTCAGCACTTCCTTTACTAACTAAAGATCGTCTCGCAGGATGCCGAGACGGCGAAGTGGATGCACCTGCACCTGGTGGCCCTGGAGGAGGAAAATATGGATTTAAAAGCTCAGATCGCTCGCCTCCGAGACAGCGCCCCATTGTCATCTCGTCGCGAACCCCTCCAGGCCCCTCCTCCCTACTACTCGCTGGATGAAGTTGAGAAACCGTGCTGAGATGCCGGTATTAAGACGGCAGAGCTTGTCCTGAAGATGATGAAGGAGCTTGGGGTCGTGAAGGAAGACTCTTAGACGGTGACTGCTCGCGATCTGGTTCCCCAGCTCTATGGCAAGGAGGAGTAAGATTCTTCTTCCAGGGAGAAAGAATGACACACTGCCGGCGAGATCCAAAACCCCTCTCTCTCTCTTTTTGCTTCTGTGTAATTTTCACTTAGTTTCTTTTTGTGATCAGTTTGAAAATACTCATAACGATGTGATGAATAGATTGATCAAATGAAACTTTGTTCTTTTATACTTTATATTTTGCGAAACGAATCCTTGGCTTGCATCTGCTTGCGAGACGGTGCTACCCGCCCATCTTGCCGCCTCGCTTTTCCTCTTCACATTGCTTTATTCTGTTTATTGTGAGGCGACCTTTTGATGCACTCAGTCCCAAGAGATGGGCTACACCTTGTCTCGCCACTTCACTGGTGAGTTGACATCTTTCAGAGTACGAGTCGTCACTTCCCCCATCCTATTTATGCCTGAGACCAACTGATATAGCCCTCTCATATGGCCTCAAGGTACTTCCGGCGCGAGTGGCTTTAGTGATTTAACTCGCTCCCTAATATTATGCCGAGCCTTTTGTCCTGCGAGAGCTCCCACTCTCCATAGGCGAGACCATCCCCGAGGCCGCTAGCTAGGAGGGACTCCACTCACGCTGCTCCAGCCCTTGCCTCCCATAACTTATTTTTCATGAGATTAGGTAGGTATGCTCCTTAAATAAGTCTCCCCCACCACTCTACCATCGAGTGAACGTACATCCCTATAGCCCAGCCAGCTAATGAGATCCTAGGCAGCGGGTCTACTGTGAACCGAGCTAGGCTCGGGGTAGTGCCAAAGTTCCCAAACTAAAGTATCTTAAAGAACACATCCAAGAACCAATCCTTTCCCCCCAAGTGTGCCTAACGCCCTGCCTAGCTAATGAGAGCATGAGCAACAAGTCTACCTGGGGCTGAGCAACACTCGAGGTCCCTTACCCCCACAGGCGAGCCTTCAGACCTGCCAGCTAATGAGAGCCTGCACATCGGGTCTACTTGGGCCCGAACCAGGCCCGGGGTAGTGCAAAAGTCTCCAAGAACTAAGAACCAAGTCTCCAAGAACCAATCCTTCCCCCGTGGTGTGCCTATCGCCCTGCCCAGCTAATGAGAGCCTAATCAGTGAGTCTACCCGGGGTCGAGAAGCACTCGGGGTCCCTTACCCCCACAGGCAAGCCTTCAGACCTGACAACTAATGAGAGACTGCGCAACGGGCCTACCTGGGGCCGAGCCATGCTCGCAGTAGTGCAAAAGTATCCAAAAACCACGAACCAAGTCTCCAAGAACAAATCCTTTCCCCCCAGGTGTGCCTACCACCTTGCCCAGCTAATGAGAACCTGAACAGCGAGTCTACCTGGGGCCGGGAAGCACTTGGGGTCCCTTACCCCTACAGGTGATCATTCAGACCTGCCAGATAATGAGAGCCTGCATAGTGGTTCTACCTGGGGCCGAGCCAGGCTTAGGGTAGTGCAAAATTATCTAAGAACCAAGTCTCCAAGAATCAATCCTTTCCCCCCATGTGTTCCTACCGCCCTTCCCAGCTAATGAGAGCCGGAGCCGCGAGTCTACCTAGGGCTGAGCAGCACTCAGGGTCCCTTACCCCCACAGGCAAGCCTTCGGACCTGCCAGCGAATGAGATCCTACGCAGTGGGTCTACCTGGGGCTGAGCCAGGCTCGGAGTAGTGCAAAAGTCTCCATTCCCTTGCCTTCAGAATTTCACAGTAGGTAAAAGCAAAAGAAAATTGATGAACATAGTACAATAAACTTGACTTTAAGTATACAATTTCACCTTCTCCCTTCTCATGGGTAGAAGCACTTTAAGTCGTCATCACTCTAGGTGTGGCTCATGGACCAACCCTCCATGTCCTGGCGGTGGTAACCTCCCGTTCTCAGGACCCTCTCGACAATATAAGGCCCTTCCTAATTTGAGTTGAGCTTACCCAAGGGGCAGATCTCCCCACAGCATAAACTTTCTTCAGCACCAAATCTCCTTCCGTGAACTGCTTGATCCTGATATACTTGTCAAAGTTTTGTGCCATCCGCTGTTTAACCTCTTCCTGCCTGATAACTGTGACATCGCGTAGCTCTTCTACCATGTCCAGCGAGAGGCGTAACTCCCCTTCATTTTCTAACCTCCAAGCCTCATCCCCTTAACCCAATGCTGCTACTCGTGGGGATCGAACCTCAAACTCCACAGGCAGGACTGCCTCAGACCCATAGGAATGTTTGAAGGGGATCTCACCAGTGGCCGTGTTCGGGATTGTTCGCATGGCCCACAATACTGAGGGGAGCTATTCCACCCAACTTCCCCTCAAGTTCTCTACCTTCTTCTTGAGTAGGTTCACGATGATATTGTTGGATGCCTCCACCTGACCGTTGCTCCTGGGGTGATGTATGGAGGCAAACCTAAGGTCTATCCCTAGCCGAGCGCAGAAGCTGATGAACTTTTTGCTGGCAAACTGGGGCCCATTATCTATTACTATCGCCAAGGGGAGCCCGTGCCTGCATATTATCTCTCCCCAGACAAAATTAATGATGACCTGTGAGGTGACCTTGGCCAACGCCTTAACCTCCAGCCACTTTAAAAAAGTAATCAATCAAGACCAGGAGGAACCTCCTCTGCCCACTACCCGGAGGGAAAGGCCCGACTAAATCCATCCCCCAGATGGTGAAAGGTCATGGTGTCGTGATGCTTCGAAGACTTTCAGCAGGCAAGAGCTAGAGGGGGGTGTACAGCTGACACTTCCGACACCTCCTCACAAACTCAGCAGCATCCTTCCTCAGGGTCTGCTTGAAATACCCTTGCCTTACCACCCTTGCTTCCAATGCCCTTCTCCCTGAGTGACTGCCACATTCACCTGAATGCACTTCCTCCATGATCTTTGAGATCTCCTCTTCGGTCACACATATTGCTAGGAGCCTCAACAACATCTTCTGATGCAACCCCCCCTTCCAACATTAGGTAGTGAGCCACCTTGTGCCTGAAGCTTTTTGCATCCTTAGCACCCTCCGGAAGCTTGCAAGTGGTCAGGAAGTTCACCAATGGATCCACCCATGAGTGTCGCTAATCCACCTCCATCAACTCTCCTTCCTCGATTGCCGGTCGAAATAGCTCAGTCAGGGTCCCTCCTCCCCGAGGTCCATACTTAGCCAACCGACCGGCAGCTATACTCTCCTCCCTGGGAATATGTTGGATTGAGAACGTCCAGAACCCTCCAATGATCACCCTTACCTTAGATAAGTACTTCACAAGGGTGGGCTCCCAAGCTTCGAACTCTCCTCGTATCTGTGATGCCACCACCAACGAGTCCATAAAAGCCTCCACATCCTGGAGTAAGAGGATAAAATTCATCTTATGTTTAAATAGCGAGGTTAAGTTTTAAAGAATATCTTATGTTTTTCCTTTTAATATAGGGGCCTTGTTTTAGGCACTACTTCTAATTTATCTAAAGTAGAGGCATATGTTTTATGTTAGAAAAAAAAACTATATACTTCAATTATTTCTACTGTATGCTTCTTGAAATACAGGAACGTCCAATTTATTAAAGTTGCTCTCAATTTTTTTTATTAAAAGCTAGTTTTCTCCATGAAAAAAATAAACCCTATCTACACATATTTATCATGCTTTACTTAACATGATGAAATTTCTATCCTTAAAAAGAACCTATGTCAATGGAAATAAGATTTCGCTCCGTAAACATAGACATCCAATATTTTAAAAGATTATATGTTACGGAGTAAGAGGATAAAATTCTTCACTCCTATACATATACATTGAGTTATATGAAGTTATTCAAAAAAATATATGTTAGGAAAATAAGATTTTATTTTCCTAACGCATTCAAAAAAAAAATTCATTAGAGGTTCGAGAAAGAATTACCTCGCCTCTAATCCTAAGCCCTCTTCATAAACCATAACAACCCCCTTTGCCAATTTTAACGATTCTAGAATTAATTTAAAAATATTTTTGAGAGCATAATTTTAAATTGCATTATTTCCTTTAAAACTCTCGTAAGCTAAAGTTTCTATAATTCCAATCTATTTTTGTTAGCTAATGATTACAATTTATGCTTGCTATTTGGTTACTTCAAGAACTCTTTTTGGCAAAAACTTTTCCTCTATTTAAATCATTTTCATGGATTAGGACTTAACTCTTATACCCCAGATGTTTATCTAGATCTCTTTTTATTAATTTAAGTAGTAGTAATTTAGGATTTCTTTTAATTCCATATAAGTTCATCTCTAACTTTTGCTCTGGAATAGTAAAAGCTTAAGTATGGGGTATTTGATAAGTTGTAAATATACGTATTTTTCAGTACTTCTATTAAGTTATTTTAGTTTATTTTTGTCATTTTTTGTTATTTTTCATTAATAAAATTTTCCTTTTTGTAAATATTATTCTAACCTAAGTTTAATTTTGTTTTCTAAAATTTTTCAGAAAAGTCAAAAAACTGCCGGATACGCCTGTATCAAGCTGCCTAACACGCCTGTATTACCCCCTTGACGATCAACTTTCATCGGTCCCAGCTCGATGTTCGGCCTTCGTTAACCCGACAAGGACACGCCCGTGTCCAAAAATCCGACATGTCTGTGTCACGCCTCCTGACAGCACCGGCGATGGAATAACTCGATGCCTTCCCCAAATAAACCTGCTGGACACGCCCCGTAACACGCCCCCCTACACGCCCGTGAGAGCCTCAAAAATTCCAGACAAGATGCCTCCAGCAACGCAAGGACTCGACGCTTCGCTAGTCACGCCCATCCAACATGCCCGTGTCGTGTGCGACACGCCCATGACCTCCCCGTGTACAACCCCAAAGTCAAACCAGCAATCAATTTTTTGGATCAACTCAGAGTCTGTGTCGACATGCCCCCTTGATATGCCCGTGACCTAGGGCGTGTCACCCACTTTTTTTTGTCTATAAATAAAAATTTTTTTGCAAGGTCCAAGGGTTCAACTTTTTGGGCCAATATTGTTGTTTGAGGGCTGCTTGGGTGCTTTTTGTACAGTGTAAGGAGATTTCTCCCCCCTCCCTTTCATGTTTTTTTGGCTTTTGTTTTAGCTTTGTAATCCAACTTTTTCCCTCAAATAAAATTTTGTAGTTTTTCTCTCCTCATGATGGTATGGAATGCATTTGAGTGGCCAAATTTCAATGATATTTCATTTTTGTATTTCCTTGTTTTTCTCTTTATGAAATGTGTGTGAGAGTGAATGTTTTAATTCATCTTGTTTTTTTTGCTAATGTGATAGGATGTTATACTAATTTTCCTAGCAAAAACAAAAAAATGTTGTTAGGATAGTTCTATTTTTATTTTCCTATCTTCTTTATGTTTTAGGTTATATGTTTTCATTCTTAGGATTTATAAAAGAGCTTTTAAAAGTTATTTTGTTTTTTTTAATTAGCTTTGTTTTAGGATTGTAAAACTTTTTGTTCTTTTCACTTTGTTTTCACTTTTTAATCACTTTTATGAAATTCTAAGAATGAAAAAGTTGTAATTTTAATTTTTGAAAGACTTTAGTTTTTTGCTTTCTTTTAAAAAATTGTTTTTGCTCTTTTTATTTTTATTTCTTCTTTTTATGTGTCTTTGGCAAACTTTAGGAATAGAAATATTGTAATTTTAATTTTTAAGAAACTTTGTTTTTCTCTTTAATAGTGTGTGTGAGTGTAATAGTTATCTTTTCATTTTGTATTTTTCAAATTTAATGAAGTGTGTGTGAGTGTGTGAGGTAGTTTTTATGGCTTTCTTTAAGCCTTTCTTTAATTACGTAGAGTGTGTGCATGTACGGGATAATCTTTACAGCTTTCTTTCAATTATGAAGAGTGTGTGCGTGTGTATGCATTTACATGTGTCTATAAATAAAAAAATTTCTGCAAGGTCCAAGAGTTCAACTTTTTGGGCCAGTATTGTTGTTTGAGGGCTGATTGGGTGCTTTTTGTGCAGTGTAAGGAGATTTCCCCCCTCCCTTTCATGTTTTTTGGCTTTTGTTTTAGCTTTGTAATCCAACTTTTTCCCTTAAATAAAATTTTGTAGTTTTTCTCTCCTCGTGATGGTATGGAATTAATTTGAGTGGCCAAATTTCAATGATATTTCATTTTTGTATTTCCTTGTTTTTCTCTTAATGAAATGTGTGTGAGAGTGAATGTTTTAATTCATCTTGTTTTGTTTGCTAATGTGATAGGATGTTATACTAATTTTCCTTGCAAAAACAAAAAAATGATGTTAGGATAGTTATATTTTTATTTTCCTATCTTCTTTATGTTTTAGGTTATATGTTTTCATTCTTAGGATTTATAAAAGAGCTTTTAAAAGTTATTTTTTTTACTTAGCTTTGTTTTAGGATCGTAAAACTTTTTGTTCTTTTCACTTTGTTTTCACTTTTAATCACTTTTATGAACATCTAAGAATGAAAAAGTTGTAATTTTAATTTTTGAAAGACTTTAGTTTTTGCTTTCTTTTAAAAAACCGTTTTTGCTCTTTTTATTTTTATTTCTTCTTTTTATGTGTCTTTGGTAAACTTTAGGAATAGAAATATTGTAATTTTAATTTTTAAGTAACTTTGTTTTTCTCTTTAATAGTGTGTGTGAGTGTAATAGTTATCTTTTCATTTTGTCTTTTTCAAATTTAATGAAGTGTGTGTGAGTGTATGAGGTAGTTTTTATCGCTTTCTTTATGGCTTTCATTAATTACGTAGAGTGAGTGCATGTACGGGATAATCTTTACAGCTTTCTTTCAATTATGAAGAGTGTGTGTGTGCGTATGCATTTATTTCTCGCCTACTAGTTTGAGTAGGAATCGTCATTCCCCGCCTACTCGTTTGAGTAGGACTTGTTCTTCATTTATTTCCCGCCGACTCGTTTGAGTAGGACTCGCTTTATTTCCTACCTACTCGTTTGAGTGGGACTTGTACTCGCATCCTGCTCGTTTGAGTAGGACTTGTACTCGCATTTATTTCCCACCTACTCGTTTGAGTAGGACTTGTCATTTTACTTATGGTTTTGTTTGACTGTGTGAGTTCTCGCCTTAATTTAGCTTTTCAATGTTTCTAAAATTTTTATTATTATTCTTTGTCTTCTTCTTATAACCCTTTAGCGCTAAGTTACGAACTAACGCCTCACAAAAATCATAAGCCATCCCCATTCCGATGAGTGGCTAATCGTCTTTAGCCCTCGGCATTGAAGAGCATTGGGACATATGAAATCTCTCTAAATAATTAAAGAATCTTTTCTCACTTTAATTTAAGGAATTAAGGTTTGCCCCGAGTTTACGACGCGTAGGACCACATATCGATGTGTGGGCCCTATTTCCATTATCCATACGCTAGCTTGCCGAGAGGTGGTGCGTATAGATTGATCACCCTCGGGTAAATAGAGTTGTGTGCATACCCTTGAGAGAGGAGAAGCGTAACTCTACCGGATTGGGTTCCCCACCCAATAGCGGGGTACTTCGCATAATACGAGCATTAAGAGGAATCCTTCGTCAGACTAGAGTTTGGTCGAATAGTCTTAATGTTCAAGTGAGCAAAATTCCTAGAGATAGGTGAGCTCATGTTTATGGAACCTCCACGGCCAAGTTGCCTTTTTTAATTTGAAATTTTTGTTCTCTAGTTATTAAGAGTTATTTTAGTCTTAATCCGATTCAGTGCCGAGCGTTAACCTTTCATTGAATTTTCTAAATCGTTTTCGCGCTTTTATTTTATCCGCCTTAGTTAATTAAAATCCCTAATGAATTTTCAGTAAAATAATAGTTCTCCTGGAATAGTAGGGATAATCAACCCGAACCCGAGAATAATACCACCTCAGTATTCCCCAAATATCGAGTACTACATGTGATAGGTGCACTTGCCTCCTTTCATTAAAAACTCGCTTTTTAGCAAGTCCACGATGTTCTTTTCATTGAACCAACCACTTAAATAAGAGTCTGTTTGCATGCCATCAAGAGCATTGAGTGTATCTTCATTACTCAACGCTTTTTGCCTTAGAAAAGCTTTCTGTAACTTGGGCGTTGAGAGCGTTGAGTGAGCATGCCTCACTTAAAACTTTTTTCCTTAGCCAATTTTCTGCCTCAGCATCTAAGGCGTTGAGAGCGTTGAGTGAGCACGCCTCACTCAATGCTTTTGGCCTTAGCCAATTTTCTGAACTTAGTTCGATGAACTGAACTGAGTTTGACGAACGGTGAGCTCAGCTCGACGAACTCTGAACTCAGTTCGATGAATTCTGATCTGAGTTTAACTCACAGCTTATTTGTTGTATGGCGTTGAGTATGTCTTCATCACTCAACGTCAAACTACTTAGCCATATTTCTATATATAGTTGTATCGCGTTGAGTGAGTTTACTTCACTCAACGCCTGTGGACTTAGCCACTTTCCTGCTCATTTCAACTTAGGCTATTACTACTTTAGCCTGTCTCACAACTTTTTGTTGTATGATGTTGAGTGAGTTGACTTCACTCAATGCTTGTGGACTTAGCAAGTTTCTTAGCTTTCCACTGCTTTGGTTTTGAATGTATAGGCTTCACTCAGCGATATAAGTCATCTGGCATTGAGTGCGTCACCTACACTCAATGCCTGTGGACTTAGACAAATTTCTGTCAGTCCATACCTTAGATAAGTGTTTACTTGACTTGGCCACTTAGGCTACCTGTCCCATCACTATCAACTATAACTATATGTATATCATTGACAAGATTGATTTCCTCAAATATAATACATTGTGGGCAATGGACCCAACACTTAATAATGGAAAGTCATACTTGACTAAGTTTACTTCCAAATTCTATGAAGGTATATTTGTTGGGTACAACAATCCTAGCAAAATATATAGAGTCTACAACTTAAAAAAAATCATGTTGTGGTAGAGTCTATTGATGTAGTCTTTTATTAAGCATCAATGATTAATAGTGAGCTACCAAGCTCCTCTAGATCTGCAGGTATAGAGTTGAAGATGGACAATCTAAACTTCAAGGACACTCCTTCAATAGTATAAGGAGAGGATGATGGAGTGTGCATTCCTGAAGAAGATCAATGTGAAAAGGATATAAGTGAAGACCACATGAAACCAGCCACTAAAGTGCATGATGATGAAGTTAGAATGCCTCCTATAGTCAGGTATTTGAATGATCATCCCAGAAACCTGATCATTGGAGATTCCAACTAAGGAGCAAAAACATCAACATAGCTATGTACTCTAGTTTCCTATCTCAGGTAGAACCTATAAGGTTTGAAGATGCCAATAGATCAATTTGGATTATGGCTATTTAAGGGGAACTGAGCTAGTTCAAGTGGTGCAATATTTGGAAGATGGTTCCCAGACCACAAAGACATAACATCATTAGAACCAAGTGGATCTATATGAACAAAGTTGATGAAAATGGTGTTATAATCAAGAACAATGCCAGACAGGTTGCCATGGGAAACAAACAAGAAGAAGGTAATGAATTTGATCAAACCATTGCACTAGTGGCAAGATTGGAAGTTATTAGACTATTCCTTACATATACTGCACATAAATGATTCAAGGTCTACCAAATAGATGTTAGGTAAGCTTTCCTAAGTGGTGATGCGAAAGAAGAGGTCTATGGTGAGCAACCCTTAGGTTTTGTTAATCCTAACTCTCCTGAGTTTATTTTAAGCTTAAAAAAGATTTGTATGGGTTGAAGCAAGCCCCCAGGGTATGGTATGAAATGTTGTCTAGCTTTCTCATTGAGAATAAATTCTCAAGGGGAAAGATAGGCAAGACACTATTTCTAAGAGATGTTTAGGTAATATCATCCTAGTCCAAATTTATGTAGATGACATAATTGTTGGGTTTACTGATGATGACCTCTGTAGAAAGTTTGCTAAACTTATGCAAGGGAAATTTGAGATGAGCAGTAATGGTGAATTCAAGTACTTCTTGGGCATCCAAGTAAGACAGTCTGAGAATGTGTTATCCATCTCACAATCTAAGTTCACTAGGGAGTTAATTAGAAAGTTTAGAATGGAGAGTGCCCCATAACGAAAACTCATATGTGGTCAAATGTATTACTATACAAGGATGAGATAGGGATACATGTGGATGGAACCCAGTATAGAGGCATAATTGGCTCCCTCCGCTATCTTACTACTAATAGGCCAGACATCATGTATGCAACATGTGTTTGTGCTAAATACCATACATGCCCTAAAGACTCATTATTCTGCAGCTAAAAGAATTTTGAGATATCTCAAGGGCACCCCTGATCTTGGCCTTTAGTACCCTAGGAATAGTGATTTTAAACTAACTGGGTATTCAGATGCAGACTTTATAGGCTGCAGAGAAATCAGGAAAAGCACATCAGGCTCCTATCAATTTCTAGGAAGAAGACTTATATCTTGGAGCAACCAGAAGAAAACCAGTGTTACTATCTCAACTGTAAAATTAAAATACATATTTGTTGGACGATGTTGTGCTCAGCTATTGTTGATCCAGTACCAGCTCCAGGACTACAACCTTAAGATAAGTATAACTCCAATGTTCTATGATTCTACTAGTATAATCTCTATTGCTAGTAATATTGTGTCTCATATCAGGACTAAGAATATAGAGATTAGGTATCACTTTATCAGAGAGCATGTGAAAAGCGAAGACATCAGTCTTGAGTTTGTCCCGACAAACAAGCAAGTGGCTGATATTTTCACTAATCCACTAGATGAAGCTAAGTTCAATACCTTCAAATTTGAATTAGATATGATGAACTTTGTATAGCTTAAGTTGCTCCTCATGAATTTTTGTTATAGGAATTATTATATCTTGCAGGTTGTCAAGACTGTTAGGGCCTAAGTGTCCAGGCATCAAGTGCATCGAGATAACTTCAGGCATCGAGAGCATTAATTGCATTGAGTGAGTCGAGTTCACTCAATACATGCTCCCAGGGGCATCTATTTTGCAGCGAACTAGCGGGATTAATCTTCACCATTGATCACTTCAAGAGTATAACAACAGGTACGCACTTATCCACCTTCTAAAAAGGGGGGTTAGTATAAATAGGAGGTTGTGTGCTTAGAACAAATATACTATTCCTATCCCTCTCTACCCAATTTGATGAAAGCTTGAAATGCGTTTAGAGTTTCAGCAAAGAAATGGCACCGAAAGGAATAGAATTGCTTATTTAAGGTTCAGAACTAGTGAGGAACAAATTCAAGGATGCTCCCGAAGAAATTCTACAGGTTCTTCATCTACTGCAGTTGCTGACCTAGAAAATGTTCTTTTCGAGCTGATTCTACTGTGGAAGAGAGAAGTGCTTGAGTTGTACTCGACAGCCTTTATCGACTCATCCTCCTCTAAAATCAGGTCATCTATAATTAGGAACAAGATCAAGATTACCCCTAAGAGATTGATCAAGGCACTTCAATTTACCTGGTTCAAGCCTTCTGATGAGGAAGAGGAATTGTATCAAGCAGATGTAAAATCGGCCCTGAAATGGCATTTCAAAAATAGACTTCCAATTTTTGGTTCAGAATTAGTGAGGAGTTTCCAATCTCTAATGTGCCAGCTCACTGCACTACTCCAAGGACCCAAAGAGGGGGAAGCCTTGACCATGTACCTCGGAGTGGGGGCAGAGCCCGTAAGTTCTTTTTTAGTTCGAGAAGAGGGTAAGAAGCAACTGCCAATTTATTATGTAAGTCGGGTCCTGAAAAAGGCAGAGCTCAAGTACCCTATCCTGGAAAAGTTGGCTTTTGCATTGGTTATCTCAGCTCAAAAACTCAAGCCTTACTTTCAATCTCACTCAATTAGGGTGGTGATAGATCATTCACTGTGTGACATCTTCGAAGGGGTAGAACCTTCGAGAAGGTTGGCAAAGTGGTCAGTAGAGCCGAGCGAGTTTGACATCTCCTTTGTACTGTGTCTGTCGATTAAGGAGCAAGCAGTGGCAGATTTATTGGCGGGCTATGTTGTGGAGTCGGAAGAGGTCGGACATGACCATTTGGTTGCTTAAAAGCTTCTAGTAGATGGAGCTTCAGGAATGCATTCCGTGGAAGCGGGGGTAGTCTTGGAAAGCCCTCAAGTGACAAAGATTGAGCAGGCCGCGGTGATACACTTCCCCGTAACCAATAGCCAGACGGAATATGAGGTAGTCATTGCGGGGATTCAACTCGCTAAGGAGCTGGGAGTGCATGATGTAGAGGTGTTGACAGAATCGATGGTGTTGACCTCGCAGATCAAAGGAGAGTTTGAGGCAAGGGAGCTGACCCTATAGTAATATTTTCTCAGGGTAAGAGGCCTTATCGGGGGGTTCTAGACTTTCTACATCTGACATGTACCACATGAAGAGAATGTTGTGGAGGATCATCTTGCTAAATTCTGTTTAAGGGCAGGTGGGACCGTGACGGACTTGTTCCGAACATTTATAGGAGAGGATGAACTAATGCAGATAAATCTATTCCCCTCATGGAAGGATCCGTTCATCACATTTCTAACCACTGGAAAGTTTCCAGGGGAGACTACAGAAAAGAAGTGCTTTAGGCATAAGTCGGCATACTATCTGTTGCGCGAGGGAGAGCTATTTTGGAAGACTCTCTCAGGACTTCATTCCCAGTGCGTATCTGAGGAGGAGGTTCCAAGGATTTTAGAGGAGTTCAATTCAAGAGAGTGTGGAAGTCACTCAAGGAGCATGAGCCTAGAAGGCTGGATCGTGCGATAGGGGTATTTTTGTCCAACCTTAAGCAAGGATACAGAAGAATTTACAAAGAAGTGTCTCAAGTGTATGCTATTAACGCTGTTGCACTCACGACCTCCTAGAGGCTCAGTAGTATCACGGCGCCATGGCCATTTTCAATTTTGGGGATGGACTTGGTGGCACATTTTCCTCAAGCCAGCGGACAGAGGAGATTTCTTCTAGTAATGATTGATTACTTCTCAAAGTTGCTGGAAGTCAAGGCCATGGCCAAGGTAACCTTGCAGGTGATCTATAAATTTGTGTGGGGAGAAATAAACTGTCGGCATGGACTTCTGTAGGGACATGCCTCAAGCCATTATCACCGACAACAGGCCATATTTCGCTAGTGAGGAGTTCATCAGCATCTGTAGCTAGCTTGGGATTGATCTCAGGTTCGCATCGGTCCACCACCCCCAGAGTAACCAGCAGGTGGAGATGGTAAATAAGATCATTGTAAACCTATTGAAAAATAAGGTTGAGAATCTAAAAGGGAACTGGGTGGAGTAGCTCCCATCAGTTCTTTGGGCACTGAGAACCATTCCCAACACTGCCATAATGGAAACCCCATTCAGGCTTTCACGTGGCTGCAAAGCTGTGCTTCCTGTGGAATTCGAGGTCAGGTCACCGCGGGTGGTCGTCGCAGGAGAAGGGTAAGAAGACTGGAGAATCGAGAATAAAGATGAGGTGTAGCTCTCACTGTACCTGGTGGAGGAGCTTCGCGACCTAACCGTCGTTAGGCAAGAGGAGGTAAAGCGTTGAATGGACAAGTATTTTGACAAACACGTACGTATTAAACAGTTTGTAAAGGGGCATCTTGTCATGAAAAAGGTGGATATGGTCGGGAGGTCTGCGTCAATAGGAAAGCTCAATCCTAATTGGGAAGGTCCTTATATAAATGAGGAATCACTCAGGTTGGGGGGTTATCGCCTCCAAAATGTAGAGGGGGTAACCATCAGCCATACATATAATGGTGACGATTTGAAGCATTTTTATACCTGTTTGAATAGAATTCATGTATTATTTCTGACTCCTTTCTCTCTCTTAGTATGTTCTTTCTTTCTCCCCCCCCCTCAAGGCTTGAAGATAGGTCGAATAAAGTCCCGAGTTGCTCCCCCTATCGAAAAGGACAGATTAGGGGATAGTACTATTTCAAAGAATAGTTAAGCGTATCCCCGCGGCAAACATGGGAAGGATTCTATCTCTGTTTCTGTACAGGGCTGTTCCAGGGATTCTCAACTTGAGGCTAGGGACAAAGATTCACCACGTGAGGAAGATGGATTTCAAGATGTTTGGAAGGTGGGACAGATTTCTATAGCTACATCAACAAACTATTCAGAAAAAGAAAAAGAAAACAGCCCTGGTTCCTGAGAAACATATAGAGAGTAGTTCTTTTGAGAAGAGTTAGGAAGAGCCTCATAATCCACAGTTATTTGATACATCAGAAGAAATAAGAAAAGATATAAGTGCTCAGGTTTCTATTTCATCTGAACCTGCAGCAATGACAGGCCAAGTGAGTAGAACCCAATTAGAGATACCTCCAGCTGAGGTACCTGAAAAAGTGGTTGAAGAGATTGTGAATAAGATATCTACTGAAATGGATGAGGATACTTCCAAGACACCAGCACTTGTTGAAGAGGAGACAATACCTTTAGATCAAGATGAACTAAGTGGATTCAGTCCTCAAATTGAGGGAGAGCAAGTCCTAGAGAGGATAACAGAAGATGCTCTTATTGAGGGGGAGCAAGTGCAGCACTTACTGGAGAAGATTCAGCTTCTTATTAAGAATGAGCAAGCAGTTGCAATAATGGAAGAAGATACTCAAATCAACACTGCTGATTTGAATGTCCCTATGGACAATACAGAGACTGGGGGGAGATTCACTCTAAACTCCCAGCTCAAGAGATTGTTTATGACATAGACTCCATTGAGTATGAGATGGGGAATACTGCTGCTATTGACAATGCCGATCAACATTCTTCAGAGTATGCAATGACTGATTCAGAAGCAAGAGAAGAAGAAAAGCCAGTATAACAAGATATCTGTGATGAATGGACATCTCTTCAAACTGATCAAAAATCAACAGTATTTCTAACCCAACTGAAATGTCTACTGGATGACCAAAGAAGACAAATTGAAAACTTTGTAGATTACTCCATCAAGAATCTGAGAAATGACTTGAGAAATGAGATCAAATCATTCAGATTTGAGGTAAATTTACTGAAGGCCAATACTGTGGCATTTTTTATGAGAGCTGCTCATGCAGTAACTTTTATAGAAAGCAAACTGGTAGAAATAAGTAAGATTCAAAATGGAATCTTGGAGAATCAGAATATTACTGTCGACAACATGCTAGTAGTCTACAATGCGCATAAGGAATTGATGGAAGCACACAAGACTATTCTTGAAAGAAGAATTGATGAATGAACCCAAGTTCTAGATAATCACATGCTCCAGCTCAAGGACCATGTCACCAAGGGTCTAAACTATCTGGATGTACAGCTAACAAAGTCCAGCACCTCCCTGACTAAAGATGTTTATGAAGAAGTCAAAAGGGGGAGAAGGAAATGATCAGGGCTAACACTAAAAATGTAGTTTGGGTTACTAATGTGATTAGAGGATCATTTGGCCTTGAATAGCACACACATGACAACATCCCTGCTATTCCTGACCATATTCATCAAGTACTGCAAGATGGAATGATGGGTTAGTATGATGATCAATATGTAGGGCAATATGACATTCAAGATAGTGCTCAGTGGGCCGAACCTACTACTGCAGTTGAAATTCCCTCTTTCAGCCCCACTATTAACCAGATTGTTAGGGCCAATGGCAAGTCAGTTGCAGAAGAAGAAGAAGAAATAAGGCTTAGCAAGAAAAGATATAGAGAAAAGATGGAGACCATGCCAGATTTTGAGCAATGGAGTCCTCAATTAAGGCCTATCATACTATCTGTCTGGGATCAAATCAAGTCCAGGAAAACTGATAGGGAAAAGCTTTACAGCTCCATAGTATGGGCCAAAGTAGAAAAGAATGAGGAAGACAAGAGAAAGTACAGAAGAGATAAAAAGTCAAGTGCACTGCCACCAGATGCTATGGAGCCCAGCAAGTACTTCCCCAAGATATACAGATACTTTGAGAGGCAGGAGGAAAAGAAAGAAGATAAGGCTAAAACTACCAAGAAACCTAGCATGAGCATATTTATAAGAGAACCTGAAACTTAGAAATGTTTCTTGATGTTCTTAAGAGCTATAAGAAAAGTGTTAATTTTGTTTTATGTACACTGTTCAATCATGACTCATTCTTATAATGAAAATCATATTTTTGTGTGTGTGTATACATTATTACTCATTTCTACGATGTTATTTATCTCCTACATATGGTGGTGTATATCATTGACTAAGGTTTTTTACTTCTTCAAATAGGGGGAGATTATTGGGTCCATTGATCGCAATGTTCTAGATTTGAAGAAGGCTCACAAGTCAATGGTATACACATGAATATATTTGATGCATACTCTAAGTTCAATGTGTGCAGGTTGTTCTTTGTCATACTGATTAGACAAGTTGTCTAAGTAATAATGACAGGTGGACACAAGACAAGATGGTGACAATACAGAAATCTGGCTAAGTCCAGATGCGTTGACTGAAGGCAACTCACTCAACGCCAAATTGCTAGAAGCATTGAGTAATGCTCAAGCAGTCAAAGCCTTAGTATTGTCAATGCAGAAATCTGGCTAAGTCTAGAAGCATCGAGTGAGGATAGCTCATTCGATGCCAGAAGAGCAAAAGCGTCGAGAGAACAACACACTGTTAAAGCCCTAGTGTTGTTGACTAGAATTCTATCTAAGTCCAGAAGCGTTGAGTGAAGCCAGTTCACTCAACGCCTACTCAACAGAATTTTGTCTAAGTATATATATGTTTATTGAAGGTTGTTCACTCAACGCCTCAATCAAGAAGATTGGTTACTGGACAAATAGTAAATTCACCAAGTCTAGTAGCATCGAGTAAGGACAGCTCACTCGACGCCAGAAAAGCAGAAGCGTTGAGTGTAGCTCATGCAGTAAAAGCCTCAGAAGAAGGTGATAGAAAATATGACTAATTCCAGAAGTGTTGAGTGAAAGCAGTTCACTCAATGCTTACTTAACACACAATTCACCTAAGTACAGAAGCATTGAGTGAAGGCTATTCACTCAACGCCTCATCATGATGACAGGCAAAGACAGAAAGCTTTGAGTGTAGAAGCTACACTCAATTCCTTCATATAGAGAAATACAACCAAGTACAGAAGCGTCGAGTGAATAAGGCTTACTCGACGCAAAGCTGTTAGAATATAAAAGTCTAAATACATTGAGTAATGAAGGCTCACTCAATGCACTCAATGCCTGAAATGCAGAATTTGACTAAGTACTTGCTTGTTGAGTGATAAGGCTTCACTCATTACCTGATATGTCTATCCAGAATTTTCTAAGTCTAGAAGCGTTGAGTCATGCTGACGTCTGCAGAAATTCAAATAATGCGGGATCTTCTTGCTAAAAAATAAAAGGCACTGCTTGCCTTTAGTACAGCTGTTATGCAAAAAGAAAGTGGTGTGGCTACCTACTCTTGTGGTCCACACTACTCAAAGAGTCGTTGGACGGCAGGATACAAGTGCAGGGTTCCGAGAAAGGGAAAAAGAACTTTTTGGAGAGAGATTTTTCATTAACTCATCTTCTTTCGAAATATGAAGAAGTGCTCTGCAACTAGTTCATCGAGAGATAGTCTGATAACTTCAGACAACGGTTGTTGATTGAAGATATACAAAGAATAAAAAACTCATTGATCTTGTTCAGCAAGTTTAGGAAATTTTGTTTTTGAGTTCTTCCCAGCTCAAGCATAAACATCCTGAAGATCTACTACCTTGGAGCTGAGAAGAAGATAGGGTTGAGCTATCTCAGTCCAGAGAGAAGACTCAGAGAATATTTTCTCTGGAGTTATTTCATCATTAATAACATGCTCTTTCTATAAGATCATAAAATATCTGATCTATAAGCCTAATCTATAAAGGCCGAGTTATAGGATCCTTTTATGGATCTAAGGTAGGATCCAATGGTGGATCTGAGGTAGGGCCTATATGCCTGAGCTATAGGAGATTCTTCCTTTGAGGTAGGATCCTTGGTGAATCTGAGTGTAGAGCAATTCTCCTAGCCTGAGTTATAGGACTTTGAGAGAAGTCAGAGGTAGGTGGTCTGTAGATCACTGAGCTATAAGAGCATTATTTGCTCTTAGTGGTAAGGCCTTGGGCCTAAGGTAGGACTTGGAGGAGTCTGAGAGATCCTGAGTGATCTGTGTTGTAAGCACATTAAGCCGAGTTTGGAGAAGTTGGTCTTGTCTAACACACTGTTATAAAGGTGGGAGGGATAGTGGATGTACCCATACATGGGGGAACCACTATAAGCACTTGTGTGTTATTGTGTATTCTTGAAAGCCAACTAAACACTAAGTCACAACACACCAAGAAAATAAGATAGTCACAAAAGACACAAAAACCTATTCACCCCCTCACCCTTTAGGTGTTTAGCTATCCTTGAAAACAAAGACTTTCAGAATCCTTGGCCCCAATGCGCTTAAAGGATGCTTTTGTCTACTTACCCTTTTGGCATACAGAGCAAATGCCCTCTTTGGTACTTCTCATATTGGGCCCATTTCTGACTTTCCCTTTATTAAAGAGCTTGTTAATTGTCTTGTAGTTCAAGTGAGCAAGCCTCTTATGCCATTGCACATAATAAGAGACTTTCTCATTTGCTAACAGACACACTGGTGAGTCCGTACTTAAACATAAAAAGTTAAACAATAAATATTTCCACTCCTAGTACCTGTCAAAATTACCTATAGGTCACTTGAACTTTTGATTAGACACTAATCGTTGTAGAATACAATGACATAACAAATATTTCATAGTTGGCTTATTCTAATCATATTGTGTTACAATCCTTCCACATAAGCTACCTTTTGTAATAGATACTATACCATTGGTGATCATACCATAGCCCTTGGTAACTCTTCTATCTGAACCTCCAAAGATGACTTTAGGTCCATTCCTCACTGGAGTATAGTCCTTTAGATGGCTCCTTGTTTCAGTCATAGGTCTAGAATATCCACTGTCCAAGTACCATATTCATGTTGTATGGGTACTTGGACTAAACTCATAAGGAGTTGAATTATCCCGAATGTCTTAAGTTTGTCCATGAGACTGAACTCCTCATCTTCTTCAAAGTCATTGTCAATAGAGGACAATGGGGCTCTTATGCCAGATGAGGCAACTAGTTGATCAGCTTCTACTTCAATAGACATGAGACCAATATAGTCCTCTTCTTCATCAAATTTTGAAGACTCAGAATCACAGTCTGATAGGCTTACTTTCTTCTTGGCCAAGAAGCTATTTTCAGCCTTCTTGTCCTTGTAATGCTTTTTTTTCCTTCAGACTTCATGTACTCCTTCCTCTTGATTGGACAGTCAGTAATGACATGCTCACTCATATTTCAATAATAGTAGAAAACATTAGTCTTAACATTTTTTTCATGCTTAGAGTCATACCTTTCCCCAGAGGGGTCTTTTCTGGACTTGTCTTTGCTAGATTAGGGCTTCCTTGATGTGGATCTTAAATAGCCCTTATTCTTCCACGGTCTTCTCCTGCTCAACATTTTCTGGAATAGTTTGGAGAACAGTGTCAGTTCTCCATCAGACAGTTTATTTCTTGAGGAGCTGGGATCAGAACTCTCTGACTCTACAACTCTTCTTGGTGGAGAGGGAGTCATTTCCCTAATCCTTCTTATGGCTTCAGCTCCGAAGGCCACAAACTTCTCTTTGTTGAGAGATCTGGAAGCATCCTCTTCTTCCCTTCTGGAATTCAGTTGCATCTCATGAGATAACAACTTCCCAAATAGATTTTGAGGTAATGTGTTGGCCAGGTTGCTAACCTCTCTAATGGCACATACGTTGATATCTCATTCCTTGTTTAGAGATCTCAAAAATTTGTCATTTAGCTCATAATTTGTTAACTGTCTGCCATAGGTGATCAGACTGTTCACTATCAAGAAGAACTTTTCATAGCATTCAACTATGAAATCTTTCTTAACTTGCTTGAAGGCCTCATATTGCTGATTCAGGAGAGATTTCTTGTCATACCTCACCTCCTTTGCCCCTTCCAAATAAACTATAAGAGAATCCCTCATCTCTTTAGTAGCTTTGTAGTGAATCAGGTTCTGGAAAGTAGAGTCATCTATGACACTGACAATAATGTTTTGGGCTCTTTTATCCTGGTTACTAGAATGAATTCATCTTTGGACATCTCAGTGTACTTCTTTGGAGTTTGGACATTGGCATTAATGATAGTGACCTTCATGGGAATAAACAGTCCCTCTTGAACTGTTATAAATATCCTAAGGTCCGAGGCTTCCATAAATAGCCTCACCCTAGGAAGCTTCATGGAGGCCAACTCCTTGTTGTTCTCACCTGAACCCATGGAGTTAATCTTCGGCTACTCTTGGAGATTTGTTCAAACTGTTAAGTCCTTTTTGAACAACCTCCATATGATACCACTTGAAAGTTATTAGAGTAGTTGTCTAAATAACTTATAGGCGAGGGGCTGAATAGGTTGATTGCTACTTTATTGGTTTTCTTAGTTGTTTTAGGTTTAACTACATAGTCACAGAAAGTACAAAATATTTATAGTGGTTCCCTAATGTATGGGTACATCCACTCGCACTTCCACCTTTATAACAGTGTGTTAGACAAGATAATCTTCTCCTAACTCGTCTCAAAGAGCTTACAAGACAGATCCCTCAGGATCTCTCAGGCTTCCTCCAAGCCCTACCTTAGGCTACAACCCTACACACTCAGAGAAATCATTACTCCTACAACTTAGTATCCCTCCAGATCACCTACCTCATGCTTAGAAGAAATCACTACAAGTCAGGGTTGGAGGATAGCCCTACACTCAGAGATAATAAATCTCATACCTCAGATGTTGACAAGATCATACCTCAGGCACATAGGCCCTACCTCAAATCCATAACAGGATCCTACAACTCAGTCTTTATATTTTGGGCATACAACTCAAATCATTAATGATCCTACAGAAGGAGTGAAAGTTTGATGATGATTGACTCTAGAGAGAATGTTTTCTGAGTCTTATTCTTCCTGAACTGAGAAATCTCAGTCCTTTCTTCTTCACAACAACAAGATTGTTGATCTTCAAACTTGTTCTGCTTGTGCTGAGAATTCAATTACAGAGTTCTATTTCTCCAAGCCTTTGATGTAATAGTTGAGTGCAGTAGCCTTGAATATGAGCAATAGCTTGAGTTTGCTCTACTTCTTCTTATTGTACAATGAACAAGTTTTCTATTCTTGCCGTTGAAGACTAATTGATTTTTCAGTTGTTGATTTCTTCAAACAGCCAGCCTTTGTCTGAATTTCATAGACCTTCTAGTTAATCCCAGTGTCATGGATTTTCTTGCTTGATGAAGAGGAAGAAGATTACCAAAAAGCTTCTTTTTTATTTATCGGAAAAATCCTTTTATGACCTGTCGTCCAACGGCTCTATGAGTTGTATGGACTATCCGAAATAGGTAACTACAACATATCTTTAGCATTAATTGATGTAATAAAGGCATATAATGTCATTTATCATCTAGCGCATAAGTCCCGTGATATTTGAATTAATGATGATGTCAACATGGCAGTGTTTTTAGGCTTAGCAATTTTTAGTCAATCTACATAGGCGTTGAGTGGAGTCAAGTGACTTAGCGTAAAAATACTTAGCAGAAATTTTGTTTCCTGAGGTGTTGAGTGAACCTTCATAACTCAATACATTTGACTTTTATAGCCTAACTGAAAGGGCATTGAGTGAGCCTTCATCACTCAATGCTTTTGTACTTGGTAGAATTCTTCTTGTTGAAGGCATTGAGTGAAGATTCCATACTCAATGCTTCTGGAATTTGTAGAATTATAGATGAGGCATTGAGTGATCCTTCTTCACTCAAAGCTTCTGTACTTGGGCAAATATCATTCTAAATATGCATTGAGTGAACTGCCTTCACTCAATGCTTCTAGATTTAGTCGGATTTCAATTCAGCCACATTGAGGCTTTGACTGCTTGATAGTCTGTCAACGCTTTTAGTCTTCTTGCATTGAGTGAACTGAGCTCACTCAACACTTCTAGACTTAGCCTGTTTTTTGCTTCTCCAGCATTCTGTCTTGAGTCCAACTATCATTGTGACTCTAGCAATCTGTCTAATCAATGAATAATAAATAACCTGCAAATTATAAACTTTGAACATATATCAGATACAATCATGTGTATACCATTGACCCATGGGCCTTCTTCAAATCTAGTACATTGTGATCAATGGACCCAACAATTTCCCTTCTCATCCTTGTCCAGGGAAGTGTTGGACCCCATGGGAGTTTTCATTGTGGAAGCTGATTCCATCCCAAACTTCTTAATAAACTCACTAGTGTACTTTGTATGAGAGATAAAAATCCCTTCATCAGACTGTTTCACTTTGAGGCCGAAAAAGTACTTCAGCTCTCCCATATTCCTCATCTTAAACTCCCCTGCTTAAAGTTAGCAAACATTTTTCAAAGGTTATCATCAGTAGACCCAAATATTATGTCGTTCATATAAATATGGACTAGGAGACATTTGCCCTCACTTTCCTTAAGAAATAATATACTATTTATCTTTTCCCTCAAGAACTTGTTCTTAATGAGAAAAGTAGATAAGGTTTCATACCAAGCCCTTGGGTCTTGCTTTAAATAATATAAAGCTTTCTTTTGTTTATAAACATGATTAATGAGGGTTGGATGTACAAAAATTGAGGGTTGCTCCACATATACCTCTTCCTTGAGGTTAACATTTAAGAATGCTGACTTGACACACATCTGGTAAACTTTTACTCCCTTATGTGCAGCATAGGCAAGGAACATACTGATGGCCTTTAACCTTGCAATTGGGGCAAAGGTTTGGTCAAAGTCTATTGATTCTTCTTGCTTATATCCTTTGGCAACCAACCTTGCCTTATTCTTAATGATTACACCATTCTCATCTAGCATGTTCATGTAAATTTACTTGGTGCCAATGATGTTATGTCCTTGTGGTTTTGGCACCAACTTTCATACCTTGCAACTTGTGAATTATTATAGTTCCTCTTACATGGCACTGATCCAGAAGGTGTCTTTGTTTACTTCCTCAAACCTCTTGGGCTCAACCTGAGACTGGAAGCTTATGAGTAAGCCTCATTGTAAACCCTACTTTTTGTGGTTACACCTTAATTTTCAATCCCAATTATGAGATTCCTTGGGTGATCTCTTAGAAGGTTGGTTGTAGTAGACAATCTGATAACTCCTCGCTAGATTTCTTCTATAGCATCTCCTTCTTCAGTGATCTAATCACCTTCAGCTGGGTTTTCTTCCTCATTAAGTGCTTAAATTTCTGAAGTAACCCTGTTTGAGTTGGATATGTCATAAATAGACATCTCTTGCATTTTCTGATCATTACTTACATGGATAGGAGTGCTGGACCAGCCCTTATAAAGCAGGCCAGTCTCATCAAAGACAAAATGCATAGATTCTTCAACTACATGGGCCTTGTTGAATATTTTATAGGCAAGAAGAACACATGCATTACATTTTTCATCAAATATAGTAAGTTGAGCTTTTCCATTATTTAAAATGTAACATTTGCAACCAAAGATTCATAAAATATGAAATTATTAGTTGTTTTCCCTTCAGAATTTCATAGGAGGTTTTCCCTTAGGCCTTGTTATTGGATGCTCTATTTAGAACATAACATGCAGTATTGACTGCCTTAGCCTAGAAATATTCTTGGAGTGATGAGTCACTAAGCAGTGTTCTGCCAGCCTCTATCAAGGTCCTATTTCTTCTCTCAGCATCTCCATTTTATTGAGGAGTTCTGGGAGAGGAAAACTTTCGGGTGATACCAAATTCTTGATAGAACTTTGTCATGGACCCGGATTGAAACTCTATACCATGGTCAATTCTTGTTTTGACCACAGTATATAGCAACTTATTCAGAATTGCTTTGACATAGTTCATAAAGATATCTAGGGTATCTGACTTCTTCTTAAGGAAGAATACCCATGTATACCTTGAGTGATCATCAACAATCACTAAGGTATATAACTTCTTACCTAGACTCTGAATGGGCAAAAGACCAAATAAGTCCATATGCAATAGATAAAGACAACTTTTAGTATCTTTGGAGCCAATACTCTTAATGGTGGCCCTAGTTTGCTTGCCCATTTGGCATGCATGATAGGGGCTACTTTTAACACATTTTATATTTGGACAATTTCTAATTAGATTTTTCAGAAAATAGTTTGTTCATTATCTTATAGTTAATGTTGGCAAGTCTCTTGTGCCATTGAACACAAAGATATTCTTTCTCATTAGCTACAAGACACACTAGAGTTAAAGAACTATTGCAATAAAATCTAAGCAATATACATTCCCACTCCTAGTGCCTGATAAGATGACCTCTAAGTCAACTGACTTTTTAATCAAGCAAATGTCATTGTGGAATTCAATAACATACCCCCAAATAATATAGTTGACTTATGCTTATAAGGTTATACTACAACCCTTCCACATAAGCTATCGTAGTAATTGAAACTATGCCATTGGTAATCATACCATAGCCTCTGGTGATACCCATATTAGAGCCACCAAAGATGACCATTGGTCCATTATTTATAGGAGAATAGTCTTTTAATAAACTCCTTGTTATAGTCATGGGTTTGGAGCAACCACTATCAAAGTACCATATCTGATTTAGGAGGGTACTTGAACTAACCTGCAAAATATAATTCACTTATCCTATGGTACCCAATTTATCATGGGTCCTAAGTTCTTATTAGCAGCATAATATGAAGTTCTTTTAACATATTGCTTGGTTGGAATGCCTCTCTTTGCATTTGGCGCATTGGGGTTGTGTCAACAGTCTATGGCAAAGTGTCCTACTTTGCCATAACACCAACACTCATGAATATTGTATCTTCTTTTCAGAACAGATTTAGAAGTGGAAGCTTCACCTTTTTGTTCATTAAAGAAGACATCAACATTCTTCAATTTCATATTAGCAATAACTTGGTATTTTTCCTGTCTATAGCTTATATTAGTAGTCATTATCAGAGTGATATAAATAGGTGTCATTTTGGAGGTTGAGCATGAGTTGATAGCATCGTATATTGCCCTGTGAGAGTAATCAATATGTTTGACTATAGCCATCTATTTAGCTCGTAGGGACATGGAAGAAGCAGCTTCCTTCTCCTCGAGTGACGGGGCTGAGGCACCAAACCCAAATGGTCCAGGATGGGCCATCTATATTTCCTCATATGGGGCCTTTAAGGAACTCATGCCCATCCCCTTTCTTCTACTATACCCGTGGGATTTTTGCTCATGCTATTGGATCTACTTGCTCTCTTGGTCATACTTGTTGGATGGCAATAATACCTTCTAAAAATAGATCATAGGCTTCATTAGAGCCTTGCCCTTACTCTTATTCCTCCTTCTGGAATTCCTGTCTTTGAACCCCAACCCCTTCTTACTAGTTTGGGAGGTGAAGGTTTCAATGAGTGGCAATACATATTTTGGTTTGGACTATTGGGCCACTAGCTTCCTCTCTTTGAGGAACTTTTCATCTAGATCTTTGATTAATATACTTTTATTACTTATTGTTGTGATTTGGATCATTGTGATTACTTTAAGTTTGGTTTTTTTCATTGCTCAGTTGATTTAGCTATGAAGTTGACTCAGTGTGCAAAGAAATATCTTTTCTTAGAGAATTAATCTCCTTACCTTGTCTTTTGACAAATAGTTTGCTCTTCTTTAGAGCTTCCAAGATCAAACCATAATTATTAATCAGTTGATTGACATCTCCCTCAGATTCTGAGTCACCTTTACCACAAGACGAAGGTGCTTCAGAATTTGGACTAGTTTTATATTCATATTCAGATTCAGAGGAGGAGATAGAGTGTATTAATACCATATTAGGATCTGAATTGTCCTGGATATTTTCTCCTTTAGTCATGGCCATCAATCCACAGTATGTAAGATCGCCTTCCCAAACCTTAGCCCGAGTCAGGCCAAAGAGGATCATACTTGCCCAAGATATCCACCTAGTGCTTCTTAAGTAGAATCAGACCACACCACTGAGTGCTAGTTGGCCGCCTTGCTCGTCTTGAATCACAACATTTATATCTCATCACAGAGTATTGCATAAGCGTTAACAGGAAGCCACAACAAATATATATATAACAATATATATTTAAAAGAGTATACAAAGGCCGCATTCACTGTTTATACAGGAAGCATGTAGGCTACAAAAGTACTACTACTACAAACTCCTCACGCTCTCAATCCTGCTAGCTAGTACTCACATCTCAAAACTCTGGAGATGACATGGGTGTGTCTGCTTGTGTAGTCCTATCAGCTGGCATATCGTCCCGTGATAGCTGGTCACAACGATTCTCCATCTCCTATGAATGGTTTTTAAAATAATCGTTAGTACCTGATCTAAGTGGAAATAAATCTCCTCCCTGGATCCATATCCTGGGGACGAGCTCACGTACCCAACAAAAGTAGATAGCCTAAGAATAAGAGAGTTAGTACAACATTTCATCTATACGCTACAAGCAACAAGAAAAGAAGGTGCTGCACAGTATAAATGGAATAGCAGCAGCAATATAGATCAGTTGTAACAAAAGGTCCACTAGCACATCACCATATCAGGTATTCACAAACTGTATTCATACCACATGCATTCAAAGCTGCGCACACACTACAGGCATTCACAGCTGTGCACATACCCTATGTCGACATAATTTGGACCACATTTTTCAAGGAGGGTAGCGAGCCATGCGGACCTCACCGATGTGATCGTCAGTGATAGTGGCCTGTACTGCCACTTTTGGGGGTGATTGTACCACACAGCCCAGGACCCAATGTACAACCTCGTGTACTCTTGGATGTGAGTAGCATCCGGTAATTCAACTTTTTGGCCGACTAGTGGAGGAAACCCAACTGGGAAAAATATAACGGTCGGTTACCCGTGGTACTTTTCTCCCTATCGCCTTGATTCATCGCACTCCCTGCACCGGTACGACTAGTCTGCGGAAGTGACTGACCCACCACAACTCTCCCAAGCAATTTAAAGCAATCAAATTTATCAATTTACTGGCACGCACCAGGTCTGCGGCAGCCTACCCTACTATGTTTCTAATAATTCATGCAAGCTGTACTTGGCTCGACTTTTGATAAAGAGAGTGGAGCACTTTATTTGGGTCTAAACTAGGAGGAATACGTCAACTCACATTATCCCTAACTAAGGCTCAACCTAACAGAAGTCCGCTCGTCAGAGTAGGACCCATGCTTAAAAATGGTAAATTGCAGGAATAAGAGTGTGGTAATAAAGCTTATGAGAATATAAGCTGCAGAATCAAAATGCTATAATGAAATAAGACCAGTAGGATACTGGAGTCGTACTGAACTGAAAGAACTGAAAGTAAGTACTGAAAGGAACTGGACAAGTACAAGACTGGAAAAGTATTGAAAATAAATGAACAAAAATAAAGGTAAATAAGCAGGACTAGTACGAGACTGTAGTACTGAAATGAAAGTACTAAACTGGAATAAAGAACTCAGACCAGTGCTAGACTAGAATAAATCATAAAGAAAATTGTTAGTAGTCCAATAACTCTATTCAGGAGGCTTCAATTCAATCTCCATTCATAGGAGGCCAGTTCAGTTCCATCTCCATTCTCAGGAGGTAAGTTTAGTTAAATCTCCATTCTCAGGAGGCCAGTTCAGTTTTATCTCCATTTATAGGATGCATGTTTAGTTTTATTTAAATTTTTAGAAGGATTCTTTGAGTTTAACCCATTATTAAGATCTGATAATAATTCAGTTGTGCCTTCCGATCATGGCTTACTTGGATCAGGATGCTTATTATGAGTTACACCTTTATTATTCATCTAAGAATAAATATCAACTTGATTGATTCGATCGAATCGAATCCGAGAATCTCGTTAGAGGGCACATTCTTCCACGAATTTCAACCTCAAAAATCATTTCTAACACATGAAGGAATTTCTTCACTCGAAATGAGATTGTGGATTATTTTTCTCGAAGCTCATACTTTCATCTTTCGAGTCTACCCAAAATGCTCCAGAGTTATTTTAAAAATGAGGCGCTCGGTGATTTTGCAAAACCTCTAAACTCTTAGAGCTGGAAATCTTGCCTTGATAACTCTTGTCGATTAATTAATTGAACTTAATAAAAAGTGTTCGTGTGTCGTGTTTTTCATTTTCAAAGAATTTTAGCGCCTCAATTTCTGAATGCGACCACAGGCTCCAAGAATTCAGAAAATCTTCAATTTATTATATCCCAAGGTTCCCAAATTTTAATACAACCTTTATGAGGGCCTAAAAAGAGTCTAGTAATTTTTCCAAAAACTTTCGAATAAATTTGCCGCTCTAAATTGGCCAAATAATTATTATTTAGGCTTATAAAAATACTAAATCAAATCCAAAAATTCCCAACAATTTTGTGGAGATTTCCCTTACTAAGGGGAACAACCTTCATGTTCAAAACTTTTTCCCTAGGAGCCTAGATTTGTTCCAAAAAAATCCTAAAGTTTATAGTATTGTTTTGGTCTGCAAATAGCCTGATCAAAAGCAATTTTTACGGCTGAGATCAAGCCAAATGGGGGGAAATATCTTTCTGCCTCCATAGAGGATCAAGCATGGATCTACTATGGGGGTACTAATGCTGAGCAGGGGATAGAATCTAGAAGATCTAGGTCGTCCGATCTCATCGTGGAGATCAGACGACAGCTATCGTTTCCCAGTAGTGTGGGGGTGAGGGCCTCCACCACCATCGGATGATGGTTTCCAGTCATCAGCACTGCCCCCGGTCAACTCATTGGGGGTCGATGATCTCTTAGGTGGTGGTTCGGTGGCCTTTTGGCGTCGACCACCACTAGAATTCATTAACCCAGAAGCAGTGGAGAAGCGGTGCTCTGTTCCGGCAATACTGTGCCACCATGCAAATCCAGTGGCTACCCAACCACGATACCACCCTCGACCGGCACGTCGGGAGTCGAGCTCTTCTCCAGCAGTGGCCTGGCGGCTAGCCCCCACCAGCCACCACCGCAAAAATGAAAAACAAAGCACTAGGTCTTTTCATGTGCCGTCGGAGCTGCGATTTTAGGCGGCACCATGGCCCACCGTAGTTAGGGTGGAACATCCCAAATGGTGTTGCACTCCCCAAAAGCCACTACCAGTGCTAGGCATGGCTTACCACCCACGACCTCCACCTGACCTGGAGCTTGGCTCGGGTGGCGTCGGCGGCTTTTCGACCGCTATGAGGCGCTTGCAACATGTCGGAAAGAGGAGGAAGGGGAACAAGAAGAGGTTCCACTTGTGTTATGGGGGCTCGGTAGGGGATGATATGATTCACCATTAAAGGTGGTGGACCTTGTGTGTGGTTGTTTCTGACGAGGGTAGCTCCGATGAGGGGGTGGGGGAGGAAGGGCTCACTAGATCTATTTGACAAGCAGGGAGGACGTGCTAGTATATAAATAGACAGGTGAAGGGACCTCCTCCCCCCCCCCAATAGGTATGGGATGAATCCCTCCATATTGAGGGATTAATATCCACCCTCCAGATGTTCATGGATAGCTGGAAGTTGATCCCTCTTTTTCATGTGATAAATGAGGGGGGGGGGCAAAGCCTAATGAGCCTATGTAGGCTTGGGCTTGGAGAAGAGAGAAGAGGAGGATGGGGTTGTGAGATTTTGATAAGGGCCCATTCACCACGCCTTTGTTGGTTTAGTGGCCCAAGGAGTGAGGGTATTAAAGCCCTACTCAAGCAATGGAGAGGAGGTGGGCTCCACCATGAGAAAAATTCCAAAAAAATGGACTTTTTAGGGGGTTTGACCAAAGAAAACCCTAGGGTTGGTCCCCCTTACTAGTGAAAGTCAAAATAGGCCCATGCCATCGGGGGTTGTGTCAAAGTTGGGGTGTCATGTCACAATCGGTGTGCACGCGTATTTTGGTGCACGAATGAACTTAATTTGACCACAAATTGACCACTCTTCACTGAAACTAATCATGACATATTCTGTTTACTTTGCATAGACCATACAAATGTAATGTCACTAACAGGGGTCGAATCGGAGTTCGTTTGCTAAATATTCAAAATCTGCGTGTTGCGGTGCGCTAAAAAAGTTAAAACGCTCATATTAATCGTTAGAATTTGAATTGCAACCCAATGCGTTCGTATTGACTATATGAAGTCATAGGAACAAGCAAAACTCAGATCAGAGTTCTCCAGCTTGATATCCAAAAATCTCATTTTTGCGACATACTACAAGGAACGGTCATATCCAGCATATAATCCTAGAATTCAGCGGAATGAGTTCCAACGCACTCGTGTCGACTATACGAGGCCACATGAACTGACAAAATTCAAATCGGAATTTTCTAGCTCTATATCCTCGTCTAGGGTTTCCTCCTACCTTGGTACAGGCCACGGATAGGGGTTCGGGTCATTTTTTGGCCCATAAGGGTTTTGGTGGCTCAATAAAGTCGGGATGTTACAATCCAAAAAAAATAAGAGGGTTTTTGTCCTCGAAAACTTTCTTAAAGCAAGGGGAGAAGAAATGTAACACACTCAGGGGAAAAATTCTGGGTGCTTCTCTCGGACGAGTGCTTCGGGTTCCCACGTATACTCGTCACATCCGTAATTGGACCATAATGTTTTGACTGTATGAATGGTCTTGTTGCGCAAATTATTCACTTTAAAGTCCACTACTCTTACTAGTGATTGCAGTGGCACTGGCGGTGTAGGGAGGTGCTGATCTGGTTTCCAGAGCACTCGCTTTAAAGAAGAAACCTGAAATACATCATAGAAATTTCACAATTTTGTAGGCAGGGCTAATCGATATGCAACCGAGCCAACACGCTCTATCACTTTATATGGGCCGAAATAGAGGGAATCTATCTTCTTATGCTTCCTTAATCGAGAGATACCATGAATGGGCTTGATTTTTAAAAACACCATATCCCCCATGCTAAACTCCACCGGTCGGTGCCGCGCAACATAGTATTTGGTTTGTCGGCTCTGTGCTTCCCATATTCGATCCTAGATTAGCCGAATCACTACCATAGTATCATTAAAATAAGCCACTCCTAAGGCTTTTGTGTCCTCATCCCGAGCCCAAGTCAACATCGTTTGGCAACTCTCATATAATGCCTCGTACGGTGCAATGTTGATGCTAGCCTAATAGCTGTTATTATAAGAAAACTCGACTAAAGACAATAACTTATCCCATTGCTCGATGTGTTCTACTTTGCAAAGTCGGAGTAGATCCTCCATTGTCTGGTTCATCTTTTCATCCTAACCATATATCTGTGGATGGAAGCCTGTGCTAAAGGCCAACTTGGTCCCTAAGTATGCTTGCACCCACCTTCAATCCTTGATGTAAAGTGTCTATCACAGTTTGATACAATGGACTTTAGAACTCTATACAACCGGACTACTTGTTTTATAAATAGTCATTTCCAGCGTAGGATCGAGGTAAGCCGTAGACGAAGTCCATAAAAATATCCTCAAATTTCCATTCTGCTATCGACAGGGGCTTCATCAGGCCTCTTGGATTGTGACATTCATCTTTAACCCTTTGACAGGTCTAGTACTAGGCCATGAAGTTGGAGACAACTCTTTTCATTCCCTGTCAATATATAGTCCTGCGCAGGTCAATATACATCTTAACTACACCAGGGTAAATAGAATACCTCGACTGGTGCACTTCTCGAAGAACCTCATCTCAGATTCCTCCAGTAGAGGGGATAAATATGCGGTGCCTAAATTGCAAGATCTCATCGTGCAGATTGAACTTCTCTTATGCTCCATTTTATAGGGACTGGATGATCGGGACCACTTCCGGATCGACCTTTTGGGCCTCTCGTATTCGATTCCAGATGTCACACTATATCTTTATCATGTATTACTAGGACTAGTACTCCTCCAGATCCATACGAGCAATAAGAGTGATCTATAAGTCTAACAAAGACTGGAATAATTCCCTTATAATCTTCTCCATCAAGCTCCCGGCTATCGAGGGCTAGTGACTCAATGCGTCAGCAAATTTTTCTTCTTTCCTTGGGTGGTACTGGAGAGCAAAATCATAGGCACACAAAAATTTCAACCATCGGCACTATCGAAGGTTCAACACTTTCCAGGTAAAGATATACTTGAGGCTCTTATGATCAGAGAAGACATTGCATGTTACTCTGTATAAGTAGTGCCTCCAAATCTTGAGGGCGAAAACTACGGCGCCCAACTCTAGATCATGGGTTACGTAATTCAGCTCGTGTGACTTTAGGTGGCGATACGCGTATACTACTACTTTGCCATGCTGCATCAGAATAGCTCCCAATCCTTTCAAGGATGCATTCGTATAAATTTGGAACCCTTCAGTACCCAGAGGGATTGTAAGGATTGGGGCAGAAGTTAGACGCTTATTTAATTCAACAAATGCAGTCTCACATTCTAGAATCTATCGAAACGCAACATCCTTTCTCATAAGAGATTTGAGGGGTAACGCAATCTTAGAAAAACCTTCCACAAACTTACTTTAGTAATCGACAAGATAGAGGAAGCTTCGAATGTCTGAGGACGTCTTGAGTGTCGTCCAATTCTGAACTGCTTGGATCTTGGCATGGTCTACTGCTACTCCATTCTTGTTGACGGTATGGCCCAATAACCCGACTTCCTCTAACCAGAATTCATACTTATTTAACTTGGAGAAGAGCAAGTGCTTGCAAAGCTTCAGTAGTTGTAACACCTCCCCTGTAATAACCGTATAATATGGGTCCGGCAGAAGCCCCACAACATACAGACGCCACAGCTTCAGCATTAAAAGATGATATTTGCTACCCAATCTCAAAACTCAGAACAAAACAAAGTGGAAACAAACCAAAACAACTAGAAGTTATCCACCACTAACAGGAGTATCAAATGGCCTTAAGGCCTTACACAGAGAGAATCCAAAACATACAAACCATAAGGTCAATCATCATTATACTAAAGCACTCCTAAGCTACCTCGGTGTGCAAGCCGGACAATATCTAAAACATGAATCGCATTGTCAAAGGAAGCAAGATAAAAGTACAACAACACTTCATGAGGCTTAGGGATTTTCGCCTGGCGCACTAGCTCCCACTTGTGATCCTTGCCCTGTAAAGATTTGAAGTAACGTGGGTCAGCAAAGGCTGACCTTTACTGTGTAACCAGCATATCTCCTCCCGGCCGCCCCTAATAGACCCCGGGGTATCCCTCCAACCTGCAAGTCAGCTCTTCGTATACCATATACATAAATATATAAAGCTTTAAAAACAGGTTTGGATGTCTCATACAACAAACACGTTTTCTATGTTGAGAATCAGTATGAAAGGGGCCTACTATGCAACATGTATGCAAACCCGGGCTTCTCCCATGGCATCCTATCCCGTATGCATCTAACACATCATCAAACAACTGGGTAGTTCCGTTTCCCCATTGGCATAAAGCCGCAAATAAAAGGGAAATACTATGTCCCTAACGACCCAAACGCCGTTACACGAAAATCTTGCAAAGGCCCCACCCGCACATGGGTATTAAACCCTGGGCTTGCCTGTAAATTCTGACTTCTCACGTCAGGATTCCGTCTCACACAAAAACCGATTCTAAGAACCCTTGCTGGACCCCACCCGCTCATGGCTTCATTGCCCGGGCTTGCCCTACGCTTGGCATTCTCGTCAGTCTCACAGAAGGGGACTAGTCTCGCCGGGACACTCTCCCCACATGACTTGCACGTCACGGGATAGCCAGCCAACCACGGAGACATAGCAATGCCTTAGCACAACACAACCAAACTTTCCCAGCCTAATCCACCATTTGTACTTCAACGCTCCCGCGCACCAAGGAAACCATCTACCTCCATAACGGAGCTAACCTTGTCCGGTTCCGGCTAGGAGTACTCACTCAAGAAAAGGAGGAAAATGCATACATCACAACGGCATCTTGCCGCAACTGATTTCTACCGAATCCTAAAGGCTCGCTATGCAACATCTCCGAGTCGGACTAACGGTCGCGACTACGGCTTCACACACAATGCTTAATCCACTAACGGAGTGGATCTCAGATGCAAAAATTATGTCGGGGACGGACACAATTGACCCGGAGGTTTCTCTTGAACCATGACAACCCAAACCCCTCTCTTTTGAGAGATGTGGAGCCAAAAACTGAAAAGAAAAGATGCTAACCGTGCATCCTAAAACCAAGAGGACAAGTGTCGTTACCTTACGACTTCTCTTCCTAGCCATGAAGAAACTTTCTTGGATGAACACCACCGCAACGATCTTGTCTTTATGGATCTGGACTTCGCTCGTGAAACGGGGCTCCGAAGCTTCTCCGGCGGCCGGAACTCTCCTCCACCTTCTCCCTTGCTCTCCCCTCTCTCTAACTTTTAGAAAGAGAAAGACCTAAGTGGAATGAGGGTTTGAAACCCTATTCCCGACCTAATACCAGCAAGGGAGAGCCTGAGCCATCGGATCCTAATTGAGGGAAATGAACGACCACGTTTTTCACTGAAAAAGAACTTCCTGGGCCGAACACGGCTTGCGACACGCCCGTGTCCAAGGCCGTGTTCCTCATTCGCCATCAAACCAGAAATTCCCGACCAGGAAACGGCCTGTGACACGGCTTGGTACACGCCCGCGTCATATGTGAAACGTCCGTGTCATGGCCCGTATCACGGCCCATGTGCTCGAAACGACACAGGACCAAACATCTCGAGAAGGACAAAGCTTGTGACGCGGCTTGGGATACGCTCGTGTCTCAAGTGACACGCCCATGTCAAGGCCCGTGTCATGGCCCATGTGCTCCCTCAGCACAAACCAGCAAATGAACCCGAGAAGGACACCGCCACTAACACGCCTGTGTCTCAGGCCGTGTGCCCTCACTCAACGCTTCAAGGAATTTAGTGACCGACACGCCCCTGGGACACGCCCTTGTCTCAAGCTGTGTGCCCTCAATCAATACTTCAAAATCATTGAGTGCTCGGTGAGGCGTTGAGTGGCCGACACGCCCCTGTGACACGCCCGTGTCTCATGTGACACGCCCGTGTCAAGGTCGTGTTCCCTGTCTTAATGCTCGTCGACCGAAATCTCGCCGACCACACGATCTCGAGCACGACACGCCCTGTGACACGCCCGTGTCACTGGCCGTGTCACACTTTCCAAAACCCATCTTGGCCTGAAACATGCCAACTGTACCTCTTTTAAGTTTTGGGGCGTTACAATTTCTCCCGCCTTAAAAGAATTTTGTCCCGAAATTTAAATATATAGAAAGTAAACAAAACTTAAACGGTACCTGAAGAGAAAAGCTCGGGGAACTTCACAAATATGGCCTGCTCTTGGTCCCACGAAAGCTCCTCGCGACCACAGTTGTCCCAATGAACTTTTACGAGTTTAACCTGTTTATTTCGCAACTGTCGAATCTCTGAATCTTCTATACTTATTGGAATAACTCGCGTCATAAAGTCCTCTTCTATAGGCACTGCTGCTGATTCGATCACCGCGCTAGCTTCTACCAAAGCTTTCCTGTAGACGGAGACATGGAAGACATCGTGTAATCCACTCAGCTTCGTGGATAATGCTAACTGTTACGCTGCTTCTCCCACCCGTTCTATAACTTCGAACGGTCCCAAAAACCTCAGACTCAACTTCTTTAGTTGGCGAATCCGCAAAACGCCTTTGAATGGCTTGATCTTTAGATAAACCCAGTCGCCTAGCGCAAACTCCACATTCCTGTGGCGAGCATTAAAATATTTCGCTTGCCGATCCTGAGCTACCTTCATGCGCTCTTGAATGATTTTCACCAACTCACAAGCATCAGCTACGACTTCTTTCCCTAAAAGCTTGGTGTCTCCCGCCTCTGTCCAAGATATCTGTGTTCGACACCGCCTCCCATACAAAGCTTTATATGGCGCCATTTTTATACTTGCTTGGTAACAATTGTTATATGCGAACTCTAACATGAAGAGATGATACTCCCATTTCTTGCCAAAGTCAAGAGTACACATCCTCAGCATATCATCATAAGTGCGTTTCTTTCTCTGGGTCTGTCCATCTGTTTTAGGATGGAAGGTCGTACTGAACTTGAGCTTCGTGCCCAGGATATTCTACACCAACCTCCAATCCTTAGACGTGAAACGTCCATCGCGATCACTAACTATGCTCTTCGGAATCTCATACAGTCGCACAATGCTACGAACGTACAATTCCACCAGCTTCTCCACGCTGTCCTCCTTCTGATTTGGGATGAAGTGTACCACTTTGGTCAAGCAATCCACGATCATCCAAATTGCGTCGTTACCCTGCTGCGATCTAGGTAGCCCATGCACAAAATCCATTGAGATGTCATCGAATTTCCACTCTGGGATAAGAAGAGGCTTCAAAAACCTGCCCGGCTTCTGACACCTGTCCTTCACCAAGGCACAAGTTTGGCACCGACTCACATATAAAGCTAGGTCCCGCTTCAGACCAGGCCACTAGTAGGATTTCTTCATATCCAAGTACATCTTCGTACTACCTGGGTGAATGGAGTACTTTGTGAAGTGGGCCTCAAACATCAACTCCTCAAGGAGCTTGTCGAACTGCGGTAAACAAATCCTCTCGCCATTACTCAGAATCCCATTAATCATCTCCCAGGCGCTACCCTCGCCCTTTATAGCTTCCTCCACGAATGGTTGGAACTCCGCATCCAAATGAGTCGCTTCCCAAATACGATCGCTCAAATCGTTCTGCATTTCAATCTAGTTCAACCGGGAAACATTAGACTCGACTCTGGCCACACACTCAATGCCTAGAGACTCCCAGTCCCGCCTCAATCGCTCATCATGAGCTTCGATCCAATTCTCTTGCCCAGAGTATTTCTACTCAAGGCATCAGTCACCATATTGGCTTTACCTAGCGTGTACTGAATCGCCACATCGTAGTCCCAAAGGAACTCAACCCACCTGCGCTGCCGCATATTTAAGTCCTTCTGATCTAGGAGATACTTTAGACTTTTTTGGTCTGTGAAGATCTCCACTTTCGCACCATAAATGTAGTGCCGCCACAATTTAAGCGCAAAACTTACCGCCGCCAATTCCAAATCATGGACAGGGTAGTTTCTCTCGTGAGGCTTCAACTGCCTAGACCCAAAGGCGATCACACTGCCATGTTGCACCAAAACGCACCGCAAACCGCTTCTAGATGCGTCGTTGAAAATTTAAAATCCTTCAGTCCCCTTCAGCAGACTTAGGATTGGAGCTGCATCAGCCTTTCCTTCAGGGTATCAAACACCTGATTGCACTCTTGTATCCACACAAACTTTTGATCCTTACGAGTTAGTGAAGTGAGGGGTAGAGCTATCCGCGACCACAAACCTTCGATAGCACCCGGCTAGTCCAAAAAAACTCCGGACTTCCGCCATGGTCCTCAATACTAGCAAATCTCTGATGGCTTCCACTTTCGTTGGATCTACTGCCACCCCATCCCCACTAATCACATGGCCCAAAAATGCCACTTTCTCCAACCAGAATTAACACTTGGAGAACTTTACATAAAGTTGGTTCTCTCTAAACACTTGCAACACTATCCTCAAGTGAGTCTCGTACTCCGCTTCCGACTTAGAATAAATAAGGATATCGTCAATAAAGACGACTACAAATGAGTCCAAGTATTTGCGAAATACTCGGTTCATCAAGTCCATGAATACTTATGGTATGTTCGTCAGCCCAAACACATCACCGAAAACTCAAAGTGACCATACCTCGTACCTAACGCGATCTTGGGTATGTCTTCTTCTCGAATTCAAAACAGGTAGTATCTTGACTTCAAGTCTAACTTGGAATACACCACCGAAGCCACCAACTGGTCGAATAGATCGTCTATCCGAGGAATCAGATACTTATTCTTAATAGTCAGTTTGTTCAGCTTTTGGTAGTCTATGCACAATCACATACTACCATCTTTCTTCTTTACGATCAACACCGGCGCGCTCCACGTTGAAGAACTTGGTCTGATATACCCTTGCTAAAAAATCTCCTGTAACTGAACTTTAAGTTCAGCCAACTCCTTTGGTGCCATCAAAGGGAAAGACGTGACACCGGCCTAGCCTCTGGCACTAACTCGATAGAAAAATCAATCTCCCGCCGAGGAGGTGCTCCCGGAAGCTCCTCCAGAAATACGTCGTCGAACTCTGCCACTACGGGTACTTCTATAAGAGATAACCTGGAAAGGCTAACCTTCAACAATGCTACAAGGGCTACACCTCTTTGGTTAACTACCCGTACTAACTGCATGGCCGAAGCTAGGAAACCGGCCACTCTGCGAAGACCCCTAAACTTGACTTCCATTTTCCGTTCGCCCCTCAGGGTTACCACCTTGGACAGGCAGTCATACTGGCACGCTGCTCTGCTAGCCAGTCCATCCCCAAATATACGTCAAATTCGGCCAACGGTAGGACTGCCGCTAACAACATGAAGTCAACTCCATCTAAACTCCAACAAATATGTCGTTTAGCCCTGGTAGTCATGGATGACCCATTGGGCATGCGCACTTTATATAAATTAAATGTAGGGTCTTGCATAGCATAAGTGGTTCTCTTGGGACTCTTATGCACTCCTTAGGATGATAAACCTGAATAAAGTATTTTTCCGCAGAGTATAAGTATAGTTTTAAACTATGGACTAGGTGATCCACCGAGCCGAGGGATACGGCCTCTAAAATATAACTGATTTTCTAATTATTAAACTCATGAATTTCTTTCATTAAGTAAGAAGATGATTTTGCCTGAGCGTCAGCAGTTATCCCCTGCTCGACGTGGCATCATGACGCGTGTTTTCTCATACTCTGATAATTTCTAAATTCGGAGAAAATGCGGGTTGTGACAGTTGGTATCAGAGGGAGGTTGCTTGACAAGTTAGTCGGGCAACCTTTCTTTGATTGTTTTAGTAGTTCAGCATCATGTCATTCACACACCGATATGTCATCAACACGTCTTGGCAAAAGTACGAACACTACACTCATAGCATAACATGAAGTATACGGGGCATATTATGTAGTATGGGATGCATAATATGTTTTCGTATATGGATCCACCATAGGGGCAACATGTGAGGGTTATGTAGTATGGGATGCATAACCTCACCACATGGCTGCGACTAGCACGGTTTCTTTTTTCGATCCATGAGAATGTTATGTAGTATGGGATGCATAACATTTTCATGCATACGCCGCTCATAACATGCATTAGGGCCTTTTTTTAGAATGCATAGCACAAGCATGCATAGCATATCATTGCATAAGCACAACGTGTTAAGCTAAAGATTTGTCGGATGACATATGTACACACATAAGTTTTCAAATTAATATAAAAGTCATGCATTCCCGATCTAGGCACAAGAGTTAGTAAGGTGGTGGTTAACCATCCTAGGTTAGGGCATAACATCTAATTTTTTGTTAAAAAGATAAACTCTCAGAGCAAGTTTAGCAGTTTTAAGTCTATATCTATATATGTATTGTCTGTACTTGTTATTGGTTCTAGTCGTTGTATTAGGATCTGATTTGTGTTGTTATGATTTTAGGATGGCAAGACGTCTTGCGACCCGATCGACTCCCCTGTCTGAGGGTAAGTCATCTGGAGCTCAGAACAATGCGGTGATCGAGAGCCTGCGTTAGAGTAGCGATTCCATGGGCAGGTAGTTGGAGGAGGTGCGAGGCCAGATTCAGTCTTTGGTGGCAGTTGTGGCAGGACAGGTTCAGGGAGTGCAAGTCCCTGCGGGGGGGGGGGGGGGGGGGGGGGGTTAGCTGTTCCTCCTCCTCCTGCACCCTTGAGACCTCTAGTGGTGGTGCCGGTAGAGATGGCCTTCATCTCGCAGTTTCAGAGGCTGAGCCCTCCCACTTACGATGGGAAGGCAGATTTTATGGTCATAGATGATTGGCTGATCTCCATGGAGGAGATGTTCTCATACTTAGGGATTGCAGATGATCAGAGGGTGATGATAGCCGCCTATCAGCTTAAAGGTTTGGCTAAGAGTTGGTGGCTGAGAGAGAAGGAGAGTTTAGTAGCTGGATGCTCTTAGGAAGTGTTCAAGGAGATGCTGTTGAGGAAGTTCTTACCCTCGGTCGAGCGTGACCGCCTCATGAATGACTTCCTCCATCTGAAGCAAAGGCAACTCACGGTGGGTGAGTATGAGATAGAGTTCAGTAAGTTGAGCCGTTTTGCCCCTGGATTAGTCAGCGTTGAGGCTGATCGAGTTAAGCGATTTCTCGGTGGTTTGAGGAGCGAGGTGCAGTAGTTGACCAGTGCTTATGGGTCAGTGACTTATGCAGGAGTAGTAGAGGCTGCTCTGAAGGTGGAGGCTATTGAGACCGCGAAGAGCAGAGGCCAGCAAATGAGGAAGGACAAGAGGAAGTCTGTGGAGGAGAAGAAACCCCAGGTACCCGGTGCGGCTCCGGGGAAGAAGAATAAAGTGGTGTGCAGCTTCTGTGGCCGGTCAGGCCACCCTGTCGAGAGATGTTTCAAGAAGGCAGCAGCTCAGAGGAAGGAGCAGGTTCATGCGATTCAGAGTGCTCCCAGGAAAGATGTCTCTTGTTTTGTTTGCAAATGACCCGGGCATGATACGGCCAGTTGTTGGTCCAAGGATAAAGTCTGCTTTTAGTGTGGGCAGAAGGTCACATCAAGGCTAGGTGTCCTCAGGTTCAGCCTGCTCTTCATGCAGTTCCACTTCAGGCATTACCTCCACCTCAGCGTGTGGTCAAGGGAAAGGGGAAGATGAACATGATCTCTTCCGAGGAGGCTCAAGCTTCGACTCAGGTCATCTCAGGTTAGTTGTCTTTCCAGCCTGAAGGTTTTGTTCTTGTTTTGCTAGAATGTTTTCAGTACTGTTGTGGTAGTTCCTTAGTTTTATATGTTCCTATAGGGAAATTTAAGGTGAAGAACCGCTGGGCGCATGTTCTGTTTGACTCCGACGCTACCCACTCGTTCGTGGCTAGAGCCTTTGTGGAGCGACATCGGTTGACTTTTGATCGAGTTCGGGATACCTTCCGTGTCAAGTTCCCCTCTGGTGAATCTGTGTTGTCAGATTTGGGCATATTGGATTGCCCGATTTTGTTGGGGGACTTCCTTGCGAAGGCAGACCTGAAGATGATTGATCTGGAGGACTTCAATGTTATTTTGGGCATGGACTGGCTGTCTAGATATGATGCTATCATTCAGTACAAAGGGAAGCGCTTGGACTTCATCACGGATGACGGTCAGCCCGGAAGCGTGTATGCTGATCTATGCCAGGATTCTCCTGTCATCTCTGCGGTATGTGCTCAGAAGCTGTTTCCTTCGGATTGTTTTGCTTGTTTGGTCTCGATGGTTGGGACTACTGTTAGTGTACCGCGCTTGGAGGAGATTCCAGTTGTTCGTGGTTTCGCCAATGTTTTTCCTGATGATCTTCCTGGCCTTCCTCCCGAGCGGGATGTTGAGTTTGTGATCGATCTGGAGCCGGGTACGCGTCCTATTGCTAAGGCGCCGTACCGGATGGCCCCTCGTGATTTAGAGGAGTTGCGAGTTCAGTTGGATGAGCTGTTGGCGAAGGGATTTATCAGGCAGAGTTCGTCGCCTTGGGGTGCTCCTGTGCTGTTTGTGAAGAAGAAAGATGGGTCAATGCGGCTTTGCATCGACTATAGGGAGCTGAACAAAGTTACAATTAAGAACAGGTACCCTCTGCCGAGGATCGATGACTTATTTGACCAGTTGCGCGGTAGCACAGTGTTCTCTAAGATCGATCTTCGTTCTGGCTATCATCAGCTCAGGATCCGTGAGGCAGATATTCCACGGACTGCGTTTAGATCAAGGTATGGACATTTTGAGTTCTTGGTGATGTCGTTTGGTCTGACCAACGCACCATCAGCCTTCATGGATATGATGAACCGGGTGTTCAAGGATTTCTTAGACAAGTTCGTGGTGGTCTTCATCGATGACGTGTTGGTTTATTCTCGCAGTGCTGAGGAGCACGAGCAGCATTTACGTTTGGTCCTATCAGAGTTGAGGAATCACAAGTTATTCGCCAAGTTGAGCAAGTGCGAATTTTGGTTTCCTCAGGTCTCATTTCTAGGCCACATGGTGAACAAGGATGGGATCTCGGTCGACCCAGAAAAGATCGCAGTAGTGATGGATTGGAGTAGGCCGAATACGCCTAAGGAGATCAGGAGTTTCCTAGGGTTGGCCGGCTACTACAGGAGGTTTGTGGAGGGTTTCCCTTCCCTAGCTGCACCTTTGACCAAGCTGACTCAGAAGAACGCGGCTTTTGTTTGGAGCGAGAAGTGCGAAGAAGCCTTCCTGGAGTTAAAGAGGAGATTGTGCACTGCTCCCGTTCTGACCCTGCCTACTGAGGGTGTGGATTATGATGTATACGTGGATGCTTCGCATGTAGGACTGGGTTGCGTATTAATGCAGATTGGAAAAGTGATTGCCTATGGGTCTAGGCAGCTGAAGACTCATGAGAAGAATTATCCTACGCATGACCTCGTGTTCGCAGCGGTTATTTTTGCATTGAAGCTGTGGAGACACCTACTTTATGGGGCTCAGTGCAAGATCTTCACTGACCATAAGATCCTAAAGTACGTGTTTACGCAGAAGGAGTTGAATCTGCGTCAGCGGCGGTGGCTAGAGTATGTGGCCGATTATGATGTAGAGATCCAGTATCATCCAGGCAAGGCCAATGTGGTGGCCGACGCCCTGAGCCGAAGGACGGGAAAGATCTTTAACCTCTCCGCCGATCGTTTAGTGGAGGAGTTCCTCCTTATGGATATATCAGTGGGATGCTGCGGTTTGCAGAGTAGTTTATCAGTGGCAGAGCCGTCTTGGATTTCTTTGACCAGACTGCGCCAGAAGGACGATCCGGATCTTTTGCACTTATTCATCAGGACAGAGAAGGGGGAGTTGCCAGATTTTGTTATCGATGATATGGGTACCTTTAAGTACCGCGGCAGGTTTTGCATCCCCGCTGTTGGGAACATTAGAAGTATGATTTGCAGAGAGGCTCATGGATCCAGCATTGCCTACCATCCGGGATCTACGAAGATGTATCATGACTTAAAGCAAATTGCCTGGTGGTATGGCATGAAAGGTGACATTGCCCGATTTGTTGCTGAGTGCCACACTTGCATGCGTGTGAAGGCTGATCATGGATGGCCTGGTGGTAAGTTGACTCCGTTAGAGATCCCGACTTGGAAGTGGGAGAGTATATCTATGGACTTCATTACGGGCTTACCGAAATCCCCGAGGGGATTTGATTCTGTTTGGGTTATAGTGGATAGATTGACGAAGTGTGCTCACTTCGTGCCATATAAGATTGATTACCCGATGAAGAAGATAGCGGAGTTGTACTTGAATGAAGTCATCCGACTCCACGGTATGCCGGTTAGCATCATTTCTGATCGAGACTCCCGGTTTACTTCTCGTTTTTGGCAGATTCTGCAGGAGGGATTGGGTACGGATCTGAGATATTCTACTGCTTACCACCCACAGACCAATGGGCAAACGAAGCGGGTTAACCAGATAGTTGAGGATATGATCTGATGCTACATTTTAGACCATGGTGGAGCGTGGTATGAGCGGCTGCGACTTATGGAATTTGCATACAACAACAGTTATCAGGAAAGTTTGTAGAGGGCTCCGTTCGAAGCCTTGTATGGGAGGCACTGCAGAACTCCGTTGTTTTGGGCTGAAGCTGGTGAGAGGCCTTTGTTGGGTACAGATGCTCTTGGGGAGATGGAAGTCGCCGTGAAGCTTATTCGGGAGAAGCTTCGTATAGCCCAGGAGAGGTACGAGAAGAACGCGAATCGGCATAGGTCTGTCTTAGAGTTTTTTGTAGGGGACCTTGTATTTCTCAAGGTTTCCCCGATGGTGGGTGTAAAGAGGTTTGGTAAGAATCAGAAGTTGGACCCAAGGTATGTGGGCCCGTTTGAGATTTTGGAGCGGATTGGCGTATCAGCGTATAGATTGGATTTGCCAGCAAACTTCCCAGGTGTTCATAATGTTTTCCATGTAAGCCAATTGCGGAAATGTGTGCGTAGCAGTGGGCAGGTCTTGGATGTTGTGCCCCAGTTGGAGCCCAACCTCTCTTTTGTTGAAGTGTCGGTCCGTATTTTGGATACTCAGGAGCGAGTGTTGCGAAAGAAGTCCATACTGACGGTGAAAGTTCTTTGAAAAAATCAGGATTTGGAGAGCGCGACTTGGGAGCTAGAGTCGGCCATGAGGAAGGCTTACCCTCACCTGTTTCCCTGATTTGATCGGTATGTTTCACTTCTTGTAACTCCTGTTGGTTACTTTTCCTTCTTTAGTAGGAGTGTTGTACGTAAAGTTTCGGGACGAAACTTTCTTTTAGGGGGAGTGACTGTAACGCCCCTGATTTTTTTTTATGCGTTTATTTTTATTCTCGTTTGGCGTTACGATGACGCGTTTCCGTGGCTTGTGTCATTTGTGAAGTGTGGTTTAGCTCCTTAGAACTGAGTGCCCTATTCTGTAGCCTGTTGGCAAGATCTCCCTAGCAAGCCGAGTCGTTTTGGGTGACCCGGTGTGGCCTCTCGGGGGGATGTTTGTGTCTGGCTTTATTTGGGTATATCTCTAGTTCTGTTCGTCGAAAGTTGATTTCGACTTCGCCGTTGTGTTCGTAGCGTGGGTATTTAGCTACGGTGCGAATTTCGTCGAATTCCGAGGTGATTCGGTTTTCGCGTCGTTTGGTGTGTTAATAGTATATATAATTAATTATTGATTTGAATAGTTGAGAGGAAACCTTCAGTTATGGGCTGAAGAGTTGTTTTCGCGGCTGAATTTATTCAGCATTTAATCCTTGCTTAGGTGGCAGCCTAGTATAGGCTGGACCTTTTATAATTCTCTTATTATTAAGAGAATAAGCGGCTAGATTTCGATTTTGCCGAATCGGTGTGTCTAGTTTTTTCTATAAAAAGCTTTGTTTAGAAGTGGCGGGCCCACTTCTCTTTCTTTTTCTTCTTCCCGAAAAGAAAACCGTCGCCTGCTTTGTTCGTGGAAAACAGAGGAAAAACCGATGTTCCTACTTCCCTTCGGACGGTGATTCTGGGCGTGTTCGTGGACGGATTTCGATTCCGAAAGCGACATTGCCTTGCTCTCTCTTAGATCTTCGTTTCTACGGTAAGATATTCGATTTTCGTGGAGTTTTGGTGGGATTTGGATTTCGGTTTTGAGGATTTTCCGCCATTAATGTACGGGAGTATGTTTTAGGTTCTGCTGCTGCTACTGCTAAGTAAGGAGAGGGAAAGCCGTCCAAGCTTCGCCGGAAATCGAGGCAAGTGGTGTTCTTGCCCTTGCCATTTTCTTGTTCTCTTGTTATTATTGAAAATCCCGGTTAGCCCTAGGGTAGAGGCCATGTTGATCTTGTATCTTGCTGAATTTTTAGGGCTTAATTTCTCCTATTGAGCCCCCCTTCTTTGTGTTGATGGTGCCCAACCCGCCGGCGTAATGCCGCCGATTTAATTCCAGATTGCTCTCTGGTTGGTGGCTTGCGGGTGAAGCTGAGAGAGAGAGAGAAGGGGGTGCCTGTTGTGTTGTTTTTGGAAGAGCCAAGTTTAGGCTCTCGGGTTGGCGTTGAGTGTGGTGCACACACTCAAAGCCTTCTTGGGATTAGCGTTGAGTGTAGTGCACACACTCAAAGCCTTTGCGGGTTTGGCGTTGAGTGTGGTGCACACACTCAACGCCACAGCTGGTCAGTTTGTTAGTTTTTTTTGGCTAAGTACTGGGGCGTTGAGTGAGGTGAACTCACTCAACGTCGTAGCCCCTGCTAGCGGCTAAGTACTTTGGCGTTGAGTGAGTCGACCACACTCAACGCCATTTCCGTTTTGGCATTAAGTGAGGCAAGCTCACTCAACGCCGCGGTTTTCCTGTGAAGCCAAGTGTTTTGGCGTTGAGTGAGTCGACCTCACTCAATGCCATTTCGGTTTTGGCGTTGAGTGAGTCGACCTCACTCAACGCCATCGCCTCTGTGCAGCCAAGTACTTTGGCGTTGAGTGAGGTGTCCTCACTCAACGCCATAGCTTTTTCTGAGGCTAAGTACTTTGGCGTTGAGTGAGTTGACCTCACTCAACGCCATTTCTGGTTTGGCGTTGAGTGAGGTTAGCTCACTCAACACCGCAGGTTTTCCTCGTGGCGGCTAAGTGCCAGGGCGTTGAGTGAGTGAACCTCACTCAACGTCATTGTTGTTTTGGCGTTGAGTGAGGTGGACTCACTCAATGCCGTAGTTCTCTTTTGCGGCTAAGTGTAAGGGCGTTGAGTGAGTGAGCTTCACTCAACGCCATTGCTGTTTTGGCGTTGAGTGAGGCCAGCTCACTCAACGCCACTTTCTCTGTTTCTGGTTAAGTACCAGGGCGTTGAGTGAGTGTACCTCACTCAACGCCATGGCTGTTTTGGCATTGAGTGAGGTTGGCTCACTCAACGCAAGAGTTGTTCTTGCAGGAGGCGTTGAGTGGGTGAGCTTCACTCAACACCATGCTTGTTTTGGCGCTGAGTGAGGCTAGCTCACTCAACGCCATGGTCTGGTTAGGCGTTGAGTGGGTCCCACTCAATGCCAAGCCGTGTTGAGTTATTTCAACACTTTCCCATACCTTGATTTTCGTTCCCGAGTGAATTCCTTGATTTGATTTCTTTTTAAGTTTCCTTGTCGGCCATGTTTTTTTCCTTCCTAAAGGCCGAATCGTGGGTCATGGTCAATAGTGGTGGTTTGAAGCTCTTCATGGGAGAGGTGTTGTGTAATTTAGCCAAGGCCACCCTTATTATTCTATCTTGCTCCAGGTACGGGCTGGGCAAGGGGGTGGAAGGTCCCTTGTGCTTTCACATGTAGACCCCTGAGCTTATTGGCATGGAAATTGGTGGTTGGGGGACTGAGTTTGCCTCCAACCCGGATCCATGCTGTTGTTTTGCAACTACCATCTCCCACAGCTTAAGGTGTTAGAAGTTTCTTCCTTGGTAGATTGCAGCATTTTTGGGCTCTTGGTAGCCTAGTAGACCATGTAGGATGTAGTTCCTGGGCAGGGTTGATGCTGTTTCCTCGCACTTAATGCATTTCTTGTCGTCTTGTTTTGGGCAGTTGTGACTTTTACTGCTGTGTGTTTTCCCCTTTCTTTTATTCCCTGGTTGACACTTTCATGCAGTTTTTTCTTGTTTTGCTTGCTGAGGTATTCTTTCTTCTTTTGAATGCCTCAGGTTCTGAGCAGTAGCCAGTTTGGTGGCTAGGTTATGGTGGTGTTGCTGGTGGTCTCTGGGACTTTGGAGATCCGGTTGTTTTGTTAGTGAGGTAGTTTTCCTGTACTTTCCTTACAGACATACATATGTGCCAGTGGGTTCATGTCAGGTTGTTGGCGCCCACTGGTAGTTTTTACCTTTGTACTAGATATATTACTTTTGCTGCTACCATTTTCTGGAGATAGTCTACTTGCTCTGGGGAGGTTTTATGTTAGGTTGCTAGTTATTTTTAAACTACAACTATTATTATAAAAAAGCTCATGATCAGCATGTTTTATAAAACAAAATCACTATTTTCCAATCACGTAAAAGACGATTTTCTTATATATTATATAAATTAAATGTAGGGTCTTGCATAGCATAAGTGGTTCTCTTGGGACTCTTATGCACTCCTTAGGATGATAAACCTGAATAAAGTATTTTTTCGCAGCGTATAAGTATAGTTTTAAACTGTGGACTAGGTGATCCACCGAGCCGAGGGATACGGCCTCTAAAATATAACTGATTTTCTAATCATTAAACTCATGAATTTCTTTCATTAAGTAAGAAGATGGTTTTGCCTGAGCGTCAGCAGTTATCCCCTGCTCGACGTGGCATCATGACGCGTGTTTTCTCATACTCTGATAATTTCTAAATTTGGAGAAAATGCGGGGTGTGACAGTTGGTATCAGAGGGAGGTTGCTTGACAAGTTAGTCGGGCAACCTTTCTTTGATTGTTTTAGTAGTTCAGCTTCATGTCATTCATACACCGATATGTCATCAGCACGTCTTGGCAAAAGCACGAACACTACACTCATAGCATAACATGAAGTATACGGGGCATATTATGTAGTATGGGATGCATAATATGTGTTCGTATATGGATCCACCATAGGGGCAACATGTGAGGGTTATGTAGTATGGGATGCATAACCTCACCACATGGCTGCGACTAGTACGTTTTCTTTTTTTCATTGCATGAGAATGTTATGTAGTATGGGATGCAAAACATTTTCATGCGTACGCCACTCATAACATGCATTAGGGCCTTTTTTTAGAATGCATAGCACAAGCATGCATAGCATATCATTGCATAAGCACAACGTGCCAAGCTAAAGATTTGCCGGATGACATATGTACACACATAAGTTTTCAAATTAATATAAAAGTCATGCATTCCCGATCTAGGCACAAGAGTTAGTAAGGTGGTGGTTAACCATCCTAGGTTAGGGCATAACATCTAATTTTTTGTTAAAAAGATAAACTCTCAGAGCAAGTTTAGCAGTTTTAAGTCTATATCTATATATGTATTGTCTGTACTTATTATTGGTTCTAGTCGTTGTATTAGGATCTGATTTGTATTGTTATGATTTTAGGATGGCAAGACGTCCTGCGACCCGATCGACTCCCCTGTCTGAGGGTGAGTCATCTGGGGCTCAGAATGATGCGGTGATCGAGAGCATGCGTTAAAGTAGCGATTCCATGGGCAGGCAATTGGAGTAGGTGCAAGCCCAGATTCAGTCTTTGGTGGCAGTTGTGGCAGGACAGGTTCAGGGAGTGCAAGTCCCTGCGGGGGGGTTAGCTGTTCCTCCTCCTCCTGCACCCTTGAGACCTCCAGTGGTGGTGCCGGCAGAGATGGCCTTCATCTCGCAGTTTCAGAGGCTGAGCCCTCCCACTTACGATGGGAAGGCAGATTTCATGGTCATAGATGATTGGCTGATCTCCATGGAGGAGATGTTCTCGTACTCAGGGATTGCAGATGATCAGAGGGTGATGATAGCCGCCTATCAGCTTAAAGGTCTGGCTAAGAGTTGGTGGCTGAGAGAGAAGGAGAGTTTAGTAGCTGGATGCTCTTGGGAAGTGTTCAAGGAGATGATGTTGAGGAAGTTCTTACCCTCGGTCGAGCGTGACTGCCTCATGAACGACTTCCTCCATCTGAAGCAAAGGCAACTCACGGTGGGTGAGTATGAGATAGAGTTCAGCAAGTTGAGCCGTTTTTCCCCTGGATTAGTCAGCGTTGAGGCTGATTGAGTTAAGCGATTTCTCGGTGGTTTGAGGAGCGAGGTGCAGTAGTTGACCAGTGCTTATGGGTCAGTGACTTATGCAGGAGTAGTAGAGGCTGCTCTGAAGGTGGAGGCTATTGAGACCGCGAAGAGCAGAGGCCAGCAAATGAGGAAGGACAAGAGGAAGTCTGTGGAGGAGAAGAAACCCCAGGTACCCGGTGCGGCTCCGGGGAAGAAGAATAAAGCGGTGTGTAGCTTCTGTTGCCGGTCAGGCCACCCTGTCAAGAGATGTTTCAAGAAGGCAGCAGCTCAGAGGAAGGAGCAGGTTCATGCGATTCAGAGTGCTCCCAGGAAAGATGTCTCTTGTTCTGTTTGCAAACGACCCGGGCATGATGCGGCCAGTTGTTGGTCCAAGGATAAAGTCTGCTTTCAGTGTGGGTAGAAGGGTCACATCAAGGCTAGGTGTCCTCAGGTTCAGCCTGCTCTTCATGCAGTTCCACTTCAGGCATTACCTCCACCTCAGCGTGTGGTCAAGGGAAAGGGGAAGATGAACGTGATCTCTTAGCAGGAGGCTCAAGCTTCGACTCAGGTCATCTCAGGTTAGTTGTCTTTCCAGCCTGAAGGTTTTGTTCTTGTTTTGCTAGAATGTTTTCAGTACTGTTGTGGTAGTTCCTTAGTTTTATATGTTCCTATAGGGAAATTTAAGGTGAAGAACTGCTGGGTGCGTGTTCTATTTGACTCCGGCGCTACCCACTCGTTCGTGGCTAGAGCCTTTGTGGAGCGACATCGGTTGACTTTAGATCGAGTTCGGGATACCTTCCGTGTCAAGTTCCCCTCTGGTGAATCTGTGTTGTCAGATTTAGGCATATTGGATTGCCCAGTTTTGTTGGGGGACTTCCTTGCGAAGGCAGACCTGAAGATGATTGATCTAGAGGACTTCGATGTTATTTTGGGCGTGGACTGGCTGTCTAGGTATGATGCTGTCATTCAGTGCAAAGGGAAGCGCTTGGACTTCATCAGGGACGACGGTCAGCCCTGAAGCGTGTATGCTGATCTATGCCAGGATTCTCCTGTTATCTCTGCGGTATGTGCTCAGAAGCTGTTTCCTTCGGATTGTTTTGCTTGTTTGGTCTCGATGGTTGGGACTGCTGTTAGTGTACCGTGCTTGGAGGAGATTCCAGTTGTTCGTGGTTTCGCCGATGTTTTTCCTGATGATCTTCCTGGCCTTCCTCCCGAGCGGGATGTTGAGTTTGTGATCGATTTGGAGCCGGGTACGCGTCCTATTGCTAAGGCGCCGTACCGGATGTCCCCTCGTGAGTTAGAGGAGTTGCGAGTTTAGTTGGATGAGCTGTCGGCGAAGGGATTTATCAGGCAGATTTCGTCGCCTTGGGGTGCTCCTGTGCTGTTTGTGAAGAAGAAAGATGGGTCAATGCGGCTTTCCATCGACTATAGGGAGCTGAACAAAGTTACAATTAAGAATAGGTACCCTCTGCCGAGGATCGATGACTTATTTGACCAGTTGCGCGGTAGCACAATGTTCTCTAAGATCGATCTTCGTTCTGGCTATCATCAGCTCAGGATCCGTGAGGCAGATATTCCACGGACTGCGTTTAGATCAAGGCATGGACATTTTGAGTTCTTGGTGATGTCGTTTGGTCTAACCAACGCACCATCAGCCTTCATGGATATGATGAACCGGGTGTTCAAGGATTTCTTAGACAAGTTCGTGGTGGTCTTCATCGATGACGTGTTGGTTTATTCTCGCAGTGCTGAGGAGCACGAGCAGCATTTGCGTTTGGTCCTATCAGAGTTGAGGAATCACAATTTATTCGCCAAGTTGAGCAAGTGCGAATTTTGGTTGCCTCAGGTCTCATTTCTAGGCCACGTGGTGAACAAGGATGGGATCTCGGTCGACCCAGAAAAGATCGCAGCAGTGATGGATTGGAGTAGGCCGAATACGCCTAAGGAGATCAGGAGTTTCCTAGGGTTGGCCGGCTACTACAGGAGGTTTGTGGAGGGTTTCTCTTGCCTAGATGCACCTTTGACCAAGCTGACTCAGAAGAACGCGGCTTTTGTTTGGAGCGAGAAGTGCGAAGAAGCCTTCCTGGAGTTAAAGAGGAGATTGTGCACTGCTCCCGTTCTGACCCTGCCTACAGAGGGTGTGGATTATGATGAATACGTGGATGCTTCGCATGTAGGACTGGGTTGCGTATTAATGCAGATTGGAAAAGTGATTGCCTATGGGTCTAGGCAGCTGAAGACTCATAAGAAGAATTATCCTACGCATGACCTCGAGTTCGCAGCGGTTATTTTTGCGTTGAAGCTGTGGAGACACCTGCTTTATGGGGCTCAGTGCAAGATCTTCACTGACCATAAGAGCCTGAAGTACGTGTTCACGCAGAAGGAGTTGAATCTGCGTCAGCGGCGGTGGCTAGAGTATGTGGCCGATTATGATGTAGAGATCCAGTATCATCCAGGCAAGGCCAATGTGGTGGCCGACGCCCTGAGCCGAAGGACGGGAAAGATCTTTAACCTCTCCGCCGATCATTTAGTGGAGGAGTTCCTCCTTATGGATATATCAGTGGGATGCTGCGGTTTGTAGAGTAGTTTATCAGTGGCAGAGCCGTCTTGGATTTCTTTGACCAGACTGCGCCAGAAGGACGATCCGGATCTTTTGCACTTATTCATCAGGACAGAGAAGGGAGAGTTGCCAGATTTTGCTATCGATGATACGGGTACCTTGAAGTACCGCAGCAGGTTTTGCATCCCCACTGTTGGGAACATTAGAAGTATGATTTGCAGAGAGGCTCATGGATCCAACGTTGCCTACCATCCGGGATCTACGAAGATGTTTCGTGACTTAAAGCAAATTGCCTGGTGGTATGGCATGAAAGGTGACTTTGCCCAATTTGTTGCTGAGTGCCACACTTGCAAGCGTGTGAAGGCTGATCATGGAAGGCCTGGTGGTAAGTTGACTCCGCTAGAGATCCCGACTTGGAAGTGGGAGAGTATATCTATGGACTTCATTACGGGCTTACCGAAATCCTCGAGGGGATTTGATTCGGTTTGGGTTATAGTGGATAGATTGACGAAGTGTGCTCACTTCGTGCAATATAAGATTGATTACCCGATGAAGATGTAACACCCCGAAACTCAAAAGAGAGACGGGTGGCATTTTTTAAGCCAAGACTGGGTTTTGAAGTAGGTGACACGGGTCTCGACACGGGCGTGTCGGAGGCCGTGTCAGGGCGTGTTCGACCACAGGTCGTGCAGTCGACGCTTTGGCAGTCGACGATCGTAGAAGGCTGGAACACGGCCTGGGACACGGGCGTGTCCCAGGGCGTGTCAAGCACACGGCCTGGGACACGGGCGTGTCACTTTGGGCTATTTTCTGAGGAAGGCACACGGGCCATGACACGGGACCTGACACGGGCGTGTCAAATTTGACACGAGCGTGTCGGGTGCCGTGTCACAGGCCGTGTCCTTCTCGGGTTGGGAAAGCTGGCCGATTGCACACGGGGGGGGGGGGGGGGGGGCGTGACACGGGTCCCGACACGGGCGTATCGCAGGTGACACGGGCGTGTCGGAGGCCGTGTCAAAGGCCGTGTGCTGGTTTTTCGAATCGATCAAGACGGCGAATGGGTGACACGGCCAGGCACACGGCCGTGTTGCAACCCGTGTTCAGCCCAGATTTAATGATTTCAGATCTAATCTTGGCCGTTCGTTTCCTTGACTTTGGATCCGACGGTGGGGGGCTGCTCCTGGGTGGTTTTAGCCGGGATTTAGGGTTAGGAATCCTCATTTCCCTTAGCCATTCTCTCTCTAAGAGTTTAGAGAGAAGGGAGAGCAAGGAGGAAGGAGGAGTCCAAGATCCGACCGCCGGAGGAGCTTCGGAGCTCCGAATCGCGATCCGAGTCCAGATCCGCGGAGGTGATGCCGTTGCGGTGCTTTCCAACCACATAGTTTTCGATGGCGCCGCGGAAGAACGCAAGGCTACGATTTCTCATCCTTGGGCATGTGAAGCCCCTTTTTCCCTTTGCATAGGAAGCCCTCTCTCGCGAGTGAGCGAAGAGTTGGAGCGTTCCTTGGGGTAGATATGTAAAGTCCCCCTTGTGTAGAGTCCGTATGCGAAAATGGACATAGGCATTGTGTGTGAAGCCTATCCAGACAAGTAGAGCCGGATCGGTGATGTTGCATTGCATATGAACCGGGGAAGACTCCGGGTGTCTGGGAATTTTTCGGGTTTTCTACGTGGTAGATTGTAACAGGGAGCCTTGGAGATTAACTCCAAGGTGCACCCGAAAAATAGGGCAAAAGCGAGTTTTGCCAACACGATGGCCGGGGAGCCAACGTGAACATAACCGGGTTATGTGATTGTTGTGGTGGAAACGGGACTCGGTGAGTCTTGACCTGCGCATATGGCTTAAATTGCCGTTGCGGTGTGAGCACGGGTCAGGCGGAACCGTACCCGGTCTATGTCGTTCGATAGGACTGTTGGCATGGATGAGGGTCTTCGGCGGTCTATGGCTTAAATTGCCGTGACCAAGGCCAGGAAGGCAAAATGTGCATATGGTTGGCCGTCCAAGAGGCGGTGGTGGAACGGGAACGTCTATGGCTTGAGTTGACGTGACGTTGGCCGGTTCGCCGTGAATGTGCCCTGTGTGCACGAGGTGTGTGGCCGTGCGAGCCTACACCTGTGATGATGTGTGTTCACACTAATTTATTGACTATACTAATAAAGTGCAGGGAAAGAGCATCGCCGCCCCGATTTTGGGGGCGGGATCGTTATAATTTGGTCAGCATAGCTGACCGTTGCTTTTGTTTGCCACCGGGCGGTGGTTTGTGCTTGCAGGTGCTGTGGAACCGAGCGGAAAATAGCGGTCTAAAGCCCATGTTGCGGTGCTGGCCCTCAAAGGCCTAACCCTTTTATGCTTTCCGTTTATTTTATGTATGGCCGGCCTGCGAGCCGAAGTATGTAAGACATGTTTTGTTAAGCAAACATTGTAAGGCCATAAGGACGGTACTTTTGTATTTTTCATTCCTATTGTTATTTCTGTAGTGGACATTCTTGCTTGGCAGGGTTCTTGTATTTGTGCAACTTAATAATTGCTTCCGCTAGGTGTTGTGTAGGACGTTATGATTGGTTGATTGGTTTCAACGCGTAACCAACCGGTCTGTCCGTAGTATATTGCGTCGGGCCCCGGCCTGACCTACTGCTATATGCTATATGACGGATAGGGGTGTTATAAATTGGTATCAGACTACTGGTTTCGGTCAAACTTTAATGAATTCGTGGACGAATTCACTTTAAGGGGTGGTGAGCACATGTGTGTGTCATCGTTATAACATGAAAAGAACCCATGAATGTCCACTTAGGAATGAAGATACACATGTTTGAGGAATCTGCGTGTTCCTATAATTGCTGTTTGTAGTAATTTTTGGTCGCTTATCGGTGTTTTGCACGATTATAGGTGACCAGGAGTGGTGTTGGGCCGTCAGAACGGCCAGGTTCTGAGGCAAGCAGTGCGCCAAGTGAAGCGCCAGCAACACCTCCGTCTGCCGAGACCATTAGATTGGTGGCAGAAGTTGTCTTTGCTATGATTAATGTACAACCTACAAGATAGGTGCAGCAGCCTGCTCCTGCGGGGGAGCAAGTGCCACTCCAAGCGGCGGAGCCTAGAAGGGTTGAGCAGGTGGCAGTGGTGCCAGAGTTGCCTCGGAGAGCAACTGAAAGACAGTTGAAGCATGTGATGGGCTTCCACCCACCGGTGTTCTCGGGAACGGGAACCCCGACCCAAGCTGAAGATTGGCTCTCAAGAGTCAATAGGGTGATGACAGCTACTGAAACGGAAGAGTGGTAGAAGACCACGATAGCGACGTTCCTTTTGGATGGGGACGCAAGGTTATGGTGTGAAGGCCTAGAGCTACACCTGTTGAGGGGAAGGCCGTTGGCCGAAGTTCCTATGGCGGAGTTTTCGAGAGTGTTCATGGCTCGATACCTCCCCTCAGCGCAGAGGATCGCATTGGAGAACGAGTTCCAAAGGTTGGTGCAAGGAGATAGCACTGTAGACGAGTACCTCCACGAGTTTACTCGGTTGGGGAGATATGCTAGCACTACCTTTGCCGACGAGGAGCGAAAGACTAACCGCTTCTACGAAGGGTTAAGAGATGAGCTGAGGTTGCTACTGTCAGGGCCCATGGCGCAGGGTTTCCTAACCTTGGTCAACTCGGCCCGGTCCTTGGAGAAGGACATGAGAAATGTGCAAGCTAAGAAGGATTCTGGAGGGAAGAAATCGGAGTTCAAAGCGCCGACTACGTCGAAGTCGGGCTATCGAAAATTCTTCAAGAAGGCTAGGACGTCAGGTCCAGCTTCTTCTACGGGTGCCTCGGGGGCAACTACTAATCGAACCCCGGGCGCTTGTTTCACGTGTGAAAAGACGGGGCACTTTGCCCGCGATTGCTGGAGCGGACGCCCGAAGTCCGAGAGAAAACAAGGAGCTACTTACGAAGAGAAGGGCAAGGCGGTGGAGTCAACCGCGTCCCACTATGCTCCGACTCAGCCTAGAGTCTATAACTTGGGCTAGCAGGAGGCCATCAAACAAGCTGACGTGGTGACAGATACGAGTTAATTTACAGCAAGTTAACTTTATATACTGTTGTCTATTGCTTGTTAGCCTAATATTATTTGTATAGGCTTTGTTGTGATTAGTGATAGTCCGGCACGGGCACTGTTCGACACGGGAGCTTCACACTCCTTCTTGTCCGAAAATTTCATATCGCGCATCGGATTCCCTTCTTCGATGGCGAAGGACAAGTTGGATGTGCTGCTACCGAATGGGTGCTCGATGCGTGTGGACAGGGTGTGCGCCGTAAAGGTTCACATTGGGAGCCAAGAGTTCGACTTGCTAGCGTCATTGCTGCCACTAGTAGAGTTCGACGTTATCTTTGGGATGGATTGGCTTTCGGAGCAGAAGGCTTGGATTGATTGCGATCGGAAGGAGGTCAAGCTGGGTGTTGGGCGGGGGACAACATTCGAGGGACTCAAGGGGTCGAGCAAGACGCTGATGTCTGCTCTTCAGGTGGTAAAGGCAGTTCGTGCTGGTGCAGAGCTGTTCTTCGTAATAGTGGGGGCTGTGGAGCCAAATTCCACATTGGATAGCATCCCGGTTGTTTGTGAATACCCCGATGTGTTCCCGGATAGTCTTCCCGGAGCCCCACCGCAGCGGGAGATTGATTTCACCATCGAGCTCGTGTTGGGGGCCAAACCGGTGTCACGTGCTCCATATAGGTTGGCGCCTAAGGAGATGGCAGAGTTGAAAGTTCAGCTAGAGGAGCTGATGGAGCAAGGTTATGTGCGTCCAAGCTCGTCGCCTTGGAGCGCACCGGTCCTCTTCGTTAAGAAGAAGGATGGTAGTATGCGGTTGTGAATCGACTACAGAGAGTTGAACAAGCCGACGGAAAAAAACAAGTACCCGATCCCGAGGATTGATGATTTCTTTGATCAGTTAGTCGGATCGTCGGTATTTTCTAAGTTGGACTTGAAGCCGGGGTACTATCAGTTGAGGATAAGGGAATGTGATATCCCGAAGACGGCGTTCAGCACAAGGTATGGGCATTTCGAGTTCACGGTCATGCCGTTTGGACTGACGAATGCGCCATCAGTGTTTATGGACTTGATGAACAGGACGTTCCGAGATTTCCTGGATCGCTTTGTGATCGTCTTTATTGATGATATATTGGTGTACTCGCAGTACGAAGAAGATCAAATCAAGCACTAGCATCTGGTGTTGGAGACTTTGAGGAGGAATGAGCTTTATGCGAAATTCTCTAAGTGCGAGTTCTGGCTACCCTCAGTAGCGTTCCTTGGTCACATTGTTAGTGAGAAAGGTATAGCGGTGGATCTGGCGAAGATCGTTGCGATACGGGAGTGGCCTGCGTTGTCTTCTGTCGCGGAAGTCCGTAGTTTTCTCGGGCTTGCCGGATATTACAGGCGCTTTGTAGAGAACTTCTCGCGGATAGCACTACCTCTCACGAAGTTGACAAGGAAAGATCAGAGATTCTTATGGACGCAGGAGTGCGTGCTAGCGTTTGAGGAGCTGAAGAGACGGTTGACCACGGCGCCAGTGCTTAGTTCGCCGAGTGGGACCGAGGGCTTCGAGGTGTATAGTGATGCCTCGGGTAGTGGTTTGGGTTGCGTGTTGTTGCAGCATGGGAGCGTCATAGCTTATGGATCACGTCAACTGAAAGTGCATGAAAGGAATTATCCGGTGCACGACTTGGAGTTGGCGGCCGTGATATTTGCACTCAAGTTGTGGAGGCACTACTTATATGGCGTAAGAGTCGATATTTATACCGACCACAAGAGCCTGAAGTACTTGTTGGATCAGAAGGATCTTAACATGAGGCAGAGGAGGTGGATGGAGTTCCTGGGGGACTACATCTTCAAAATACATTATGTACCCCGGAAGGGCAATGCAGTTGCAGATGCGTTGAGTCGCAGGGCTCCCGCCCAAGCCAACTGGTTGTCGGTGCATGATGAGCGGCTGATACGGGAGTTGGAGGAGCTTGAGATCTGTTGCGTTGACAGGCAGACGAGCGCCAAAGCAATGTTAAACTGGACAGAAGTTCAGTATGACCTGGATGACCGGGTTCGGCAGGCATTGGAGTTAGATGACTCCATGAAGGAGCTTATGGAGGCTGCTCTGGATGGGTCAAATTCCCAGTTCTCGGTAGTAGATGGTTTGTTAAGGAAGGATCATCGGTTGTGCGTCCCAAGTGGGGGTAACCTCCGGGCGAAGTTGATGCACGAGGCTCATCATACCAAGTACTCAATCCACCCAGGGAGCACGAAGATGTATCGTGATCTCAAAAAGTTGTTTTGGTGGCTGGGGCTTAAGAAAGATGTGGCGTTGTTTGTGGCTAAGTGCCAAACGTGCGCCTTGGTGAAGGCGGAGTACCAAAAGCCGGGAGGATTTCTGAAGTCCTTGCCTATACCGGAGTGGAAGTTTGACGACATATCTATGGACTTTGTGCATGGGTTGCCAAGGTCGCAGAAAGGGAACGACGCCATCTGGGTAATCGTAGATCGGTTAACTAAAGTGTCGCATTTCATTCCGCATAGGAAGGATGATCCAGTGGAGAAATTGGCAAAGTTGTATGTTGACAATATAGTTAGACTGCATGGTGTGCCTCGCAGTATTGTGAGTGATCGCGATGGGCGTTTCACGTCCAATGATTGGAGGTTGGTGCAGCAGATGCTGGGGACAAAGTTGAAGTTCAGCACAGCCTTCCATCCGCAGACGGATGGGCAGACCGAGATAGTCAATAGAACGATGGAGGACATGCTCCGCATGTGTGTCCTAGACTTCGGGAAGCATTGGGAGGACCACCTGTATTTGGTGGAGTTTGCGTACAACAATGGCTACCAAGCGAGTATACAAATGGCACCCTTTGAGGCCCTGTATGGTAGGAAGTGTCGCACGCCGTTATCGTGGCTTGAAACGGGTGAGGCAAGGTTGTACAAGAAGCAGGAGGTGGAAAATGCTACTTCTTTGGTGCGGATCATTCGAGAGCGTTTGCTGATCGCTCAGGATAGGCAAGCTAAGTACTACAATGCCAAGCATCGGAATGTGGAGTTCGCGGTGGGCGATTGGGTGTACTTGAAAGTAAAGCCGTTCAAGGGTGTTTCGCGGGTGAGACGTTTGAAGAAGCTGAGCCCAAGATACCTTGGACCCTTTGAGATTCTGGAGCGGGTCGGCGAAGCGGCTTATCGTTTGAAGTTATCTGTAGAGTTGAGTGGACTACACGATGTGTTCCACATCTATGTATTGCGGAAGGCAGTGCAAGAGCCTTCGAAGGTGATCGCAGTTGACCAAGTACCGGTGGACGAAGGGTTGACGACTAAAGTCAAGCCCGTTTGTATTGAAGATGCAGAGGTCAGGAGGCTCCGTAACAAGGAGATCCGGATGGTTAAGGTCCGGTGGGATAATTGCGGTCGGGAGGAGCTCTCTTGGGAAAGGGAGCAGACCATGCTGGAGGAGTACCCAGAGTTATTTCGCTCAGGTACCGCTCTTGGTTTTATGTTGACTTTCCTTTAGTAATTTCGTGGGCGAAATTCTTTTAAGGGGGAGAGAGTTGTAACACCCCGAAACTCAAAAGAGAGACGGGTGGCATTTTTTAAGCCAAGATGGGGTTTTGAAGCAGGTGACATGGGTCTCGACACGGGCATGTCGGAGGCCGTGTCAGGGCGTGTTCGACCACGGGTCGTGCGGTCGACGCTTTGGCGGTCGACGATCGTAGAAGGCTGGAACACGGGCGTGTCCCAGGGCGTGTCAGGCACACGGCCTGGGACACGGGCGTGTCCCAGGGCGTGTCACTTTGGGCTGTTTTCTGAGGAAGGCACACGGGACATGACACGGGCCCTGACACGGTCATGTCAAATTCGACACGGGCGTGTCGGGTGCCGTGTCGCAGGCCGTGTACTTCTCGGGTTGGGAAAGCTGTCCGATTACACACGGGGGGGCGTGACACGGGTCCCGACACGGGCGTGTCGCAGGTGACATGGGCGTGTCAGAGGCCGTATCAAAGGCCGTGTGCTGGTTTTTCGAATCGATCGAGACGGCGAATGGGTGACACGGGCAGGCACACGGCCGTGTTGTAACCCGTGTTCAGCCCAGATTTTATGATTTCAGATCTAATCTTGGCCGTTCGTTTCCTTGACTTTGGATCCGACGGTGGGGGGCTGCTCCTGGGTGGTTTTAGTCGGGATTTAGGGTTGGGAATCCTCATTTCACTTAGCCATTCTCTCTCTAAGAGTTTAGAGAGAAGGGAGAGCAAGGAGGAAGGAGGAGTCCAAGATCCGGCCGCCGGAGGAGCTTCGGAGCTCCGAATCGCGATCCGAGTCCAGATCCGCGGAGGTGACGTCGTTGCGGTGCTTTCCAACCGCATAGTTTTTGATGGCGCCGCGGAAGAACGCAAGGGTAACGATTTCTCATCCTTGGGCATGTGAAGCCCCTTTTTCCCTTTGCATAGGAAGCCCTCTCTCGCGAGTGAGCGAAGAGTTGGAGCGGTCCTTGGGGTAGATATGTAAAGTCCCCCTTGTGTAGAGTCCGTATGCGAAAAACGGACATAGGCATTGTGTGTGAAGCCTATCCGGACAAGTAGAGCCGGATCGGTGATGTTGCATTGCATATGAACCGGGGAAGACTCCGGGTGTCTGGGCGTTTTTCGGGTTTTCTACGTGGTAGATTGCAACAGGGAGCCTTGGAGATTAACTCCAAGGTGCACCCAGAAAACTGGGCAAAAGCGAGTTTTGCCAACACGATGGCCGGGGAGCCAATGTGAACATAACCGGGTTATGTGATTGTTGTGGTGGAAACGGGACTCGGTGAGTCTTGACCTGCGCATATGGCTTAAATTGTCGTTGGGGTGTGAGCACGGGTCAGGCGGAACCGTACCTGGTCTATGTCGTTCGGTAGGACCGTTGGCATGGATGAGGGTCTTCGGCGGTCTATGGCTTAAATTGCCGTGACCAAGGCCAGGAAGGCAAAATGCTCATATGGTTGGCCGTCCAAGAGGCGGTGGTGGAACGGGAACGTCTATGGCTTGAATTGACGTGACGTTGGCCGGTTCATCGTGAATGTGCCCTGTGTGCACGAGGTGTATGGCCGTGCGAGCCTATGCCTGTGATGATGTGTGTTCACACTAATTTATTGCCTATACTGATAAAGTGCAGGGAAAGAGCATCGCCGCCCCGATTTTGGAGGCGGGATCGTTATAATTTGGTCAGCATAGCTGACCGTTGCTTTTGTTTGCCACCGGGCGGTGGTTTGTGCTTGCAGGTGCTGCGGAGCCGAGCGGAAAATAGCGAGCTAAAGCCCATGTTGCGGTGCTGGCCCTCGAAGGCCTAACCCTTTTATGCTTTCCGTTTATTTCATGTATGGCCGACCTGCGAGCCGAAGTATGTAAGACATGTTTTGTTAAGCAAACATTTTAAGGCCATAAGGCCGGTACTTTTGTATTTTTCATTCCTATTGTTATTTCTGTAGTGGACATTCTTGCTTGGCAGGGTTCTTGTATTTGTGCAACTTAATAATTGCTTCCGCTAGGTGTTGTGTAGGACGTTATGATTGGTTGATTGGTTTCAACGCATAACCAACCGGTCTGTCCGTAGTATATGGCGTCGGGCCCCGGCCGAACCTACTGCTATATGCTATACGACGGATAGGGGTGTTACAGAAGAAGATAGCGGAGTTGTACTTGAATGAAGTCATCCGACTCCACGGTGTGCCGGTTAGCATCATTTCTGATCGAGACTCCCGGTTTACTTCTCGTTTTTGGCAGAGTCTGCAGGAGGGATTAGGTACGGATCTGAGATATTCTACTGCTTACCACCCACAGACCAATGGGCAAACGGAGCGGATTAACCAGATAGTCGAGGATATGATCTGATTCTACATTTTAGACTATGGTGGAGCGTGGGATGAGCGGCTGCGACTTATGGAATTTGCATACAACAACAGTTATTAGGAAATTTTGCAGATGGCTCCATTCGAAGCCTTGTATGGGAGGCGCTGCAGAACTCCGTTGTTTTGGGCTGAGGCTGGTGAGAGGCCTTTGTTGGGTCCAGATGCTCTTGGGGAGATGAAAGTCACCGTGAAGCTTATTCGGGAGAAGCTTCGTATAGCCCAGGAGAGGTACGAGAAGAACGCCAATCGGCGTAGGTCTACCTTAGAGTTTTTTGTAGGGGACCTTGCATTTCTCAAGGTTTCCCCGATGGTGGGTGTAAAGAGGTTTGGTAAGAATCGGAAGTTGGACCCAAGGTATGTGGGCCCGTTTGAGATTTTGGAGCGGATTGGCGTGTCAGCGTATAGATTGGATTTGCCAGCAAACTTCCCAGGTGTTCATAATGTTTTCCATGTAAGCCAATTGCGGAAGTGTGTGCGTAGCAGTGGGCAGGTCTTGGATGTTGTGCCCCAGTTGGAGCCCAACCTCTCTTTTGTTGAAGTGCCGGTCCGTATTTTGGATACTCTGGAGCGAGTGTTGCGAAAGAAGTCCATACCGATGGTGAAAGTTCTTTGGAAAAATCAGGATTTGGAGAGCGCGACTTGGGAGCTAGAGTCGGCCATGAGGAAGGCTTACCCTCACCAGTTTCCCTGATTTGATCGGAATGTTTCACTTCTTGTAACTCCTGTTGGTTACTGTTCCTTCTTTAGTAGGAGTGTTGTGCGTAAAGTTTCGGGACGAAACTTTCTTTTAGGGGGAGTGACTGTAACGCCCCTGATTTTTTTTCTGCGTTTATTTTTATTCTCGTTTGGCATTACGATGACGCGTTTCCGTGGCTTATGTCATTTGTGGAGTGTGGTTTAGCTCCTTAGAACTGAGTGCCCTATTCTGTAGCCTGTTGGCAAGATCTCCCTAGCAAGCTGAGTCGTTTTGGGTGACCCGGTGTGGCCTCTCGGGGGGATGTTTGTGTCTGGCTTTATTTGGGTATATCTTGAGTTCTGTTCGTCGAAAGTTGATTTCGACTTCGCCGTTGTGTTCGTAGCGTGGGTATTTAGCTACGGTGCGAATTTCGTCGAATTCCGAGGTGATTCGGTTTTCGCGTCGTTTGGTGTGTTAATAGTATATATAATTAATTATTGATTTGAATAGTTGAGAGGAAACCTTCAGTTATGTGCTGAAGAGTTGTTTTCGCGGCTGAATTTATTCAGCATTTAATCCTTGCTTAGGTGGCAGCCTAGTATAGGCTGGACCTTTTAGAATTCTCTTATTATTAAGAGAATAAGCGGCTAGATTTCGGTTTTGCCGAATCGGTGTGTCTAGTTTTTTCTATAAAAAGCTTTGTTTAGAAGTGGCGGGCCCACTTCTCTTTCTTTTTCTTCTTCCCGAAAAGAAAACCGTCGCCTGCTTTGTTCGTGGAAAACAGAGGAAAAAACCGTTGTTCCTACTTCCCTTCGGACGGTGATTCCGGGCGTGTTTGTGGACGGATTTCGATTCCGAAAGCGGCGTTGCCTTGCTCTCTCTTAGATCTTCGTTTCCATGGTAAGATATTCAATTTTCGTGGAGTTTTGGTGGGATTTGGGATTTCGGTTATGAGGATTTTCCGCCATTAATGTACGGGAGTATGTTTTAGGTGCTGCTGCTGCTAGTGCCAAGTAAGGAGAGGGAAAGCCGTCCAAGCTTCGCCGAAAATCGAGGCAAGTGGTGTTCTTTTCCTTGCCATTTTCTTGTTCTCTTGTTATTATTGAAAATCCCGGTTAGCCCTAGGGTAGAGGCCATGTTGATCTTGTATCTTGCTGAATTTTTAGGGCTTAATTTCTCCTATTGAGCCCCCCTTCTTTGTGTTGACGGTGCCCAACCCGCCGACGTAATGCCGCCGATTTAATTCAAGATTGCTGTCTGGTTGGTGGCTTGCGGGTGAAGCTGAGAGAGAGAGAGAAGGGGGTGCCTGCTGTGTTGTTTTTGGAAGAGCCAAGTTTGGGCTCTCGAGTTGGCGTTGAGTGTGGTGCACACACTCAAAGCCTTCCTGGGATTGGCGTTGAGTGTGGTGCACACACTCAAAGCCTTTGCGGGTTTGGCGTTGAGTGTGGTGCACATACTCAACGCCACAGCTGGTCAGTTTGTTAGTTTTTTTTTGGCTAAGTACTGGGGCGTTGAGTGAGGTGAACTCACTCAACGCCGTAGCCCCTGCTAGCGGCTAAGTACTTTGGCGTTGAGTGAGTCGACCACACTCAACGCCATTTCCGTTTTGGCGTTGAGTGAGGCAAGCTCACTCAACGCCGCGGTTTTCCTGTGAAGCAAAGTGTTTTGGCGTTGAGTGAGTCGACCTCACTCAACGCCATTTCGGTTTTGGCGTTGAGTGAGTCGACCTCACTCAACGCCATCGCCTCTGTGCAGCCAAGTACTTTGGCGGTGAGTGAGGTGTCCTCACTCAACGCCATAGCCTTTTCTGAGGCTAAGTACTTTGGCGTTGAGTGAGTTGACCTCACTCAACGCCATTTCTGGTTTGGCATTGAGTGAGGTCAGATCACTCAACGCCGCAGGTTTTCCTCGTGGCGGCTAAGTGCCAGGGCGTTGAGTGAGTGAACCTCACTCAACGTCATTGCTGTTTTGGCGTTGAGTGAGGTGGACTCACTCAACGCTGTAGTTCTCTTTTGCGGCTAAGTGTAAGGGCATTGAGTGAGTGAGCTTCACTCAACGCCATTGCTGTTTTGGCATTGAGTGAGGCCAGCTCACTCAACGCCACTTTCTCTGTTTCTGGTTAATACCAGGGCGTTGAGTGAGTGTACCTCACTCAACGTCATGGCTGTTTTGGCGTTGAGTGAGGTTGGCACACTCAACGCCAGAGGTTTTCTTGCAGGAGGCGTTGAGTGGGTGAGCTTCACTCAACACCATGCTTGTTTTGGCGCTGAGTGAGGCTAGCTCACTCAACGCCAAGGTCTGGTTAGGCATTGAGTGGGTCCCACTCAACGCCAAGCCGTGTTGAGTTATTTCAACACTTTCCCTTACCTTGATTTTCGTTCCCGAGTGAATTCCTTGATTTGATTTCTTTTTGAGTTTCCTTGTCGGCCATGTTTTTTTCCTTCCTAAAGGCCGAATCGTGGGTCATGGTCTGTAGTGGTGGTTTGAAGCTCTTCATGGGAGAGGTGTTGTGTAATTTAGCCAAGGCCACCCTTATTCTTCTATCTTGCTCCAGGTACGGGCTGGGCAAGGGGGTGGAAGGTCTCTTGTGCTTTCACATGTAGACCCCTGAGCTTGTTGGCATGGAAATTGGTGGTTGGGGGACTGAGTTTGCCTCCAACCTGGATCCATGCTGTTGTTTTGCTACTACCATCTCCCACAGCTTAAGGTGTTAGAAGTTTCTTCCTTGGTAGATTGCAGCATTTTTGGGCTCTTGGTAGCCTAGTAGACCCTGTAGGATGTAGTTCCTGGGCAGGGTTGATGTTGTTTCCTCGCATTTAGTGCATTTCTTGTCGTCTTGTTTTGGGCAGTTGTGACTTTTACTGCTGTGTGTTTTCCTCTTTCATTGATTCCCTGGTTGACACTTTCATGCAGTTTTTTCTTGTTTTGCTTGCTGAGGTATTCTTTCTTCTTTTGAATGCCTCAGGTTCTTAGCAGTAGCCAGTTTGGTTGCTAGGTTGTGGTGGTGTTGCTGGTGGTCTCTGGGACTTTGGAGATCCGGTTGTTTTGTTAGTGAGGTAGTTTTCCTGTACTTTCCTTACAGACATACATATGTGCCAGTGGGTGTGTCAGGTTGTTGGCACCCACTGGTAGTTTTTACCTTTGTACTAGATATATTACTTTTGCTACTACCATTTTCTCGAGATAGTCTACTTGCTCTGGGGAGGTTTTATGTTAGGTTGCTAGTTATTTTTAAACTACAACTATTATTATAAAAAAGCTCATGATCAGCATGTTTTATAAAACTAAATCACTATTTTCCAATCACGTACAAAGACGGTTTTCTTATATATTATATAAATTAAATGTAGGGTCTTGCATAGCATAAGTGGTTCTCTTGAGACTCTTATGCACTCCTTAGGATGATAAACCTGAATAAAGTATTTTTCCGCAGCGTATAAGTATAGTTTTAAACTGTGGACTAGGTGATCCACCGAGCCGAGGGATACAGCCTCTAAAATATAACTGATTTTCTAATCATTAAACTCATGAATTTCTTTCATTAAGTAAGAAGATGGTTTTGCCTGAGCGTCAGCAGTTATCCCCTTCTCGACGTAGCATCATGACGCGTGTTTTCTCATACTCTGATAATTTCTAAATTCGGAGAAAATGTGGGTTGTGACAGTTAGCCTGGTAGGAAACAGAGGAGGAGAGGCCAAGGGGTGGCCGAGTTCAGGAAGAGAGGAGGGCTGAGCCCCGGCAAAAGGGAACAGCCGTAGTAGTAGCAGCCCAGGTGATGGCATCAGGGGCCGACTAATCGGCTATGGTGGAGGCCGGAGTGGCAGGACCAAAGGCCACAGAGGGGTTATCAAGGAGGAGATAATCGTCAGGGTGGCCACGGTCAGTTTGATCCCCAGAGCCGGAGGCAGGGTCTGAGACCCCCTCTCCCCGATCAGGAGGAGGGCATGGCAATTGCCCTGGGGGGGGGGGAGGAGGAGAGGGCAACCAAGAAGGAGGAGGGAGGTCAGGGTGGACCTACCCTATTACGACCACCATCAGGAAGAGGGGCACACCACATCCACGTGCCCGGAGTTCCTCGAGATGCAGGGAAACAGGGAGCAGCAGCAGCGGTAGGACTAGCAGGGTGTGCGGATTGAGGAGGTCCGGCCTCGGGAGGAGGAGAAAAGATGCGAAGACCGGGGCAATGTCAGAACATGAGGAGGGATCATAGTGATCCATGGGGGGTAGGGGTCGAGGCTTCTCGCAAGGCCAGCCTCCATACCATGTATCGAAATAGCATCGACATAACATCCTAGACCCCGCCCCCAGACGAGAGGATCGCCTTTTCAAGGGAGGACAAGCCAATCCATGAGGACCCTTTATGCGATGCACTGGTCATTCAGACAGCCATTGAGAATTTCACCGTCGTCTTGATCCTCGTCAACAACGGGAGATCCGTCGACGTCATCTTCAAAAAACTGTTCGACGTTATAAAGGTGGAAGGAAAGAGGGTGCTGGCCTCGGATGGACCTCTCTTTGGGTTCTCCAGGGAAAGGAAGGAAGTGGAAGGTGGAGTGGGACTCCATGTTAGCCTAGTGGGGCAGTCCAGGAACTACAGGTTCGTCATTATGGACTCCCCCAGCAGCTACAATGCCATCTTTGAATGACCCCTCATCAGCGCCTTCCGCTGCATCCCCTCGTCCTTCCAACAATGTCTCAAGTTCAACACGGAGGGGGTCCAGGTCCTAGTCTGTGGAGATCCCAGGGCGGCAAGGGAGTGTTATGTGATGGCTGTGAACTCCATCTCATGACAGGAGGGAGATGAGGAGATGGATAGGCGGATGGAGGATTTGGTCGGTCAGGGGTCCGAAGAAAAAGTGGAGGTGGAGGCAGTAGAGGGGGAGTCCCATATCCGGACAACAAAGGCATGGGAGGTTCTAAAGGAGTTGGCCGAGGTGATGGCAATGGAAGGAGTGGAGGTTCCTGCCCCTAGAGAGGGGGATGTCACTGAGTGGGAGGAGCAATCTAGGTTTGAGGCTGCAGAGGAGGTAGTGGAGATGGAGGTTCTCACCCAGGGAGGCAGAGCGGAGAAGGTCTACATCAACGGGGGGCTGACCTCGGAGGTCCAGGGAAGGATGCTGGAGTGCATTCGGAGGAATGTGGACATCTTCGCCTGGAGTGCGGCCGAGATGCCCGGGATCGATACGGGCATCGCCTATCACCATCTCAACTTGGACCCGGAGGCTCGCCCCATCCAATAGAGGAAGAGGTCCACTGCGGACAAGATGGCCGAACCAATCAGGGAGGAGGTCACCACGCTCCTCAAGGCTGGATTTGTATCCGAAATTCAATACCCTGACTGGGTCTCCAATGCAATTATGGTTAAAAAAGGGGGGGACGGTTTGTGGCGTATGTGTGTAGATTTCTCTTTGCTTAATAAATCGTGTCCCAAAGACTGTTACCCCTTGCCTCGAATCGACGCGCTGGTAGACTCAGCCGTCGGTTTCCATGTAATGAGTTTTTTAGATGCATTTTCATGTTATCACTAAATAAGGATGCACCCTCTAGATGTAAAAGATGTCTGCTTCATCACGGGGGATGGATGCTACTGCTATATAATGATGCCTTTTGGGCTGAAGAACGCATGTGCAACATACCAAAAAATGATGGACCGCATCTTCCGGGAGTCAAAGGGGCGGAACCTGGAGGTATACGTAGATGATCTAATGACCAAGAGCCGAGAGGTCGACTCCCACCTCTGGGATCTGGAGGAAACCTTTGGCACCCTACAGGAATACAAAATGAGGCTAAACTCGTTGAAGTGCATCTTTGGGACAAGCATGGGGAAGTTCTTGGGCCACCTCCTCACTCCCGCGGGAGCTGAGCCAAATCTGGACAAGGTCAAGGTGATCATGGAGCTGTGGTCGCCCCGAAATGCCAAGGAAGTCTAGCGGCTGGCAGGAAGGTTGGCCGGGCTCAGTAGGTTCCTCTCCCGGGCAGGGGAAAAGTGCACCCCCTTCTTCAAGGCATTGAGGGGATGAAAAAAATTTGAATGGACTGAGGAATGCGAGGAGGCTTTCCAGGACTTGAAGAGGCAGCTAACCCAGGCCCCACTCCTCCAAGGGTCAAAAGAGGGGGAAGACCTATCTTTGTATCTAGGGGTTGGGATCGGGGCCCTGAGTTTCGTGTTGTTCAGAGAAGAGGGTAAGAGACAACTACCCATTTACTACGTTAGCAGGGTCCTGAGGAAAGCAGAACTCTGTTATCCCATCTTGGAGAAGCTGGACTTCGCTCTGGTCGTCTCGGCTCGGAGGCTCCGACCCTATTTCTAAGCACACTCTATTCGGGTGGTGACTGACCAACCCCTCCACATCATCTTTGAGGGGGTGGAGCAATCGGGGAGGTTGGTCAAATGGTCGGTGGAACTGAGCATGTTTGACATCTCCTTTGTCCCTCATCTCTCGATCAAGGTGCAAGCAATGACTGACTTTCTGGCCGACTATATGGTCGAGATCGCGGAGGAAGAACTCACTTGCCTCGTTCCTTAGAAGGTCATGGTGGACGGTGCTTCAGGGAGACATTCCCTGGGGGTTGGGGTCATCTTAGAAAACCCCCAGGGAACGAGGATCGAGCAGATAGTGGTAGTGCATTTTCCCATCACCAACAATTAGGCCGAGTATGAAGCTATGATCGCGGGCCTACGCCTGGCAAGGGAATTGGGAGTGCACGATGTGGAGGTCCTCACTGTCTCCATGGTGGTGGCTTCCCAGATCAATGGGGAGTTTGAAGTAAGAGAGCTCACTCTATAGTTGTACTTAACCAAAGTCAAGGGAATAATCGGGGTGTTCCAGACCTTCTCCATCTGACATGTGCCCCGGGAAGAAAATTAGCAGGTGGATCAATTAGCCAAGCACGGCCCTCGGGTGGGGGGGTATCATCACCGACCTGTTCAGCCCGCCCATCAAAGGAGGAGAACAAATGGAGGTGGATCAACATCCCACGTGGATGGATCCCTTTGTGACTTTCTTTTCCACGGGGAGTTACCCGAAGGGGATGGAAAGAAAGAAACTCAAACACAAGTTAGCATACTACCTCATGCGCGATGGGCAGTTATATCGAAAGACTCTCTCCGGGCTTTTGGCTCATTATGTAGACGAAAAGGAGGTACTGAGGATTCTGGAGGAGGCCCACTCCGGGGAGTATTGTAGTCACTCAGGAGGTCGAACCCTGGAAGGAAGGATTGTCAGGCAGGGATACTTTTGGCCTACCCTGGGCCATGATGTTGTCGAGTTCGCAAAGAAATGCTACAAATGCCAGATGTTCGCCCCCCTTCAACTGCAGCCAGCTCAGCAGCTCAGGAGCATCACAGCTCCTTGGCCCTTCGCAATATGGGGGAAGGATCTAGTAGGGCCTTTTCCTCATGCCAGGGGGCAGAGAAGGTTCATGTTGGTAATGATCGATTATTTGTCTAAGTGGTTAGAGGTGAAGGCCCTGGCTAAAGTGACCTCCCAGGTGATCAGGAATTTTATTTGGGGAAGGGGATCATCTGTAGGCACGGGCTACCCAAGGCCATAGTCACGGAAAATGGGCCTCAGTTCGTTAGCACCGAGTTCATCAGTTTCTGCGGGCAGCTCGGGATCCACCTCAGGTTTGCTTCAGTTCACCACCCCAAGAGCAACGGGCAGGTGGAGGCAGCAAACAAGATCATCGTCAACTTATTGAAAAAGAAGGTGGAAAACTTGAAGGGGAGCTGGGTCGAGCAACTCCCTTCAGTCCTCTGGGCCTTCTGAACTACCCCAAACACAGCCACGGGTGAGACTCCCTTTAAGTTGTCCCATAGTTGTGAGGCCGTGCTTTCGCTGGAGTTTGAGGTCCGAACACCTCGAGTAGCAGAAGCTCAGGAAGGCCGGGAAGATTAGAAAGTCTGTTGGAACCCTAGGTTTTGATTTGAGTTCAGTCTTCTCTTTCTGCCTCTTGACCCAAGATTTATCTATGGTCAAAGGTTTAGTTGATAGGTTAGATTCTCTAGTTGTGTAGAATTGCTTTTCCAGATGAATATTTGGTTAAGTAGTTTTTTCGTTCGACTATGGTCGAACGTCGCTCGACTATCGTCTATCGGTTGATCAACGATCGTCTATCAGTTGGTCGACGTTCTGTCTGCGTTGATAGCTCGACTATCTGTTGATAGGTCGACTATCTGTTTGCTTTGGTAGTTTGACTATCTGTCCTGATAGTTCAACTATCTGATAGCTCGACTATCTGTTGATAGGTCGACTATCTGTTGTCTTTGATAGTTCGACTATCTGCTTGGATAGTTCAACTATCTGATAGCTCGACTATCTGTTGATAGGTCGACTATCTGTCCGCTTTGATAGTTCGACTATCTGTTGATAGGTCGACTATCTGTGTTGCTTTGATAGTTCGACTATCTGTTGATAGGTCCACTATCTGTGTTGCTTTGATAGTTCGACTATCTGTTGATAAGTCGACTATCTGTGTTGCTTGATAGTTCGACTATCTGCTTGGATAGTTCAACTATGTGATAGTTCGACTATCTGTTGATAGGTCGACTATCTGTTTTGTTTGATAGCTCGACTATCTGTTGATAGGTCGACTATCTGTTTTTCTGTGATAGGTCGACTATCTGTTTGATAGGTCGACTATCTGTTTTGTTTGGTAGTTCGACTATCTGTCTTGATAGATCGACTATCTGATAGCTCGACTATCTATTCTGATAGATTGACTATCTGCTGAGGTAGTTCGACTATCTTCTTTGATAGTTCGACTATCTGGATCGTTCGACTATCTGTCTGATAGGTCGACGATCTCCGTGCTTCGGTCGACGATCTCCGAGGGTCGTTCGACGTTTTGCTATATGTCTTGAGTAGTTTTGTCGTCTTCTATGATGTGATTAATTTCATATTTATTTTGGCATATTTTATAAAAGATTATCTGAATAAATTGTGATATTATTTCCATGCAATATCAGTTCCATTCCTTATGCATGAGCTAATCTTTTTCTGACAAAGTTGTTTGTCTTATAGCTGAGATATGTTTTCTGCTTTATCTGCCAGGCTGTCCTTTATAGCCGTTAGACTCAAAAAGTCTTTCTTGGCTGTAAAGAGTCTTTTCTGATGTGACTTTCTCTAGTTTTATTTCATCAGAGTAATTTGCAGCTTCTTAGAAAGCTTTATCCTATTATATGATATCTGTCTGCAGTATTTTGTTTTGCTTTATGCTTTTTGCAGCCCAGCTTGCAGAGTTCAGTAGAAGACAAGATTCAAACTCAAGTTAGAGCCGTTGCTGCTGCTGCTATATAAAGAACTCCTTGAAGAAAGAAATTAACGAGTTCACATAGCAAAAATCAAGTTCATTCAGGAAAAAGGAGTTCAAAAGCTAACAGCTACATTCAAGCTTAGAACTTACAGTTTCCAACTGCTCTCAGCTCATTCACATCTAACTGAGAAGAAGTTTTAGTTCTTCACTCTTCTTCAACCTGAGTTCTCCTGCTTACAGGAAGATCTCCACTCAGAGCCTTTTGAAGAAGAAGAAGAAGAAGATAGCTGCCTAAAGAAGAAATTTTATTTCATATTATTTATCTTCTTGTAGCTTTTTCCTTCTGATTTTCTGAAGTGTTTCTGTACTGAAGCAAGACTTCACTTGGACGTTCTTTTAGCCAGGGGGAGCCTTGATTCTTTTAGAGCTTTCTAGCTCAGTGCAAGTTATTGTGCTTCTCTAATCTATTGTAAAATAGAGAAGACACCTTAACCTCCTTTCCCCCTCCTGTAAAGGGTTATTACTCCCTTCAAAAGTATCCCTTGGTGGCAGGGCACCTGATCAAAAACCTGTGTTGGTTTTTTAGACACCTGATCAAAAGTCTAAAGGGTTTCTAGATCTACCTGAAGCAGATCTTGTTGGTGGCAGGGCACCTGATCAAAAACCTGAGTGGATTCCTACCTTGTTGGTAGAAGAGTGGACGTACCCAAGTTGTTTGGGGAACCACTATAAATTCTTTGTGTCGTCTGGATTGCTCTAATTAATTACTTGCATTGTGGCTGTGATTAGATTTTAACTAGGTTTGCTAGTTGCTGTTTAGGACTCCAAGCCTTAACTGTAATTACAGTTGGCTGCCTTTTGTGCACATCACTTATGTTAGGCTTTAGGGTTTATTCTCAAATATCTATAACCTTCATTCCGCAATTAACTCCAAGGGAGTTGAGTAGAAAGTCAACTTTGCTAGTGCAATTTTTGATTACTCTATTCACCCCCCCTCTAGAGTAGTATCTATCCCCTTTTCTTTCAAAGTCGAGAATGAGGAGGAGCTGCGATTCTCCCTAGATATAGTGGAAGAGCTGTGCGACCTATCTTCCATCTGATAGGAAGAGGTAAAACGAAGAATGGCTAAGTATTTTGACAAGCATATCAGGATCAAACAGTTCATAGGAGGGGACCTAGTCTTGAAAAAAGTGGATGCAGCAGGAAGGGAAACTGCTATAGGAAAACTTAACCCCAACTGGGAAGGGCCCTATATTGTACAGGAAGCACTAAAGTCGGGAGGATACCGTCTCCAGAATGTGGAGGGTGAGACCCTGAGCCATACTTGGAGTGGCGACGACCTGAAGCGCTTTTATCCATGAATCTTGTATGTGCTTCCTCTTTGTGAATTTAAATTATGCAATCTTTTCAATTTTTTGCTTGGCAATTATCTTATTAGCATGCGAGGTTCAGACGCTCACCGTCAAGGAAAAGTTTCTAAGTGTTCTCACTCTAGGGTTAGGTCTCGATGCTCCCGTTGTCAGGCTTCCACCTAGCTGGCAGGGTTAGGTTCTCGATGGACGTTATTATGACCCTAGGCTGAGCCCGCAGGATGTTCAACACCAACCATAAGGCTCTTAACTAGCTGATTGGCCCGGTGGTAGTACCCGAGAGTGGAAAATGTTTTAAGTGTTCTCGCTCTGGGGTTAGGTCTCGATGCTCTCGCTGTCAGGCTTCTACCTTACTATCAGGGTTGGGGTCTCGATGGACTTCATTATGACCCTAGGGATGAGCCTGGAGGATGTTCAACACCCGTCGTCAGGCTCTCACCTAGTTTATTGGCCCGATGGTAGCACTCGGGAGTGATAAATGTTCTAATTATTCTCGCTCTAGGGTTAGGTCTTGATGTTCCTACTGTCAGGCTTCCACCTAGCTGGCAGGGCTGGGGTCTCGATGGACGTTGTTATGACCCTGGGGCTGAGCCTGAAGGATGTTCAACACCTGCCATCAGGCTCTCATCTAGATGATTGGCCCGGTGGTAGCACCCGGGAGTGGTAAATGTTCTAAGTGTTCTTGCTCTGGGGTTACATCTCGATGTTCCCGCTGTCAGGCTTCCACCTAGCTAGCAAGGCTGGGGTCTCGATGGACGTCGTTATGACCCTAGAGCTGAGCCCAGAGGATGTTCAACAGCAACCGTCAGGCTGTCACGTAGCTGATTGGCCCGGTGGTAGCACCCGGGAGTGGAAAATGTTCTAAGTGTTCTCGCTCTGGGGTTAGGTCTCGATGCTCCCGCTGTCAGGCTTCCACCTAGCTAGCAGGGCTGGGGTCTCGATGGACGTCATTATGACCCTGGGGCTGAGCCAGGAGGATGTTCAACACCCGGCGACAGGCTCTCACCTAGCTGATTGGCCCAGTGGTAGCATCCGGGAGTGGAAGCACCCAAGACACCGAAGTCAAAAGGAGGGATATGACCCACAGGCGGGTTGAGTGCTCGTAGGCGAGTTGGGTACTCGCAGGTGAATCAAACACTCGCAGACAAGACAAGTACTTGTGGGCGAGTCAAGCGCTTGCGGACCTAACGACTGCTCGTGCTCAAGGTCCATTGAAAACACACGTCCTAACTCGGCATTCTAACAACGAGAACAAACTCGGCAAGGTAACCCAAGGCGGAAAGCATACAGACGAATGCATCATAGTAAAAAGATGGTAGAAAATTTTTACAAGTGTTGTTTTTCATTCTTTAATATCTGTTACAAAATAAGAACTCGCCTTGGTGAGGTTACAAAAAGGGGAGGGGAAAGAAATTACAAGGTATGCTGTCAGCTCTCACCCTCCTCCCCCGACATGCGGCCTTCCTCACCCTCATGCCCCTGACCCTTGTCTATCTCCCCGAAAAGTGAGGCGAAGCTATCCTCCTTCTCGTCGGGCGGGCTCGGCGGGAATAGGTCTAGAATGAGGTTGCGAACCATGAATTCCTCGCAGCCTTCTGCCAGTATCCACGTGCCCCTCATGACGTCCAGGAGGCACTCGACGGACTCGATCAAATTGACTCATAACAGCTCCGTGACCTCTTTTTCGCCAAAGACCCGCAGCCTCTGATAGGTGTGGGGGTGCATGATGTCACCCTCGGGAAGGAAAAGTTCTTCCTACCGTAGGAGCTCGTCATGGATCCCCTGGTTCTGCTCCTTTAGCTGCCCTACCTCGGCCTCCAGCTGGGTAGCACGAGCCTCCTGTTTAGTGGCGCGAGCCTCCCGCTGTCAGAGCGAGCTTCTTTCTCGGAAAGGCGAGCCCGTAGCTGGGCGACCTCTTCTTCGAACCTAGTGGCGTGGATCTACATCTTCCGTGCGGCCTCGACATCTGTAAATCGAAAACTGAATACCGCCGCAAAAAGTACAAGTGAGAATTGGAGGAGACGACCGACACTTACCAGCCCGCCTGTATTTCTTGCGAGTAGATCCTCGGCGATGCCTCACCACCTCTCCGCATCGGCGGCATTGTCCTTCGCCATGTCGCGCTCCTGCTCGGCCTTCACTAAGAGTCGGATGAGGTTGAAGCCTCGGTGCACCATCATGTAGTGCAGCTCGAAGGACCGCAGGTGGGCCCGCAGACCCTCGTGACCCAGCTGGCGAGGGGTCATGTTCTTGTAGGCTTCAGCATCATCATTACCATAAAGTTCGAAGACGAGAATATAGGCATGGTCGGTGGGAGGTTGGTGAGCATCCTAAGAAGGGTGGGGAGTGGAGATGGAGACCCGCTGGGTCAGCAAATCCCACTTAACCATCGACTCGCCAACCGAGTCCTTGCTTTTCTCCCCCATGCCGAAAAGGGGGTGTTCCTTGGGCAGGACCATCTCGTTGATCCCCACCCCCTCAGCGACCTCGAGTGGAGATGGAGACCCGGTGGGTCAGTCCATCCCACTTAACCATCGGATCGCCATCTGAATCCTTGCACTTCTCTCTCCCCCCATGCTAAAAAGGCGGTGTTCCTTGGGCAGGCCCAGCTCGCGGGTCCCCACCCCCTCAGCGACCTCGAGGGTGGGAGGCCCGCACCCCCTTTGAACCTTCCTCAATGTTTCTTTTAGCGAGCTCTCCGGCGAGGCATCGGGAGAGGTCACAGGCAAGCCCATGTATTTGGTAGACTACCTCTCCCTCCTGGAGACAACCATGGCCTTCTTTTTCTTGTGAGCCGGGGGCCGGCGAGGCGAGCCCGACTCTTAGATGACTAACTGCCTCTTACTGGAGGAGGGTTGGGATGCCACCTGGTCGTCTCGGCAAGCTAGCGCGGCCGCTCGAGCGAGTTGGAGCGGGTCAGAGTAAAGCCCCGAGTCCGTAAAAGGCGGGTTCTTGGGAATGAGCCACTCCCCTGTAAGAAAAACTTAGTCAAATTTTGGCATCATTTTTGCTGAGCCCAGCGAAAATGAAGGGGAATCAAGGCATACTTTCACCAGGGGGAATGATCAGGAGAGATTCGAGGCCTTGGCGGAGGTAGGCGACCACGAAATCCTTGTGGAGGATGAATTTATTAAGCTCAGCGTAATTACAAGACGCCGAGGGGGCGGTATACCTCCTCGACCTTCTACTGGGGCGAGAAGGGGATATTGCAGAGATTGCCCTTGATGTAGATGATCTTGTACATCTTGTTATGGTGCTTGTTTGCGACCTCACGAATTTTTATGGAAGAGCCGCCGAGGAAGGCGACCCCGTCGGGAGTGGCTTTATAAGAGAACAACTTCCAGAAGACCGTCAGATTGAACTCTATCCTCTCCCGGCGGAGGTAGCAAGCTAGCGCAACCATCCTTGCAATGGCGTTCGGATTCAGCTGCCTGGGTACCACGCCGTAGTACTTCAGCATCTGGTGGATCTTCGGCCAAAGAGGCATACGCTACCCCATCTCAAAATGCGAGATGGGGAAATCGAGTTCGTCCAGGTAGAAGGAGTTGATGGCTTCATGCTCAGCCGGGAGGCGGAAGCCAGCGGGAACGAAGTCGGCCACGCACTCAGCGAGCTCCTCCGCGGTCGTGTTCCCCTCGAAGAAGCAGTGCTCCACGAAGTGCCGAGCACACTTGACCCGCCCGTCAGAATCAGGATTTCCCTTACCCATGCCTATCGAAACTGAGAGTGCGGGCACCGGAGGTAGTGTAGGCGTAGAGAGAGAGTATGGAGGCAATAAAGGCGTGACAGGGGTTGGTAGAGAAGCCTATTTATAGAGGGAGAAATTTCAGACTAAACTAGCTGGCCGATCCAACTCGCCTACCCCAGCTCGTCGCCTCCAGCTCGCAGGCCGCTGCGAACTTACCCTACGCTATGGCGAGACGGGACTGATGGGATGTTGATTGCTATATTATAAAATATTAACAATGATCGAAAAATTGTCCAAATCGTTATTATAGAAAGGATCTGAGCAAAGCCCAACGCAGGAATGAAAAACCCCCCGACACACACGGACCAGGGGAGAACAGGGGCGAGTACTGGTAGGCCCACCAGGGGTTCGTCTCTAATTACCCCGATCTCGCGACCCTATCGCCGTGGATCATCGCGCGCGGAGCTCGCGGAGCCGCCCCAGATTCCTGTGAACGATCTGAAGGATCTCGTCGATCTCATCTAGGAGCATGGAAGAAGATGCCTCCTAAAACGCCGGGCTGACTCCCTCCATGTCCACAAGACACGTGCACTCCCACTGCAGCCTGTGGTTGTCTCTCTGCACCTTGTAGAACTCGCGCACCAGCTTCTTAAGAACTACCTGTTCTCGCCTCGACCGTTTGGAGCCCTCCAACTCGGAATCCAGGAAGGTGTCCAAAGTGCATGGAGAAGGGAGGGACGAGTATCGAATCTTTCCCGCAGACTCGTCGGCCTCAGAGTCCACGGTGAGGTCTGTGCGAACAGTTGTATTATTTAGTAAATGGGGCAAGTATCGTCGAAGCCGAATAGGATTAGGGGAAGTTGAATATCTACAGTGCACACCCGGCTCTTCCAGGCTGATGCGAGGAGGAGGATTGCCTAAAATCTTGCCACGGCCATGTCGGGGAGCCTCTAGAGAGAGGCGGGTAAAGCCGGGGGTGGGGATGATATCAGTACCTCCCCCCCCCCCCCCCCCCCGCATATGCAAAAGTAAGAGGCTGCTGTGAAGGAGGGCGAGTCGGCGACCTTTGCTTCTGTGAGTCCTGCCCCATTGTCCTGAAGCTGGGGAGCGAGGCCCGCAGGCATGTGTCGGACCCCTGAATATGCGGGTTTTCAAGAGGGTCCTTGGCCTGTGGTGCGGATATCTCACCGCCATGTCCTCAGCTAGTCTGGTCGGTAGAAAGGACAATGATATCTTTGTCCTTGGGTTCCGGAGTCAGCTGAGTGGAGGAATCGACCCCTTTATTCAGGGCTGTCTTGAATTCGTTGTAGATGGGTTCAGCATCTTTTGGAAGGACTTCGCCTTTTTGGCCGAACTAAATTCGGCAAGGTTGCGAGGCGGGTCGCTAAGGTCAGTCAGGCCCGCGTCGCGAGCTGCAGCCTCCGCTCGAGATTGTGCCACTCACTCTAGGACCTCCTTGGTAAGCGGCATCTTAACAAGGCTAAAGTAGAGAGAATGGCAAAGATCAGCCAGGTTTGCAGGCGCATGTATATATAGCCACTGGTGGACCCCACCGAGAGATTCCCTCAGACCCTACCACACTCGCCGAATCCTGTGGGGTTGGATGACTCTTTCCAAGCTTTTCCCAACCTTATAAAGAGCGAGGATTATGTACAACCCCGTATTCGGTGAGTGGGTCGATGGGAGCCCCGACTAACCGGTTCAGACTTCCTAAATCCCCAGGCGAGCTTGGCTCCGCCAGGCCGAGTACAACATTCTTCGGGCCGAGCTCAAAGTTCATCGAGCCGAGCACGATGAATGGGGATGGACGTCTATGAGAGCTCGGTAGTGAAACATCTAGTCTGAGCTCGGCTTTCATCAGGCCAAGCTCGGAGTTCGGTGAGACGAGCACGGCGAGCGGGGAATGGGCGTCAGGCTAACAGCGCTGGTCGATACCGTACTCGCCCGAGCCCAAGGAAGGGAGGCAAGCGCGGGCTCCGCTGGGTACTCCTTCCCCCTCCAGGGCGAGCAGAGGATTCAGAGGGATGTTCACCCAGGTCCATGCTGTGTTTTTACCATGTTGCCCTATTGGTCTGCCCCTAGCCCCCCAGAACAGCGGAGTTACACTATTAGCAGACCAACCTAGACTGCACATAGCTACTCAGGACAGCGGGATCTTGCTATTTGCAGGCCATTTTCAGAATCCTATAAATAGGACCCAAGGGGTATCTCAGAAGGGCATGCTCACTTGTTCCAGGTCTTCTAGCGCTTTCTAAGATACCTTAGCTTCAGCACTTGGTTAAGGAGGGGAAGCGATCTAAGAACGTTCGGGTGTGTGAAGGGACCTCCGTGCTTGAGCCTTGGGTCTGTCCCTAGTTCTTCCTCCTTGGTTTTTCGGACTAGCGGGAGAGAAGTACGTGTGCGATCACCCCTTCCCCAATGGTGAACTCTTCGAGACCGAATCCTCAGTTTCAACAGCATGTGTGTAGGGGAGCTAAATAAAACCTGAATACTCATCTTTTATTCAAGATTATCTTTTATATAAATTCACTATATCTCATTATTATTTCTCATTAACTGGATTTGATATTATCAAAAGGTGGAGTTTGTTGGAACCGACGGTTCACATATCCTTTGTTTGATAATATCAACTCTAGTGTTGTATTTGATCACGTCTTGTGTTTTCATGGAGTGTGCAGGTTGACAGGTTCAAGCAAAGAGAAAGAAATCTTTAATGGATACTAATGCCGAGCGGTAGAAGTTACCGCCTAGCGGTAGTGTGAATTAATTCAACGAAGCTCTTGAGAACCTATCGCGCTAGCATCAACTAATACCGCGTTGCACTAGCTCAATTAACATAGGGAGTAATATCAGGAAATACTTCGTACGATAGCTAGAGGAATTAATTTCCAGACTCTCGAGAACCTACCAGAAAGCGCTAGCCTTACCGCTCCGTACTAGCCCACTCAACGCCGCATTGAGTGTGTCGAGTCAGCGATACTGCGCAGCGATAACTGTTAGCGCCCCGCGCTAGCTCGATGAAAAGGAAAATATTTGTTTTAAATATTTTTCCAATTTTGCAGGACAGCTGTCAGCACAAAGCGCGTGAACCTACCACCGGACGCTAGTCTTACCTCCGTCGGTAGTGTATTTTCTTAAAAACGTATATATGGCGTCTCGTGTTCTGCATTCAAGAACTAACCACGTCAAAAAGAGATCAAGTTCTTACATTCTAGGGTTCGGCCGCCTCTCCGTGTTCCGTTCCAATCGTCTTCATCGAAGGAAAATAAACCTTTTCCCCCACCCCATTCGAGCACGAAGAACTCTGACGATCCAAGGACTACATCGATTACGAAGAGACGATCGGTTGTAAGCACACGGAGATCTCAAGCACCGGTCGTGGATCGCTCTACGGAGAAATCATCAAGAGGGAGACTTTAATCTTTAGATTCTTTAAACCTTATTTTTGTAATCTTCTTTTCTTTTCATTCTTGCGTGGTGAGGAAAATCGACCGGTGAAGGTCGTCGGAATTCGGGATGGATTTCGTGGGAAATCGTCCTAGGGAAGGGATGTCTAGATCAGGTGATCTAGCGGGGCTCTAAGGCCCTTCCTTGCATGGAGGTGAAGAGCCGTCTCGAAGACCTTTCTTAGAGGGAAAGGGAGAGAGCCAACCAGTCCGTAGAGCGGGTCGGTATAGAAAAAAAAAGAGTTTTCTTTCTCACCGCCTTCGATCTTTGGCGTCATGGGGATCACAATTTTGTAATTGTCAAAACAGTGCTAGTTCTAATTCTTGCAATGTAATTTGTTTTCTGCTTTATTACTTTTGTGATCTGCTGTAATTGTTAGTTTGATATTCTTCTAAGGGGTGTACACTAGAATCTCCACAGGAAAATGAGTTCACACACATATCATCGCGCGTTAGCTACCTATGCCTCGCAATAGCTTCTAGGACTCGATTTCTGGGTCGAAATATTTTAAATTTCATTTAACGTGAAAAACCTTATTCACCCCCCTCCCCTTTAAGGTTGGCCACGAGATCAAACATATTTTTTCTTGCTCGTCTCCCAGGTAAACAAAGGACTTGAATTTGTCATCGAGAGCAGAGAACATGGCTCTGTTGAAGCACATGTGGCTAGAACATCGATTTTCGATGATCTATGTGGTGGAATCTTCTAAGGTGGTGGCAAGAAAAGTATAAAATAATTTGTCTTCTTTCACTCCAGTTCTTCTTTAAAAAAAATCTACAATATTTGCTTCTTCTTTCTGGGCATGCCAGCAATCTCTGACAAAATGGTTTGGCCTCTTGCATCTCTTGCACTTCCAGAAACAATCCTTTAGATTGTGATCGATACACTTGCATAGAGTGCGGAACAAGCTTGTGTGTTTAATGTCTTGAGGCACTGGACGGCCTTTCTCCCTTCCTCTGAGTGAGTAGGGTGATGAATGATGGCCACCAACCATTTTCTTCTTGCTAGTGACCTTTGATAACTTCATTTTGGAATGGAATGCAGTTTCTAAAATATGACTATGTTTTTTAAACGCTCCTCATGAGACAATAAAGAACCTTGTAATTGGGCCAAAGAGTAATTCAATATATCTCTAGCCTCCTCTATGGCTGTTACAGCAGAGTTGAATGATGGTGGAAGAATATGAAAAATTTTCAAAATAATTTTCATGTCATCTATATCTTCTCCAAAATTGCGCATTTTGTTTACTCGATCAAAAAATATGTTAACTGTATCACTTGAGTTCATGTGGAGGTTTTCAAACTCTGTCCACTGTCGATGTAATTAATGCAGAGATTATAAAACCAAACCAGAAGCCAAGGCATTAGGAAGAGGAAGGAGCACAAGGAGAAGACATCTTGATGACAGATGTTGCAGAAAATAAAGCAACGATTACCTGTAACTGAAGAATTCGAAGCAGCCAACATTGGAACCTGAAGAAATTTATTTTCCCATCGTGTAATCTGATGCTTACTTTCTCTATATAAGTATGTATTGCACCTGCAAAATGTGGTCATGAAAATCAATGAATGAATTTTCAATTTCTATCTCCCGATTTCTTCCACTATGAATATGTTTCTTTATTTTCTCTTGGCCCTCATGTCGCAACAGTGGTATCAAGGCCAGGCTGTAATCCTTTGAAGCAAGCTTCAAATTCTTCCTGATATCTCTACTCATCATATGGCAACTCAAAATTCCACCCACATGTTCAATTTACCCAATCCAGTGTACCCATTTTTGATGGGGGACATTATGAGTTTTGGTCCACCCACATTCGTCTTTTGCTTCAATCCCAAGGGCTCTGGGAGCTAGTGAAAGAAGGGAGGAAGGAGGAGACGTCCGCATCATCCAAAGGGAAGGAGAAAGAACAAGATCCTTCTAAGCTCAAAGCTGATGGGGAAGAAGACAAGTAAGAAGCAAAGGCTCTCCTCATACTTCATCAAGGAGTAAGTAAGAGCATCTACCTTAGGATAATGGGGGCTGCAGCCTCAAAATTGCATGGGACATCCTTCAAGAAGAATTTCAAGGTTCAATGAAGGTAATCGACATCAAACTTCAACATCAGTGGAAGATTTTGGAAAATATAGTCATGAAAGAGGGAGAATCTGTTAAGGATTTTGTCTCTCGTTTGTTTGGTATTGTGAACCAAATTAGGAGTCTAGGAGATAAGCTCAAGGATAAGAAGATTGCACCAAAAATCGTTAGATGCCTTCCTCCTAAATTTGATCCTATAGTGACAACCATAGAAGAGACAAAGAACCTTAAAAACCTCTCCATCACAGATCTTATGGGATCACTCCAAGCCCATGAGGAAAGACTCAAAAGAAGTAATGGTGAACTTGAATAAGCTATTCAATCAAAAACCAAAATCTCTGAAAAACACACCAAGAGAAACCCCAAACCAGGCATGAGAGGTAGGGGAAGAGGCAGATCATGTTGGAACCCTAGGTTCTGATTTGGTTTAGGATCACTATTATGATTAATAGTTTGACCCAAAATGTATAGTCTAAGGGTCATAGGATTTTCCAGGTATACCTCAAAAGAATTCCAGAAGAAGTGCAGAAAAATTTCAGAGTTGTTCAGATTTGAAGTTCAGAAAATTGCTGGAAGAAAATCTCTAAACTCAGTTCAACTATCTCTGAACGGAGATCAACTATCTCTGAGCTCAGCTCAAAGATTTCTGTAAATCTCAAATGCAGTCCAAAATCTCTGCACTCAGCTCAACGATCTTCGAGCTGAGCTCAACGATCTCCGAGCTGAGCTCAACGATCTCCGAGCTGAGTTCAACGATCTCCGAACCTAGTTTGAAGAAGCTTTAAAATTTCAGTTTGGCAATTTTTTGTGCAGTTTTTCCCGGCTTAATTATTTACAGCTGGCAGAATAAAAGGTGTAATTACACGCGATTTAGACAGTAATGCTCTGATAATCAATGCTCAATATTCTCAAGAATCTAGCCGTTAACTGGCAACATTGATTATAGATTTCACAGAGTTATTACTCTACCATATTTACTGGGACAGTTAGGGAAATACATTAAAGACAAAATTGGCCATTTCAGAACCAAGGAATTAAAATGTTTGAATTCCTCATATATTCATCTCACAGAAGACAGACAGAAAAGAGGAACAAAAAAATACTTAGAAGGCTCTTAATAGAAGAAGGAACTCTGCCTCAACAAAGCATATCACAGAGTTCTTCTTCTTCATCTTCATCATCTTCTCCAGGCTTTCAAGAGACAACAAATCCAACTCTATCTAAAAGCTTGCTGGAGAGAAGCATCACTGAAGGCCTACACCCTGAAGCAAAGCTTCCACTCCTGAACTATTCTACATCTTAGGGGGAGCTTTGAAATCATCAACATCTACTAGTCTTCTCTCAGATCATTGACAGAGAAGACAACATAATTTCTTTTCCCTTTTCCTGTGTACAGGGTTATTACTCCCTTCAAAAGTGAACTCTTGGTTTCTGAGACCTAATCAAAACTCAATGGTGGCAAGACACCTGATCAAAAAAACTGGTTTGGTTTTTGAGCACCTGATCAAAAGCTCATTGGTGCCCAGGACACCTGATCAACTCATCCTTCAGTGGATTCCTACCAGGGTGGTAGAAGAGTGGATGTACCCAGTTTTGGGGAACCACTATAATCCTTGTATTGTCTGGATTGCTTGCTCTCTTTCTTTATTTTGTGATGTGAACTTTCTCTTATATATATATATATATATATATATATATATATATATATATATATATATATATATAATAACTCTAAGTAAAGTTATGATCTATCCCTCACTTTCAATTGGTATCATAACCCACAGGTCCCAGGTTCTTTGATTGTACAGACTAACACCTGAACCAAAACGATCTGATAGATCTTAAATTTCTTAAGAGTTTTTCATGGTACAAAATGAAGAATGTTCAAGCACTGGACCTCCTAAGTGCAATCTAGATAAGCTTGTACTAAGGAAGGCAAGGATTAGGATTTTTATGAACTCTATTGATGAAGCCATTTTCAATTCTATTTTGACAGGTCCTTATCAACCATTGGAAAAAACAAGCATGAATGCTGTTCAATCATCTCAATGGACAGAAGCCCGGAAATTGCTAAAGATTGCTAATGCAAGGGCAATGTATATCCTTGCTCAATCAATGTCTGATGACATTTTTCAAGAAGTGGCTGAATGTACTTCAACAAAGGAAATCTGGGACTCCCTCACAATAATGGCTGTTGGATCAGCAAAAGAAAGAACATTTAAAGCTTAATCTTGGAGTGAATCTGAAGCTTCATCTTGTACAACTGAGGATGAAGAAAAAACAAGAGCAAGAGAGTTTTGCCTAATGGCAATAAATGCCTCGTGCAGTAGGCATGATGAAGAATAAGTATTTGATGAAGAATCAGAATGTGAATCAGAAGAGGATCAGGTTATCTCTTCCCTTGATCTTTCCTCAAATCACTTTAAAGAAAATTTTAAAATCTTATGCACTGATTTAATTCAATCTGAGAAGGCAATAAAACTACTCAGAGAGGAATTAAAGGATGTCTCTTCTGAAAACAAAAATCTTAAAGAAAAATTAAGAAATGCTTATGAACAAATAGCCTCATTAGAATCAACTAAAGATAAGGAGAATATAATAGAGACAGACAATATAACTGAATTTTTATCAAAACCAATTAAAAAATTTCAAAAAATCTGTGTTCAACATAAATCGTCGAACGGAGGTCGACGAAAACTACACTCTTCGTCGAACTCCGGTCGACGATATCTGAACAAAGATTTTGTTTTTAACTTGTCTGGAAATTGTGATCGACAAAATAAATCAACATCGTCGAACTGAGATCGACGATCGTCAACCTCAGATCGATGAAATTATTTCAAATCGTCGACCTCAAAATATTAGAACAGAAATTTGTACCCTTTTGAAAATGATAATCAAACTCAAAACTTTATCAATCCATTAGGTTATAAAGATCAACCTGCATGTTCTTTTATTTCTGATTATTATGAAAAAGAACCAGGACCCAAGGTGATCTGGGTCCAGAACTCCTAACCTCTTATTTCAGGAAAATACCCTTCAGAACAGGGGTAGATGTATAGGGAGAGATTGTTGAAGAAGTTACAGCAGCAGCAGTTTAAATTAATCAAGTTTCTGGAAATGATATCAAGAAATTTATTGGAACCATAGTTCAGAGATGCTTAAATGAACTCAATTGAGGACTAGCAACAGAACAGCTATAGAGCCTATCAGTTTTTGTTCTTAGATTTATATTTCAAAACATTATTGTTTTTCTTTAAAAGCACTCATTTTATATTTGCTTTGCATTTTTTTTGTAAATAGTGTCCTCACCCAAATAGGGGGAGATTGTTGGAACCCTAGGTTTTGATTTGGGTTTGGATCACTATTAGGATTATTAGTTTGACCCAAAATGTATAGTCTATGGGTCATAGGATTTTCTAGGTATACCTCAAAAGAATTCCACAAGAAGTGCAGAAAAATTTTAGAGTAGTTCAGATTTGAAGTTCAGAAAATTGCTGGAAGAAAATCTCTGAACTCAGTTCAACTATCTCTGAACGGAGATCAACTATCTCTGATCTCAACTCAAAGATTTCTGTAAATCTCAGATGCAGTCCAAAATCTCTGAGCTCAGCTCAACGATCTCCGAGCTGAGCTCAACGATCTCCGAGCTGAGTTCAACGATCTCCGAACCCAGTTTGAAGAAGCTTTAAAATTTCAGTTTGGCAATTTTTTGTGCAGTTTTTCCATGCTTAATTATTTACAGCTGGCAGAATAAAAGTGTAATTACACGCGATTTAGACATTAATGCTCTGATAATCAATGCTCAATATTCTCAAGAATCTAGCCGTTAACTGGCAGCATTAATTATAGATTTCACAGAGTTATTACTCTACCATATTTACTGGGTCAGTTAGGGAAATACATTAAAGACAAAATCGGCCATTTCAGAACCAAGGAATTAAAATGTTTGAATTCCTCATATGTACATCTCACAGAAGACAGACAGAAAAGAGGAACAGAAAAATACTTAGAAGGCTCTCCATAGAAGAAGGAACTCTTCCTCAACAAAGCATATCACAGAGTTCTTCTTCTTCATCATCTTCATCATCTTCATCATCTGCTCCAGGCTTTCAAGAGACAACAAATCCAACTCTGTCTAAAAGCTTGCTGGAGAGCAACATCACTGAAGGCCTACACCCTGAAGCAAAGCTTCTACTCCTTAATTATTCTACATCTCAGGGGGAGATTTGAAATCATCAACATCCACTAGTCTTCTCTCAGATCATTGACAGAGAAGACAACATATTTCTTTTCCCTTTTCCTGTGTACAGGGTTATTACTCCCTTCAAAAGTGAACTCTTGGTTTCTGAGACCTTATCAAAACTCAGTGGTGGCAAGACACCTGATCAAAATATCTGATTTGGTTTTTGAGCACCTGATCAAAAGCTCATTGGTGCCCAGGACACCTGATCAACTCATCTTGTAGTGGATTCCTACCAGGGTGGTAGAAGAGTGGATGTACCCAGTTTTGGGGAACCATTATAATCCTTGTGTTGTCTGGATTGCTTGCTCTCTTTCTTTATTTTGTGATGTGAACTTTCTCTTATATATATATATATATATATATATATATATATATATATATATATATATATATATATATATATATATATATATATATATATATAATAACTCTAAGTAAAGTAAAGATCTATCCCTCACTTTCAGATCCAATGAAGGGAGACCAAATCCTGATTTTAAAAACAACCATCCACAAATCTTTTATACTCTTTGCAAAAGAACAAATCACATAGCCATGGACGGCTTTTACAAGTGTAAAAGTCCCAAGAAGCCTACACACATGTAGAAGGACTATTGGTCTAAGGACAAGGAAGAGAAGAAGGAAGAAGCCAAATACTTAAACACAACAGAAAAATTGTTTGTAACTAAAACTAGCACAGAAAAAATTCCAAATGAAACCTGGTTTATTGACAGTGGTTGTTCTAACCACATGTCTCCCTGCAAAAAATATTTTGTTGAAATAAGTAAAGCAAGTAAAACTTATGTAACACTAGGGGATGGAAAGAAGCTAGCCATAGAAGGAACGGGGACAGAGGAAGTGAGGTCTAGAGATGGGAATATAAGACACATAGAGAAAGTGCATTATGTGACATCACTCTCCCAAAGCCTGCTGAGTGTGGGGTAGCTAATGAAGAATGGTTATACCCTAACATTTGAAGGGGGCCACTGCCATATCTGCCACAATGAGACAAGTGTGTGCATAGCTTCAGTTAGCATAACACCAAATAACATATATCCTCTGAAGCTAGAAATCCCAAATGAAGAAGCACTTGTATGCAGCTCATCCTTAATGTTATGGCACAATTGATTTTGACTTTTAAATCACAAAGATCTTGTCCTGCTAAAACAAAAAGAGATGGCTCAGGGACTGCCAGAACTAAAGGAAGACAACCACAAATGTGAAGACTGCATCCATGGGAAGAGCCATCAGCTACCCTTTCCATCCTTAGCTTCCTGGAGGTCAAATAAATTCCTTAGTTGTATGAGGAATTACTTAAGTTTAATAGTTGATTATTCAAGCTACTCCTGGATATTCTTCTTAAAACAGAAATCTGAGGCATTTTCAAAGTTTAAACAGTTCAAAATTCAAGTTGAAAAAGAAAGTGGACACAGTATAAGAAGGCTGAGGACAGATCGTCGAGGAGAATTCACACGAGAAGACTTTATGATGTTTTGTAAAAACCACAACATTGCCAAAGAACTAATTGCCCCTCAAACACCTGAGCAAAACGGAGTTGTAGAAAGAAAGAACAGAACCATAGCAGAGAGAATGAGAACCATGTTGAATCACTTCAGGCTTTTCCAAATGTTATGGGCAGAGGTTGCTCATACAGCCATTTATGTGTTAAATAGATCCTCCATAAGAAATGTAGAGGGTGCAACACCTTATGAGGCATGGAAGAAGAAGAAGCTCAATGTGCAGCATCTTAGAACCTTTGGGTGGCTTGCCTACAGGCACATTCCCAAGGAGGATCAAAATAAGCTAGAGATGAGAGTAGAAAAGGGAGTTCTAGTCGGCTACAGCTTTCAATCCAAAGCATACAGGGTCCTCAATCTAGAAACTCTACAACTTTATATCTCCAGGGACGTCACCTTTGATGAGAATGCTACATGGAATTGGGATCAGACTCAATTTGGTGCCACACCTTAAGAAGCTTTTCAGCTTCTTGATCCCTCAGAGCTTCTTGGCTCCCCTCCACTAGATGTGGTTATTGATGAGGATCAGCCATCTGATCCATCTGTGGAGGCATTGCAAGAAGAAAACCAAATTCCTGAAGCTAATTCAGATGAAGAGTTATCATCTCCCAAGAGGTATAAACTTTTAACTGACATTTATCAATATGCAGATTTAGCTTTTCTCACCAAAGAGGAGCCTAAAGACTACAAAGTTGCTGCCTCTGATCAAAATTGGATGGAGGCAATGGAAGCTGAAATGAAGTTGGTAGAAAAGAATGAGACCTGGGAATTAGTTCCCAAACCAGCAAATAAGAAAATAATAAATCTAAAGTGGGTCTATAAAGTGAATCAAGATGAGAATGGAGTCATAATAAAGTACAAGGCCAGAATAGTGGCCAAAGGTTTTACCCAACAGCAAGGGAAAGATTACACAGAAACCTTTGCTCTAATAGTGAGAATGGAGACCATCAGATCTCTCTTAGCTGTTGCAGTTCAAGCCAACCTCCTTGTCCATCAATTAGACGTAAAATCTGCATTCCTCAATGGAACCATAGAAGAAGTTTATGTAAATCAGCTTGAAGGATTTGAGAAGAGAGGAGAAGAAGAGAAGGTTTATAGACTAAGGAAAGCACTCTATGGCCTAAAGCAGGCACCCCGGGAATGGAATCAAAAGATTGACTCCTATCTTGTAGCAAATGGTTATACAAGGAGCAAGAATGGTGCTGCTCTATAAATCATAAATTTCCCAAACAATCATTTCCTGCTACTCACCTTATATGTTGATTACTTGATCTTCGTAGGGTCAACAACAGAAATTATAAAAGCTTTCAAGAAAAGCATGAAGGAGGATTATGAGATGAGTGACCTTGGACTCATGAGATATTTCCTAGGTTTCCAAATAAAGCAAAAACAAGGGAGTATCTTCATTAACCAAGAGAGATATATAATAAAGCTACTAGAGAAGTTTGGAATGAATGAATCAAATCCATCCATCACTCCAATGGCCACAAGTGTAAAGCTCTCCCACTATGATCAGTACAAAGGTGTCCCAAAAGCAGATTATAGGAGCTTGATTGGATCACTGATTTACCTCACCAATACAAGACCAGACATTGAAAATGCTTTGAGTATTTTGTCTCGGTATCTTTTGACGCCAAGCTCAGAACACCTAATCACATCAAAGCGTGTCCTGCGTTATCTCAAAGGAACCAAGCATCTAGGTCTACTATATGAGAGGGAAGAAGATGCAGAGTTGACAGGATTCACTGACAGTGACTGGGGGGGAGACAAAGACGATAGAAAGAGCACAAGTGGTTATATCTTTCTCTTAGGAAGCAAGGTCATATCGTGGTCATCCAGAAAACAGAAGGTAGTTGCCCTGTCATCAGCCGAGGCTGAGTACATTGCAGCTTGTGCAGCTGCTTGTGAAGGGTTGTGGTTACAAAAATTACTCAATGACCTGTGTCTCCACAGGAAGGCCATCCCCATCATAATTTGGTGTGACAACCTTGCAGCAATCGAAATAGCGAAGAATCCCATCTTCCATAGCCGCACAAAACATATAGAGCTACGCTTTCATTTCTTAAAGGAGCTGGTGGAGACAAATCAAGTGAAGATGATCTACCGTCCCACGAACAAACAGCTGGCAGACATCATGACCAAGCCTCTTCCAAATCATTCTTACCTTACAATCAGAAGTGATTTAGTCTCAGCATAAGGGGGGTGTCGAAGTAATTAATGTAGAGAGTATAAAACCAAACCAAAAGCAAAGGTGTCAGGAAGAGGAAGGAGCATAAGGAGAAGACATCTTGATGACAGATGTTGCAGAAAACAAAGCAACGATTACCTGTAACTAAAGAAGTCGAAGCAGCTAACATTGGAACCTGAAGAAATTTATTTTCCCATCATGTAATCTGATGCTTACTTTCTCTATATAAGTATGTATTGCACCTGCAAAATATTGTCATGAAAATCAATGAATGAATTGTCAATTTCTATCTCCCGATTTCTTCCTCTATGAATATGTTTCTTTATTTTCTCTTGGCCCTCATGTCGCAACATCAACATGGATTGAAGTTTGATGAGAATTACCTTGCCAGAGCCATGAAAAGCTTCCTGCAGAGTGTCCCATGCAATCTTTGCTGATGTTGCCCCCATAATTCTGGGAAATATGTCATCTGAGACACATTCTTGAATAAGAAGCAGGGCCCGAGAATCTTTGGCTTCTCCTCTTTGGTGGGTTGCGGGGTTGTTCCCTCTGCAACTTTTGCGAGAGTTTTCATGCCAAGATTCGTGATGTCCTGTAAGTACTCATGTGAGTTTAAAAAGGTTATCATCGATCTTGATGCTCCAAAAAACATATTTGTCTCGTGTAAAGACAGGGACTGCTCCATGGTTATGTGAAGAGGGATTGGTAGAGGATTGTTAGAGAACAACTAAAGATACCACACTAATTTGGAAGAAAGCTTCAGTTTTTCTTGATATTTTGCATTCAGTAAACACTCCATTATATAGATGGAGAAGAAAAATAAAACTAAAGGTATTAACTCCTAAAAAAACTCAAGACAGAAGTAACTCCTAACGCCTAAAACAATGAAAATGCCTAAAACACTTTAACACCTAATTAAGGCAAAACAAATGCCTAATCAAGGAGAAATAAACGGCCTAAAAAATAAAGACAAATTCAGAAAAAACGGTAAAATAGGAAAACAGTCCAGATTTGGACATTTATAACTAATTATTAACATTCAACCCCTAATTAGTTTGTCCTTCACGTCACGCACTCGAAGTCGCTCCCGCATTTCAATGAACTTGTTCCTTGCGAGTGCCTTACTGAACATGTCAGCAAGCTGGTCATTAGTATGTACATACTCAACCTCGATCATCCCACGCTCCACGCAGTCCCGAATGTAGTGGTAACGAGTATCAATGTGTTTTGACCGATCATGATACACGGGGTTCTAAATTAGTGCAATTGCTGACTTATTGTCAACAAAGAGAGTTGCCTTACACCTAATCCGCTTCTGAATATCATCGAGTAGGTTAAGTAACCATACTCCTTACTGTGCCGCAATTGAAGCTGATATATATTCGGCCTCGCAAGAAGATAAGGCTACAACCCGTTGCTTCTGCAACATCTAAGTGATGATGTTCCGGCCTAGGAAGTATGTGACTCCTGTAGTGCTCTTTCTATCATCAATGCTCCCTACATGATCACTGTCGTAGTAGCCAACTAGTTTCAATCCTCCATGAAGATTCCTCTCATAAAAAAGACCAAACCCGCTTGTACCTTTCAGATACCGCAAAATTTGTTTCACCACCGCAAAATGCTGGGTATTGGGCTTCTCCATGAAGCTGCTCGCTATCCCAACGGCATATGCAATATCCGAATGTGTATTTACCAAATATCTTAAGCATCCTATTGCACTCCTTTACTTCGTAGGATCTACCAAAGGATAATCGCCGGTCTTGCTCAATTTGAGCCTTGGTTCCATTGGAACTTGTGCGCTATTGAAGTCTCGCATCCCAAATTTCTCAAGAATTTCTAATGCGTACAAAGACTGACAAAGAGTGATTTCCTGAGGCGTCTGGGATACCTCTATCCCAAGGTAGTAAGTGAGCAATCCGAGATCGCTCATGCAGAAAAGTTCCTTCATCTGAGCTTTGAACTTGTTCACATCCACGCCGCTTGACCTGGTAATGATGAGATCATCCACATAGACTCCAACCAGCATGTTGGAATCTCCCACAACTCGCTTGTAGATGGCATGCTCAGTCGGACTCCTCTCAAAGACCAATGAGGATAGACTTTGATCCAACTTGAAATTCCAAGCCCACGGGGCTTGTCGAAGGCCATACAACGCCTTCTTGAGCTTCAGCACCTTGTGCTCCTCTCTGGCAATGACAAATCCTGGGGGTTGAGAGACGTATACCTCTTCAACTAGATCTCCGTTGAGAAACGCTGATTTGACATCCATGTGGTGGATGTCCCATCCTTCCTCTGCTGCAAAAGCAATGAGCAAACGGACCGTCTCTAATCTTGTCATAGGTTCAAACACCTCGTTGAAGTCAACCCCATGTCGCTGCACATACCCCTTTGCCACAATTTGAGCTTTATGCTCCACGATGTTCCCCTCCGTATCTCGCTTTTTCTTGAAGACCCACTTGAGTCCAATAGACTTTTGACCATTCGGAAGGGTGGTGATTTCCCAAGTGTCATTGTCCCGGATGGAAGTTAGCTCTTCCTCCATAGCTCGTCTCCAACGTGGTTCGTCTTTAGCTTCCTCAAATGTTACTGGATCTCCTATTGCGAAGAGATAAAGTCTAGCTTCCTCCTACTGGAATTCAATCTCTTATGTTTCGATATAGATCTCCTCAAGTGACCTGAATCAAATCGGTTCGCTGGAGCTCAAATATGCCTCGGAGGTTGTGTCTGTGGTGGGGGAGGTACTGGCCGCGAGTGAGCCGCGGTGAGGGGAGGCGCTGGCCACAGGTGAGCCGCGGTGGGGGAGGCCGGCCCGTCGCCGATGGGGGTTGTGGGTACCTATTGTGAAAGTAGCGAACAAATGACTAAAAAAACAAGCTGGAAACTGAATAATTGAAAGTTCTTATTTTCCAAAGATATCTTTTACAAAGGTATGACCTCCCTTTTATTGAATGGAGGACAGTAGAGAGAGTACAAACTAATAATGTGGGACTAAAAATATACAGAATATATGTGGCTAGAAATAAGCAGACCGAACTAGCCGCGCGGTTAGATAATGGGCTAACCGCTCGGCAATACCATATGCAAGAGAACGGGACACGGTAGGAGACCGCTAGACCGCCCGTTCTATAAATAGCAACAGCCCGGTTTCCAAGCCGGTGGGAGTAACCGCTAGGCCGCGCGGTCTAAAACCCGCCAGGCTTAGACCGCCAGACCGCGCGGTCTCATACATCAACACTCCCCCTCAAGCTAGAGCATAGATATCAATCATGCCCAGCTTGTCACAAACGTGGAAGAAGGAAGTAGAAACCAGCTTGGTGAAGATATCCGCCAACTCTTTGTCGGAGGTGACGAACGGAGTGCCAATCTGTCTCTTCAAGACCTCTTCTCGGATGAAATGGCAGTCGACTTCTATATGTTTTGTTCTTTCATGGAAGACCAAATTTTTGGATATGTATATAGCGGCCTTGTTATCACAGAACATAGGAAGAGGGTAGTCGTAGACCTCTCCTAGGTCAAGCATAAGAGCTCGCAACCATTTTAACTCACACGTGGTTGACGCCATACTCCGATATTCGGCTTCTGCACTGGACCTTGAGACAACAGATTGCTTCTTGCTCTTCCAGCTCACCAGATTACCTCCAACAAATGTGCAAAAACCTGATGTAGATTTACGGTCACCTTTATAATCAGCATAGCTTGAGTCTGAGAAGGCTTCAACTCTCAGATGACCATGCTTCTAAAAGAGTAGCCATTTTCCCGATGCATCTTTGACATACTCTAATATCTTCAAGGCAGATTGAAGATGACATTCCCTGGGAGCTTGCATGAACTGACTAACCTTTCCTACAGCATAGGCGATGTCGGGTCTGGTCACCGTGAGATAAATGAGTTTGCCCACTAGACATTTATACCTCGTTGCATTAGATATAAGAGGTGAGTCATCTGTCCATGTTTTGTCTTCTCCAGTAGCCATGGGATACCGAGTTAGTTTGGCACCGGTAAATCCTGCATCTTGTAGAATATCAAGAGCAACTTCCGTTGGGAGAGAACCAACGAGTCGGACTTCCGAGAGATTTCTATCTCCAAAAAATATTTCGGGGAGCCCATATCCTTCGTGACTAGTGTTGACGGAGGTGTTTCTTTGTCATGTCCACTTCAGCCATGTCATCACCGGTAAGAAGAATATCATCCACATACACCGCAAAACCACAAGGCCGATGCGGTTTTGCGAATAAACAATGAGTGATCAGCCGAACTTCTTGTAAAGCCGATGGCAGCCACAATGCCACTGAACTTGTTGAACCATGCCCGAGGGCTCTGTTTTAGGCCATAGATGGCCTTCTTCAACTTGCATACTCGTGTCTCCTCCTGAGCAACATACCCAGGAGGTTGATCCATGTAGAAATCATCCTAAAGATCCTCATAGAGAAAGGCATTCTTGACATCAAGCTGGGAAATAGCCCAATCCCTGTTGACGGCCATAGAGAAAAGAACCCGGATGGTGCTGAGGCGAGCAATGGGGGAGAAAGTATCAAAGTAGTCAACCCCATAAGTCTGAGTAAAGCCTTTGGCCACCAGTCGGGCCTTGTATCGCTCCACAGTGCCGTCTGGGCGAAACTTCACAACAAACACCCAGCGACAGCCAACCACATCAGTACCCATCGGCGGAGGAACAAGGTTCTAGGTACCCCTTTCAGTAAGAGTGGCGATTTCCTTACCCATGGCAGATTTCCAATGAGGAATAACAAGAGCCTCCTGGTAGGTGCGGGGAGTGGTAGTAGCCGAGATAGCTAAAGCAAAAGACCTGCAAGAAGGAGTAAGCCGACTATAGGAAACAATAGCCGCAAGCGGGTGTTGGGTACACGCTCGCACCCCTTTGCGAAGAGCAATGGAAATATCCAGGTTGACTCGTGCCTCAGGGACTGGAGCATCCTTGGCGGAGAAAGCTGGCCCAGGACTAGAGAGATGGCTGCAGAGAAGAGGGAGGGGGTATAACGGAGAGAGGAGGAGACGGAGGAGGAGATGATAGAGGAGGGGAGATGTCGACATGCGTGCAAGGAACACAGAGTGATGGTGGAGAGTCAGAGCTATTAGGAGGAAGCGGGGATTGAGAAAAGAGGTAGGATGCACTCTCGAAGAAGGTGACGTCCGCAGTGACAAACTATTTGCACAGAACGGGGTCAAAGCAACAATTGCCTTTTGAGTGGTCAAGTACCCCAAAAAGACACATTTTGTAGAACGGGGGGAAAGCTTGTCACGGGTAGCAAACGTAGCATGCACAAAAGCCATACACCCAAAGATACGGAGAGGGAGAGGAAATGGTTCCTTGCCCGGGTAGAGAATGGAGAAGGGGGTCTTGCCATGGAGAACCGTAGAGGGAATGCGATTGATTAGATAGCAAGCGAGGAGAATAGCATAGCCCCAGTAGGAGCGAGGCATCGACATCTGTGTCATGAGAGTGCAAGCGATATCGAGGAGATGGCGGTTTTTACGCTCCGTCACCCCATTCTGCGGGGAGGTGTAAACACAGTTGGTCTAATGAATAAGACTATGTTTCATACAAAAGGAGGAGAACTTATGACTGAGATACTCTTTAGCATTATCAGAGTGAAGAACTTTAATAGAAATAGCAAACTAAGTTTTAGTCATATAATAAAAGGATTGCCACACAGAAAAGAGGTCAGAGCGTTCTTTTAATAGATACACCCAGGTACATCTAGAGAAATCATCAATAAAGGTTACAAAGTAAGAACTACCCCGACCAATGGTGAGAGTAGGAACAGGACCCAAGATATCCGAATGAATGAGATCAAACGGGAGAGAGGAACCACGGCCTTGCTTCGGAGGGAAGGAGGAGCGGTGATGTTTGCCAAGTTGATACGCATCATAGACGAGCGGAGGACTGGTCTGAGGTAAGTGGTGCAGCAGCTGACGAATAATCCGAGGTGGAGGATGTCCAAGGCAAAGATGTCATTGAAGTAGATCGGTAGAAGATGAAGAGAAGGCGAACAGAGCGGAAACATTGTCGAGGAAATAGAAGTCGTCGCTCTCAGTCCCAGTAGCAATCGTCCGTTGGGTTCTCGGGTCCTGAAAACAACAAGAAGTAGGAGTGAATAAGATAGAGCACTGAAGTTGCTTGCATAAAGTAGTAACAGATAATAAATTGCCAGGGAACTTCGAGACATAGAGGGTATCCGCTAACCGAAGCGACGGGGTGACTTGAACCATACCTGTCCCATGAACCGGGGAAGGTGAACCATCCGCAACAAGAACTGGGGGTAACCGATCATGTGTTTCTAGGAGAGAGAAGCATTGAGGATTGTCAGTCATGTGATTTGTAGCCCAGAGTCAATCATCGATTTACCTTGGGTAACGACATGAGCACTACCTGAGGTCGTGGCCACAGAGGCAGATGGCCGAGAGGAGGTGGAGGTTGAGGAAGATGTATGACCAGAGGTACGAAGATGAGGATGTTTCTGCCAGCAGCGGTACCAGCGTAGCCGGTATGACCATAGTGAGAGTAGACGAACCTAGACGAACCGCGCGCGCCTAACTGGCTGCAACCACTAGTGCCACCCCTCTGAGCTTTGTGAGCATAGGAGACCTATGGAGGAGGGGAGGACAACAGAGGATACTGGAGAAGCAAAGTAACAGCGGCGATGCGAGCCGCGGTGGCATCCAAAGTGGGAGACTCTTCTTCGCCCAAGATGTGCTGGCGGATCATATCAAAAGACTCGGGGAGTCGCAGAAGATAACAAACAACTAGGAGTTCCTGGAAGTGTTTGTGCTACTCGGCCAAGTCCGCAGAGAAGGGGCGATTCTAGAGGATCTCGGCGCCAAGAGCCTGAACATGATGATAAGCCGCATCAGGAGACATGGAAGGACGAGCGAAGAGGTCCGCATAGAGAGTATAAATGCGGGACGTCTGGGCCCCCTTCGAGTAGAGAGCAGCAAGGTGAAGCCATGCGGCCTTGACCGTATCATCATGGCATATGACAGGAAGGGATTCATCAGAGAGTCTGTTAGCCTGCCAAGTACAGACAAGAGCATCACTATGGAAAAATATTTAAGAAAAAAAGAAATGTGCCTATACTCATGATCGCTAATAGGTTGGGCATCCCAGTCATCAAATTGAGCAGAGTCTGGAAGAGGAGGGTCATCGGTGAGGTGATGATGTTTGCGCTGAGAGCAAAGGAGAAAGGTAAAAGAAACGCTCCAATCTGGATAGTTGAATTCAACTAGTTTAGAAACTGTGCCAAGGTTTCCGGAAGGAGTAGGAGGAGGAGGCAGAGCCGGATTGGCGACAGGAGTGGTGGAAATTGAGGTCTCAGAACGAGCCATAGGAGAAAGTACCGGGAAGCCGTGCGGTTAGGAAACAATCCGCGCGGTTAGGAAACAATCCGCGCGGTTAGGAAATAATCCGTGCGGTTTGGGAGAAGGAGAACTGAAGCGGTCACGATTTCATACACCAGCGGCCAGAAATGCCACGACCAAGCCACAGAACCAAGCAGAGGGAAAGAAGTCGAGCGGCTAGAAGGCAGCCCGCGCAAACGGGAGAAAGGTCCAAACAAGGCAAACAAGGGTAACAGGTCGCGGCGACAGATCGATGCGACTTAAGAAGAGGAGCAGCTAGAGAAAAGCAAGCCGCGCGGACAGGTCGTGGCGACTAAGCATAGGTCGTGGAGACTAAGCACAGGTCGCGGCGACTAAGCACAGGTAACAAAGAGATCGCACACACTAAGCACGGTCAGAGAGGGCACACACAATCAGGAGGAGAAGATCGAGTGCCTCTGATACCATGTGAAAGTAGCGAACAAACACTAAAAAACAAGCTGGAAACTGAATAATTGAAAGTTCTTATTTTCCAAAGATATCTTTTACAAAGGTATGACCTCCCTTTTATAGAATGGAGAAGAGGAGAGAGAGTACAAGCTAACAATGTGGGACTAAAAATATACAGAATATGTGCGGCTAGAAATAAGCAGACCGAACTAGCCGCGCGGTTAGACAATGGGCTAATCGGAAATACCAGATGCAAGAGAGCGGGACGCTGTAGGAGACCGCTATACCGCCCGGTCTACAAACAACAATAACCTGGTTTCCAAGCCGCTGGAGAGTAACCGCTAGGCTGCGCGGTCTACAACCCGCTAGGCTTAGACCGCCAGACTGCACGGTCTCATACATCAACACCTGTGCAGCAAGAGGATCTATTATTGCTCCTTCTATTGTCAAATGTCGTTTGCTGACAGAGAGCACTTCACCATCTCTCTCTTCCTTGTCCCACTTCGCCTATTCACGAAAAACGACATCACGGCTGACCACGAGCTTGCCCGTCTATGGATTGAACAACATGTACGCTTTAGAGCCCGCCTCGTAGCCAATGAGCACCATCTTGGTGCCCCAATCATCGAACTTTGCAAGATTTGGCTTCGTTGTCTTCGCGTACGCAAGGTAACCGAAAGTGCAGAGGTATTGTACTTTTGGTTTCCTTCCGTAGAACGCCTCGTAATGCGTCTTCCCAACAACGCTATGAGTAGCCGCGCGATTAAGAAGATTCACCGCGGTTGTTAACGCTTCTCCCCAAAACTTCACTGGCACGTTTTTGCACTTGAGAAGACTTCGAACCATCCCCATGACTGTTTGATTGCGGCGCTCCACCACATTGTTCTGTTGCAAAGAATAAGGGGCTGCGAGAAATCATTTGATCCCGACTTCCTCACAATAGGCATCAAACTCCTTGGAGGTGAACTCCCCACCTCGATCGCTATGGAGTCCCTTCACGTTGAACTTTGTTTCCATATCCGCTCACGTCTTTAATCACTTGAATGCATCCAGGGCCTTGTCCTTGGATTTTAATAACTCCACCCACCTAAACCTGCTATGATCATCTACTAGCAAGAAGAAGTATTGTTTACCTCCAGGGGTGGCCGGATTGATGGGTTCGCCATGCACCAATTGAAGAGGAATTGATGCCGATCTGTCGTAACGTTCGGAAATGGTAATCGCCTTTGCTTCGCCACCAAGCACCTGTCGCAAAGTTCTTGTGAGTGCTCAATGGAGTGCATCTCCTCCACCATCTTGAAACACCCCATATCATGAAGTGCCCAAAAATTGATATGTCCCCATCTAGCATGCCATAGCCACGCCTCGTCTTTATACTTCTCCGCTAGCAAGGTCACCGGAGCATCCGTCTTCATATTTAAGATGTAGAGACGATTTTTGGACCTCTCCACCTTCGCCAAGAGACGCCTCTCTTGATCGAATAGACATAAGAATCTGTCCTCTAAGAGGATCTTGCATCCGTTCTCCTCTAATTGTCCCAAACTCGCAATGTTTGTGCGAAGTTTCGGGATGTAGTAGATGTTGGTAAAGACTTTGTGCTTCTCCTTTTGGTCTTTGAAGAAGACTGCTCCCCGACAACATATCTCCACCGAAGAGCCATCGCCAAACTTTACCTTGCCTCTCACCATCTCATCTAGCGAGGAGAAGTAATCCTTGCAACCCGTCATATGGTTTCTAGCCCCCGTATCAAGGTACCAATCTGATTTCTCCACGTCGCCGGGAAAAATGCTTGGTTTCACATTCTCTTCATTAAGGAGAAGATTAGAACATACCAATTTCGAGTGATCTTCTTCGCCCTCCGCCAATAAAAGGGTCAGTTCAAGATCCTCGAAGGCTTCAGCCATGTGCACTTTCTCCTCTTTGTCCTTCTTCTTTGAGCGGCACTCCGCGGCAAAGTGGCCCATCTTGTGGCAATAGAAGCACTCTGTTGGAACACCCTATTACTAATTTGGGCAAGGATCACTATGTTTTTAGGAAATCAGTTTGACCTAGATGTATAGATGAAAAGGTCAAGTTAGAATGAGTCTAGGGCTTAGAACTTAGGTTTGAAGTTGCCCCCAGGACCACTCATTGTTCAAGACTTAGAGCTGAGACATAGACAATTATCGTCGAACTTAGGTCGACGAAACGTTGAACTCAGTTTGACGCTCTCTGAGCTCAACTTTTCTAAGTCATTGAACTCCGATCGACGATCTTCAAGCTCAAATCAACGATCTGCCTTCAGCTTATTCTTCAGGTCGCTGAGCTCCGGTCGACGATCTTCGAGCTCAGGTCGACATTTTCTGTCTGATGATCATTTCAATCTCTAAGCTCAGGTCGACGATCGTAGAGCTCAGATCGACGTTTTTCCTGAGAGATCGACGACTTTGAGGATTCAAATTTAGTCAGCTTTTGGAATGTTTTTCAAACTTTCTCAGCATTTATTTCAAGAGATCTGCTAGCCGTTTTCATTTATTCTGGAGCAAGTTTCAAGGGATTTATCAGAAAATGTTTATTGGACTTTCCTCTAGAAGACAAAATATTTATGGAAGACATTTATTGACTGTTAACGGCTATCTTGGATAGAGGATCTTCAGAGAATAAAAAACTTATAGCAGATCAAGACAATCAATCTATCACTCAATACAGACATACACAGATAGTCAGAAAAACTTAGAGGAAAATCAAGTGATCAATCCTGAAAAGTTTTGATTGAATATTGGCATACTGAAAAGTGATCATAGCTTCAACATCAAGGACTCCAAACAATTCATATTTCAGCCTCTGCTGAAACCATCTTCTGCTGGAGATCTGAAGCTTCTGAAGACCTATCACCCTAGCAAAGCTCTCATCTCTGAACCATTTACATCTCAGGGGGAGCTTTGACAACACAATCAATCCACTAAGTCTTCTCTCAGTGATTGAGACAGAGAAGACAACTTCACCTCTTCCTTTTTCTTTTATTACTGTAAAAGGGTTATCAAGACTCCCTTCAAAAGTTTTGGTTCTGGTTCTGAGAGCCTTGTCAAAACTCAGTGGTGGCAAGACACCTGATCAAAAAATCCAATTTGGTTTTTGAGCACCTTATCAAAAGCTCATTGGTGCTCAGGACACCTGATCAACTTATCCTGTAGTGGATTCCTACCAAGGGTAGTAGAAGAGTGGATGTACCCAGGTTTTTGGGGAACCACTATAGCTCCTTGTGTCTTCTGGTTTTCTTGTGTATATTCTTTGCTGTGTGCTATGGTTTTTATTTTACTACTTCAGTTTTATTTCTACATCAAAGCACCTTACACCTATACATAAATTAAGCCTTTACTGCTGTGCAATTTTAATTTGTGAACTTACTTTAAAATACTCTATTCACCCCCCCCCCTCTAGAGTTAAGATAGATCTTACCCTCACTTTCAATTGGTATCAGAGGGAGGTTGGTTGTTCATACAGGCTAACACCTGAACCAAAAGATCCCTGATAAGATCAATCTTTTAAGAGGGTTATTTTCATTATATTTAATTTTATATAAAGACATGACACAAAACAAATATTATGCAAGCACCAGTCCTCCAGTGTGCAATCTATCCAAGTTTGCACTTTGGAAAGCAAGGATTAAACTTTATATGAACTCTATTGATGAAGACATATTTAATTCTGTTTTGATAGTGTGCCCAAGTCCACCAGCAAGCTCAAGTACAAATGCTGTTCCACCTCCTTCAGGAACAGATGCTGAAATAAAGAAGTGGAAGACTACAGATGCCAAGGCCATGAATATCTTAGCTCAGACAATGTCTGATGAGATATTTCAGAAGGTAGCTGAATATAACTCAGGCAAAGGAATTTGGGACAAACTTTCTGAGATTGTCTCAGGATCTGCTGATGTAAGAAAAGATAGAAGATCCCATCTCATATCCCAATATGAGAACTTCAAGAAAGAAGAAGCTGAATCAGTTGCAGACATGTACAACAGACTAAGTCTGATTGTCAATGAGTTAAAGACTCTGGATAAAGAAATCTCATTGACTGAGCTGAATGACAAAATCCTAATGTGCTTCCTCAGCACTTGGGATTCAAGAATCTGGCCAATCAAAGATGCCAGAAGTCTAAATGAGATTACAACTGAAGCTCTCTTGGGCAAGCTCAAATCTTATGAGCTGCTCATTAAAAATAGAGAAGAAGAACAGAAGGCTGCCTCACCAGCCACAAGGAAGGAGAAGACCATAGCCTTCAAAGCTACAGAAGAGGAGCCTGAAGGTAAAGCTACAGGAAATGATGAGCTCCTAAGTCTACTGGCCAAAAGATTCTACAAAATGGCCATAAAAGACTTCAGAAAGAGATCATACAAGGGACATGATAAGCCAAGGTATGATAAATCAAATAACAACAAAGAAATTATATGCTTTGGCTGCAGGAAACCAGGCCATATTGTGCCTGACTGTCTAGAAAACAAAAATAAGGACAAGAAAGATAGAAGAGAAAGAAGAAAGGAGAAAGACTTCAAGAAGAAAACCTCAGACAAACCCTCCTACAGCAAGAACACACATACAAGGAAGAGATTTGTTACTGAGACATGGAGTGAAACTGAAGAGGATTCTGAAGCCTCATCTAGCTCCAGTGATGATGAGGATGATGCTGATGAAAAGGAGTTTTGCATGATGGCTATCAATGCCTCTCAAACAGATTCAGAAGCAGAAGAGTCAGAATCAGATTCAGAAGTTCAACTAGAAGAAGATCAGGTAATCAATTCATTTGATTTCAATTGTGAGGACTTTAGACATGAGTTTAAAGTATTATGCCTAGATCTGTTGGAGTCTGAGAAGGAAATCACTTCCCTCAGAAAACAACTGTCTGAGTATAGCACTTTAAAATCAGAGAACCTCAAACTCTCTGAAGAGTTAGAATGCTATAGGGAGGAGATAGCTTCACTAAAGAGTGAACTATCCAAGGCCAAGCAGTTTGAAGAATCTCTTAATGGGAGAAGCATCAAACTGATGGATATCACAAGCACAGTGAACTCTAGACTTAATAGTACACTGGGCTTGGGAGCTTCATCCAGCCAGCCTATAGTTCTGACAACTCCAATCAAATTTATCTCTGATAAAGGGAAGGAAGTTGTAGAGGTAGCTAGGAAGAATGCAGATTTGCCAAAGAAAGATATAGTTCAACAGAATGCGTCGAACAAAGCTCGATGATCGTCAAACGTCGCTCGACGATCCAAGAAACGATCGTCGAACTCAGCTCGACGACACCTGAACTCTGAACTCCAGGATAGTCGATCTTCGAACAGAGATCGACGATCTGACCCAAGATCGTCGACCTCAGCTCGACGATCGTCGAACAGAAATCAGGACTTTGAACAATCCTTCAAGGGTACATCTAGATTCAATCCTAGAAGTCTTACATCCCAAGGTTTCAACCCCTATGCTGAATGGATAGTACCTCCTAGGAGATACCATCCTAAAGGTTATAAGAGTAAACCTGGGATGTCTTTCATTTCTGAATTTAAGGGATATCAACCTAGGCCCAAGTAAACTGGGTCAAAAACATATAAGCTGTTTATGTGCAGGTGAAGACCTATCCAACATCAAACCAGCCATGGTATCTGGATAGTGGGTGCTCAAAGCACATGACAGAGAACAAGGACAACTTCACATCCTTTAAAGCCAAGCTTGGACCCAAAGTAATCTTTGGTGATTCAAACATTGGAACAACAAAAGGAAATGGTGCAGTACAAATTGGAACAGTCACCATCAAGAAAGTAGCTTATGTTGAAGGACTCAAGCATAACTTGATAAGTATCAGTCAACTTTGTGATGAAGGATATCAAGTGACTTTCAACAAAGCAATATGCAAGATCAAGTCATAAAACAACACAACTGTGTTAACAGGTAACAGGAAAGGTAACATTTACTTAGTAGATTTTCATTCATCTAAGGTAGATATTTGCCTGTTCAATTCCATATCTAGACCTAATATACTATGGCATAAGAGACTAGGACACATTAACCTTAGAACCATTGCTAGACTATCCAAGGACAACCTTGTTAGAGGACTACCTTCTGGCCCCTACAAGAAGGAAGGACTTTGCAAGGCTTGTCAATTAGGCAAGCAAACTAAAAATAGTTTTAAATCAATTAACAAGAGTGATTCACCTAGGATTTTGTATCTGTTACACATGGATCTTTTTGGACCCATTACAGTACAAAGCTTAGGAGGGAAATCCTACACTTTAGTGGTTGTAGTTGACTTCTCAAGATTCACATTGGTGTTCTTTCTGAGGAAGAAGTCCGATAACTTCAAATGTTTGACAGAGTTTCTCAAATGCATACAGATTGAGTTCAACACTCACATTGCCCTGATCAGAAGTGATCATAGGACAGAGTTTGATTCTCTTCTTATGCAAGAGTTCTGTCAGAGTGAGGGGATCAGGCATACATTCTCAGCTCCTAGTACTCCTCAACAGAATGGGGTAGCTGAAAGGAAAAATAGAACCCTAATTGAATCTGCAACTACATTATTGACAGATGCTCACCTTCCTCTATCCTTTTGGGCTGAGGCAGTGAACACCTCCAATTATGTGTTGAATAGAAGTCTAATACATAAACTGAAGGGCAAGACTCCCTATGAATTGCTCAAAGGGAAGAAACCTAAAGTAGACTATTTTAAAGTTTTTGGTTGCACTTGCTATATTCACAATAATGACAAGAGATATTTAGCAAAATTTCAAGCAAAAGCTGATGAAGGAGTGTTTCTGGGATACTCCATGATCAGTAAAGCTTATAGGGTTTATAATAAAACTACTCTAAAAATAGAAGAATCTGTTCATATTTCTTTTGATGAAACTAATATGTCTTTCAAGGAGAAGAATGCTTCTACCATAGAACAATTGCAGGTACATTCTCTAGCTGAAGACTTGACAGATTGCAAGTTACTCAAAAGGATGAAAGTAGTGAAGATGAAGAAGCTGCTCCACATCTGGAAGAAAATCTTCTTGAAGAGCTAGTTGCTGTTCCACAAGAGGAAACAGCAACACAGGTTGGTGAACAATCAACACCCCTTATTGATTTAGTAACATCAAGAGATCATCCAATCTCTCAAGTGATTGGAGACATCTCAGCTGGTGTGCAAACCAGAAATCAGGTCAACCAAAACCTGATGCACACTTGCTTTCTCTCTCAAATTGAACCTCAATCCATTCAAGATGCAGAGCAGGATCCACACTGGATCATTGTAATGTAAGAGGAGTTGCATCAATTTGAAAGAAACAAAGTCTGGGAACTAGTGCCTAAGCCAAAGGATCATTCCATTGTTGGAACAAAATGGGTGTTCAGAAACAAATTGGATGATCAAGGAATTATTGTAAGGAATAAGGCAAGGCTAGTTGCTCAAGGATATTCTCAAGAAGAGGGGATAGACTATGACCAGACCTTAGCACCAGTTGTAAGGTTAGAGGCCATAAGAATCTTCCTGGCTTATGCTGCTCACAAGGGATTCAAAGTCTACCAAATGGATGTGAAGAGTGATTTTCTCAATGGGGAGATCAAAGAAGAAGTCTATGTCAGAAAACCCCCAGGTTTTGTCTCTCCAACTCATCCTGATTATGTTTTCAAACTGCATAAAGCATTATATGGTCTAAAGCAAGCTCCTAGAGCATAGTATGAGACCCTAGCATGCTTTCTTATGGAAAATGATTTTATTAGGGGGAGAGTAGACCAAACTCTTTTTATTAGAACCCATAAGGCTCATACCCTACTAGTACAAATTTATATAGATGATATTATATTTGGTTCTACTGATTCAAACTTGTGCAAAAAGTTTTCCAATCTTATGCACTCTAAATTTGAAATGAGTAGCATGGGTGAGCTATCCTTCTTCTTAGGATTGCAAGTCAAACAACATGCTGAAGGCATATTTATTTCTCAAACCAAGTATGCAAAAGAACTAGTTAAGAAATTTGGTATGTCTGATGAATCATGTATGAAAACACCCATGCCTACCAATGCTGGATTAGATGCTGATGAACATGGGAAACCAGTTGATCAGACAACATATAGAGCAATGATTGGCTCATTATTGTACCTTACAGCTAGTAGGCCTGCTATAATGTTTGCTACATGTATATGTGCTAGATTCCAAGTTAGCCATAGATCAAAGAAAGGCAGAACTGGAAAGGTATGCATCAAGGAAATTCTTTGATCCAGTGGACTACATGAAACTGCATCCTGAGGTTGTGGTTCCCAGGGCTAGATCTCAAACCTCCTTAGGTGTAAAGGATGATAGAAGGTCAAAGAAAGAAGCTCTAAATCTCAAAAGGGAAATCTTATTTAAGAAGAGAAGTGAAAAGAAATGACATTTGTAAGCAAACAGTATACTCATTTTGAACATTTGCTGATATTCCATCTGATTGCTGCTATGTTGCATGATCTGCTCTATTGTGTTAGATTTTTTTGTTTTTCTGTATATTGATTTTGTATTTATTACTGAGTTCTGTAAATAGTAATCCTAACCCAAATAGGGGGAGATTGTTGGAACACCCTATTACTAATTTGGGTAAGGATCACTATGTTTTTAGGAAATCAGTTTGACCTAGATGTATAGTTGAAAAGGTCAAGTTAGAATGAGTCTAGGGCTTAGAACTTAGGTTTGAAGCTGCCCCCAGGACCACTCATTGTTCAAGACTTAGAGCTGAGACAAAGACAATTATCGTCAAACTTAGGTCGACGAAACGTCGAACTAAGTTCGACGCTCTCTGAGCTCAACTTTGCTAAGTCGTCGAACTCCGGTCGACGATCTTCGAGCTTAGATCGACGATCTGCCTTCAGCTTATTCTTCAGGTCGCTGAGCTCCGGTCGACGATCTTCGAGCTCAGGTTGACGTTTTCTGTCTGATGATCATTTCAATCTCTGAGCTCAGGTCGACGATCGTAGAGCTCAGATCGACGTTTTTCCTGAGAGATCGACGACTTTGAGGATTCAAATTCAGTCAGCTTTTGGAATGTTTTTCAAACTTTCTCAGCATTTATTTCAAGAGATCTGCTAGCCGTTTTCATTTATTCTGGAGCAAGTTTCAAGAGATTTATCAGAGATTGTTTATTGGACTTTCCTCTAGAAGACAAAATATTTATGGAAGACATTTATTGACTGCTAACGACTATCTTGGATAGAGGATCTTCAGAGAATAAAACATCTTACAGCAGATCAAGACAATCAATCTATCACTCAATACAGACATACACAGATAGTCAGAAAAACTTAGAGGAAAATCAAGTGATCAATCCTGAAAATTTTTGATTGAATATTGGCATACTGAAAAGTGATCATAGCTTCAACATCAAGGACTCTAGACAATTCATATTCCAGCCTCTACTGAAACCATCTTCTGCTGGAGATCTGAAGCTTCTGAAGACCTATCACCCTAGCAAAGCTCTCATCTCTGAACCATCTACATCTCAGGGGGAGCTTTGACAACACAATCAATCCACTAAGTCTTCTCTCAGTGATTGAGACAGAGAAGACAACTTCACCTCTTCCTTTTTCTTTTCTTGCTGTAAAAGGGTTATCAAGACTCCCTTCAAAAGTTTTGGTTCTGGTTCTGAGAGCCTTGTCAAAACTCAGTGGTGACAAGACACCTGATCAAAAAATCCAGTTTGGTTTTTGAGCACCTTATCAAAAGCTCATTGGTGCTCAGGACACCTGATCAACTCATCCTGCAGTGGATTCCTACCACGGGTGGTAGAAGAGTGGATGTACCCAGGTTTTTGGGGAACCACTATAGCTTCTTGTGTCTTCTGGTTTTCTTGTGCATATTCTTTGCTGTGTGCTGTGGTTTTTATTTTACTGCTTTAGTTTTATTTCTACATCAAAGCACCTTACACCTATACATAAATTAAGCCTTTACTGCTGTGCAATTTTAATTTGTGAACTTACTTTAAAATACTCTATGCACCCCCCCCCCCCTCTAGAGTTTAGATAGATCTTACCCTCACTTTCACACTCGACTTTTGACTTGTCTTTAACACAGTTATTGCGATCTTGACCTTCCCGTTGGTAGTTGTTGCGATGTTGTCCGCCTCGCCCTCGTCCACAGCCACGGCCTCCACGGCCGCCGTTTTTGTGTCCTCCGCCATTCGATAGCTTCTTGTCACGAGCCATAAACTCCCTCATCATCAAGAGGAGTTTCTTCTCATGTTTGTTGGTAGCCCCACCAACACGCTCTTCATGAGTCTTGAGACAGCCAACAACTTCCTCCACGGTCATCGTCATGAAGCCGCCAAATTGCTCTATCGTCAAAGCAATCTGGACAAACTTCGATGGGACGGATCGCAAGAACTTCTGCACAACCGCAGCCTCCGCTACCTCTCCTCCCAACGCCCTTTGCATGTTGACGTTGGCGGTGAGCTTCATTGTGAAATCATCTATTGAATCCGTCTCCTTCATGCGAAGCATCTCAAACTCCGTCTGTAGAGTTTGGATCTTTGCATCCTTGACGCGGTCCGCACCTTGGTACATGATCCTAAGCATGTCTCATATTTCCTTCGCAGTTTTCTTCTCCGCAATCATCTGGAGAAAGTCATCTGGAAGTGCTTGTTGGATGGCCGAAAAAGCTGTTTTGTTCTTTTTCGCATCCACTTCCGCCGTTAGATCGATTGGTTCCACCGCCTCCAACGCATCTTGAACATCGAGGATCCCCCTCATTCTGATAGCCCAAACGCCATAGTTGCTCCTCGTGAGCACCGGGTATTTGAAGGTTCCATGGAACCCATCGTGTTTTGAAGATGTCTCCGCCATAGTTGCTCCACTCTGATACCAAATGTTAGAGAACAACTAAAGACACCACACTAATTTGGAAGAAAGCTTCAGTTTTTCTTGATATTTTGCATTAAGTAAACACTCCATTATATAGATGTAGAAGAAAAATAAAACTGGAAGGAATTAACTCCTAAAAAAAACTCAAGACAGAAGTAACTCCTAACGCATAAAACAATGAAAACGCCTAAAACACTTTAACACCTAATTAAGGCAAAACAAATGTCTAATCAAGGAGAAATAAACGGCCTAAAACAATAAAGACAAATTCAGAAAAAAACGGTAAAATAGGAAAACAGTCCAGATTTGGACATTTACAACTAATTATTAACAAGGATAAAGGCATGATTGATGACCTCATTGTGAAGATGGACAGGTTATAGAAATGCCTTGTAATGGCTCTGATACCACAGTAGGACTGAGATTAACATAAGGAAACAAGATAAATAAAAAAGCAAAGCAATACATAGATTCCCTAAAACCTAGATTTCCACTTGTGATTCAGTCGAATACAAGCCTTTAAATAGGACAAATATGAAATACAGTAGTTACACAGACTTTAATGAAATAAACGTCACACATATTTATTTGATTTAATTGAAACATAATAGCTGCGTTGATTTCTGTCCATCCTTCTTCAGGTGCTGGTTGAATGGTCCAGACTAGCAGTTACGCCAACACTAGTTTTGCAGGCTTATTGTTGATGTGCAATTTGACGCGCCAGAACCACACCATCAGGCATCGGCGCCACATAACTTCTGAGCCCATCAGTGCTTAGGGTGGCATTGCCCCCAGAACCAATAATCAAATCAATCAACCAGCCGACAAATCCGCCGATAATAAAAGCTCCTAAAATGCTAGTTGCTATTCCTGCAAACAGCACGAACAAAGCAGATGCCTCGACCCCGACCAAATCAGTTGCTAAGGCAGCTCCAACAACTTCTCCTAGCATCGCACCACCAATCGATGCTGCACTCACCACAGCATCACGTGTTGCCGCTTGGAGGATGTGCTCAGATGAAAATATATCCCACACCATCATGCCTGCAGTAAAAAGGAGTACTGCTATGCCTGCAATTCCAACAGCAGTTGAGAACTGATTCACTATAACTCTTCCCCGGCCGGATGCCTCGATTATTTCTTCATATACCTAAATGATAATAATAATAATAATAATAATAATAATAATGTAAAAGATAGTAAAATCAAGTAAGTGCCTGTAGCTTATTATAAGGACAAACAAATGGAATATTTTCTTAATTATTTAAGGTTTACTTAAATTTGTTAATAAATACATTGATCGATGGCCCACATAAATTATAAATTACTGGTGATGATTACCTGTAGCTTTTGTTCCCCTTCCAGGTTCTCGAATGGCCCATCAAATTTAAGCTTTGTTTGATACCTGCGCGATACATTGATACCCTAAATGATAGAAGTAGAAAATTAATGTGCAAACCACAAAATACATTTTGGCATTTACATACCTTTCCACCAGTTCCTCAAACTTCAACCCGCTATCCTTGAGCCACTTTGAGAAGTTGCGCGATGCGATGCTTTGATTCTTCCTGGTATACTCCAACATAGCATTCCTGTACAGGACTGCATCCTTGGCCAGACGTCTAACATTGATTACATTCTCAGGGTCCAACTCTTGGAGACCATTGATAAGGGTAGTAGCATGCTTACTAATTTTATCTAGGTAGTTCATTCGCAGAGTATAGTTCTGCACAGCCTGGAGTGCACTGTTGGCACAGTATACGATATAAGAAAATATGTCCTGGGAAATAGGAGCCCGAGTGCTGTCGTCCTGAAACTTACGCTCTACTTCACCGCCGGAATTCAAAAGTCCCAGCACAGAATCGTAATTACTTTTACAATCGCGCAGGTATTTGGCGAGTTCCGGTTCCGAACTAAATTTGATATTGTTTGTGGCATCCACTTCTTGGTAGTAAATTAGCTTAGCAAGCCGGCGCAGTTGCTCATCATTGAGAATAGCAATATTGTCCGCCATTAATTCTACAAAATGCTTCGGATGAATGTGATGCCAAAAAAATAAAACAGCCTAAAGTCAACACTGCCGCCGATGAGGAGCTCAACCGGCGGCCAATTAATCTCTGCTAGGGATTGGATACAAAAATAATTATAATAATAAAAAGATATCCAAAATCAAGGGATGCTAAGAAATCTACGATAAAAAAGCTTAAAAGCTTAATTTTCATTTCATCTTCTTCTTCTCCTTTCCTTCATACAAAAAGTAAGATCTCATATCCATAGAGATCAAAGCAACTCTTCACCACATTCCCTTCACTCTTAGATTTCATAGCTCTATTTCATGTAAATATTATTAACTCACGCGCTAGCCAACTATGACCACTTTCAATTAAGTACTTGGAATGAAAAAAATAGGGAAAACACAAGGGGGAAAGGTAGGCCTTTATATATAGGCAACTTGGATACAGAGTGCAAAATTGCTATAAGCACCCCAAAGGTGCACAAGTCAACATAGGACAATTCACCCTAAATTGGACTCACAAACACAAATTGACCTCACCAATAGATCCATAACCCTAAGAGAAACCCAAGTGACCCAAAAGCCCCCATCATTGGGTCACCAAATCGGACAAATTGACCAAAGTTCCTTTTAGGTCAACATAGGTCAATCCTTCACCATTATGTTCAATTGGCCCTCAAAACATGAAATTGATCTCAGCCCTGGTCTTTGGACATCATACGTGACCCAATTGATCTAAAAGCCTCATCATGGGGTCATCAATTTGACCAAAGTCAAACTTAGCCCTAAATTGATCAAAATCACAGTTATATGCAAAATTGACCCAATTAGGGCATCACCTTGATTGAATCAATATTCGGCGGTGTCAAGAGACTCAAGACACGTACATTGGACAAGACCATACATCAGTTGACCAAGTCAAACCCCCAAGTCAATCATGGTCAACATAAGGCCTAAAGGGGAAAATTAGGAGCTCAAGTCAAAACCAATTGGGCTAAGGCCTTGCCCAAGACCCATACAGCAGGCCCATGAGCCAATCTACAGCCAAAGCCCTTCTGAATTTGAATGGAGTATTGTCATGGAGGGCAAGAGGGGAAATTCACCCATTTGAAGGATAAATAGGAGGAATTCATGGATATCTTGTCACTTGGCACTCTCCTCTTCTTCCTAAGGGCTGCTAAATGTGTTCCCCATGTCTTGGGACTGCTCATCATCAATACTAGCCGGTTGACAACAAGGAGAGGGGAAAATGGCATTCAAGCCATGGACGGCCACCCACCTCCTTGATAACTATTTATACACTCCCCCTAAGCCTCTTTCAAGCCTTTCATCACCTTCACCACCTCACAAGCAATCGAGCCTGACCTTTAGAGCAAGGTTTTTGCTGGAGAATGACTGTTTGGAGCAAGCTCGCCGGCGATAGTCACCACCATGGCCCATGGCCACCACACACCACCAAGCATGTCTCCAGTTCCGTTTCTCCTCACCTCCCTCGATGCTAGTATCCTAGATCAATTAGGATAGAAATCAGGCTCAATTGAGCCCGATTCCATGAGAGAAAAATGAGATTTTGCCGAGCTTTATTTCTTGCTCGGGATCGCCGGAGGAGCCGCCTCCGGCGGCCATGTCGCCCGCAATCGACGGCCACCACCTCAACGGAGGTAGTGTTGATAGTGGCCGGCGGTGGTGGTGGCCCAGTGGCCGGGAAAAGCCACTGGAAAGGACTCCAAGATGGTGAAATCACAGCTCTTGGCTCATTAGGGAAGACGATCCCATGGCCGTCGATCTGGATATGATTTTTAATATTAATATTAGTTTTTTTAGTATAGTGTTTTGCCACACTAAAATAGAAATATGTACGCATGAATTAGATGCCCTTAGAGGCAAGAAAATGAAAGGTCATCCGAGACAACTTTTTTATATCTCGGTGTCTACTTTAATTAGGAACTTGAATCAGCCCATTTAGAACATTGTAGCTCTCTATAGGCCATATTTTGTGGGACTGCTCCTTGGGAAGGGACAAACACTATTTTATTAATACCCTTTAAATGGCTAGGGTTATGAACTTGAAATTTGGAATATTTATGAATGTACCATAGATGCACTTCTTGTTCATTGTTTTAGGGAAATGTGATTTTTAGTATTAATGAAATATTTATAGTTTAAATAACCATTATGACACAAATTTTGGGTATAATGTTCCTTAGGATATTATAAGGCCCTAGTAAAAATTCCAAGTTATTTTGACCTCTGCATGTTGGTGGATCCAACTTGTATGTCAAGATAGGATAGAGATTTTGGGGTGCCATTAGAAAAAATGAGGAAATTGATATTTTAGCCCATTTGAATTGCGGTGTGCCAATGAAACTTTGGGCATGGGCCTATGATGATGAAATACATCATCCTTAGTGATGTTAGGAAATTTGGGACAAAAATCACAGGATTTTTTATTTATTGTAATTGTGTAGCCTTTTTAAATTAAAGAAATAAAAGTGAGAAAATTCATTATTAAAATTCTATTTATATTCCAATAGCCTTACAATAGCATTTTACACCTCTGGTAAATTATTTAGAATTTTTGAAAATTACTTCATATGATGATTATCAAAAATTACAAATATGACCCTTAAGTGCTTTTGTGTAATTATGAATTTTAGTGCCTGAAAAATTCTGAAATTTTTACTTGAACATTTTTATAGTATTTTGAAGCTCTGTAAATTTTCTTAGAATTTTTGGGTGAATAATTATGGTACTTTATTTGAATAATGATATTTTAGTAATATTGTTGTTTAATATAAATTATGGGTCAATACACCTTAGAAAACTATAAAAATTATAAATCTCTAGCTCAATTTTTAATACATTCATAAATAGTGTTCATGGATAAATTAAACTTGAAAAATTATGAAACTTGGTCATAACTGTTATTTAGTATATATAATGCAGTGTTAATTTATTTAGGAATGTTGGACTCAAAGAACTAGTACCTCATGTGTAAATGTTATACATGCCTTTTGGTTTTGGAATTTTTATAATTATCAATCACCATGAAAAATTATGAATTTCTGACCATAGTCTATCTAGGTCATGACACGTCACTGGTAATTATTTCAGGTCATTTAGATTAAGCATTGGTTAGGGATACTTTTAGAACATAACTAGTTCAATTGAAGGATGATCTGTGGTTAGCAAAATATTGATGTAGAGTTTAGACCAGTAAGATCACTTGGGACATGCTTGAATTGAAACTTCACTATAAAATAGAATTTATATTAGTCCCTCAAAGTTTTAGGAATTTCGGAGAATAAATGACCTAATGTTTGACGAGAAATCTGAATAGTGTAATTCTTCTTAAGAAAATGACTATAACATGATCTCATCATAATAGTGGGTAGTCATAAAACCTTGGGTCATTCTTAAAGTCATTGTGCATCTGTAGATGGATACTTGGAACATGTAGTATATGGAGTTTGAGTCTGCACCATGGGTCAGCATAGAACTTAAGATTATAACTAATATTATTAAATATCTTGAGAAAGGGAGATTTTGGCTTCAGCCCGTCGTATCTCGTAGTACAGTTGTGAGCCCTTCACCGGATAGGCCACAAGAAGTCCAAGATCAATCATAATTCGTTGTGTACAACTAAAAGATAGCAAAGAATAGTCTAATAGGATGAAGGATTGAATAAGTGCAATATCAATATTATTAAATATCTTGAGAAAGAGAGATTTGGGTTTCATCTCATTGTATCTCCTAGTACCGCAACAAGCCCTTCACCGGGTAGAACTCGGGAAGTCCAAGATTAACCATAAATCGCTATGTACAACCAAAAGTTAGACAAGAGTAGCCTAATAGGATGAAAGAATAAAATTGCAACCTCACCAGGGTATGGGTTAGTGTGGTTCAGGACTCATTAGTCCTGTGAGCTGGGGGCTCGAGATAATGATAAATTATGAATGTATGAGTCATGTGTACGTGTACAACACCGTATCCGTTGAGTGGGAGCGACAAGAGCCAGACCAGCCAAATCATGCAGTAAAAACCTCGGTCGAGTCGGTAAGGATGTGAGTGCCTTGAGAACTCTTCTTCTCGCCCGGGCTAGGGGTAGATTAGATGTGGGGCGAGTGAAGTAAGCAGGCTTGTACGCGCCCCTAGCCCTCGGTAGATAACATGCAAGTAAAACAGTCAGGTCCGTACTCTCCATGGGCCCTATGGAGGCGGCGAGTGCCAGTCTCATCGGGCACTTGCCACCCCAGGCGAGTGGTAATTCTGAGACCACTCGCCCAGTGATGTTTTTATCATTCCACCTCAGTTGGTCTGCCAGTATCCCCTCTAAACAACGGAGTTGCGTTGTTGGCAGACCGATTTGGGCTGTGTATATCCGTTCATAACGGCAGAGTTGAGCTGTTGCTAGACCATTTTCAGAAATCTATAAATAGACCCAAGAGGGTACCTCAGGATAGGGGGATTTTTCCAGTTTTCTCATACTCCATTCCCCTTGCACTTTGTAAGGTACCCTTAGCTTAGCACTAGCTAAGGAGGAGAAGAACTCTAAGATCTTCCGGATGTGTGGTGGGACCTCCGTACTAGAGCCTTGAGTCAGTCTCAAGTCCTAAGTTCTCGATCAAGCGAGCTTACTAGGAGAAGTAAGTGTGCGGTCACCACAAGAAGTATCGAGTCCTTGGGAGTTATGGAGAACTGCCAGTCTCATCGAGCACTCGTCGAGCCAGTTTTTGATTACAACATTTTAGTGCGGTAAGCGTGGACAGTGACCAGCATAGAAAATCCTCAAGTAAGTTCAGTGATTGGAGGCGAAGGACAAGGATCGGACCAGACCGACTCGCCACCCTCGGAATATTCGAGGACTTCAAGCATAAAATCCAGAACCTCATCATGTTCGCACTTGGGGATCGCAGCGAGTGCTAGACACTCGTCGTCTCAGTGGTCGATACTCCCTCTCTGGGCGAGAATGCCCCTATCAGGCGACCTGGAAAGGAAGTTGTGGCAAAAGACGGCGAGCGAGATCACCCGGGGCGAGCCCTATTCCCAGGCTCGGTGAGTGCAGGCAGGACCAGCTAGGCGGAGGCGCTAGATCATCCAGCTCACCTGGCAGGGGAAGGAAGTCCTTTCAGCAAGCTGGTGGCTTCCTCTCTAGTCCCGGAGGGGTTGTGCGAGCTCGAGATGTTCTACTACACCTGAAGGGATGATCCGGTCCAGCACATCAAGTGGTTCGAGTATGTGTCTCGATCAGGCAAATGTCGGATGACTTTAAGTGCTGACTCTTCTCCATAACTCTCAAGGAGAAGGTGAGGGATTGGTTCCATCAGCTCCCCACCAGCTCAATTTACTACTTTGGGCACCTACGTCAGGGGTTTCTGCTAAGGTTCGCCACTTCGAAGAAGAGGAAGAAGGAGTCAGAGTCCCTATTTCTCATCAAGCAGGGGGTGGATGAGATTTTGGGAGGCTATGTGGATAGGTTCCAGGAGGAGATCCTCCAAGTCCATGAGATGCCCAAACACACCCTCATGGTGTCCTTCACCCTAGGACTGCAGTAGGGTTTCTTCAGGATGGATTTGAAGCAGGTGCGTCCATTGTATTTCGAGGAGTTGATGGAGAGGGCAACGAGGCAAGTCGAGGGAGAAGCATCGAACCCAGTGTTTGCCAATAAGCTAGCCAAGTGGACTACAATGGAGGAGAGAGAGCTGGGAGGCGGTACGAATCAGGAGGTAAGGAGGGCAGAGCCCAGGAAGCGGGATCCGTAGTAGAAACAACAGCCAAGATGGGGCTGCCAGGAGTCTAATAATAGGCTAGGGTGGAGGCAGCATGAATGACACGATCAGGGCCAGAGGAGAGGTTTCAACGGAGGAGACAACCTCCAAGGATGGTAAGGCCAGTTCAACCCTTCGGGATGGAGACAAGGCTATAGACCTCCTCTCCCCGAGTAGCACCAGTCTATGGCCATATCCTTGGGGAGGAGGAGGGGAGGCCCCCAGAGGAGGAGGCAGGAAGGCAGGGCGAAGCTGTCCTATTATGATTTCCATTAGGAGGTGGGCCACGTGATGGCCACTTGCCCGGAGTTATTGGAACTAAGGAGTCATGGAGATAACCCAGCAGCAGCAACTCCATCGCTAGGAGGTGTGGATAGAAGAAGTCCTGCCCGGAGCAGAGGAGGATAGATGTGAAGACCGGGCCGATGTAGAAGGATGAGGAGGGATTGGGGTGATCCATAGGGGTGGGAGTCGAGGCCGCCCGCAAGGTGAGTTTACACACCATGTATCGCGGGAGCGTCGCACCCATGTCCCTAACCCCACCCCCAGAGGAAAAGATTACCTTCTCTCGGAAGGACATTTCAGATCATGAGGATCCGTTCTGCGATGCGCTGGTAGTTCATGCCACCATCAAGAATTTTACCATCTCCCGGATCCACATTGACAATGGGAGCTCTATAAACATCATATTCAAAAAGGCATTTGACGCAATGAAGGTGTAGGCAAGCATGGTGTTGGACTCGGACGGGCCTTTGTTCGGATTCTTCGGAGAAAAGAAAAAGGTGGAAGGAGGAGTGGGGCTCCATGTTACCTTGGGAGGCCAGTCTCGGAATTGTAGGTTCGTCATCATGGACGATCCTAGCAGCTATAATGCAATATTTGTACGGCCCCTCATCAGTTCCTTCTATTCTATACCCTCTTATTTCCACCAATGCCTCAAGTTTAATGTCGAAGGCATCCAGGTCTGAGTCCGGGTCCGGGGAGACCCCAAGGTGGCAAGGGAGTGCTACGTCACTGCAGTCAACACCATCTCTTGTCAAGGAGGAGCCAAGGATATGGAGAGGAGGATGGAGGAGATATCTTGCCAGGAGGCCATAGGACAAGATGAGGAGATGGAGGTGGAAGAGGAAGAGGTTCGCGCCCGTGTAGAGATGGCGGAGGAAGTTCTGGAGGAACAGGCTGAGGTGATGGCCGTAGAGGAAGCTGAGGAGGAGGAAGTTCTTGTGTCAGGTGAGGGGGCCTCGGGCGAGTGGGAAGAACAGTCCGGACTGGAGGCAGCGGAGGAGGTGATGGAGAGGGTGGAGAAAGTGCTAGTCAACATGGGGCTAAGCCCGGAAGATCAGAAGAGGATGCTAGAGTGCATCCAGAAGAACGTGGACATCTTTGCGTGGAGCGCAGCCAACATGCCGGGAATTGATGTGGATGTGGCTTTCCACTGCCACAACCTTGATGATGATGCTCGTCCCATCCGACAGAAGAAGAGGTCCACCATCGACAAGCTATGTAACATCCGATTTCCAACTAGACTCCTGGGAGTGGTTTTGTCTTAACAGAACCCTAGGAAACCCAGAAATTTAAGTATATCGACCAAGATTTCGAGTCAAGGGGTGGTCATGCCTGTGACCGACCCGTCACGCCCGTGACCTAGGGAGTGACCCCTTCGACGATCGTCGACCTAAGGAAGACGATCGGCGAGCTCAGAAATTTAAACATGGGCCTGACACGCCCGTGACCAATCTGTCACGCTCGTGACCTTGGAATGACGTTGAGTGAGCTTAGCTCACTCAAAGAAATAAGCGGGATGGCATTGAGTGCACTCAACGCCATAAGTTGAATGGCGTTGAGTGCACTGACTGCACTCAACGCCATCTAGTGTCGTCAGGTTAGCGTTGAGTGAGCTGAGCTCACTCAACGTCGTAGACTGGATGGCGTTGAGTGAGCTTAGCTCACTCAATGCCGTAGACTGGATGGCATTGAGTGAGCTTAGCTCACTCAACGCCGTAGACTGGATGGCGTTGAGTGAGCTTAGCTAACTCAATGCCGTAAAAGGTCAGGCGGGATGGCGTTGAGTGCATTGAGTGCACTCAATGCCATAAGTTGAACGACATTGAGTGCATTGACCGCACTCAATGCCATTTGGTGTTGTCTGGATGGCATTGAGTGAACAGAGCTCACTCAATGCCATAATCTGGACGGCGTTGAGTGAGCTAAGCTCACTCAACGCCATCTTTTAAAAAGGACATATTCTGGGTGGCGTTGAGTGAGCAGAGCTCACTCAACGCCATAATCCGGATAGCTTTGAGTAAGCTGAGTTCACTCAACGCCATAATCCAGATGGCGTTGAGTGAGCTGAGCTCACTCAACGCCATAGTCTGAGTGATGGCGCCGTCATCCCCCGGCTTGTTGAATTGGAGCGTCCCCCTCTGGACGATGATGACGACCCGGTACATGTCATAGATCCGCATCATGTTGCTGCAGAAGATCCCCTTCCGGATGACTATGGTGACCAGGTTGATGTTGGTGCTGGCTCACACTTGATGTTCCCTCGCCGCCTTGAGATGATGATTTACTTGTTGGTGCCGTTGTTCGTCGCCATATGGAGCTTGAAGATCTTTATGACCGTGCCGCAAGTCGGAATGTTGAAACTTTGCCGCGACATCCACCGCCATCGCCGCGTCATTTTAATGTTGGAACTTTGCCGCGACATCCACCGCCATCGCCGCGTCATTTAAATTATTATTTCAGATTTTATAATTATGTTTTTAATTGGCCTATGTTTAGCCAAAGTTTTAATTATTTGTCATTTCATTTTGGCCTTTGTTTAGCCACATTTGGGGTGCTTATAACCCTTGTCTTTGTAAAGCCTATATAAGGCTATGTTGTATTAGATTTTGAGTAGAATAAATGAAAATTTAAGAACTTAATTTCAGATTTGGAATTATTTTCCCCTCTTCCCTCTTCCTCTTGGCCGCCCCCTTCCCTTCTCCTTCCCTCTTTGGCCGCCGGCCTCCCTCCTCCCCTTCCAAGGCTTCGGCCACCTCCTCTCCTCTTCCCTCCCCTCTATCTCCTTTCTCTACTCAAGGGATACCCCTAGCCGCCTCCCCATCCTCATCCCAAAACGAAAAAAAAGCCATCCCCTCCATTCAAATCCGCCGGCCACCCTTGGCATCCCCTCCAAAAAAAACGATTCCTTTGGTGAGATCCAAATCAGCCCCATCTTCTAATCCAAGAGAAGAATCGGCCAAAGCTTGCGGTGAATCTTGTGAAACTTCAACGGCGTCGGAAGGCAACGAAGAACTTGGAGTTTCCCTCCAACCGGCATGCTTTCGGTGGATCCGGAACGGAGCGATCCAAAGAGAGTTAAATCGGAATCGTCCATTCCGGTTGGGTAACAAACGTCTCCACTCTTGTGTGTTTCTCTCTTAGATCTTTTCGTTGGGCATTTAGCATATCGTGTGATTTGTGATTGGTAGAATTTTCGTGGATAATATCTATTAAATTATTGTTATTGTTATTTGATTCCCATTTGAATTCGTGAGGCGTGGCGGCCCTCATTCTATTTCGTTGGGAGAGAACCACCCGTTATCCGAATCCTTATTTTCGGTGGTGTCTCTTTTGGTACAACGTACGCTCGATCGAACCGTGTGGGTTCATTTCGCTTGAGAGGATCTTGGCCTATAGCCTTGATATTATCTTAAGGGGCCTAGCGAATCCCCCCGAATCCTATTAAATTAATTGTTGCAACTTGCGTAGTGGCTGTGTCTAATCTTCGTGTGAGCGTAATAGTAATTATAATTAAGCGAGCGTGTGAATCCCTTAGCCGTTACGGTGTCGAAACCCGTGACCTACATCAATTTGGTATCAGAGGGAGGTTATTGTCGATTTCCTAATCGGCACCATCCTTCTATTTTTAGGTAGGCTAAAGAAAATATAAATTTCAAATTTCAAATTTTCAAATTTCAAATTTCAAATTTTAAAATTCAAATTTCGAATTTCGAATTTCAAATTTCAAAATTAAAAATTAAAAATTCAAATTTCAAATTTCAAAATTCAAAATTGCAAATTTAAATTTTCAAAATTTAAAATTCAAAATTCGAATTTCAAATTTTAAATTTCAAATTTCAAATTTCAAATTTTGAATTTCAAATTTCAAAATTTCAAATTTCAAATTTCGAAATTTCAAATTTCAAATTTCAAATTTCAAATTTCAAATTTAAAATTTCAAATTTCAAGATTTCAAATTTCAAATTTCAAAATTTAAAATTTCAAATTTCAAAATTTCAAATTTCAAATTCTAAATTTCAAATTTTTCTCAAAATCTAAAAAAAAAATTCTGGAAATTCTCTATCTTATTTTTAATAAGAAATCCAAAAAAAATTATTTTTCATTGAGTCATTATTTTTATTAAGTTATTTTAAAATTTAATAGTTGGTCTGCCAATAGCGGCCTATAATTTTATTTTTTCAGCAAAATTCAAAAATAAAAAATTTATTAATAATCTCCATATTTTTGCCAGCAAGACTATCAAAAAATATATATATAGTATTTTGAAATATTAGCGGGAACAAATCGATCTTTGAAAATTAATTAGGATCAGACTATATTTTTTTGTATTTGTGCACTTACTCAGCGTAGCCAATCCTCATTTTCCCGCTGAAAATTAAAACAAAAAAATGGCCTACGATGTTCACGTTTCCCGAATGAAATCTTTAGGTTCCGTCATGAACGTTAGAAAGCCTTTCCATTGCCCGGTAGTGGAAGAGATTAAGGGGTTGATTGGCCAACTAAAGGCTAATCAAGTTACACCGCGCACCTCTAGGCGTGTTAGGATTCCTGCTCCGACATATGATGGGCTAAGTGGACCGCGAGTGTTTCTATGTTGGGTGAACGACATGGAGCATTATTTTGAGCAATATCGTATTGTGGATCCCCACAGGATTCTCGTTGCGAGACTGCAATTATTTGGTCGAGCCCTTACTTTCTGGCTCAATGAGGAAAGACGTTTAGGAATGCCCTCCGTCGACCCACGTATAGGTTGGCAGATTATGAAGAATTTATTAACGGATGAGTATTACCCTCCATACTGCCGCTCTCCGTCGTTTGATGATTTGAGTGAGTCGCCGCCTAAAATTTTGCATACATCGAACCAGCATGTTCCCCCGTACTCCCGTATGAGGACGTCTCATGATTTTATTTCTCCCCGCCTGGGCACTAGACCCTTTCCTGTTTATGAGAGTGTTCCTATCAGCGTGATTGAATCTGAGCTTGCGATTACGAGTACGCCCGTCACTGAGGACGATGCTGTTAATGTTGACAACATGAGTGACGATGAGGAGATTGGTTACCCGAGTGACTTGGATGAGGATTTCTCATTTGAGGAACCCTCTCCACTCCCTTTCGACGATATTTTGGAGCCATCCCCTTTGACTGTTGTGGAGCCTTTTGATGATCCTAAGTCGATTGATATTCTAGCTGAGTCAGAAGAGTTACAGTCTACTAAGAGCTTACCCAGTCGTGATTCCTTTGATGATCTGTTAGGACATGAGCTTGCTATTTCCAGTCCGAGACGTATGGAAGTGCCCGTTTCTGAGATTTTCACTGTAACTGATGTCAGGACTGATGTGTTGGAAGATTATTCTAGTAAAGGAGTTAAACTTTTGGAATACGATATTGAAGTGGAACCGAATGAGCATCCCCTAAAGCTAACTCTACCTAAACTTGAATGTGATTTTAACTCTCTACCATTTGTAACGCCTGATCTCGTTGTAGTGTTGCCGATCTATGATCCGATCACTGAATCTGAAATACATGATTACCCACATGATTTAGAAGACATGTCGGATGGTTTTTCAGTAAGAGCGAATCCACTGTTTGAATTTTCTTACGACTTTATTGGGTTGCGACCGGATGATCTTTATTGGAAGTCAAATCCGTGTTTTGAGGTTTTGAATTGGATTACTAATGGTACCTTGGCAATGGTGCCTTATGACGTGATGTCCCCTCGACAAACTTATTTGCCAAGCCCGGTCGCACGTATTTATCCCCCGCCTTTTGATGACCCATGCACGCACACGCTAGTGAACGTAGTTGCGAATGTTAAGTTGTGTTGCCCGCACGTCATGTCAAATCCGGGAGCGCCCCGTTCTATATATAGTGATGAGTGTTTTCCGTTAGCTTTTATTCATGACGTTTTAAAATTTAAATTTAAGTTTAAATCTAAAACTACGACGTTGTATGGCGTTGATTTCACCACTGCTTTTATTCATGACGTTTTAAAATTTAAATTTAAGTTTAAATCTAAAACTACGACGTTGTATGGCGCTGATTTCACCACTGCTTTTATAGCACCCGTGCCACCTGACTTGGTCCCGTTACTGCCCACTGTTAAAGCAAGTCACGTTGCACATGGGTTCTCCCCACACAGTTCTAAGATTGTTTGTTGGAATTGGAGAGTATCCTACCGTAATATAAGTGATTTGGTTTTGGTTTGTCTCGTCCCTGAACGGATGCCTCCGGGCACCTCAGAAATATTTATGAACCGGCCAGTCCATTATTTGCGAATCTTATGGAAATTTAGTAGCATGACATTTCTTGTAGAATTTTCCATTGATTGGGGCATCACTCCTATTTTCTACTTTTCATACTTTACGCGTCATGCTTCTATGCCCCTTGAAAAGTCTATCTCTCCGTTTACATATTCCACTATGCTTTCTATTGGGTTGGGTGGTGATAGTTTGTTTGGATCGTTCTCTTCTCCGGTCTCCATCGGAGGTATGTTGGTTGACGTTGTGGAAATACTTTGTTCTTATTTGTCTAATGCGTCTTTTAGGTCCCCCCCAAGACCACCTTTTGCTTTGCAGGTTTCTCTTCCTCAACGATTATACCCGGGACTACTCATCAGTGATGAGTATTTTTGAGTGGGGGAGGATTGATGGCGCCGTCATCCCCCGGCTTGTTGAATTGGAGTGTCCCCCTCTGGACGATGATGGCGACCCGGTACATGTCATAGATCCGCATCATGTTGCTGCAGAAGATACCCTTCCGGATGACTATGGTGACCAGGTTGATGTTGGTGCCGGCTCACACTTGATGTTCCCTCGCCGTCTTGAGATGATGATTTACTTGTTGGTGCCGTTGTTCGTCGCCATATGGAGCTTAAAGATCTTTATGACCGTGCCGCAAGTCGGAATGTTGAAACTTTGCCGCGACATCCACCGCCATCGCCGCGTCATTTTAATGTTGGAACTTTGCCGCGACATCCACCGCCATCGCCGCGTCATTTAAATTATTATTTCAGATTTTATAATTATGTTTTTAATTGGCCTATGTTTAGCCAAAGTTTTAATTATTTGTCATTTCATTTTGGCCTTTGTTTAGCCACATTTGGGGTGCTTATAACCCTTGTCTTTGTAAAGCCTATATAAGGCTATGTTGTATTGGATTTTGAGTAGAATGAATGAAAATTTAAGAACCTAATTTCAGATTTGGAATTATTTTCCCCTCTTCCCTCTTCCTCTTGGTCGCCCCCTTCCCTTCTCCTTCCCTCTTTGGCCGCCGGCCTCCCTCCTCCCCTTCCAAGGCTTCGGCCACCTCCTCTCCTCTTCCCTCCCCTCTATCTCCTTTCTCTACTCAAGGGATACCCCTAGCCGCCTCACCATCCTCATCCCAAAACGAAAAAAAAAAAGCCATCCCCTCCATTCAAATCCGTCGGCCACCCTTGGCATCCCCTCCAAAAAAAACGATTCCTTTGGTGAGATCCAAATCAGCCCCATCTTCTAATCCAAGAGAAGAATCGGCCAAAGCTTGCGGTGAATCTTGTGAAACTTCAACGGCGTCGGAAGGCAACGAAGAACTTGGAGTTTCCCTCCAACCGGCACGCTTTCGGTGGATCCGAAACGGAGCGATCCAAAGAGAGTTAAATCGGAATCATTCATTCCGGTTGGGTAACGAACGTCTCCACTCTTATGTGTTTCTCTCTTAGATCTTTTCATTGGGCATTTAGCATATCGTGTGATTTGTGATTGGTAGAATTTTCGTGGATAATATCTATTAAATTATTGTTATTGTTATTTGATTCCCATTTGAATTCGTGAGGCGTGGCGGCCCTCATTCTATTTCGTTGGGAGAGAACCACCCGTTATCCGAATCCTTATTTTCGGTGGTGTCTCTTTTGGTACAACGTACGCTCGATCGAACCGTATGGGTTCATTTCGCTTGAGAGGATCTTGGCCTATAGCCTTGATATTATCTTAAGGGGCCTAGCGAACCCCCCCGAATCCTATTAAATTAATTGTTGCAACTTGCGTAGTGGCTGTGTTTAATCTTCGTGTGAGCGTAATAGTAATTATAATTAAGCGAGCATGTGAATCCCTTAGCCGTTACGGTGTCGAAACCCGTAACCTACATCACTGAGATGGCATTGAGTGAGTAGAGCTCACTCAACGTCGTAGCTTGGATGGCGTTGAGTGAGCTGAGCTCACTCAACGCCATTGTACTTAGAATTTTTTCTGGCATCTTATTTTTGGCTGTGTGATGGTTCAGCTGAACCCGGCCGGTCTAAGAGTGGGTCGTTTTCTCCTATTAAGACTTAATAAAGTCTTACTTAATTTAAGTTGACCGGTCAAGCTTGACACGTGAACCGACAGCTTTGCAAAAGAGCAGTTACGGCCATGGCCGAGCCCCGGCCTTCATGGCCATCAATGGCATTTGATGCCATAGCCTTCCCCCTTCCCCTTTACGGCTGGATCCAACTCCTCCAGGGAAGAGGAGGAGTTTCCAGCCGTTAGCTTGCTGTCACAGAGCCGTTTCAGCCCCCACCATCATGACCGAGCCAAGCTATAATGGGCAATTAATGGCCACCAGCTTTTGGTCGTTTCCCCTCCTTAACCGAGCTTTTAAACGCCCTCATAGGCCTAAGAGAAAGTTTTCCCAGCCTTTACCAGAAGTTTTCAAGCCTCCCATTGTGCTATTGAGAATTCCGGCGACGCCACCACCGCACCAATGGCATCCCGATGGTCTGCACGCCTCTAGCCCGCGGACAAGGTCCTCCCCTCCTCTCTCTCTCTCTACGGGTAGATCTTAGCTTCCTTAGGATTAAGATTCGGGCTCAATTGAGCCCAATCGGAAGAGCTTCTCTTTCCAATTTTTCCGCAAAAATAAAGTCTCGGGCTCGCCGGAAAAAGCCTCTCCGGCGGCCGCGCCACCGCCCGGCGATGGCCACCACCTCAACGGAGGTGGTGGTGGCGGTGGCCGGCCAGGGAGGAGGCCGGACGGCCGATTGTGGGAGGGAGAAGTGCTCCCAGGTGCATGCTATCTAAATCGTCGACTGGAGGTTGAAGACAACCTCCCAGCCGACGGATCGACCTTTAAGATCTGTGCAAGTTATTTGATTAAAGTAAAATCTATATATTTTCTGAAATGTTTCTGCCTGTAAATTGCATTAATTCAAAAAAATACTTAGAGGCTCCTACAAAAAAAGTTGTCAACACCAATATTGTAGCTCTATGAGTCTAGGAAATTTTAAAATTTGTTACAAGTGATTTAGACCACTGGATAGACCTCAACACTCATTTTGGTGAGGTCTATCCATAGAACTGTCCTGACCTTAGAATAATTCCCCACTCCAATCCAGTCATCAAAATGACTTGAAATTTGGGGTGTGGCCTAATCTTACCTATATCTAAGTGCTGTCCAAAAATTAGGATTTTTGGAAAACATTTTTCTAAAGTTTTTAGAAAACTTTAATAAATCATGTGTATTTTAATTAAGTGCCCTAAACACCTCAAAACCCCCCCAAATTTGGGTGGGTGGCCTTAGAGGTCATAATAGGACACTGGAAAAAATTTCACATCATTTGGAGGTGTTTTGACTAGGGTTTTACTCAACCCTAGTTTGCCCCATAAAGGGGTATTTAGGGTAAATCACCCCCTTGAAAATTTGAGTGGTCACATCACCTCAACAGAGGCTGATATTTTGGCCACTAACTTTTTAGGGCATGACACACCCTCCAAGGGATTTTGAGGTGGTTTGGTGTAGGGTAGCCCTAAAACCCTAGGGTAGGTCCCTTAACGGGGATTTGTAGGGTTATGAAGGTCATAGGGTCAAATGACCTTGGACTGACTTGAAATTTGGTGTATAGGACCATAGGGCCATTATAGTTCTCTGGACAAAATCTTAGGGGATTTGGAGACAGTTAGACCACCTAAAATCCTAACCCTAGTTTAGGGCACCAATCTTAATTTGAACTATTATGCTAACATATGAACTACAAATCAAATAAAATTTGGGCAGGGTGATTTTCTGGTCTAAATGGCCATAATATAATTCTGTTGGGATCTTTGGGTTAATTTATACAGTACTTCATTCACAACTCTAGTTGTGCCCTAGATATTTTTTTTGATGATTCTGGAATTTTTGTTCACTGGAAAATTATGAAATCATGGATTAGAGCAACTTATAGTATGTTATACCTTCTGTATTTTTCTTGGGAGTTTTATCTGATTATTTTGGGTACTTTTTTCTTTAACTTACCATTTGGGATATGTAGTCAAAAATACTAATAATGCCCAATTATTTTTTGGAAAATTATGAAATTTGGTCAGTGGGTGTTTCAAACCATAATAGTCACCCTGTAATTTTCTCTGGATTTTTAGATAATTAAAAATAGTACCTCCTTCACTAAGCTAGGAAAATTAGTATTTTACATTAGAATAAATTCAGAGCCCAAATATTAGAGAAAAATCGTGGGACTTGGTTTCTGATAGTTTTAGGTCACCATAAAGCTTCTGTAATTTTGTTGTGATTTTTGGGTACATATTTACAGTACTTGCTTCATAATATAGTAGAGGTGGCCTAAAATGGTAAATTAGGAAATATATGCCTAAACACCTCTGAAATGTCTCAAAATTTGGAATTACTGCTTAAATGCCTCATAAGATTTTTACTGATTTTATGATGATTTATTGTTTGCTCATTAGTGCACTTCATGTTCATACTAGGGCATTGGGAGGCTTAGAATAAATAAATTAAATGCCTGATAATAGGAAAAATTTGGAAATATTGGACTTAGTTATATCATGTCATGATAGGCCTCCAATAAATATTATAGGAGATTCAAAAGACAATTTGGAGTACCTCCCCTTATATATCTCATGTATCTTAGGATGGTCTGTATAAAGTAAAATCACAGAAACTGAACTAGAGTGAGTAATGAACTTGGGGAGGTGGAATTTTGGTAGTTGCTGGGTTGGATAGGGCAAGTTATGTTTAAGTTCATTGTTGGAAGTCAGGATAAGTAGAGTGTGAGATTGGCTAGTGTTAAGTGGCGTTCGGGAACGACGAAAGATCGTCCACCCCGGGTAGGAGAGGAAGAGTCTTAATTCTCTAGAGCTAGGCCTAAAGTAATTTAAAAGGGATCGGGTAATGGGTATCAACCAATAATAATAAGTGCCTTGCGAAAGGGAACGGTGGGCTTCAGCTACCAACATAGTTCCTAGTGCCCTTTGAGAGCCCTTCACGGGGAATATCGGGGGCAGTCCCGGGCTAACGTAAACCGTAGGAATAATAAATTAAAGAGAAACAAGTATAACTAGGGTTGCACATACACACACCCCGATAGCTAGGCAGGTAGAATAAGTTGGTTTGGTTGCCATTCAGACGGTAGCTCTGTAGGTAGATGCACGGACAGGACAGTCCGGGGAGCCGAGGGCTCGAGGGTTTGAGTACAGAATAAGGTGGTGGGTCTTCGGTATTTGATTGTCGTTCACACCGACATCGGTACGTTGACTCGGCGGTGTGGGACACTTAGCCAAAGAAAGTCTGGTTGATATAGCCAGCACTAGTACGCGGATACTCTAGGTTGTGTTCTTCTAGGGGCGTACGAAAGGGCTAGGCCCGGTAGTGTGGATACCCGTCTAGGAGTGGGGGGCCCGAACCACTGTCTCTGTTTGCCACTACAGAGGTTCCTGGGAGTGAAGTTAGCTGCCCGAACAGGGGGAACTAAAGGTCTGTGCGCATAGAGTCGTGTGCGTAAGTTTCACTTGCATGAATCATGGCATAGCATATCACTACACTCATATTTGCATAAAACCGACACCCCAACGTATAAATCGGTATGGGACTTTTTATACGATGGGAGCCTTGTAGAAGACCCCTTAACTTATAAGTTTGTATGGGCATTCAAATAAGGTTACTTACTTACTTATTTACTTATTTGTTCTCTATCTGCCTTTTTATATAATTGCTACTTACTACATGTCTACTTTATTACCTACTACCGTAGAATTGCTAGATGTACTTTATTCTAGATAGTTGTTTATACACCATGATAGTTGTTAGATTAGCTCAATTGTCATCTGCTTGATTACTCTCCGTCTTTGTAGCTTCCCTTTCCTCCTCTCCGCTCGGTGCTTAGGAGTCGTGGGGGAGGGGTAGGGGATGATAGGGTTTAGTCTTTATGACTAATGGTTTTCGAACCACAACATTACAGGAGCTCCGGATGGGAGACAGGGACCAGCAGTCCAGGGACCAGTACCAGCGGAGTACGGTGCGCATGTAGGTGGGTCAGTCTAGCACCGATGCACATGCGACCAGCTCCGTGAGTGATTAGTATTTTTATAGCTTCCGCGATGAGTGATTTATAGTGAGGACTCTGATGTACCGGGCTCGAGCCCGTTTATCTATATTTCATCTGAACTGTATCTTTGCAGTACTTCTATTTTCTATTATTATCTATTGATGGACTGGTTGTGATTTTCTATTCATACATGTTTCTGTGGACTTGTTTACATTTTATGTATACTTACTTCTCTCTCTTTGTGATCGAAAAGGGCCGGCAGAATTGGCGTTTTGTAGTGGCGACCTTCCCGTGAGTCGGTACCACCGCAAAGCGGCAATTCTGGGCTAAGACCCCGGTGTTTGAAAAGAAAAAAAAAGGGGGGGGGGGTCTTACAAGTGGTATCAGAGGAGACCTCAATCGAAAGAGAAGTAGTCCACAAGACCTTGGGCCACCCCCGTGCGAGCTTAGTTTGTGGACAAACTAGCAGCGGAAGAAGTGGTGTGCCCATAAGGGAAATCACATGTGAAAGTCCATCCTACCCCTTCTTAAATTCCATTCATTCGCTCTCTAACAAATGGAATTTTTCCTTATAGCCTGGGACGAACCCTACATCACAGCAGGGGACACCTCAGGCTCCGAATGTGGTCCCGCCTCCGCCGGCTCCAGCTCCATTCCAGTAGACGGAGATGGGGCAAACACTGACGGCCATTCTGGAGGCCTTCAGAGCTCTGCAAGCCCCGGCTCCACAGCCAAACCCCGGGGACAATTGGATGACTGTCTTCCGGGGACTTTCCCCTCCATCCTACCTGGGGACGGAATCTGCAGTACGTACGGAGGAATGGTTAGATACCATTTATGAGACGTTTGCGGGGATTCGATGCCCCACCGAGGAGGCAGTTGCTTTGGCGGTCTCCTGCCTAGAGTCACACGGAAAGAGGTGGTGGAAATCTCAGCTGGACACCACCTTTGCGGGGATGGATTGCGCTGATATTACTTGGGAGAAGTTCAGAGCGGCGCTCTTAGGATATTTTTTACCTCAGTCAGCGAGGGGGACCTAGAGGATAGGTTCCTGCGGTTGAGGCAGGGGAACAGGACTGTGGTGGAGTATTATCACGAGTTCACTCACTGGGCCCGCTATGCGGATGCTTATCAGTTGGACGACGTTGGCTATGCCCGGAGGTTTTATAAGGGGCTGCAAGACGACATGAGACGGGCCCTCCTCTTCGTCTCAGAGGGGAGTTTGGCCAGGATTCTGGAGATGACTAATAAGAGAGAAGCGGATCAGCTTACATTGAAGAGCCGGAAGAGACCTGCTGATGATATAGTGATTGGAGGTCGTAGAGACCGTCCTCGAGGCCAGGTTATTGGGGAGAGAAGGAACGGGGATCAGCCTCGTCAGGAGTTTGGGCAGGAGCAGAGGAGTCAGGGGGTACTGGCTCCCCAGCCTTTACAGATGCTGGTAATGCCAAGGACAGCAGAGCAGGCACCGGTATGCTTTCAGTGCAATCAGCCGGGGCATATCAAGAGGAACTGCCCTATGAGGCGAGCACCCCCACCAGCACATCAGGGCGATCCACCTCCCCGACAGTTTGGCGGACGAGGACAGGACCGAGGACAAGGATTTCAGGATCGAGGCCGCAGGCCAGAGAGGGAGCAGGTGTATTCTCTAGACCTGACACAGCCCCGGAACCCGGAGCAGGTTATCGCAGGTATGGCAGTACTTTTAAGTTTTCTTCATATGAACTAGTATTCTAGACAACCTAGTTAGAAATTAAGAGAAGACAACACTTAAATACCCAAGGCATAGTCTTCGTTAGCGGCAAGCTCGCTCACACTCTCTTCGACACTAGGGCTTCGCACTCGTTCGTGTCGGAGGATTTCGTGAAAGGACTGGCAGGTGTGGAGCCATTCACCGGGAAGATGATGAGGGTGCGCCTACCTGATGGATCAGAGATAATGACCTCTGCTCATTGCAATATGGAAGCGAGGATCGGCGGGAAGGCGTTTGAGGCACCAGCGACGATTCTGAAGATCCCAGATTACGATCTGATCCTGGGCATGACTTGGTTGTGCTGGAACCATGCCCAGATCGACTGCGTGGCGAAGAGGATCACCGTGAGGCACGACGACTCCTTCATTGTCATTGAAGGTATTATACCAGCACCCCGCACCTTATTATCACCTGTGCAGGCCGTTAAGGCCCACTACAGGGGGAAGAAGTTTATCAGGTCCTTTTCGAGGCGTTCGTGGCCAAGGACTCCATTTCAGGTATTCTAATAGTGCGGGACTTCGTCGACGTGTTCCCGGAGAAGCTACCAGGTCTACCCCTGCACCGAGAGAAGGACTTTCAGATTCAGCTCGTACCGGGGGCTAAGCCGGTATCCAAAGCTCTCTATCGAATGGCCCCAAAGGATTTGGTGGAATTTCGAAGCCAGCTTCAGGAGTTAGTGGAGGCCAGGTTCGTTCGGCCTAGCTATTCACCATGGGGAGCTCCGGTGTTATTCGTTAAGAAGAAGGACGGGACTCTTCGACTGTGTATAGATTACCGGGCCCTGAACAGGTTGACGGTCCGGAATACTTATCCCTTACCAAGGATAGACGAGCTATTCGACCAGCTGGAGGGAGCCCATTGGTTCTCAAAGATGGATCTGAGGTCAAGGTACTACCAGCTTCGCATTCGAGAGGAGGACATCCCAAAGACGGCCTTCAGCTGCAGATATGGTTTGTACGAGTTTACCGTGATACCTTTTGGGCTCACGGATGCACCCTCCGCATTTATGACCTTGATGAACCGGGTGTTCGAACAGTATCTGGATGTCTTTGTTATCGTATTCATCGACGACATCCTTATCTATTCAAGGATGGAGGAGGAGCATGCGAGGCATCTGGCCTTGACTTTGGAGAAGCTGCGGGAGCATAAGATGTATGCCAAGTACAGAAAGTGCCAGTTCTGGCTAAAGGAGGTGGCCTTTGTGGGCCATGTCATCAGTGGAGCAGGTCTGGTAGTGGATCCGGCGAAGGTCCAGGCAGTACGGGATTGGCCACCACTAAAGTCGGCCTCGGATGTTCGAAGTTTCTTGGGACTTGCCGGTTATTACCGGAAGTTCGTAAAGGGGTTCTCTCAAATTGCCCTCACTCTTACGTCTCTGACGAAGAAGGAGTCCCCTTTTATTTGGACGCCACGATGCTAATCTGCCTTTCAGGAGCTGAAGGATCATCTCACCTCGGCTCCCATCCTTGCTCTTCCGTCAGGGAAGGAAGGATTCCAGGTGTACACAGATGCTTCCTATCAGGGGATGGGTGCCGTTCTGATATAGAACGAGCACGTAATAGCCTATGCCTCACGTTAGTTGAAGCAGCACGAGCAGAACTATCCCGTGCACGATTTGGAGATGGGGGGCAGCTGATTTCCACAGCAGACGGCCCGGTGGCCTCGGATCGGTCAGTCAACCTGGAGCCTATCAGGATCGATGACACGGCAGTGCGGGTCTTGCGACGGAAGAAGGTTCCGTTAGTCAAGGTTCTGTGGAACAATCATGGGCAGGAGGAGCATACATGGGAGCCACAGGACTTGATGCGGCAAAAATACCTGGAACTTTTCAATCAGGTATGCCTCACAACCCCTCTGGACAATCAATTTGCTTTCCCGATTTAAACCAATAGGACTGAAATTTCCAGAATAGGGGCTAATCTTTTGTTTATTGGGGTATACACCTAGTCAATTTGACGAATTGGTCTTAGATTTGAAACCGCACATAACAAACGTAACGTAGAGATGTAAATCTTTCAATTCTCATGGGATGTTACAAGCCCTTTTCTCCCGATAGGAGCCCCGTAGGCTTAACCTTGATTTCGGGGACGAAATCTTTGTTTTGTTTATTGGGATTTGTAACATCTCATTTCCAACTAGACCCCTGGGAGTGGTTTTGTCTTAACAAAACCCTAGGAAACCCAAGAATTTAAGTATATCGACCAAGATTTTGAGTCAAGGGGTGGTCACGCCCGTGACCGACCCGTCACGCCCGTGACCTAGGGCGTGACCCCTTCGATGATCGTCGACCTCGGGAAGACGATCGGCGAGCTCAGAAATTTCAACATGGGCCTGACACGCCCGTGACCAATCCGTCACGCCTGTGACCTTGGAATGGCGTTGAGTGAGTTAAGCTCACTCAACACCGTGGTCTGGATGGCATTGAGTGAGCTTAGCTCACTCAAAGCCATAAGCAGGATGGCGTTGAGTGCGTTGAGTGCACTCAACGCCATAAGTTTAATGGCGTTGAGTGCACTGACTGCACTCAACGCCATCTGGTGTCGTCAGGTTGGCGTTGAGTGAGCTGAGCTCACTCAACGCCGTAGACTGGATGGTGTTGAGTGAGCTTAGCACACTCAACGCCGTAAACGGTCAGGCGGGATGGCATTGAGTGCGTTGAGTGCACTCAACGCCATAAGTTGAACGACATTGAGTGCACTGACCGCACTCAACGCCATTTGGTGTTGTCTGGATGGCGTTGAGTTAGTAGAGCTCACTCAACGCCAAAATCTGGACGGCGTTGAGTGAGCTAAGCTCACTCAATGCCATCTTTTAAAAAGGACATATTATGGGTGGCGTTGAGTGAGCAGAGCTCACTCAATGCCATAATCTGGAGGGCGTTGAGTGAGCTGAGCTCACTCAACGCCATATTCTGGGATGGCGTTGAGTGAGCAGAGCTCACTCAACGCCGTAGCTTGGATGGCGTTGAGTGAGCTTAGCTCACTCAACGCCATTGTACTTAGAATTTTTTCTAGCATCTTATTTTTGGCTGTGTGATGGTACAGCTGAACCGGGTCGGTCTAGGAGTGGGCCGTTTTCTCCTATTAAGACTTAATAAAGTCTTACTTAATTTATGTTGACCGGTCAAGCTTGACACGTGAACCGACAGCTTTGCAAAAGAGCAGTTACGGCCATGGCCGAGCCCCGGCCTTCATGGCCATCAATGGCATTTGATGTCATGGCCTTCCCCCTTCCCTTTTACGGCTGGATCCAACTCCTCTAGGGAAGAGGAGGAGTTTCCAGCCGTTAGCTTGCTGTCATAGAGCTATTTCAGCCCCCGCCATCATGGTCGAGCCAAGCTATAATGGGCCATTAATGGCCACTAGTTTTTGGTCGTTTCCCCTCCTTAACCGAGCTTTTAAACGCCCTCAGAGGCCCAAGAGGAAGTTTTCCCAGCCTTTACCTGAAGTTTTCGAGCCTCCCATTGTGCTATTGAGAAATCCGGCGACGCCACCACCGCACCAATGGCATCCCGACGGTCTGCACGCCTCCATCCTGCGAACAAGGCCCTCCCCTCCTCTCTCTCTCTACGGGTAGATCTTAGCTTCCTTAGGATTAAGATTCGGGCTCAACTGAGCCCGATCGGAAGAGCTTCTCTTTCCAATTTTTCCGCAAAAAGGAAGTCTCGGGCTCGCCGGAAAAAGCCTTTCCGGCGGCCGCGCCGCCGCCCGGCGATGGCCACCACCTCAACGGAGGTGGTGGTGGCGGTGGCCGGCCAGGGAGGAGGCCGGACGGCCGGCTATGGGAGGGATAAGTGCTTCCAGGTGCGTGCTATCTAGACCGTCGGCTGGAGGTTGAAGACAACCTCCCAGCCGACGGATCGACCTTTAAGATCTGTGCAAGTTATTTGATTAAAGTAAATTCTATATATTTTCTGAAATTTTTCTGCCTGTAACTTGCATTAATTCAAAAAAATACTTAGAGGCTCCTAAAAAAAGTTGTCAACACCAATATTGTAGCTCTATAAGTCTAGGAAATTTTAAAATTTGTTTCAAGTGATTTAGACCACTGGATAGACCTCAGCACTCATTTTGGTGAGGTCTATCCATAGAACTGTCCTGACTTAGAAAAATTCCCCACTCCAATCCAGTCATCAAAATGACTTTAAATTTGGGGTGTTTCCTAATCTTACCTATATCTAAGTGCTTTCCAAAAATCAGGATTTTTGGAAAACATTTTTCTAAAGGTTTTAGAAAAATTTTATAAATAATGTGTATTTTATTTAAGTGCCCTAAACACCTCAAAATCCCCCCAAATTTGGGTGGGTGGCCTTAGAGGTCATAATAGGACACTGGAAAAATTTTCACCTCATTTGGAGGTGTTTTGACTAGTGTTTTACTCAACCCTAGTTGGCCCCATAAAGGGGTCTTAGGGTAAATCACCCCCTTGGTAATTTGAGTGGTCGCATCACCTCAACAGAGGCTGATATTTTGGCCACTGATTTTTTAGGGCATGACACACCCTCCAAGGGAGTTTGGGGTGGTTTGGTGTAGGGTAGCTCTAGAACCCTGGGGTAGGTCCCTTAACGGGGATTTGTAGGGTTGTGAAGGTCATGGGGTCAAATGACCTTGGACTGACTTGAAATATGGTGTAGAGGACCATAGGGCCATTATAGTTCTCTGGACAAAATCTTAGGGGATTTAAAGACAGTAAGGCCACCTAAAATTCTAACCCTAGTTTAGGGCACCAATCTTAATTTGAACTATTATGCTGACATATGAACTATAAATCAAATAAAATTTGGGCAGGGTGAAATTATGAAATTTGGAAAATTATTTTTTGGAAAATTATTTTTTGGTCAGTGGGTGTTTCAAACCATAATAGTCACCCTGTAATTTTCTATGGATTTTTAGATAATTAAAAATAGTACCTCCTTCACTAAGCTAGGAAAATTAGTATTTTACATTAGAATCAATTAAGAGCCCAAATATTAGAGAAAAATCATGGGACTTGGTTTCTGATAGTTTTAGGTCACTATAAAGCTTCTGTAATTTTCTTATGATTTTTGGGTACATATTTACAGTACTTGCTTCATAATATAGTTGAGGTTGCCTAAAATGGTAAATTAGGAAATATAGGCCTAAACACCTCTAAAATTTCTCAAAATTTGGAATTACTGCTTAAATGCCTCATAGGATTTTTACTGATTTAATGATGATTTATTGTTTGCTCATTAGTGCACTTCATGTTCATACTAGGGCATTGGGAGGCATAGAATAAATAAATTAAATGCCTGATAATAGGAAAAATTTGGAAATATTGGACTTAGTTATATCATGTCATGATAGGCCTCCAATAAATATTATAGGAGATTCAAAAGACAATTTGGAGTACCTCCCCTTATATATCTCATGTATCTTAGGATGGTCTGTATAAAGTAAAATCACAGAAACTGAACTAGAGTGAGTAATGAACTTGGGGAGGTGGAATTTTGGTAGTTGCTGGGTTGGATAGGGCAAGTTATGTTTAAGTTCATTGTTGGAAGTCAGGATAAGTAGAGTGTGAGATTGGCTAGTGTTAAGTGGCGTTCGGGAACGACGAAAGATCGTCCACCCCGGGTAGGAGAGGAAGAGTCTTAATTCTCTAGAGCTAGGCCTAAAGTAATTTAAAAGGGATCGGGTAATGGGTATCAACCAATAACAATAAGTGCCTTGCGAAAGGGAACGGTGGGCTTCAGCTACCAACATAGTTCCTAGTGCCCTTTGAGAGCCCTTCACGGGGAATACCGGGGGCAGTCCTGGGCTAACGTAAACCGTAGGAATAATAAATTAAAGAGCAACTAGTATAACTAGGGTTGCACATACACACAGCCCAATAACTAGGGAGGTAGAATAAGTTGGTTTGGTTACCATTCAGACGGTAGCTCTGGAGGTAGATGCACGGACGGGACAGTCCGGGGAGCCTAGGGCTCAAGGGTTTGAGAAAAATAATAAGGTGGTGGGTCTTCAGTATTTGATTGTCGTTCACACCGACATCAGTACATTGACTCGGCGGTGTGGGACACTAAGCCAAAGAAAGTCTTGTGGATATAGCCAGCACTAGTATGCGGATACTCTAGATTGTGTTCTTCTAGGGGCGTACGGAAGGGCTAGGCCCGGTAGTGTGGATACCCGCCTAGGAGTGGGGGGCCCGACCCACTGTCTCCGTTTGCCACTACGGAGGTTCCTGGGAGTGAAGCTAGCTGCCTGAATAGGGGGAACTAAAGGTCTGTGCGCATAGAGTCTTTTGCGTGAGTTGCACTTTCATGAATCATGGCATAGCATATCACTACACTCATATTTGCATACAACCGACACCCCAACGTATAAATCGGTATGGGACTTTTTATACGATGGGAGCCTTGTAGAAGACCCCTTAACTTATAAGTTTGTATGGACATTCATATAAGTTAAGGTTACTTACTTACTTATTTACTTATTTGTTCTCTATCTGCCTTTTTATATAATTGCTACTTACTACATGTCTACTTTATTACCTACTACCGTAGAATTGCTAGATGTACTTTATTCTAGATAGTTGTTTATACACCATGATAGTTGCTAGATTAGCTCCATTGTCATCTGCTTGATTACTCTCCACCTTTGTAGCTTCCCTTTCCTCCACTCCGCTCGGTGCTTAGGAGCCGTGGGGGGAGGGGTAGGGGATGATAGGACTTAGTCTTTATGACTAATGGTTTTCGAACCACAACATTATAGGAGCTCCGGATGGGAGACAGGGACCAGCAGTCCAGGGACCAGTACCAGCGGAGTACGGTGCGCATGGAGGTGGGTCAGTCTAGCACCGGTGCACCTGCGACCAGCTCCGTGAGTGATTAGTATTTTTATAGCTTCTGCGATGAGTGATTTGTAGTGAGGACTCTGATGTACCGGGCTCGAGCCCGTTTATCTATATTTCATCTGAACTGTATCTTTACAGTACTTCTATTTTCTATTATTATCTATTGATGGACTGGTTGTGATTTTCTATTCATACATGTTTCTGTGGACTTGTTTACATTTTATGTATACTTACTTCTCTCTCTTTGTGATCGAAAAGGGCCGGCAGAATTGGCGTTTTGTAGTGACGACCTTCCCGTGAGTCGGTGCCACCGCAAAGCGGCAATTCTGGGCTAAGACCCCAGTGTTCGAAAAGAAAAAAAAGGGGGGGGGGGGGTCTTACAAGCTGTCCCATCCCATCCGAGAAGAGGTGGAAAAGCTCCTGAAGGGAGGGTTTGTATCGGAGATCCAGTATCAAGGCTGGTTCTCCAATGTGGTGATGGTCAAAAAAGGGAATGGTCGTTGGAGGATGTGTATTGATTTTTCCCTTTTAAATAAAGCATGTCCCAAGGATTGTTACCCCCTTCCTCGAATCGACGCGCTGGTTGACACAGCCGTCGGTTTTTCTCTAATGAGCTTTCTAGATTCATTTTTAGGTAATCACCAGATCAGGTTACACCCACCCGACATGAAAGATGTTTCCTTCATCACAGGAGAGGGGTGCTACTGTTACAAAATGATGCCCTTTGGGCTAAAAAATGCAGGGACGACTTATCAGAGAATGATGGACCGGGTCTTCCGAGAGAAGAAGGGAAGGAACTTGGAGGTGTACATGGATGACCTCATGATCTAGAGTCGGGATGCGTACTCTCACCTCCAAGATCTGCAGGAGACCTTCAGCACCATGCGAAAATATAAAATGAGGCAAAACTCCTTGAAGTGTGTCTTCGGGGCGAGTAGGGGAAAGTTCCTAGGTCATCTTCTTACTCCTGTGGGGGTAGAACCAAACCCCAATAAGGTGAGGGTGATCACGGAGTTGGGGTCACCTCAGAATGCCAAGGAAGTCTAATGCCTGGCAGGGAAGTTGGCTGGGCTGAGAAGGTTCCTCTCTCGGGTAGGAGAGAAATGCTCGCCTTTCTTCAAAGCGTTGAGAGGATGCCAGAAATTTGAATGGTTCGAGGAGTAAGAGAGGGCTTTCCAAGCCTTAAAGAGGCAACTAACTCAGGCTCTGCTTCTTAAGGGTCCAAAGTAGGGGGAAGATCTATCCCTATACCTTAGGGTCGTGGATGAGGCCCTGAGCTTCATCCTGGTCTGGGAGGAGGGAAAGAAGCAGCTGTTAATTTACTATGTAAGCAGGCTCCTGAGAAAGGTGGAGCTTCAACACCCAATTTTGGGGAAATTGGCTTTCACTTTAGTCATCTCGGCTTGTAGGCTCCGACCTTACTTCTAAGTGCATTCAATCTGGGTTGTGACTGACCATACCCTTTGCAACATATTTAAGGGGATGGAACACTTGGGAGTACTTCCAAAGTGGTCGGTAGAACTAAGCGAGTTCGACATTTCTTTTGTCCTTTGCCTCTCGATCAAGGCCCTGGCAATGGCCGACTTCTTGGCCGACTATGTGGTCGAGGTGGCGGAGACCGAGCTCACTCTTTCAATCCCTTTGAAGGTAAAGGTGGATGGCACTTTCGGAAGGACTCCTTGGGAGTAGGAGTGATCCTAGAGAGCCCTCAAGGGACAAGGATAGAGCAGACATTGGTCATCCATTTTTCCATTACCAATAACCAAGCATAGTATGAGGCCGTAATCGCAAGGTTGCGTCTAGTAATGGAACTAGGAGTGCAAGACGTGGAGGTACAAACGGACTCTATGGTGGTGACCTCTCAAATCAATGGTGAGTTCGATGCGAGTGAGCCTACCCTCCAGTTGTATTTGGTAAAGGTAAAGGGAGGCATCAACACGTTCCAAATGTTCTCCATCCGGCATATGCGGCAGGAAGAAAATGAGCAAGTAGATCAACTGGCCAAGTTAGGACCCTGTGCGGGAGGAACCTTGACTGACATGTTCCGCCCTTCCATTGAAGAAGGAGAGTTGATGGAAGTGGATCGGCGCCCCTCCTGGATGGATCCCTTCCCTGCTTTCTTGTCCATAGGGGAGTTCATGGAAGGCATGGGCAAAAAGCGCTTCAAGTATAAGTTGGCATATTATCTAATGCGTGATGGGAGGCTATACATGAAGACAATCTCAGGACTGATAGCACGTTGTGTGGCTGAGGAAGAGGTTCCAAGAATCTTAGAGAAAGTGCATGCAGGGGAGTGTAGGAGACACTCAAGGAGTAGTACTCTGGAGGGGAGAATAGTCAAGCAAGGGTATTTTTAGCTGACCTTAAACCGGGATGCCACCAAGTTCATCAAGAAATGCCAGAAGTGCCAGCTGTTTGCCCCTCTCCAACTGCTACCAGCTCAGAGGCTCAGAAGCATCGCCGCACCTGGCCCTTCTCTATTTGGGGTTGATCTAGTAAGACCCTTCCCCCAGGAGAGTGGGTAGAGAAGATTCTTGTTGGTCATGATCAACTATTTTTCTATGTGGTTGGAGGTCATGGCACTGGCCAAGGTGACCTCCCAGGTATTTCGAAATTTTTTATGGGGAGAAATCATTTGTCGGCACGGGTTGCCCCAGGCTATTATCACGGACAATAGGCCACAGTTCGCTAGCGCTGAATTCATCAGTTTCTGTGGCCAACTCGAGATTTATCTTAGGTTCGTATCTGTCCACCACCCAGGAGTAACGGGCAGGTGGATGCGGCGAACAAGATCATCATGAATTTGTTGAAAAAGAAGGTGGAAAATCTGAAGGAGAGTTGGGTGGAGCAACTCTCTTCGGTCCTTTGGGCCCTTAGAACCAATCCTAATACGACAATAGGGGGGACCCCCTTCAAGCTCTCCCACGGTTGCGTTGCTGTGCTCCCGATAGAGTTCAAGGTCTGGAAACTGGGAGTATTAGAGGCAGAAGAAAGTGGAGAGGAATGGAGGGTCGAGAACGAGAATGAGCTGTGACTCTCTCTGGATCTGACAGAGGAACTCCACGATGTGTCCATTAACAAGAAAGAAGAAATTAAGCGGAGGATAGCCAAATACTTTGATAAACATGTTAGAATAAAATAATTCACAGGAGGAGACCTGAAAAAGGTGGATGTCGCAGAAAGGTCAGCAACAATAGAAAAGTTTAACCCAAATTGGGAGGGTCCATACATAGTTAAGGAAACATTGAGATCAGGAGGGTATTGCCTCCAAGATATGGAGGGGGAGACTCGATGTCACACTTGGAAGCGACGATTTGAAGCATTTCTATCCTTAAGCCATGTATGTAACCTCTTTTTCCAATATGAGATCCCTTGGTATTCCGGACCTTTTGCAATGATTTGCAGGAATAGGTGTTGTCCCCCATATTGACCCCGAGTAGATCCCGCTATCAGGCTCCCATTAGCTGGCAGGGATGGAAGTCACTCAATGGTGTCTCTTAAGCTATCCCCGAGCAGATCTCGCTGTCAGGCTCGCACTAGCTGGCAGGGCTGGATGTCACTCGATGGTGTCTCCCAAGCTGACCCTAAGCAGATCCCGCTGTCAGGCTCCCGCTAGATGGCATGGATGGATGTCACTCGATGGTGTCTCCCATATTGACCCCGAGCAGAACCCGCTTCCAGACTCTCATTAGCTGGCAGGGCTGAAAGTCACTCGATGGTGTCTCCCAAGTTGACCCCGAGCAAATCCTGCTGCCAGGCTCCCATTAGCTGGCAGAGCTGGATGTCACTCGGTGGTGTCCCCCATGTTGACCCCAAGCAGATTTTGCTACCAAGCTCCCATTAGCTGGCAGGAATGGAAGTCACTCGATGGTGTCTCCCAAGCTGACCCCGAGCAGATCCCGTTGTCAGGCTCCCACTAGTTGGCAGGGCTAGATGTCACTCGATGGTGTCACCCAAGCTGACCCGAGCAGATCCCACTTCCAGGCTCCCACTAGCTGGCAGGGCTAGATGTCACTCGGTGGTGTCTCCCATGTTGACACCAAGTAGATCCCAGTGTCACTAGTAGGCAGGGCAAAAAATCATTCGGGGACGCAAAGATGTTGGATCCAAAAAAATCCATCTAATAAGGCCTTAGGTAGTCGAGATCTCGCCAACAAGTGGGGGCCATAACCACTTGGCAAAATAGTGATAAAAGAGGGCGAATCAAGTCGATTGGGGGTGGATCTCACTGATCGGGGCACTCACATACCTCAAGGCTAGGAAGCCGAGCTTAACCCTCTGATCATACTTAGTCCCCAAGGGTTTGTGTGAGAACTAGCAGGCAAGTGCACAGTCACGGGGCCGCTCTCGGTGACTGCTACCCAACCCATCGCTTTTTCAACTTAGGAAAATCAGGCCTCGTAATGACCTGTCCGATTATCCGAAGATAACGGGTTCAGGCACGGAGAGTGGTCTAACCCCTATTACTAGGGGAGAGATCTTGAGGCCTTCGCATAGGTATGCATTGTAACATCCCATTTCCGGCTAGACCCCTAGGAGTCGGTTGGTTGTGGTAGAACCCTAGGGAGCCCAAAACTTGAAATAAATCGACTAAGGAATCGGCTCACGGGTTGGTCACGCCCGTGACCCGCCATGTCACGCCCGTGACAAGGGCGTGACACGCTCGACGATCGTCGATCCCAACTCGACGATCGTCGAACCAAATTCGGCCATACGGGTCTGTCACGCCCGTGACCCTCCAGGTCACGCCCGTGACAAAGGGCGTGACACGCTCGACGATCGTCGAACCCCACTTCGACGATCGTCGACCCAAAATTGACCACGCGCCATGTCACGCCCGTGACTTGCATTGTCACGCCCGTGACATTGGGCGTGACCGCGCTCGACGATCGTCGATTTCTGTTCGACGATCGTCGACCCAGAACTAGTCATCAGGCATGTCACGCCCGTGACCTGCATTGTCACGCCCGTGACATTGGGCGTGACCACGCTCGACGATCGTCGATTTCAGCTCGACGATCGTCGACCAGAATTAGTCACCAGGCCTGTCACGCCCGTGACCCCAGTGTCACGCCCGTGACCACCCTTCGACGATCGTCGATCTCAGTTCGACGATCGTCGAACCCAGAACTGCTAACCGGGCCTGTCACGCCCGTGACCTATGTGTCACGCCCGTGACCAAGGCCGAAACGTCAGCCAGACTGGAAGTTTCGGTAACCGACGCTTTAATAAATTCTGGCTGTGGGAATGAAAAATCAAGAGTATTTATGGGTCGTTCCCTACTTTAATTATGTTAATAATTAAGGAAAGTGGGTCCAATAGGAAACTGCCACCTGGCAAGCACCTCTTCATTTCCAACTTTCCAACTGCCATTCGGCATAACCGAAACGTCATAAGAATATGATTAATGGCCGCCAACGTTTCATCTCCAACGTTTCACCCTTTCCCCTCCCCATTTCCTCATCTATAAAAGATTCCTGAGTGCAAGAGGAAAAGGTTACACTCCCTCAACTGTTCAGACTTCCTCCTTGCTGTTGAAGAATTTCCGGCGACCCCACCACCGCGCAAATGGCTTCCCGACGCTCTGCACGCCTTCAACCCGCGAACAAGGTCCTCCCCTCCCTCTTCTTCTGCGGATAGATCTTAGGAATCGTTAGGAGAGATATCGGGCTCAAAAGAGCCAGATCGGGTGAGCGTAATGGTGGTTTTCCGAAAATATCATGGTGGCGGGTTCGCCGGAAACCGCCTCTCCGGCGGCCGTGCCGCCGCCCGACGTTAGCCCTCGCCTCAACGGAGGTGGTGGTGGTGGTGGCCGGCCAGGGAGATGGCTGGGTGGCCGGGAAATAGCTTGGAAAGGCTACAGGAAAATTAGGTTTTCAGTCTCTGGTTCGGGCTGTAGAAGAAGATGAACAGTGCCTTTAATTAGATTTTATTTGTAAAATCAATTTCTGAATGAGATTTCTGTCATGTTAAATAATTTGGGAAAAATACTTAGAGGCTCCTACAGGAAAAGTGGTCAACCTAGAAACTGTAGCCCTTGAAGTCTAGTTTTATTCAAAATTAATTTCATTCAATTTGGATTCCTGGTTAGACCACAGCACCCTTTTTGGTGAGGTCTATCCAGAGGGCTGCCTTGACCTTAGAAAAATTCCCCACTCCAATCCAGTCGTCCAAACGACTTGAAATTTGGGATGTGGTCTAATCTTACATATATCTAGGTGCTATCCAAAAATGAGAATTTTTGGAGAATATTTTTCTATAGTTTTTAGAAAAATTCAATAATCCTAGCCGAATTTAATTAGGTGGTTAAATAATTTCCAAACCCTCCCAAATTTTGGTGAGTGGTCCCTGGGTTCACCATAAGGTTCTGTATAATTTTTCATCTCATTTGGAGATGGTTTGGTTTAGAATTGATCAACCCTAAGTTTTGCCCTAATAAGGGGTCTTAGGTTAAAAGTGCACTTTTGAAGTTTGAGTGGTGAGATCACCTCAACAGAGGCTGAGATTTTACCACTGGCTAGTAATGTTCTCTAGCACCCCCTCATGGAGTTTGGGGTGGATCGGGGTAAGTTTACCCTAAGGACCAAGGCCAAACCCTAAGGATGGATCTTGGTGGTTTGTGAAGGTCATGTGGTCAAATGACTTTGGCTTGACCCGAGGTCGGGTTATGAGAACCATAGGGCTAATATAGTTCTCTGGATGAAATTTTAGTGGATTTGGAGATCGTTGGGATGTCTAAAAACCTAACCCTAGTTTAGGGCGCAAAACTTATAGAGATAGGAAATGACACCAAACCACATTGAAAAGTGATGAGAATTGGGTAGAGTGGATTATAGGGGTAGTACAAGCTCTGGATATTTTTCTATGAATTTTATGCTCACTATTTTGGGTACTTCTTTAATGAATTGGTAGTTGCATGATTTGCTTAGAAAATTTATTAGAGTGTACAAACTTCCTGGAAAAATTGATAAAATATAGGCAGAGAACCTTTGTTATGATTTTAAAACTCTATGAATTTTTATGGGATTTTTAGAAGCTTAATTCTAAGGCTTGCTTCATTAAGTGTTATTTATCATGGATATTGGATTAAATCTATTTTGGTGCTTAGCAAGCTGAATAAATTATGATTCTCTGCACAAAGATCTTTTATATATCATACTACTGACTAGTGATTTTTCTATAATTTTTAGATGAATAATTTCTGTACTTCCTTCATTAAGTAGGATTAACGTGATTATACTGACTAAATTAATTAGAGGTTAAATACTTTCTATAAAAATCTGAGAATTTGCATTTGAGGTTATCTTGCTGTTATTTAATGAACTTAATTTTTGGGTGGCCATAACTTAAGAATATCATATAGTTCATGTTAAAAAATACCCATGGCCAATCTTTGAGAAAAATAAAATAAATATCAGATTAATTAGGAAAATTATAAATTCCTGGATTTAAGCTAATTAAGTCATGATAGTCCTCCAGTAAATATTATAGGAGATTTGGAAGATAATTTGGAGTACCTCCCCTTGTGTACCACATATAGCTTAGGATGGTCTGCATTTAGTAAAACCACGGAATTCTGATAATCGATGGTTGGTAGGGCAAATTTAGAATGAGTTCATTATTAGAAGTCAGGATAAGTAGAATGTGGGACTGGTTAGGATAAGAGAGTACGGGAACGACGAAAGATCGTCCGTCCCGGGAGGAAGAGGAAGAGTCTTAATACGCTAGGGTTAGATTCATTATAACATTAAAAGGGGATTGGGTAAAGGGTAGACAACCAATAATAATAAGTGCCTTGCGAAAGGGAACTTCGGGCCGTAATGCACCGTCTTGGTTCCTAGTGCCCCTTGAGAGCCCTTCACGGGGTATACCGGGGGCAGTCCTGGGCTAACGTAAACCATAGGAGTAATAAATCAAAAGAGCAACTAGTATAACTAGGGTTGCACACACTCACTCCCCAGTAGCTAGGAAAGTAGAATTATAGGATTACTTGCCATCAGACAGTAGCTCTGAAGGTAGATGCACGGACAGTACTGTCCGGGGGGCCGCGGGCTCGAGGGTTGGAGTACGGAGAAAGGTGGTGGGTCATCGGTACTAGGCGATCGATCACACCGACAGCGGTACGATGACTCGGTGAAAAGTCTGGAGGGTACATCCAGCAGCAGTACGCGGATACTCTAGGTTGTGTTCTTCTAGGGGCGTACGGAAGGGCTAGGCCTGGTAGTGTGGTTACCCGCCTAGGAGTGGGGGGCCCGACCCACTGTCTCCGTTTGCCACTACGGAGGTTCCTGGGGGTGAAGCTAGCCTCCCGAACAGGGGGAACTAAAGGTCTGTGCGCATAGAGTCGTGTGCGTGGGTTGCACTTGCATGAATCATGGCATAGCATGTTTGCATATAACCGTCACCCCAACGTATAAATCGGTATGGGACTTTTTATACGATGGGAGCCTTGCAGAAGATCCCTTAACTTATAAGTTTGTATGGGCATTCATATAAGTTAAGGTTACTTACATACTTACTTACTGTTCTCTAGTTGTCTTTTTATATAAATTGCTTCTTATTAATTGTTCTACCTATTACAACATTTATACTGCTCCCCGATATAACTTGCTAGTTAGGTCCGCCGACACTTGCTTGTCTATTCTCCACTTTTGTAGCTTCCCTTTCCTCCTCTCCGCCCGGTGCTTAGGAGCCGTGGTGGGAGGGGTAGGGGATGATAGGGCTTAGTCTTTATGACTAATGGTTTTCGAACCAAACATTACAGGAGCTCCGGATGGGAGACAGGGACCAGCACCAGCGGAGTACGGTGCGCATGGAGGTGGGACAGTCTAGCACCGGTGCACCTGCGACCAGCACCGTGAGTGATTAGCATTTTCTTAGCTTCCGCGATGAGAGACTTGTAGTGAGGACTCTGATGTACTGGGCTCAAGCCCATTTATCTATTTTCCTATTATTGTATTGATGGACTGGATATGATCCTCTTTTATATACATGTTTTCTGTGGACTTGTTTACACTTTTGTATAAATGCTTCTCTCGTTTGTGATCGAAAAGGGCCGGCAGAATTGGCGATTTGTAGTGGTTGCCTTCCCGAGATGTCGGTGCCACCGCAAAGCGGCAATTCTGGGCTAAGACCCCCGGTGGTTGAAAAAGAAAAAAAAAAGGGGGTCTTACAAGTGGTATCAGAGGAGACCTCGATCGAAAGAGAAGTAGTCCACAGAAACCTTGGGCCACCCCCGTGCGAGCTTAGTTTGCGGACAAACTAGCAGCGGAAGCAGTGGTGTGCCCATAAGGGAAATCACATGTGAAAGTCCATTATAACTCTTCTTAAATTCCATTCATTCGCTCTCTAACAAATGGAATTTTTGCTTGTAGCCTGCGACGAACCCTACATCGCAGCAGGGGACACCTCAGGCCCCGGATGTGGTCCTGACTCCGCCAGCACCCATTCCGTTCCAGCAGACGGAGATGGGGCAAACATTGACGGCCATCCTGGAGGCCTTCAGAGCTCAGCAAGCCCCGGCCCCACAGCCGAACCCCGGGGCCAATTGGATGACTGTCTTCCGGGGACTTGCCCCTCCATCCTACCAGGGGACGGAGTCCGCAGTACATACGGAGGAGTGGTTGGACACCATTTCCGAGATGCTGGCAGGGATTCGATGCCCCACGGAGGAGGCAGTTGCCTTGGCAGTCTCCTGCTTAGAGTCACACGGAAAGAGATGGTGGAAATCTCAGCTGGACACCACCTTTGCAGGGGTGGATTGTGCTGATATTACCTGGGAGGAGTTCAGAGCAGCGCTCTTGGGACACTTTGTACCTCAGTCGGCGAGAGATGACCTGGAGGATAGGTTCCTGCGGTTGAGGCAGGGGAGCAGGACTGTGGTGGAGTACTATCAGGAGTTCACACACCTGGCCCATTATGCGGATGCTTACCAGTTAGACGATGCTGGCTATGCCCGGAGGTTTTATAAGGGGCTGCAGGATGACATGAGGCAGGCCCTCCTTTTCGTTTCAGAGGGGAGTCTGGCCAGGATTCTGGAGATGGCTAAGAAGAGAGAGGCGGATCAGCTTACAGTGAGGAGCCGGAAGAGACCGGCTGATGATACAGTGATTGGAGGACGTAGAGACCGCCCTTGAGGCCAAGTTATTGGAGAGAGAAGGAACGGGGATCAGCCCCGTCAGGAGTTTGGGCAGGAGCAGAGGACTCGGGGATATTGGCTCCCCAGCCTATACAGATGCTGGAAATGCCAAGGACGGCAGGGCAGCCACCGGTATGCTATCAGTGCAACCAGCCGGGGCATATCAACCGGAACTGCCCTGTGGGGCGAGCACCCCCACCAGCACATCAGGGCGCTCCACCCCCCAGACAGTTTGGCGGACGAGGACAGGACCGAGGACGAGGATTTCAGGATCGAGGCCATAGGCAAGAGAGAGAGCAGGTGTACGCTCTAGACCTGACACAGCCTCGGAACCCGGAGCAGGTTATCACAGGTATGGCAGCACTTTTAAATTTTCTTCATACAAACTACTATTTCAGACGTAACCTGCTTAGAAATTTAAGAGAAGATGAACTGCAACAAAATACTAAGACACTTAATCACCCCAGGCATAGTTTTCATTAGCGGCAAGCCCGCTCACACCCTCTTTGACACCGGTGCGTCGCAATCATTCGTGTCAGAGGATTTCGTGAAAGGACTGGCAGGAGTGGAGCTGAGCACCGGGAAGATGCTGAGGGTGCGCCTACCCGATGGATCGGAGATATTGACCTCTACTCATTGTGATATGGAAGCAAGGATCGGCGGAAAGGTGTTTGAGGCACCAGCGACGGTTTTGAGGATGCCAGATTACGATCTGATTCTGGGCATGACCTGGCTGTACTGGAACCATGCCCAGATCGATTGCGTGGCGAAGAGGATCACCGTGAGGCACGGCGACTCCTACATTGTTATCGAAGGTATTATATCAGCACCCCGTACTTTACTATCGTCTGTGCAGGCCGTGAAGGCCCACCTGCAGGGGGAAGAGGTTTATCAGATCCTCTTTGAGGCGGTCGTAGCCAAGGACTCCATTGCAGATATTCCAGTGGTGCGGGACTTCGCCGACGTGTTTCCGGAGAAGCTACCAGGGTTACCCCCGCACCGAGAGAGGGACTTTCAGATTCAGCTCATACCGGGGGCTAAGCCGGTATCCAGAGCTCCCTATCGAATGGCCCCAAAGGAGCTGGTGGAATTCCGGAGTCAGCTTCAGGAGTTAGTGGAGGCCGGGTTCGTCCGACCTAGCTCTTCACCATGGGGAGCTCCGGTGCTGTTCGTTAAGAAGAAAGACGGGACCCTCCGACTGTGCATAGATTACCGGGCTCTGAACAGGTTGACGGTCCGGAACACTTATCCCTTACCACGGATAGATGAGCTTTTTGACCAGCTGGAGGGAGCTCATTGGTTCTCAAAGCTGGATCTGAGATCAGGATACTACCAGCTTCGCATTCGGGAGGAGGACATCCCGAAGACGGCGTTCAGCAGCAGATACGGCTTGTACGAGTTTACCGTGATGCCGTTCGGGCTCACGAATGCACCCTCCGCATTCATGACTTTGATGAATCGGGTGTTCGAGGAATACCTGGATGTCTTCGTCATTGTATTCATCGACGACATCCTCATCTATTCAAGGACGGAGGAGGAGCACGCGAGACTTCTAGCCTTGACCTTGGAGAAGCTGCGGGAGCACGAGATGTATGCCAAGTACAGCAAGTGCCAGTTCTGGCTAAAGGAGGTGGCATTTCTGGGTCACGTCATCAGTGGAGCAGGTCTGGCAGTGGATCCGGCAAAGATCCAGGCAGTATGGGATTGGCCACCACTAAAGTCGGCCACGGATGTTCGGAGTTTCTTGGGGCTTGCCGGTTACTACCGGAAGTTCGTAAAGGGGTTCTCTCAGATTGCCCTTCCTCTTACGTCTCTGACGAAGAAGGAGTCCCCTTTTACTTGGACGCCGCGGTGCGAATCTGCCTTCCAGGAGCTGAAGGATCGTCTCACCTCGGCCCCCATCCTTGCTCTCCCATCAGGGAGGGAGGGATTTCAGGTATATGCAGATGCTTCCTATCAGGGGATGGGCGCCGTCCTTATGCAGAATGGGCACGTAATCGCCTATGCCTCCCGTCAGTTGAAGCAGCACGAGCAGAACTACCCCGTGCACGATTTGGAGATGGGGGCAGTCATTTTTGCCCTTAAGATCTGGCGGCACTATCTCTACGGGGTACATTGTGATATCTTCTCCGACCACAAGAATCTGAAGTACGTCGACACCCAGAAGGAGTTAAACATCAGGCAGAGACGCTGGGTGGAGTTTCTTTCGGACTACCAGTATACCATGCACTACCATCCGGGGAAGGCGAACGTGGTTGCGGATGCTCTGAGCCGGAGAGCGAATACGACTGGAGTAGGCCCGCAGCTGATGGCCTTGGAGTTGATTAGATCATTCGAGGAGATGCAGATTTCGCTAGTATCTGAGGATGACCCGGAGCTGTACATGGAGTACTTGGGGTCGATGGCTACTACAGATGACATCCGAGACCGCATCAGAGATGGGCAGAAGCTGGACGAGAGAGCTGAGCCGATATTCCGGGCCTTGGAGGAAGGCACGACAGGAGATTACACTTTGAGGGATGGGCTTCTGTGTTTCCGGGGCAGAGTCTACATACCAGCAGGAGGACGGATCCGGGAGGATATTTTGGAGGAAGCTCACTGCAGTCGGTATTCGGTACACCCGGGGATCACCAAGATGGTAAAGTATTTAAAGAGGACGATGTACTGGCCGGGTATGAAGAAAGATATTACATATTTTGTGACACATTGTGAGGCCTGCCAGCTCGTGAAGGCGGAGTGTAGGAACCCGGCAGGATTGCTGCAGCCACTTCCAGTGCCGGAGTGGAAGTTTGAGGACATAGCCATGGACTTTATACATGGGCTACCTAGATCCCGTGCGGGGAACGACTCGATCTGGGTGATAGTGGACAGGCTGACAAAGGTGGCCAGATTCATCCCAGTGGCGAAGGACACACCGGTCAGTGTTTTAGTACGGAGGTTCATCGAGCAGTTTGTGCGTTATCATGGGGTGCCCAAGACTATCGTGTCGGATCGGGATGGGCGGTTCACATCCAGGGAATGGAGGTCAGTCCAGGCCCATCTGGGTTCTCGGTTGACAATCAGCACAGCTTTCCACCCTCAGACCGACGGACAGACAGAGCGCACAAACCGTACACTGGAGGACCTGTTACGACTGTGTATTTTGGACCGTGGCGAGCCTTGGGAGAGATTGCTGCCACTGGTCGAGTTTTCGTACAACAACGCTCATCAGTCCAGCATAGGCATGGCTCCATACGAAGCGTTGTACGGAAGGAGATGCAGAACCCCACTATCATGGGTTCAGGATGAGGATCCGCAGGCACTGGGCTCGGAGTTTGTGGGAGATACAGATGCTCAGATTAGGTTGATCCGAGACAGGATGTTGGAAGCCCAGAGTAGACAGGCGAAATACTACGATGCGAGGCATCGTCAAGTGGAGTTCCAGGTGGGGGACCGAGTTTTCTTGAAGATACGGCCGATGCACGGAGTCTCGCGGGTTCGCGGGCGGAGGAAGCTCAGTCCAAGATATATGGGGCCCTACAGGATCCTGGAGCGGATCGGCCCCTTAGCCTATAGACTGGAACTACCGCCGGAGTTAGCGGGATTGCATGACGTCTTCCACGTCTCCTCACTTCGGAAGGCTCTGCTACGCCCTGAGCAGCTGATTCCCTCGGCAGATGGCCCGGTGGCCTCGGATCGGTCAGTCAACGTGGAGCCTATCAGGATTGACGATACGGCAGTGCGGGTCTTGCGGAGAAAGAAGGTCCCGTTAGTCAAGGTTCTGTGGAACAATCATGGGCAGGAGGAGCATACATGGGAGCCACAGGACTTGATGCGGCAAAAATATCCGGAACTTTTTCGTCAGGTATACCTCAAAACCCCTCTGGACAATCAATTGCCTTCCTGTTTTAAACCGATGGAATTGAAATTTCAAGAATAGGGGCTAATCTTTTGTTTATTGGGACGTATATACCTAGTTAGGTGGGCAAATTAAACCTTAGATTCGAAGTCGCACAAGCAAACGTAACGTAGGGAGGTAATCATTCGGTTCTCATGGGATGTTACAAGTTTATTTTCCCGATTTGAGTCCCGTAGGCTTAACCTTGATTTCGGGGACGAAATCTTTGTTTTGTTTATTGGGATTTGTAACATCCCATTTCCGGCTAGACCCCTAGGAGTCGGTTGGTTGTGGTAGAACCCTAGGGAGCCCAAAACTTGAAATAAATCGACTAAGGAATCGGCTCACGGGTTGGTCACGCCCGTGACCCGCCATGTCACGCCCGTGACAAGGGCGTGACACGCTCGACGATCGTCGATCCCAACTCGACGATCGTCGAACCAAATTCGGCCACACGGGTCTGTCACGCCCGTGACCCTCCAGGTCACGCCCGTGACAAAGGGCGTGACACGCTCGACGATCGTCGAACCCCACTTCGACGATCGTCGACCCAAAATTGACCACGCGCCATGTCACGCCCGTGACTTGCATTGTCACGCCCGTGACATTGGGCGTGACCGCGCTCGACGATCGTCGATTTCTGTTCGACGATCGTCGACCCAGAACTAGTCATCAGGCATGTCACGCCCGTGACCCGCATTGTCACGCCCGTGACATTGGGCATGACCACGCTCGACGATCGTCGATTTCAGCTCGACGATCGTCGACCAGAATTAGTCACCAGGCCTGTCACGCCCGTGACCCAAGTGTCACGCCCGTGACCACCCTTCGACGATCGTCGATCTCAGTTCGACGATCGTCGAACCCAGAACTGCTAACCGGGCCTGTCACGCCCGTGACCTATGTGTCACGCCCGTGACCAAGGCCGAAACGTCAGCCAGACTGGAAGTTTCGGTAACCGACGCTTTAATAAATTCTGGCTGTGGGAATGAAAAATCAAGAGTATTTATGGGTCGTTCCCTACTTTAATTATGTTAATAATTAAGGAAAGTGGGTCCAATAGGAAACTGCCACCTGGCAAGCACCTCTTCATTTCCAACTTTCCAACTGCCATTCGGCATAACCGAAACGTCATAAGAATATGATTAATGGCCGCCAACGTTTCATCTCCAACGTTTCACCCTTTCCCCTCCCCATTTCCTCATCTATAAAAGATTCCTGAGTGCAAGAGGAAAAGGTTACACTCCCTCAACTGTTCAGACTTCCTCCTTGCTGTTGAAGAATTTCCGGCGACCCCACCACCGCGCAAATGGCTTCCCGACGCTCTGCACGCCTTCAACCCGCGAACAAGGTCCTCCCCTCCCTCTTCTTCTGCGGATAGATCTTAGGAATCGTTAGGAGAGATATCGGGCTCAAAAGAGCCAGATCGGGTGAGCGTAATGGTGGTTTTCCGAAAATATCATGGTGGCGGGTTCGCCGGAAACCGCCTCTCCGGCGGCCGTGCCGCCGCCCGACGTTAGCCCTCGCCTCAACGGAGGTGGTGGTGGTGGTGGCCGGCCAGGGAGATGGCTGGGTGGCCGGGAAATAGCTTGGAAAGGCTACAGGAAAATTAGGTTTTCAGTCTCTGGTTCGGGCTGTAGAAGAAGATGAACAGTGCCTTTAATTAGATTTTATTTGTAAAATCAATTTCTGAATGAGATTTCTGTCATGTTAAATAATTTGGGAAAAATACTTAGAGGCTCCTACAGGAAAAGTGGTCAACCTAGAAACTGTAGCCCTTGAAGTCTAGTTTTATTCAAAATTAATTTCATTCAATTTGGATTCCTGGTTAGACCACAGCACCCTTTTTGGTGAGGTCTATCCAGAGGGCTGCCTTGACCTTAGAAAAATTCCCCACTCCAATCCAGTCGTCCAAATGACTTGAAATTTGGGATGTGGTCTAATCTTACATATATCTAGGTGCTATCCAAAAATGAGAATTTTTGGAGAATATTTTTCTATAGTTTTTAGAAAAATTCAATAATCCTAGCCGAATTTAATTAGGTGGTTAAATAATTTCCAAACCCTCCCAAATTTTGGTGAGTGGTCCCTGGGTTCACCATAAGGTTCTGTATAATTTTTCATCTCATTTGGAGATGGTTTGGTTTAGAATTGATCAACCCTAAGTTTTGCCCTAATAAGGGGTCTTAGGTTAAAAGTGCACTTTTGAAGTTTGAGTGGTGAGATCACCTCAACAGAGGCTGAGATTTTACCACTGGCTAGTAATGTTCTCTAGCACCCCCTCATGGAGTTTGGGGTGGATCGGGGTAAGTTTACCCTAAGGACCAAGGCCAAACCCTAAGGATGGATCTTGGTGGTTTGTGAAGGTCATGTGGTCAAATGACTTTGGCTTGACCCGAGGTCGGGTTATGAGAACCATAGGGCTAATATAGTTCTCTGGATGAAATTTTAGTGGATTTGGAGATCGTTGGGATGTCTAAAAACCTAACCCTAGTTTAGGGCGCAAAACTTATAGAGATAGGAAATGACACCAAACCACATTGAAAAGTGATGAGAATTGGGTAGAGTGGATTATAGGGGTAGTACAAGCTCTGGATATTTTTCTATGAATTTTATGCTCACTATTTTGGGTACTTCTTTAATGAATTGGTAGTTGCATGATTTGCTTAGAAAATTTATTAGAGTGTACAAACTTCCTGAAAAAATTGATAAAATATAGGCAGAGAACCTTTGTTATGATTTTAAAACTCTATGAATTTTTATGGGATTTTTAGAAGCTTAATTCTAAGGCTTGCTTCATTAAGTGTTATTTATCATGGATATTGGATTAAATCTATTTTGGTGCTTAGCAAGCTGAATAAATTATGATTCTCTGCACAAAGATCTTTTATATATCATACTACTGACTAGTGATTTTTCTATAATTTTTAGATGAATAATTTCTGTACTTCCTTCATTAAGTAGGATTAACGTGATTATACTGACTAAATTAATTAGAGGTTAAATACTTTCTATAAAAATCTGAGAATTTGCATTTGAGGTTATCTTGCTGTTATTTAATGAACTTAATTTTTGGGTGGCCATAACTTAAGAATATCATATAGTTCATGTTAAAAAATACCCATGGCCAATCTTTGAGAAAAATAAAATAAATATCAGATTAATTAGGAAAATTATAAATTCCTGGATTTAAGCTAATTAAGTCATGATAGTCCTCCAGTAAATATTATAGGAGATTTGGAAGATAATTTGGAGTACCTCCCCTTGTGTACCACATATAGCTTAGGATGGTCTGCATTTAGTAAAACCACGGAATTCTGATAATCGATGGTTGGTAGGGCAAATTTAGAATGAGTTCATTATTAGAAGTCAGGATAAGTAGAATGTGGGACTGGTTAGGATAAGAGAGTACGGGAACGACGAAAGATCGTCCGTCCCGGGAGGAAGAGGAAGAGTCTTAATACGCTAGGGTTAGATTCATTATAACATTAAAAGGGGATTGGGTAAAGGGTAGACAACCAATAATAATAAGTGCCTTGCGAAAGGGAACTTCGGGCCGTAATGCACCGTCTTGGTTCCTAGTGCCCCTTGAGAGCCCTTCACGGGGTATACCGGGGGCAGTCCTGGGCTAACGTAAACCATAGGAGTAATAAATCAAAAGAGCAACTAGTATAACTAGGGTTGCACACACTCACTCCCCGGTAGCTAGGAAAGTAGAATTATAGGATTACTTGCCATCAGACAGTAGCTCTGAAGGTAGATGCACGGACAGTACTGTCCGGGGGGCCGCGGGCTCGAGGGTTGGAGTACGGAGAAAGGTGGTGGGTCATCGGTACTAGGCGATCGATCACACCGACAGCGGTACGATGACTCGGTGAAAAGTCTGGAGGGTACATCCAGCAGCAGTACGCGGATACTCTAGGTTGTGTTCTTCTAGGGGCGTACGGAAGGGCTAGGCCTGGTAGTGTGGTTACCCGCCTAGGAGTGGGGGGCCCGACCCACTGTCTCCGTTTGCCACTACGGAGGTTCCTGGGGGTGAAGCTAGCCTCCCGAACAGGGGGAACTAAAGGTCTGTGCGCATAGAGTCGTGTGCGTGGGTTGCACTTGCATGAATCATGGCATAGCATGTTTGCATATAACCGTCACCCCAACGTATAAATCGGTATGGGACTTTTTATACGATGGGAGCCTTGCAGAAGATCCCTTAACTTATAAGTTTGTATGGGCATTCATATAAGTTAAGGTTACTTACATACTTACTTACTGTTCTCTAGTTGTCTTTTTATATAAATTGCTTCTTATTAATTGTTCTACCTATTACAACATTTATACTGCTCCCCGATATAACTTGCTAGTTAGGTCCGCCGACACTTGCTTGTCTATTCTCCACTTTTGTAGCTTCCCTTTCCTCCTCTCCGCCCGGTGCTTAGGAGCCGTGGTGGGAGGGGTAGGGGATGATAGGGCTTAGTCTTTATGACTAATGGTTTTCGAACCAAACATTACAGGAGCTCCGGATGGGAGACAGGGACCATCACCAGCGGAGTACGGTGCGCATGGAGGTGGGACAGTCTAGCACCGGTGCACCTGCGACCAGCACCGTGAGTGATTAGCATTTTCTTAGCTTCCGCGATGAGAGACTTGTAGTGAGGACTCTGATGTACTGGGCTCAAGCCCATTTATCTATTTTCCTATTATTGTATTGATGGACTGGATATGATCCTCTTTTATATACATGTTTTCTGTGGACTTGTTTACACTTTTGTATAAATGCTTCTCTCGTTTGTGATCGAAAAGGGCCGGCAGAATTGGCGATTTGTAGTGGTTGCCTTCCCGAGATGTCGGTGCCACCGCAAAGCGGCAATTCTGGGCTAAGACCCCCGGTGGTTGAAAAAGAAAAAAAAGGGGGTCTTACATGCATTCTAACCTAATTTGGATGGATTCAAGCGGCGAGTTCTACTTTGGTGAAGTCGCACCTCAAAGAGTGGTATGCGCGTGCGAGTGCAGTATGGCGAATAGATATAAGAAGAAAAGAACAATATTTGACAAGTTGAAATTTCATTACTTTATATTCGATTACAAAAAGGAAGCCACCCGTCAAGGTTGGCGGCTGGTATGTCTCCTCGCCCAATTGGATAGGCGAATAGGGGATGTTTCGAGATCGCCCTTGATGAAGAAGAACTTAGTGAACCAATTATGGTTCTTATTGGCTGTCTCGCGCACATTGAACTGCGAGCCAACAAAGAACACGGACCCGTCATTGGTGGCGCGGTAGATGAACAATTTTCAGAAAATGGTGAGATTGAACTCAATTCGTTCCCTCTGAAGGAAGCTCGCGAAAGGCACAAGCATGACAATCATGTTGGGGTTCATTTGCGCAGGGACATCCCCGAAATACTTGAACACCTGGCGAACCTCCGGCTAGAGGGGCAGGAGCAACCCCACCTCGAAATGCGAGATGGGGAAGGCGAGCTCGTCAGTAAAGAAAGTATTAATCACCTCTCCCCTCCTAGGTCGGCGCGAAGTGAACCCAGGAGGGACATAATCTGTCACGAAGGCGATATATTCCTACTCCTCAGGATTCCCATCAAAGAATAGGTACTCAGTGAACTGCTTGGCAATCGACCTCCCATCGGCAACAGCTCGTATCTTTTCCATTTTAGCAAGTCTTCGTGCGAGTGCAAGTGCCAAGGAGTGTTTAAGTGGGGTATATGACTGCAATAAAGGCGATGGGCTGGGGGTAGGTAAGGGGTCCTATTTATAGAAAACAGATTAATACTTGCTGAGTCGCCTACTTAGCCCAACTCGCTGACCCCCAACTCACAAGCTTCTCGTGACCTGTTCTATCACAAGGTGAGCCAAATTTAAAGCGTAATACTATATGCGCGAGATCGAAAAACATTAAATATTTAACATTATCAAAATTATTAAGCGCAGTAATGTGAGTGTTCATATAAAGAAATATTACATGGGTTATCACAAGATGCGAAACTAAGGGCTCCAAGGGGCGAGTGCCAGTAGGCTCAGATTGAGAGCCATTTCCATCTACCTCGGTCTAGCACCCTAGTCCCCGGTGGTCAGAGAGGGTTGTTAAACTCGTGGACCAATTCGAGGTATTGGTGTATGAAGCACAAGCTCTCTGTATTCGAACCTTGAGTGGTCCCAGGGAAGTCATCCCGCTAGCCGAGCTGCGCCTCACCTCGTCAGCCGGTAGCACGGAGTCCTACTCGAGTGCACGAAACCACTGCTCGTCGACAACCCTCTCCTCTTGAATCTCACACGGAGTGAGCCCATACTTCTTGAGGAACCCAACAGTTTGCCTCCTTATCTCAGCATGCTCGATTGAGGCATCCAGGAAGTCTTCCAGTACGTTGGGAGAGGGAGGTGGTGAGTGGAGTCCCAGGTCGGAGGATTCTTCGGCTTTAGATTGATCGGGAAGGCCTGTAATGATAACCAATCCAAATGAGAGACCTGAGGTTCTAAATATGGTGAGTGCTTCAACTAACCGTGCAAGGTAAACATCCTCTGGAGGTGTGGCTGGCGGGAGGAGCTTGGTTGTCCCTGAGGTGGCCGAGTGAGAGCAGAGGTGAGTATCTTTTCGTGACCTGGAAGATAGGAGCCCGGGTAAGTGATCAGATCAAAACTGGGAACCGAGATGTCCCTAATGCCTCCCTCCATAAGTGTAGGATCGGGGGTAGGGTCGCGAGACGGTTCGCGAACCGACATTTTCAGCGACAGCTAGCCCAGTCCGGTGGTCCCAAAGGTGGGTTCCTGGCCTCTCGCATGGCCATCAGTGGTGGTTTGGGGGCATGGGTCCTTCAATGGAGAATCATCTCGCACCAAAGGGGTGCGCGCATCCTCGTGATGGCGAGTATCAGGATCGGCGGGAGTGTCATCAACCTTCTTCCCTTTTGGTTGGGCGACCGGTTTGGAAGAGGAAGAGAAGAGTCCATGGTCCGGCATAGGGGATAAATCACCAAGGATGACCTCGCCGACTTTATGGTCATATTTGGCTATTTTTGCGGGCTTGCACTTCTATGACTCGCGCAGCGACTGGTTAGAGATCCAGGGGCTCAGGTCAGGAGCACAGGAGGAGTTAAGAAGTCTGGCGTGGTTGAGCCTATCATGGAGCTCCTTTGAAAGGAGAATGATGGAACAAATAAGAAAAGTAGGGGGAATGGCAATGCTCTCCCAAGCAGGCGAATGTATATATAGCAGCTGGTGGATCCCACCATAAGATTCCTCTTACTCCTGCCGCACTCGCCAATCTCCTAGGGTTGGATGGTTTTTTCTGAGCTTAGGGCAACCTCGCAAAGAGCAGGGATTGTGTACAACCCCGTATCCGGCGAGTGAGAGCGACAAGAGCCAGACAAGCCAAATCATGCGGTCCAAGCCTCGGGTGAGTCGGCAGGGATGCAAGTGCCTTGAGAGCTCCCCGGCTCGTTCGCGCTGGGGGTAGATCAGATGTGGGGCGAGTGGAGCAAGCAGGCTCGCACGTGCCCTTGTCCCTCGGTAGATAACAGGAGAGTGGGACGGTCATGTCCTCACTTGCCCTGGGCCCTATGGAGGCAGCGAGTGCCAGTCTCATCGGGCACTCGCCACCCCAATCAAGTGAAAATTCTCGGACTACTCGCCCAGTGATGCTTTTACCATTCCACCACCGCTAGTCTGCCAGTATCCCTTCCAAACAGCAAAGTTGCGCTATTTGCAGACCGATTTGGGTTGCGTATATCGGTTCAGAATAGCGAAGAGCAGTTGGCAGACCATTTTCATAAATCTATAAATAAACCCAAGTGGGTACCTTAGGAGAGGGGGCTTTTTCCGATTTTATCATTCTTTGATCCCCTTGCGCTTTTTAAGGTACCCTTACCTCAGCATTGGCTATGGAGGGGAAGCGCTCTAAGATCTTCCGGGTGTGTGGTGTCACCTCCGTACTGGAGCCTTGGGTCAGTCTCGTGTCCTAAGTTCTCGGTCAAGCAAGCTTACTAGGAGAAGTAAGTGTGTGGTCACCGCTTTATAAGGGTCCGAACTCCAAAGAAGCCAGTTTTTGGATTCAATACTACAAGCTAAAGGCTGGGTTGGTCCCACAGGCTGAGGGCTTATATATGTATTATTATGCCTGGATTGTGCTTGTTGTGGTGGGTCATTCGTACTGGTCCAGTCGGCACACCGATGGAAGTACGTTGACTCTTGTGAGGAGTATAGGGTTTTGGGGCAGTAGGTCATTTATACTGCGGTCTGGAGTACTATCCCCTAAATGTACTCCCAACTATAAAGACTGGTGGATTCCAGCAAGAGTACGCGGGAGCTCCGCTGTTGTGTTCTTAATATTGAGGCGTGCTTGAGGTCTAGGCTTGATAGTGAGCTTGCCTGCCTAAGAAGAGAGATGCCCGCTCCACTGCCACTATGAGCTATGATGGTTAGTACCCGAGAGGCTAGCTACCTCCAAAAAGTAAGGAATGATTGAATGGTCTTTTCACTTAGTCGGGTGGGTGAGTTGCATCTCAAATCATTGCATTGCATCGCATATCATAACATATATTAATTAGTTTAGTTTTGATTATAACTACTGACCCTTATCATATATATTAGTATGGCCTCTTTTATATGATGAATTACTTTGAAAACCTTAACTTATAAGTTTGTATGAGCATTCATATAAGTTAAACTACGTTCTATGATGATAGTGTGTCTCATTTACTTTACTTTACTTTTCTATACATTACTGCACTGCCCATACTTTACTGCTACTGTCTTTTTAGTATTTTTCTTTATACACTTATACTCCTGTTAATATAGTTCAATATCACATGTTATATATTTGATACTGCCTTTGTTGTCCTCCGCTTTTGTCTGCCCGCTCAGTGCCTAGGATTCGCAAGGGTGAGGCAAGGACAAAATAGCTTAGTTTTTTTGACTAACGGTCGATTGTGATCGTAGGAGTTCGAGGAGACGCATTTCAGAAAGGGGAAACATCCACATGCAGTATTGTCTCCGCCACTGTTTCGTGCTCCGGAGCAGAGGAGACAAGATGATAGAGCACACCCTCCGGTAGTATGCTACCACTGCCACCAACCAAGACAAATCGGATTACATTGCCCCCAGCAACTCCTTCCACCTCCAGCAGCCCTTCCGGCACAACGGGGTAGAGGCAGAGGATGAGGTTATGGCCGAGGATATCACGTTGGCGGCCGACAATTGGGACATATATATGCGCTGGACTTGGCCCAGCCCAGAGACCCTGAGGAGGTCATCACAGGTACTTTTAGTCTTTAGTTTATATTATACCTTAAGTTTCATGTACCACTATAGTTAGCTAAACCTGATAACACAAATGACAAAACCTCATGTTTAGTGTTCGTTAGCAGTCAACTCGCTCACACCCTCTTTGATACGGGTGCCTCACACTCATTCGTATTGGAGGAGTTATTAGAGGGAATGGAAGGAGTGCAACGATACAATGGCATCACAAGTAGAGTACGACTACCTGATGGCTCGGAAATGGTCTCCACTGTAAAGTGAAACTTTGAGACAGATATTGGAGGAAAGTTGTTCGACACTCCGGTGATGATCTTGAGGATTTTGGGCTTCGACTTGATCTTGGGCATAACCTGGATACACTGGCACCATGCTTGGATTAACTGCTCGATGAGGAGGATCTCACTGTGACACGGAGACTCGGAGGTGGTCATCGAAGGTATTAGTCCCGTCTCTCGTATTTTACTATCATCTATACAGGCTGTCAAGGCCCATGAGCAGGGAGATGGAGTGTATCCAATTTTCTTCGACATAAAGAAGATGGAGGCCTCCAATGATGATGTCTTGGTGGTTCGAAACTTCTCCAACATCTTCACGGAGAAGTTGCTCGAACTACCCCCTCATAGAGAGTTAGACTTTCAGATTCAGCCGATACCAGGAGCGAGGCCCGTCACTGGCACCCTACCAAATGGCACCAATAGAGCTCGCAGAGTTCCAAACACAGCTTCGGGAGCCGGTGGACTCAGGGTTTGTTAGGCCGAGCTCCTCACCCTAGGGAGCTCCAATTTTGTTCGTGAAGTAGAAGGACGGGTCGCTCCGACTCTACATTGATTATATGAAGCTCAATCGGTTGATGGTACGGAAAACTTATCCATTACAAAGGATTGACGAGCTATTTGATCAGTTTGAGGGATCTCACTGGTTCTCCAAGATCGACCTAAGGCCAGGATAATACCAGCTATAAATACAGGAGAGGACATACCGAAGACAGCGTTTAGCTCATGTTATGGTTTGTATGAGTTTATCGTGATGCCTTCCGGACTCACAAATGCCCGCTCCGTATTTATGAGCTTGATGAACAGGGTATTCGAGCCGTTCTTAGATAAGTTCGTGATAGTTTTCTTAGATGATATATTGGTCTACTCCAGGACTGAGGAGGATCGCACCCGGTAGTTAGTACTAGTCTTGGGAAAGCATTGGGAGCACCAACTGTATGTGAAGTTTGCGAAGTGTCAGTTCTGGCTACAAGAGGTGGCATTCCTTGACCATATCATCTGTGGATCTGGGCTGGCAGTAGACCCGACCAAGGTACAGGCAGTACGAGAGTGGCCGCAGCCGAAGTCAGCTTCCAATGTCTGTAGCTTTATGGGACTAACGGGCTACTACTGCAAGTTCGTGGAGGGGTTCTTAAGGATAGCACTCCCCCTCGCATCCTTGAAGAAGAAGGATGCATCATTTATATGGACCGAGTTGTGCGAGGCAGCGTTCTAGAGCTGAAGTGAAGGCTCACCTCAGCTCCCATCCTTTCCCTTGCATCTGGGAAGGAAGGATTCCAGATTTACACCAATGCTTCTTACCAGGGTATGGGTGTTGTACTGATGCAACACGGGCATGGTATAAGACTATCTTTATGGGTTTCATTGTGATATCTTCTTAGACCACAATAACCCAAAGTATATTGATACACAGAAGGACTTGAACCTGCGGTAGAGGAGATGGTTGGAGTTCTTATGTGACAATGATTATACGATGCAATAACACTCGGGCAAGGCAAACACGGTAGCGGATATATCGAGCAGGAGGGCTAGCACTTCAGGATCGGAGCCCCGACTGATGGACATAGAGTCGGTCCAGACGCTGGAGGACATGAAGATCACATTGGTTTCTATAGCTGATCCAGAGGTATATGCAGAATACTTGGCCTCTTTAAGCATTATGTGTGACATTCGAGACTGTATCAGGACACAATAGAGGAAGGATGCAGCACTGGAGCCTATATTCAGAGCCCTAGATGAGGGCAAGTCAGGGGACTATTAACTATATGACAACCTCATTCATTTCTAGGGCCGTGTCTACATACCTACAGGTGGTGGGATCCGGGAGGACATACTCCGGGAGTCACTCTGCACACGATACTCAATGCACCCCGGGATCACCAAGGTGACGGAAGACCTAAGTAGGGATATGTATTATCCCAGGATAAAGAGGGATGTCATCGACTTTGTGACACACTTTGAGGCATGCCAGTGGGTGAAGGCAGAGTGCAAGATCCCTAGAGGATTGTTGCATCTACTACCAGTGTCGGAGTGGAAGTTTGAGGACATTTCGATGGATAGTGTACAAGTATTGCCTCGCTCCCACTCTAGGAATGATTCCATCTGGGTCATAGTGGATAGATTGACCAAGGTAGCCAGGTTCATTCTGGTCCGGAAGGACGCTCCAGCTACTTTATTGGTGAGGCTATTCGTGCAGCAGTTTGTATGGTACCACGTTGTGCCTAGGACTATCATTTAGAACAGAGACAGTAGATTCACTTCTAAGGAGTGGAGGGTCGTGTATGTGTACTTGGGTTCTCATCTTTCTTTAAGCACTGCTTTCCATCCATAGACCGACGAACAGACGGAGCGGATGAACAGGACCACGGAGGACTTATTTCGCTTGTGCATTCTAGACACAGGGAAGCCTTGGGAGATGTTGTTATCATTGATTGATTTTTATTACAACAACAGCCACTAAGTCAACATCGGGATGGCTCCATACGAGGATTTATATGGGAAGAAGTGTCGGACACCGCTATCTTGGATCCAGTATGAGGATCCAAAGGCCCTTGGATCGGACTATATCGAGGGCACGGACGCACACATTCAGCTGATTAGAGACAGGATGCTAGAGGATCAGAGCTGGCAGGCGAAGTACTATTATGTGAGGCATTGTATGGTGGAGTTCCAGATGGGGGATAGGGTTTTCTTAAAGATACGTCCGGTGCATGGGGTTTCGCGGGTGCGGAGGCACCGAAAGCTCAGCCCTTTGTTTATGGGACCTTACACGATCTGGGAGCGGATCGGTCCCTTGGCATACCGACTGGAGCTACCTCTAGAGTTAGAAAACTTGTGCGACATCTTCTACATCTCCTCACTTCAGAGGGCCTTACGTCGGCCGAAATAGCATGTCACATCTACATTGTAACGTCTCATTTCGGCCTTCAAGACCCATTCGTGTCGTTTGACCCACTGGGTTTCCAGGAGCTTTTTGGGAACCCAAATAATAGGTAAATCCTTTATTGGGTGTTGTAGACCCAATAAGTCACTCAATTCACCCACTGTGCCATATGAACATTTTTGACTTAAACGAGTAAGAAACCCTCATTCGTATGCAAATTGTCACATTTGGCCTTGATAATCTAGTAACACACAAATAATACACTAATACCCTAAGTAAATCATATTGAACGACTATGACACATTTCATCAAGTCGGCTCATTTAAACTGTGTACAACTTGAAATTGCCCTAAGTAGGCTAAACGCACAAGCTACTTGACTCAATTAGCTCAATCGACGCAAGATGCCTTTGAGCCGCCAACACATTGGAGTTGCTCATAATGCCACATGAATAGGGAAAGAACCTCTAAAAATTATTTAAACAACCTTTTTCTGGCCACCGCCGGAGGCGGCCGGCCTCCAGCAAGTGCCCCACGATGACGCCTACCCGGGCATTTTCACTGGGGGTGGTGGCCGAAGTTGCCTCTCCACCAGCGGGGGTGGGGAGACCTCCCAAAATCAAGGCCGACGGTAGCACTGTAGCAGCCACCGTCAATTTGCATGCATATAATTATATAGGTATATGATCTCATGCAAGTCCTGTTTGATCTAGCTCTGTCCGATGGATTGAACACCCTAATTTTGCGCCAAAATTCGTGCACTGATCCTATTCGCGCCTAAGCAGAAAAAAAATCTGCCAAACGTTTAAATTTCATCAGTTTTTGAAAAGAATTTTATTGGTCTTAGATGCATATCTCGAAAATATTCGTGAGATACCAAATTGTAGAACTTTATATGGTTTAAAATTTTTATGTTATAAGTTTTATGATTGGACTGACTTAACAAATTTATTTGTGCACTTGAAAGGTATATTTAATTTTTCTGAAAATTTATGAAGCTATTATATAGAGTTGTGTTTTACCCGAACTTCAGACCCTATTTTGAAGGCCTTAGAGGCCAAATAACAAAATGCATGTGAGAGACACTATTATAGGGGAATACTTTATCTACAACTCTCAAGTTTGGAGTTATGTGATCTAGAGCTTCCTATTAATTTAACTCTGTCATCAACATTGCAAATCAATTTCAGATTTCTGCCTTGGTCGAAAATTGTTATTGTTATTAAACCATAGACCCCATTTGGGAGGCCTTAGAGGCTAAATCTTGGTATGCATGTGTCACACTATTACATATAGTTGTTTCTCGACAACTTCTATGTTTTAATTTTTGTGATATGGAGTCTTAGGCTAATTTTAATTTTGTCATGAACAGTCAAATCAATTTTGAAGTTGATGTTTTGCGTAAATTGTTAACTTTAATGAACTTCAACCCCTAAGTTGGAGACCTTAGAGTCTGATCTGTGGGATGTACGTGAGAAATGACATTGAAGTAGAATATATGCACTACATGTTTCATGTTTCATATTGCTGATCTGCAGACTCTAAATAATTTAAATATAGGCCACAACATGGCAAAGTGAACTCAGTTTCCTGTTTTTGTTCACAAATAATATTGTTTTATATGTACTTGCTTATACTCATTTCATTCATTATCCAATGCTGGGAATATGGGAGGGTGCATGAATACGATGTGGCGGGTTCGTTGGCTTTCCCCTATTATAAATTACGGGGGAAGTTGTGTAACATCCCCCACACTTCCAGACTCCATAAAGCTAGGATTAGTGCTTGAGTAATGCATGAAGGCCGTAGTGAGCCCCTAGCTCGCTTGAGCTTAGGGAAATGACTAAGTGCACCCCCAATGTGCACAAGTCAACCTAGGTCAATTCACATGAACTCACCACCTCAAGATAAACTCACTAACACTACCCTAACCCTAAGAGAGAGGCAATAGAGGAATGGACTCAAAGCTAGGTCAATCTAATGGGCTGAATTGACCGAAGTCAACCTTAGGTCAATATAGGTCAAACCTTCCCCTAAGAGGTCTTATTTGCCTCAAAACCTAAAGTCGACCTCACCCCTAACCTTGTAATGTCATTAGGGGCCATGTGGACCCAAAAGTCTCATCATGGGGTCACCAAATTGATCAATTTTACCAAAGTCAAACTTGGTCCTATTTAGGTCAAATCACACTATTGGGCAAAGTAGGCCCAATTGGGGCATCACCATGACCCAATCAACATTGGGTTATGTCAAGGGACTCAAGATACACCCTTTGGACCAGCTAACCAATCAAGTTGACCAAAGTCAATCCCAAGGTAAATCATGGTCAAATTAACCCTAAAGGCTTAATGAGAGCCCAAGCCAATTCAAGTGGGCTAAGGCCTTGCCTAAGGCCCATCCTAGGCCCACTAAATTTTCAGATTTATTTAATCTATTTTATTATTTTAATTAAGGGATTTAATGAGGGTAATTGGGAGGAAAGTTTCATTTGGAGGGGGAATAATGGAGAGAGGTCAAGTGACACTCCCTTCTTCTTCCCCAATCCCTCCTTTCATCTCTCCTGATGAATAGGAGGAGTTTCCAACAGTTATTGGCCGACCACCATCAAGGAGCGCCTTTAATGGTCATGAACATAACTCCCAAAACTTGGATCTCCTATATAGAGGCCCCCAAAGCTCAACTCGACCCTTTCATCACCTTCAGAAGGTCTCAAGCAGTCGAAATCGACTCTTGGATTGCTACAAACGGTGAAGAATTGAGATCGACGGAGATTCCCCGGAAAATGCCAAAAACAAGGGCCACCTGCCGTAGTAGCTACATCCAAGCCCAAAATCAGGCATGCTTTTCCTCCTCTCCCCTTGTGCTAGCATCTTAGATCAATAGGTAATGAGTTCAAGCTCAATCAAGCCAAATCGATTTTTAAATTCCATGGAAAAAGCTTGAAAAAGCTTCCTCTCGGGTTCGGCGAAAACCACCCCTCCGGCGGTCGAGCTACCGCCCAGCGATATCCCGACCTCAACGGAGGTGGTGGCTATAGTGGCCAGTCGGGGAGGGGGCTGGATCACCTACAAAAGGCCTTGGAAAAGGCTCCAGGTCGGGTGGTCGTGGCCTTCGGTTAGAGGAGGAAGACGACTTATGGGCCTTTGGATGTAATCTGTATAAAACGTTATAAATGTAATATATTATATTTCCCCTTTACTGTGCATCTTTTTAAATCAGCAAAATATGGCTCTTAGGGACTGAATCATGAAAAGTGCTCAACATAAAAAAAAGGTATCCCTGTGAGTCTATGCTAATTAGAAATCAAAATAAGGACATTTGAATCACCGTAGCTCCCTGTAGGGCAGTTCTTGTGGGACTGGTCCTAAGGGTAGGACAGTCACTATATCCTTAATAACTTTGAATTGGCTAAGGGTATTTACTCAAAATTTGCGTCATGTTAGATTATACCCTAGATACATCTACAAACAAAAAATGAGAATTTTTGGACAAAGGTTTCCTATATTTTGAGGTAAACTGTGATTTTACATAAAATTGAAATAGTTTGGTGAAAAATAATTATTTTAACCTCAAAGTTTAGTGGGATATTCATTAGGGTGGTATAAGGCCCTGATAAAAAATTCAAATCTTTTGGACCCCTGTAGGATGGTGAATACCACTTGTAATTTGTCATGTTGTATGTGGAGTGGTGTGCATTTAGCCAAAAATGTGTATCTTATGAATTTAACAAGATTTACTAGGTCAAATCCAGTGAAATTATATACATGCAATTATTTTATGAAAGTACACCTCCTCATGAAGTTTTAGAATATTTGAAGTAGATTTGCTTAGCAAATGAATTAATTAGTATTTTTGTTACGCAAATGTATTAGTGAAATTGGGGTGACTAAAATAGTTGAAATTTTTTTGAAACCTTGCCAATAGCAATTATTTAGTATTATAAATACTGTTTAAATTAGTTGTAATTTTTTAAGGTCAGAATTTTAGGGTTACAGTTATAATTATCATTTTTCCCCTTCTATATTATTGAGATAATTGTGCTCAAATTAAGTTATAAAATTATAAATTTTTTGAATAGATAATTATTTACCATTTTTAACCTTCTGTAGTTTTTTGGAATTATTTCATGAATATATATAGTACTTCATGTGTTACTTGACCAAGTGGATCCGATTTTTGTAATTAGAAATTAAATATCATATATTATTGGAATGATGCGAAATTTGATCTAAAGCTATTATTACTAAATATGATGTTAGGATAATTTTATCTTGCTGGTTTGATAAAATAATGTGATACTTCATGTTCAAAATCACATATAATAATAATTTTGAAAAATTATAATAATTGTTGCTTATTTTAGGAAAATTATAAATCTCTAGAATTAGGTCTAAGATATCATGATAGGTCTCAAGAAATAATCTTAGGTCCTAGGATCAAGAATTTAGAGGATTCCTATTTGTACATATATACAAGATCATATGGTCTACATTTAGCAATTTTGAAAAATTAGTGTTTTCAGAGTTGTTGTTTTGAAGAGGTCGCACACTTAGTAACCCTAGGAGTGAGTTTAGTTAAGGGTAGCATAACATTACTAAGTGGCTTGAGAAAGGGAACGATGAGCTTCAGCCCGTCATAGTTCCTAGTACCGCTACGAGCCCTTTATAGGGTAGACCTCGGGAAGTCCAAGGTTAACCATAAATCTCTACGTAATTCGAAAGTTAGACAAGAGTAGTCTGATAGGATTATAATGTGTTATAATAATCTCACCCATGTGTGGGCTGGAGTGATTTAGGACTTGCTAGTCCTACAAGCTGGAGGCTCGAGTGGTTAGTTGATATCAGGATGGGTTAGTCCTGTGATCTAGGGGTTCGGGAGGGTATTGTTATACCTGGTTTGTGCTTATGTGGTGGGTCACTCGGTACTGGTTCAGTCAGCACACCGATGGAAGTACGATGACTCTGGTGCGGAGTGTAGACCTTTGGGGAGACCGGTAGAATGTTTACATCAAGGTCTGGAAGACTATGTCCCCTAAGAGCACACCCGACCATGGAAAACTAGTAGTTGACAACAAGAGTATGCAGGGGCTCCGTTGTTGTGTTCTTAGCATTGAGGTGTACGAGAGGTCTAGGTCTGGTAGTGTGCTTGCCCACCTAGGAGTGGAGGCATACGCTCCACTACCACTATGAGCCACGATGGTTGGTACTTGAGAGGTTGGACACCTCCAAAAAGTGGGGAAGCATGAAAAGTCTGTGCACAGACTCGTGTGTGTGAGTTACATAAGCATTACATTGCATAACATGACATAGCATACGCACTTGCAGATCCTCATCATATAAATTAGTATGAGCTCTTTTATATGATGAGTTACTTTTTAGAAACCTTAACTTATATGTTTGTATGTGCATTCATATAAGTTAGGGTACACTTCTGTGATCGTAGTGTTGTTGCTTTACTTTACTAGTTTTATTTAGCTCATCTTACTGCACTTTTATTCTATGTTAGTTGCTGCTTTTCTTTACTGTTCATACTAATATAGAACTGCTAGAGAATTATATATATATATATACCATTATCACCTGTTTGTATATTCTGCTATTATTGGTCCTCCATTTTCTTCCTCCCGCGCAGTGCCTAGGAGTCGCGGGGGTGAGGCGGGGACGTAGCAGCCGAGTATAGTTTGACTGATGGTCGTTTGACCACATCATTTTAGGGATACGTGGAGACGTCGCCGCAGTTCGACTGAGCATTGCCAGAGATTGAGAGGATCTGAGGAGTCGGAGCTGTGCACTACCACTCCTACTACCCGACGTTAAGTTGATGATTATATGGTTTAGCTTCCGTATTGTTAGTCGAGAGAGAGTTATATTTTATGATACTCATGTACTAGGCATAAGACCTTTTTCTTGTACTCTTTTATTACCTCATGTGGACATTTTGATTTGATATTTATTATATCTATATTGTGATGTATAGACTTACTTCGTCTTTTGTTGGCTATGTGAATGATCGTGCTTGCCGGCAGGGTCGTTGTCTTGTTGTGGCAACTAACAAGTAGTTGGTTTTATTGTAAGGCGACGGTCCTGGACATAAAATCTCTCCTCGGCCATGGCCAATTCCTGGGAGGAGGGCTATTACAAGTTGTGACTACGAGCTCTGTTTGTTTTTGGTGGTGAAGATGACCAGGGGCTAGCTACCCCTTTCCACGCATGTCCGTCTCACACCTATCAGGTTACATGCCGAGAGGGTTGATCTCCACACAAGATGAGGATGCGTTTCCATTGAGAGTACCTAGTCTTCATAGAGGTACGAAGGCCTAGGAAGTTGTGGTATATCCATAACATAGAAGTGGGAGCTATCGACCCACTGTCATCGTCTGGCCACGGCGATGAGGCATGAGAAGTGAGCTTCTTCTCTTAACAGGTCACTATGTCGCTATAGAAGAAAGTGATTGTGAAACCTCATATGTGTGACAGGGATTTCAAGCATTCATACTCAGCATACCATATATATATATATATATATATATATATATATATATATATATATATATATATATATATATATATATATATATATATATATATCCATGTGTGTTTTCTTATGCTCTCACCTTAGTCCAGCATCGTATAACCGCCATTAGGAGAAGTTATACGATGATGGAAAATTGTATAATACATTGCTTATTTAAATGTTTATGCTATCGCTCCTCTTGTTGATGTCTGTACGCTTATATTGCTAGAAACTAGCCTAATTAATTATTGATATTATTGGTCCACTTACTTATTACTGGTACATGAACTTTTAGTCATGTCATTTGGGTTGACTAATTCTCCCTCTACCTTTAAAACAATTATGAATGACAATTTTAGACCCATGCTCATAAATTATGTCTTGGTATTTTTTGATGACATCCTAAAATATAATAAAGACATGGATTTACACAAAAGGCACGTCAGACATGTGCTACTGACACTGAGACCACATTAACTATTAGCCAAGTTCTTTAAATGTACATTTGGACAATGTAAAGTGGAATATTTGGGACACATAGCGTCGGTGGGAGGAGTGCGTGTCGACCCGAAGAAGATTGAATGTATGGTGGGATGGCCTAGGCTGACTACTATGCGGGCTTTGCGGAGCTTTTTGGGATTAACAGGGTATTATCGTCGATTCATAGAACACTACGGACTTATAGCCCAACCCTTAACAAAGCTTTTTAAAAAGGTCAGTTTATGAAGATAGAGGAGGCAGAGCTGGCCTTCAAAGCCTTGAAGCGAGTCATGACAGTGGCTTTATTACTAGCACTGCCAGATTAAATATTCATCATAAAAGTCGATGCCTTATACAAGGGATTAGGAGATATTTTGATGCAGGAAGTAAGACTTATTACCTTCTATAGCAAGACCTTGTCAGGAAGATCATTAGGTCTTTTGACATATGAAAAGGAGATGATGACCATCATACAAGCGGTGGGTCGATGGAGACCATATATCATCGGTTGAAAATTTCAAATTTGCACCGATCATAATCTTTGAAATTCTTTTTAGAACTATTGAAGTATGAGACCGGGCGGTCTGGCGGTCTGAGCCTTGCGGGTTGTAGACCGCGCGGTATAGCGGTTTCTTTCCAGCGGTTTGATATCTAGGTTGTTGCTGTTCGTAGTCCGGCGGTCTGGCGGGTCCTCTCCGGTGGCTTGGAGACCGGGCGGTCTAGCGGTCTCCTACTGCATCTCGCTCTCTTGCTCTGGTGTTGCCGAGCAGTTAGCCCATTGTCTAACCATACGGCTTGTTCGGTCTGCTTATTTCTAACCGCTCAGTCTCTGTACATTTTATAGTCCCACATTGTTAGTTTGTACTCTCTCCCCTCTCCTCCATTCTATAAAAAGGAGGTCATACCTTTGTAAATGATATCTTTTTGGATAATAAAACTTTCAATTATTCAAAGTTCTGGCTTGTTTTCTAGCCGTTTGTTCGCTACTTTTACATGGTATCAGAGGAATCGATCTTTTCCTCCTGATTCTGTGCGATCTGTCTGACTGCGCGACCTGTAAGCGCGGATTGCTTCTTCTTCTCGCGACTTGTTTTTCGCGGCTTGTTTCTTCCGCCTGTTTGCTTGCGCCCTGTTCGCGCGGCCTGTTTATTTTGCTTGCTTCTTCCTTGCGACCTGTTCTAGTCGCCTCACCCTCCTTCTCTTCTTTAGTCGTCGTGACCTGTCGTCACGACCTGTTTTTGCCTTGTTCGCCTTTCGCCTCACAACAAACCCCTCTTCTGTTCGCATTGTCTGTCTTCTCGCCGCCCGACTTCTTTCCCTCTATTTGGTTCTGCGGCTTGGTCGTGGCTTTTCTGGCCGCTGCTGTCTGACATCGTGACCGCTGCAGTTCGCCTTCTCCCTTTCCCGCGGCTTGTTTCCTAACCGTGCGGCTTGTTTCCTTCTCCCTTTCCCACGGCTTGTTTCTTAACTGCGCGGCTTCCTATTGCTTTCTTCTATGGCTGTTTCTGAGAATTCAACTGCCACCACTCCTGTAGCCACTCTAGCTCTATCCCCTCTTCCTACTCCTTCCGGAAACCTTGGCACGGTTTCTAAACTAGTTGGTTCCAACTATCCGGATTGGAGCGTTTCTTTCACCTTTCTCCTTCGCTCTCAGGGCAACGTCATCACCTAACTGATGACCCTCCTCCTCCAGATTCTACTCAATTTGATGACTGGGATGCGAGTGATGTGCTTGTCCGCACTTGGATGGCTAACAGCCTCTCTGATGAATGTCTTCCCATCATACGCCATGATGAGACGGTCAAGGTCGCATGGCTTCACCTTGCTGATCTTTACTCGAAGGGGACCCAGATGTCCCGGATCTATACTCTCTATACGGACCTCTTCGCTCGTCCTTCCATGAATCCTGCTGCGGCTTATCAGTAGGTTCAGGCCCTTGGCGCTGAGATCCTTCAGAATCGACCCTTTTTCGTGGACTTGGCCGAGCAGCACAAACACTTCCAGGAACTCCTGGTTGTTATCTTCTGCGACTCCCCGAGTCTTTTGATATGATCCGCCAGCAGATCTTGGGTGAAGCGGAGTCTCCCACCTTGGATGCCATCGCGGCTCGCATCGCCGCTGTTACTTCGCTGCTCCAGCGCCCTCTGTTGTCTTCCCCTCCTCCGCAAGACACATATGCTCACCAAACTCAGCGGGGCGGCACTAGTGGCCGCAGCCAGTCAGGATCGCGCGGTCGGTCCAAGTTCCCTCGCTCTCACTGTGGTCATATCGGCCATTCTGTTGAACGCTGCTGGCAGAAACATCCTCATCTTTGCCCCTCTGGTGATACTTCTTCCTCAACATCCGCCTCCTCTCGGCCATCTGCCTCTGTGGCCACGACCTCAGGTAGTGCTCACGTCGTTACCCAAGGTAAATGGTTGATTGACTCTGGTGCTACAAATCATATGACCAGCAATCCTCAATGTTTCTCTCTCCTCGAAACGCATGATCGGTTACCTCCGGTTCTTATTACGGATGGTTCTCCTTCAACGGTTCATGGGACGGGCATGGTTCAAGTTACCCTATCTCTTTGCTTAGCAGACACCCTCTATGTTCCGAAGTTCCCTTGCAATTTACTATCTGTTACTACTTTATGCAAGCAACTTCAGTGCTCTGTCTTATTCACTCCTACTTCTTGTTATTTTCAGGACCCGAGGACCCAATGGACGATTGCTACTGGGACTGAGAGCGGTGGCCTTTACTTCCTCGACAACGTTTCCGCCTTGTTTGCCTTCTCTTCCTCGTCTACTGATCTGCTTCAATGAAATATTCTCCTTGGACATCCTCCTACTCGTATTCTTCGTCAGCTTCTGCCCCACTTACCTCAAACTAGTCCTCCGCTCAACTGTGATGCAAGTCAGCTTTGCATTCATCACCGCTCCTCCTTCCCGCCGAAGCAAGGTCGTGGTTCCTCTTGCCCGTTTGATCTCATTCATTCTGATGTCTGGGGTCCTGCTCCTACTCTCACTATTGGTCGGGGTATTTCTTACTTTGTAACTTTTTTTGATGATTTCTCTAGATGTACCTATGTGTATCTACTAAAAGATCGCTCTGAACTCTTTACTGTATGGTAATGCTTTTATAATATGATTAAAACTCAGTTTGATGTTTCAATTAAAATTCTTCGCTCTGATAATGCTAAAGAGTATCTTAGTCACGAGTTTTCATCTTTTTGTCTACAAGACTACAACATGGTATTGTTAATCAGACCAGCTGTGTTTACACCTCCCAACAAAATGGGGTGGCGGAGCGTAAAAACCGTCATCTCCTTGATGTCGCTCGCACCCTCATGACGCAGATGCAGGTGCCTCGCTCCTATTGGGGCTATGATGTTCTCCTCACCTGCTATCTCATCAATCGCATTCCTTCTACTGTTCTTCAGGGTAAGACCCCCTTCTCCATTCTCTACCCAAGCAAGGAACCCTTTCCTCTCCCTCTTCGCATCTTTGGGTATACGGCGTTTGTGCATGCTCCGTCCGCTACCCGTGACAATCTTTCCCCCCGTTCCACCAAATGTGCCTTTTTGGGTTACTCGACCACTCAAAAAGGCTATTGTTTCTTTGATCCCGTTCTGCGCAAACAGTTTATTTCTGTGGACGTCACCTTCTTCGAAAATGCATCCTACTTCTCATCTCCATCCCCACTTCCTTCTGATATCTCTGACTCTCCACCATCACTTTGTGTCCCTTCCACACATATCGACATCTCCCCTCCTACATCTTCTCCTCCTCTGTATCATCCTCTCCCTGTTATACCCCTTTCCCCTTGCCCCTCTTCTCCGCAGTCGTCTCTCTAGTCCCGGGCTAGCTTTCTCCGCCATGGACGCTCCGGTCCCTGAGGCACAAGACGACCTGGCTCTTCCCATTGCTCTTCGCAAAGGGGCACGGGCGTGCACCCAACACCCGCTTGCGGCTGTTGTTTCCTATGATCGGCTTACTCCTTCTCGCAAGAATTTTGCTCTGGCTATCTCAGCTACTACTACTCCCCGCACCTACCAGGAGGCCCTTGTTATTCCTCATTGGAAATCTGCCATGGATGAGGAAATCGCTACTCTTACTGAAAGGGGTACCTGGACCCTTGTTTCTCCACCAGTGGGTACTGATGTGGTTGGCTGTCGCTGGGTGTTTGTTGTGAAGTTTTGCCCAGACGGTACTGTGGAGCGCTACAAGGCCCGATTGGTTGCCAAAGGCTTTACTCAGACTTATAAGGTTGACAACTTTGATTCTTTCTCCCCGGTTGCTCGCCTCAGTACCATCCGGGTTCTTCTCTCTGTGGCCGTCAACCGGGATTGGGCTATTTCCCAGCTTGAAGTCAAAAATGCCTTTCTCTATGGGGATCTTCACGAGGATGTTTACATGGAGCAACCTCCGGGGTATGTTGCTCAGGGGGAGACACGAGTATGCAAGTTGAAGAATGCAATCTATGGCCTAAAACAGAGCCCTCGGGCATGGTTCGACAAGTTCAGTAGCATTTTGGTTGTCGTTGGTTTTACAAGAAGTTCAGTTGATCACTCATTGTTTATTCGCAAAACTGCATTGGGCCTTGTGGTTTTGGCGGTGTATGTAGATGATATTCTTCTTACCGACAATGACAAGGCTGGGGTGGACTTGAAAAAAAAACACCTCCGTCAACACCTTGTCACGAAGGATATGGGCTCCCCGAAATACTTTTTGGGAATAGAAATCTCTCGGAAGCCCGACTCGCTGGTTCTCTCCCAACAGAAGTATGCTCTTGATCTTTTACGAGAGGCAGGATTGACCGGTACCAAACCGGCACGGTATCCCATGGCTACTGGAGAAGACAAAACATGGACAGATGACTCACCTCTTATGTCCGATGCCACGAGGTATAGACGTCTGGTGGGCAAACTCATTTATCTCACGGTGACCAGACCCGACATCGCCTATGTTGTAGGCAAGGTTAGTCAGTTCATGCAAGCTCCCAGGGAATGTCATTTTCAATCTGCCTTGAAGATATTAGAGTATGTCAAAGAAGCACCGGGAAAAGGACTACTCTTTCAGAAGCATGGTCATCTGAGAGTTGAAGCCTACTCATACTCAAGCAATGCAGATGATAAAGGTGACCGTAAATCTACATCAGGTTTTTGCATATTTATTGGAGGTAATCTTGTGAGCTGGAAGAGAAAGAAGCAATCTGTTGTCTCAAGGTCCAGTGCTGAAGCTGAATATCGGAGTATGGCATCAACCACGTGTGAACTAAAATGGTTGCGGGCTCTCATGCTTGACCTAGGAGAGGTCTACGACTATACTCTTCCTATGTACTGTGACAACAAAGCCGCTATATACATATCCAAAAATCCGGTCTTAGATGAAAGAACAAAACATGTAGAAGTCGACTTCCATTTCATCCGAGAAGAGGTCTTGAAGAGGCAGATTTGCACTCCGTTCGTCACCTCTGACAAAGAGTTTGCGGATATCTTCACCAAACCGGTTTCTACTTTCTTCTTCCACATTTGTGACAAGTTGGGCATGATTGATATTTATGCTCCAGCTTGAGGGGGAGTGTTGAAGTATGAGACTGGGCGGTCTGGCGGTCTGAGCCTGGCGGGTTGTAGACCGCACGGTCTAGCGGTTTCTCTCCAGCGGTTTGATATCCAGGCTGTTGTTGTTCGTAGTCCGGCGGTCTGGCGGGTTATCTCCGGTGCCTTGGAGACCGGGCGGTCTAGCGGTCTCCTACCGCATCTCGCTCTCTTGCTCTGGTGTTGCCGAGCGGTTATCCCATTGTCTAACCGCGCGGCTTGCTCGGTCTGCTTATTTCTAACCGCTCAGTCTCTGTACATTTTTTAGTCCCACATTGTTAGTTTGTACTCTCTCCCCTCTCCTTCATTCTATAAAAAGGAGGTCATACCTTTGTAAATGATATCTATTTTGATGCAGGAAGTAAGACTTATTACCTTCTATAGCAAGACCTTGTCAGGAAGATCATTAGGTCTTTTGACATATGAAAAGGAGATGATGGCCATCATACAAGCGGTGGGTCGATGGAGACCATATATCATCGATTGAAAATTTCAAATTTGCGCCGATCATTATCTTTGAAATTCTTTTTAGAATAATGCATATCTACTAATGAGCAGTAGAAATGGGTGTCGCACATGTTGGGACACAACTATGAATTTACTTACAGAGAGGGGAAGGAAAAACATAGCAATCGATGCCCTATCATGAAGAGAGGAAGAGGTTTCAATCCATAGCATCTTTTGTGTGAGTTTCAATGGTTTTTCGGACTTGTCATCAAAATTGGAGGCAGGCGAGGAGTTGCAGATGATAATACAGGGGGGAAAATGTCGGAGACCCACGGGAGGAGAAGTTCTAGCTAATTAATGGGAGACTTTATATAGGTGACCGATTGGTACTACCTCAGAGGAGCAAGTACAAAGAAGCGTTATTAAGAGAGTTCCAAGAGATGCCTATGGGAGGACACTCAAGCATAATCTGAATGTATCACTGTTTGAAGTTGAATGTCTGTTGGAGGGGCATGTAATAAGATATGAATTGATTCATTAAAGAGTGTGATGTATGCATGAAACCACCGCACCCGCTGGGCCACTCTCTCCACTCGACATTCCCAAGAATGTATGGGAATGCATAACTATGGATTTCATAGAAGGATTTCCAAAGTCAAATGAAAAAAGGTAATTATGGTGGTGGTGGATAAATTGTCTAAGTATGGGCATTTTATACCATTAACACACTCGTATAGAGCAGGAGTAGCGGAACAGTTCATTAAGGAGATTGTGTGCCTACATGGGGTTCCCAAGTCCATCATTTATGATCAAGACACTATGTTCATAAGTAAATTTTGGAAGGATTTCTTTAAACTTCAAGGATCGACCATACGCATGAGCTCCTTATATCAACCGAAAATAGACTGGCAATCAGAATCTCTTAATCGTAGCGTGAAGACATATCTTTGATGTTTTGCAATGGAAAGCTGCATCAATGAGTGAAGTGGTTACCATTGGCAGAATATTTGTACTATACATCATATCAAACAACTACTAAGAATACATTTGAGGTGCTATATGGGCGGCCACCTTCGACCTTATGAAGTTATAAGCAAGGATAGGTTGCCCTACTCGTAGTGGAAAAGTCATTACAAGAAAGGGACGAGGCATTGGAAAAACTTAAAGAAAATCTTAGGCAAGCCCAAGAAAGAATGTAAATACAAGTGGATCATCATAGAGTTGGGAGATCTTTACAAGAAGGTGATATAGTGTTCCTCCGACTACATCCATATAGACAATTGTCGATGTCTAAAAGAAGAAATCAAAAGTTAGCACCTCATTTCTACGAACCTTATCAGGTACTAGAAAAGATTAGACAAGTGGCCTATAAATTGGATCTGCCTGCAGGCTCGAAGATACACCCAGTATTTCATGTATCACTCTTGACGCTAAAATTAGTCTCGAAGAATATCAAAATGAAAGATTTACCAGAGCTATCAAAGAAGGGGGAGATCCTACCTCAAATGGAAAGAGTATTGGAATACAGTTGGAAGCTTTGCGACACGCATTATGTTACAGTGGCATTCATCAAATGGAAGACCCTCTTGGAAGGAGATAATACGTGGGTTAATTGTGAGGAGCTACAAATGCATTTCTCTAACCTCCATCATAAGGACAAGCTACCAAATGATGAAGGAGGGGAAGACAGGCCCAGAGGCCGCCTCTTCCCGACCAGGAGCAGGCTATGGCAATAGCCATGGGTGAGAGAAGGATGGCACCAAGGAGGAGGAGAAGGGAAGTCAGGGTGGAGTTGCCCTACTGCGACTTCCATCAAGAGGAAGGGCACGCCACAGCAACGTGCCCGGAGTTCCTCGAGATGCGAGGAAACAGGGAGCAACAAAGGCAACAGGAATTCCAGGAGGTGCGGATTGAAGAGGTCATGTCGCGCTCAGAGGAGGATCGGTGCGAGGACCGGGTGGATGTGGGGACTCGGGGAAGGATCGGGATGATCCATGGAGGGGCAGGCATCGATGCTTCTCGCAAGGAAAGCCTTAATACCATGTATCGAAGGAGCATCGCCTCCACATCCCAGACCCCACCCAAGGAGGAGAAGATCATCTTCTCGAGGAAGGACATGCCGGATCACGAGGCTCCGTTTTGTGACACGCTGGTCATCCAGACAGCCATCGAGAACTTCACCACTACCTGGATCCTCATCGATAATGGGAACTCAGTCAACGTCATCTTCGAGAAGGCATTTGACGCGATGAAGGTGGAGGCAAATAGGGTGCTTGCCTCAGACGGACCCCTGTTCAGGTTCTCGGGGGAAAGGAAGGAGGTGAAAGGAGGAGTTGGACTCCATGTCGCGTTGGGGGGGGCAGTCCCGCACCTGCAAGTTCGTCATCGTGGACACCCCAAGAAGCTACACCGCCATCTTCGGGAAGCCTCTCATCAGCGCCTTCCGCAGCGTTCCCTCGTCCTTCCACCAATGCTTAAAGTTCAATGTCGATGGGGTCCAGTTCCGGGTTCGCGGAGACCCTAAGATGTCACCGCCGTGAACTCCATCTCATGGCAGGAGGGAGCCGAGAAGATGAGGCGAAGGATGGAGGAGGCGGAGCCGGAGGATGGTGAAGAGGAGATGGAGGTGGAGGTAAACCGCCTTCAGGAGGAAGAGATGGGGGTAGTCCAGGAGCCGGCCGATGCGATGGCTGTGAAGGAAGTTGAGTGAGAGGTCCTCGCTCGCGGAGGGGGACGCTGAAGAATGGGGGGAGCAGTCTCGTCTGGAGGCGGCTGAACAGGTGGTGGAAATGGAGGTTCTCACCCTTGGAGGCAGGGTGGAGAAGGTCCGCGTCAGCGGAGGGCTGACCCCGGAGGCTCAGGGCCGAGTGTTGGAGTGCATCCGGAAGAATGTAGACGTCTTCGCCTGGAGTGCCACGGAGATGCCCGGGATTGATGCGTGACGTGGCCTGCCACCGCCTCAACCTGGACCCGGAGACTCGCCCCATCCAGCAGAAGAAAAGATCCACGGCAGATAAGTTGGCCGAACCAATTCGGGAGGAGGTGGCCAAGCTCCTCAAGGCCGGCTTTATATCCGAAATTAAATACCCTGGCTGGGTCTCCAACATTATAATGATTAAAAAAGGGGACGAGCGGTGGCGTATGTGTGTTGATTTTTATCTTCTTAATAAATCATGTCCCAAGGATTGTTACCCCTTGCCTCGGATCGATGCGCTGGTTAACTCAGCCGTCAATTTCTCTGTAATGAGTTTTTTAGATGCATTTTCAGGTTACCACCAGATCAGGATGCACCCTCCCGACGTCAAAGATGTCTCCTTCATCACGAGAGATGGGTGCTACTGTTACAAAATGATGCCCTTTGGGCTGAAAAATGAAGGGGTGAGCTACCAAAAAATGATGGACAGGGTTTTTCGAGAGAAGAGGGGAAGGAACTTGCAGGTGTACGTGGACGACTTCATGATCAAGAGCATGGACGTCGACTCTCACATCCGGGACTTAGAAGAAACTATTGCCACTCTCCGAAATTACAAAATGAGACTAAACCCCTTGAAGTGCATCTTCGGGGCAAGCAGGGGAAAGTGCTTGGGGCATCTTCTCACCCCTACCGGCGTAGAACCCAACCCAGATAAGGTGAGGGCGATTATGGAGTTGGGATCGCCAAGGAATGCTAAGGAGGTACAACGGTTGACGGTGAAGTTAGAAGGGTTGAGCAGGTTCCTCTCCCAGGACGGAGAGAAGTGCTCCCCTTTCTTCAAGACTTTGAGAGGAGGTCAGAGGTTTGAATGGACCTCGGAGTGCAAGGAAGCATTCCAGGCCTTGAAGAGGTAGCTGACTCAGGCCCCCCTACTCCAAGGGCCAATAGAGGGGGAGGATTTGTTCTTGTATCTAGGGGTCGGAGGGAGTCCCGGAGCTCTGTTCTGGTTCGAGCAGAGGGGAAGAAACAACTACCCGTTTATAATGTGAGTCGGGTCTTGAGAAAAGCCGAGCTTCGGTATCCAATCCTAGAGAAGTTGTGCTTTGCTCTCATCATATCGGCCCGGAGGCTCCGACCGTACTTCCAGGCACACTCAATCCGAGTGGTGACTGACCACCCACTCTGCAACATCTTCGAGGGGGTGGAGCACTCGGGACGGTTGGCCAAGTGGTCGGTGGAGTTGAGCGAGTTCGACATCTCCGTTGTCCCTCGCCTCTCGATCAAGGCACAAGCGATGGCTGACTTCCTGGCAAACTATGTTGTGGAAATAGCGGAGACGGAACTCCCACACCCAGTCCCCTGGAAGGTGATGGTGGACAGTGCGTCAGGAAGGCATTCCCTGGGAGTGGGGGTGATCTTGGAGAGTCCACAAGGGACAAGGATTGAGCAGACGGTAGTGGTGCACTTTTGCATTACCAACAATCAGGCTAAGTATGAGGCAGTGATCGCGGGACTGCGCTTGGCAAGGGAGTTGGGGGTGTGTGATGTGGAGGTCCTCACTGACTCCATGGTGGTGGCCTCTCAGATTAACGAGAGTTCGAGGCGAGGGAACCGACTTTGTAACTGTACTTGACAAAGGTGAAGGGGGTCATCGGCACATTCCAAACTTTCTCCATTCGGCACGTGCCCAGGGAGGAAAACGAGCGGGTAGATCAACTGGCAAAGCATGGCCCCAGGGTGGGGGTACCATCACTGACTTGTTCCACCCTTCCATTGAGGAGGGAGAGCTGATGGAGGTGGAGCAGCACCCCTCATGGATGGACCCGTTCGCAACCTTTCTTTCCACGGGAGAGTACCCGGAGGGGATGGATAGGAAGAAGTTCAAGTACAAGTCGGCATATTACCTCATGCGTGACGGGAAACTATACCGAAATACCCTCTCAAGAATGTTGGCACGTTGCGTGGCTGAGGGGGAGGTCCCGAGGATCTTGGAGGAGGTTCAATCCGGGGAGTGCGGAAGCCACTCTGGGAGTCGGACGCTGGAAGGAAGGATCATCAGACAAGGGTACTTTTGTCCGACCCTTGGCCATGGTGCTGTAAAATTCACAAAGGAGTGTCATAAGTGCCAGCTGTTCGCCCCCCTCCAGCTATAATCGGCCCAGCACCTCAAGAGTATCATAGTGCCCTGGTCATTTGCTATCTGGGGAATGGACTTGGTCGAACCATTTCCCCAGGCAAGTGGTAAGATAAGATTCTTGCTGGTCATGATCGACTACTTCTCAAAGGGGATGGAAGTCAAGGCCTTGGCCATGGTGACCTCCCAAGTCATCAGGAACTTTGTTTGGGGCGAGATCATCTGTCGACACGGGTTGCCCCAGACCATCGTCACAAACAATGGGCCTCAGTTTGCTAGTGCTGAATTCATAAGCTTTTGTGAGCAGCTCGGGATCGATCTCAGGTTTGCCTCGGCCCATCACCCAAGGAGCAATGGGCAGGTGGAAGCGTCAAACAAAATCATTGTCAACCTCCTCAAGAAGAAGGTGGAAAACCTGAAAGGGATCTGGGTGGAATAGCTCCCCTCGGTCCTCTGGGCCCTCCGGACCACACCCAACATGGCCATGTGAGAGACCCCCTTCAAGCTTTCCCATAGGTGCGAGGCGGTGTTCCCAATCGAGTTCGAGATCCGGACGCCTCGGGTGGTCGAGGCAGGAGAAGGAAGGGTAGAATAGAGGATCGAGAACGAAGAAGAGTTACGGCTCTCCATTGACATGGTCGAAGAATTGCGGGACCTCTCTGCCATCCGGCAAGAGGAAGTGAAGAGGAGAATGGCTAAGTACTTTGACAAGCATGTCAGAGTAAAACAGTTCGCAGAAGGAGACTTGGTCTTTAGGAAGGTGGATGCTGCAGGGAGGTCAGCCGCGGTGGGGAAAATCAACCCCAACTGGGAAGGTCCATGCGTAGTACGGGAGGTCTTGAAGTCGGGAGGATATCGCCTTCAGAATGTGGAAAGCGAGACCCTAGGTCTCACCTAGAGTGGTGATGACCTGAAGCACTTTTACCCCTAAGTCATGTAAGTTCATTTTCATGGAATAAAATTTCTCGAGATACTTATGCTCATGACATGTTTAGTGCAAGTGGAAGAGTTAGTCCGCCCAAGACCCCGAGCATATCCCATTGTCAGGATCCCATCAAGCTGGCAGGGCTGAAAGCCACTCGGAGGAGTCTGCCCCAGACCCCGAGCAGATCCCGCTGTCAGGCTCCCATCAAGCTGGCAGGGCTGGAATTCACTCGGAAGAGTCTACTCCAGACCCCGAGCAGATCCCGCTGTCAGGCTCACATCAAGCTGGCAGGGCTGGAAGTCACTCGGAGGAGTCTGCTCCAGACCCCGAGCAGATCCCGCTGCCAGGCTCCCATCAAACTGGCAGGGTTGGAAGTCATTCGGAGGAGTCTGTCCCAGACCCCGAGCAGATCCCGCTGCCAGGCTCCCATCAAGCTGGCAGGGAAGGAAGTCACTCGGAGGATTCTGCCCCAGACCCCGAGCAGATCCCGCTGCTAGGCTCCCATCAAGCTAGCAGGGTTGTAAGTCACTCGGACGAGTCTGCCCCAGACCCCGAGCAGATCCCGCTGCCAGGCTCCCATAAAGCTGGCAGGGTTGGAAGTCACTCGAGGGAGTCTGCCCCAGACCCCGAGCAGATCCTGCTGCCAGGCTCCCATCAAGCTGGCAGGGTGTGAAGTCACTCGGAGGAGTCTGCCCCAGACCCTGAGCATATCCCGATGCCAGGCTCCCATCAAGCTGGCAGGGATGGAAGTCACTCGGAGGAGTATGCCCCAGACCCCGAGCAGATCCCACTATCAGGCTCCCATCAAGCTGGCAGGGCTAGAAGTCACTCGGAGGAGTCTGCCGCAGACCCTGAGCAAGTCCCGCTGTCAGGCTCCCATCAATCTGGCAGGGCTGGAAGTCACTCGGAGGAGTCTTCCACAGACCCCTAGTAGATCCCGCTGTCAGGCTCCCATCAAGCTGGCAGGGCTGGAAGTCACTCGGAGGAGTCTGCCCTAGACCCCGAGCAGATCCCGCTGGCAGGCTCCCATCAAGCTGGTGGGCGGGAAGTCACTCGGAGGAGTCTACCCCAGACCCCGAGAAGATCTCGTTGTCAGGCTCCCATCAAGCTGGCAGCGCTAGGAGTCACTAGAAGGAGTCAATCTAAATTCCAGGCTGATCGAGCTTGCGGGCCCCCACCAAACGGCCAAGGACTGGACGACACTCCGGGAGCTCGCTCAGACCTTCCCACTGTCCGACAAAGGTGGGGGGCCACGGCGGGCACCACGCATAAGGGAAAGAGCTAGCCGCCCGCATCGCGGGTGATTGAATCGACGGACCGATGAGAAGACCTAGGCAAGTCAACGAGCCAAGAGTGCAGGGCCCCGACCTATAGATCAGTGAGCCCCGGGGAAGGGGTCTGGTCGACGAGAGCTCGGCCACGCCAAGACCCCCGGAAAGGCCTGCCCGTGCAAAGTCTTCACGCGCACTAGCTGGGTTTTTCTTGCCCTCTCTACGACGTGAATGGGGTGGAAAGCCCGGATGGAGGATGTGAGTCGCCCGCTCGTATTGCGGCTAACTAACTTACCCCTCGCTCCTAAGCCTCAGCTCCGAATCACGAATGAACAGATGACCTCACTCGCTCGCAGCAGCAAAGTAAAAAAAAACATTCAAGGCAAAGTATGAACCACGAGTGCGAGAAAGAAAATATTTTCATTACAGTAAAAAGAAAAGCAGAGTTCATGAAGTACATTCTGAGCGATCAAAAAGTGCGACTGTTACAAAATCCAAGCTTTGGCCCGCAACACTACTGCAGCAAAAGTTTAGTGAGGGCAAGCCCCCGGCGAGGCGAGTCCTGAGCGGCGAGCTCCTTATACACGGTGGTAGGAGCCGTCGCCCGACTTTGGTACCGGAAGGAATAGTTCTGAAACCACCTCGCTCGCCCAAAGCTTGGCACCGTCGCTCCTGATGAGGTTGGTCCGCTGCAACGTTTGGAAGGTATACTTCTCCGTGCCAGCCGCATTCTTCTGCATCATCACCTCGATTTCGTAATCGCTATAATGTGCGAGCTGGCAACAGCTAGTGGACGGCGGCAGGGCGGCCGCTGCAGCCTCCAATGCGTCCACCCATTCTTGAAGTGCCTGCTTCTCCTGTTGGAGGGTGGAGATCTCGGTGCCCAGTCGGTTGGCCGTCGCCGCGTCCTGGGAAAGGGAGAACCACTGAATTAAGTCGCGCAGAAGGGAGGAAAGACTGATTCGAGTTGAGAAACCTACCGCTCCACCTAGGTACTGAGCGAGAGCGGCCTCGGCCATGTCGGACCGCTTCCTTTGCTCATCCGCCTCCGCCTGGGAGAGCTTGCGGGCCTCCTCTTTCTCATCGATTAGCTTGCTAAGGGACGAGGTGTCCTTATCCAACCGAAGACACCGCCGACCTACCATGTGGGCCAGCTCAAGACTGCGAAACGGGGCCCATGCGCTTTCGTAGATCAGCACTCGCGTCGCCTCCTTGTTGTAGACAGCGGCGTACTCCAGCCTGTAGATGCAGAAGGAGAGGTTATAGGCCTCCCCGCTGCTGGTCTCCTGCAATAGCGAGGATATGAAGACCTGGTTGGTCTCCTTGTCCCATTGAAGCAACGGGACTCCGAACTCGTCCACGGGACCTTCTTTGTAGTCGAAGTTGCGATGCCCCCGGGGGACTGCATTCACGGGGGCTGAGCCCCCTCTTGCGGCTGCGAAGTGCCTGCCTCCCCGCTGGCAGATCCAACGGCTGAAGGAGTCACGGGGAGGGAGTCGGCGGATGGTTGGCTCGCGGGGGCCTTGCTTTTATCGTGAGCCAGAGGTGGCGAGCCGCCCTTCTTCTTCGATTTCTTGGGCGGCGGCGGGTCCAGAGGCCACTCGCGACCGGTCTGCTTCGGGGGAGCAGGGGCCGAAAGCTCGCGGTGAGCGGCGGCCACCGCCTCGTCCCGGGCAAGCTCTCCGGAAGCGAGTCGCGCGCTCTCATAGGGAGGATGGAGGGGGATGTCGCGCTCGCCTACAAAAGAGTGAGACTTAGAAAATATTCGAGGGACGGGTTTAAGAGAGCACAAACGGGCGAACCGCTTACCTTCACCGGGCGGGACGGAGACAAGGTCATCCAGGTTCCTACGGAGGTAGGACATCTAGAAGTTCTTCCCGGTGAAGAACCTGAATAGCCCCGCTTCATGGCCCCCCGGGTTAGGGGGCGGTAGCTTGCCTCGCCGAGTTGGACTGGCGAGAAAGGGACGTTGCCGAAATCCCCTTTGATGGACAAGAACTTATTGAGCCAGGTATGGCTCTTATTGACCTTCTCCCGCACCTTGGCGTGTGTGCTGGCGAAGCAGGCGGTCTCGTCCTTGTTTGCGCGAAAAGGAAATAGCTTGCGGAACACCGCAAGATTGAACTTGAACCTCTCCTCTCGCAAGAAGCAGGCGAACCCTACTATTACCGCAACAGAGTTTGGATTCATCTGCCCAGGGACGAGTCCGCAGTATTTGAAGACTTTGCGGACTTCAGGCCATAGGGGTAGCCGGAGGCCCACCTCAAAGTGGGCCATCAGGAATGCGAGCTCGTCGGCGTAGAGCTCGTTGATTCGCTCCTCCTTCCCGGGCCGCCTCGCCACAAAGACCAGCAAGATATAATTGCCTACAGTATCTATAAACCCCCTCTCGGTAAGGGCGGGGAGAGGGAAATCGTGCTCGGAGGTCCAAGCACATTTGCACCTCCCCTCCACCTCGCCACTACCACCACCCATCTTGCGGAAATCTTGTCGAGCGGGACAGGGGGTTTCTCGCAAAAAAGCTAAGGGAAGGAAGAAGTCTTAAATACGGTAGGTGAAGAGTGAGTCGGCGGAGGCCTATTTATAGGATCAGAAAATGCAGGAAAAAGTCCTGATGGCGGGAAAGGTGCGGATAGCAACTTTGACCCCGACGGTTCGACTTCTGAACTTAACTCGGATCCACGTCGACCCGCCGGTCGGCCGCGAGAAGCTTTTAGCCGCGAGCCGCCCGCACCCACTCCCGCATGAAAGCGAAATAACCGGCATGCGAGTCCCGTCGGGATAGGCATGCGAGTCCCTCAACAAACGACCTGCTGACAGTCGGCCCGCCCCCGCCAGAGCGGGAACAACTAGGGCTAGGCGAGTCGCATCCGCGATGTCGAGCCCGACGGAGAGAAGAACTGGCTAGGCCGGTTCGTCTCGGCCGCATCCCCCCAAAAGTCGAGAACAACACAGTCAGAATAAAAGTAATGAGTGCCCGCCCATAAGCGGGCGGGGGAAGTACTGAATTATTACAGACAAATAAATTGTTCATAATAAACGTTTGATGATTATTAGAGTTCCTTTTTCGTTGCGCAAAGTGACAATCCAGACCCAGAGGATAGTAGCGGGCGCCGGCGGGAGAGAGACAAGCGGCTCAATACTAAATCCATTTCCACCTGCCCCGCCCCCGCTTGCCGGATCGAGGCGGCACACGAGGATAATGATACTTGCGAACCATCGTGAGTTCCCGCTGGGTCAGATCGACCTACTTCGAGATATGGCTAAGCCGCTCCTCGGCCCGCGTGATATGTACGCCCGAGGATGTCGCTCCATCCTCGTCAGCCGGGCGTCCTGCCCCTTCCAAAGCTGCGAAACGCCCCTCCGCCTCGGCCTTGTCTTTCTCTACTCTATCGAAGACCTCCTGTAGCAGCGGCGTGTATTTCTGAAACAGTCGCGTCACTTGCATCTTCATCTTCTCGGCATCCGTCGGGTCTCCCAGGTATTCCAAGATGCGACCCAACTCAGGGGGAGGCGAGTACCCCTCTCTCATCTCGACGTCGGAAGAGACCGCGTTATAACCTGCAAAGGCAGGGTTAAAAGGAGCCGACAAATTGTAAGCGGGCTAAGAGCAAGGGAATTACCAGGCGTGGGCACATCAGTCGCACCACCAGTTGGCCGAGTGGGGCCTGGTCGACCCTAGAAAGGTTCTCCTAAGAGGGTAACAAAGGGTTTCCCCAGACCAGGGAGTCGCGGAAACGGAGGCATTGCGGCAGAAATGTGCGTCTAAGACAAGGGGCTGGCGACGCGATCAGTCACCGCCAGGATGGAATTCTCGGGGTCTACCTGACCCGCCTCGTCATCGCATGGCGCCTCCTGTAAATAAAGTTGTTAGTAGGCAAAACAACATGTCAAGGAAAGGGACCGCATACCTTAGGGACGACCTCGACATCGTCGGCCAAGCGGGAGGCGGAGGCTTCACTCGTTAGAGACCGACAGATCATCTTCCCTTTCTTTGACCGGAATGGGGAGCCAGGCAACCCGCGGGCCAGCCACAGGGCAGCTTCAAGAGCCGCTTCCCGGGCACCCTCCCACGCAGCCGCCAAACGAGCATGCATCTCCTAAGACATAGGCATTTTCCGACTAAGAATAGCAGAGGAGGGCAAAGAAGGTGAGTTCTCCCTAAAGGCCCGACAGCTTATTTATAGCGTAAGGGTGGGCCCCCACCAAAAGATTCACTCCAGCTCAGCAGGGTTTTTTGCCGAATACGTGGGGTTGGATGTTTCTTTCCGAGCTTTTGCAAAGCTCGAAAAGAGCGGGGATTTTGTACAACCCAGTGTTTGTCGAGGGGACTTAGACCAGTAAGCGGGTCAGCCTTGGCCCACGCCTTCCTAGGCGGGTCAGCATTAGCCCACGCCTTCTCAGGCGGGTCATCCTTGCCCGGGCCAACCTTGGCCCACGCCTTCTCAGGCGGGCCAACCTGGCCCGAGTCCTCCCAGGAGAGTCCGCACCTAGGCGAGTCGGCCACAGCCCACGCCCCCTAGGTGAGCCAGCTCCGGCTCGCGCTTCCTAGTCATTCATCAAGTTCAATGCCACTCGACGAATAATGATGCCGTAAGTCGACCTCGCGGCAGGCGAGCGGGGCGGGCCGAGCCCGTGGTCGCCAGGTGCCGAATTGAGGCGGCGGGCGCTAGCTCCATCCGGCGCCCACGCCTCTTGCCAAGCAGAGGCAGTGAATGGCTATTCGCCCAGTACCCAGTAAGGGCGCTTCTTACCATTTTGCCCCTGCAGGCCTGCCCTTAACCAGTTAGAACAGTGGAGTCTCGCTTTTGGCAGACCCGGGTGGGCTGCACATAGCTGGTCAGAACAGTAGAGTTTGACTGTTGACAGGCCAACCCAAGGGGTTTTTAGTAATTTTAGAACAACATAGATTGGATATTTGCAGGTCATTCTCATAAACCTATAAATAGGACCCAAGGGGTACCTCAGAAGGCACGCTTACTCGTTTCCCAGATCCCCTTTGCGTTTCCTGAGTTACCTTAGCCCGGCACTTGGTTAAGGAGGGGAAGCGCTCAGTGATCTTCCGGGTGTGTGGTGGGTCCTCCGCGCCGAGCCCTTGGGTCCAGTCCCAGTTCTCTTTTCTAGACTTCCAGCTCGCAGGAGAGAAGTAGGTGTGAGATCACCCCTTCCCCAAGGGTCAAACTCCACAGAGACCGATTTTCAGTTTCAACATTATCATGACGATATTCGATGAATTCCAACTCATTCGTTGAAACCTTAAGCGATACTCGACGAATTTTCCTTAGAGTCTTTTGACCACTTACCTAATGACCCATATTCTCAATATAGGTACCAAAATGAAAATCATTCACATCCAGAACGTCATAGGCTTGCTCCTTCACTCATATCCAATATGAGAAAGGCCAACACAAATCTTTCAAACTTCTCCAAACCTCTTATGTGCGTTGGCAGTGAGATTATACCAACACATAAAACATTAAAACAGGAAATATAAAATAAGAGGTTAAGGATAAGCCTGATATAGGTTGTGTATATTCTGCGCAAGGGGAAGGGTTTTTCCTCTCAACGAGAGCACCCATTCTGCATGCTTGTTGCACTGCATAGATCAATGTCGTCGATGTTGAAGACGGTTGCAACTGGCAGTTATGCTTGCTTTGAGTAGCAAGCGTGGGCTTCTTCCAGATCTCTACGAACAACTCCTACTCCTCCGGTGGTTGGAAATTTCATTGCCAAGCGGGGAATTGTTGGGATTGCCCTGAAGATTGATTAAACTGGCCTTCCAATGATGGCATTGTAGGCTGAGCTTGAATTTATGACAATGAAGTGAATGTTGTGTGTAGCCGGCCTCTAGAACTCACCATTATGATAGGTAAGGTGATCACTCCCTGAATTGGAACCGGGTGATTATCAAAACTGTAGACGGGTCTTGCTGTTGTGCCGAGGTGTTGTTCAGCAAGCTATATGCTCTCGAGGGTAGATAGAAACAATACATCAACGGAGCTTCCGTTATCCACCAGGATTCTCTTAATAATGAAGCGGCGATCCTAGATCCTTATGCTAATTACAAGCGGGTCCTAGTTAGGCGATCACAATCCCTCGAGGTCTTCATCCCCGAACGTGATGGTGGTGTCCTGGCTGTGCTTCTTATACCCATGACTCGTTTCTGTTATACTGACTGAGAATGTCTGGGAGGAGAGAACATGGGACGATGATGGTTTCAAGGTACCCACCGTCTGCCTTCCGCCAGCGGCCCCCTACGACGCATTTTGTTGCTCTTTTGCCTGTTTAGGCGGTGTCTGCGACTCTTGCGCATACCCCTGTAGAAATACTCTAAGGAGCCCTAGATGGACAAGGCTCTCGATCTCGACCTTTAGCTTGGAACACTCTTTAGTAGTGTGCCCAGTTCCGCGGTGGAATTCACAATATTTGGACTGGTCGTTCCTGGGGTTTGGCAACGACACCATTTGTCGATGGAGTGTCGGATTATCTTAACTTGTATATATCACATTTGCCCACATGGTGTTCAATGGTATGTACTTTCGCGGCGGCTACTGACCCATGTCCCTTTGAGGGTTGCGCTGATACTTATCACTGTTATGCTCTTCATTGTGCCGATCTTGCGGTCACTTGGGGGCCCAGTCCTGCCCCCTCTTTCTCTTATGTATTCCTTCAAACTGTTGACAGTGTGCCCCGATTGCATCATCAGCTACTATCTGTGCCTCGACCCAGTGCACAAGGTCTGGATAACTGGGCACAGTTTCTCTCATTAGTGCTGAATAAATATCACTGGGGCGAAGTCCTTCAGGTAGAACACTCCTCAAAAGTTTGGGGTCTACTCTCGGAGTATGTCATGCTTCTACGCTGAATCGACGAAAAAAATTTTGTAGTGACTCCCCCTCGTTCGAGCAAATCCTTGACAGATGCGAGAGATCTTGAACGATTCTGCGGTTGGCGACGAGCTGATCGACAAACTGACATGCCAATTCCACGAAATTTTCTATGGTTCTCCCTTTACAAGGAATGGAACCAGGTATGGTCTTGACCTTTTAGGGTTGCTCGAAACACCTAGCAGAGCAACTGATTCAAAGCATTGTAGATCCTCATAATGGTAGTGAAATGGTTGATATGTTCGAGCGGGTCTTCTATTCCGTCAAATGTCTCAATATTGGGATGCTTGAAGCCATGCAGGATTAGATGAGCTTGTTCGTACTCCTGAGCTATCACCTCACGTATCTCTTTGCCGGCGAGTCTTCCTCCCAGCGGTGCTTGGGCGATTCCTTCTAGATGATGAAGATGGTCACCTCCAACTCCACGATTGGCGGGATGCATGGAGCAGGTGGCGGCAGAAAAGTCCTCAAATACATCATCCTAGGGAGGAGTTTGCGGCGCCAGAGCATTATTTGAAACTGATGGCGGAGGATTGTCCGACGCGGAAGGCTGATGGGGAACTTGAGAAGCTCCTTGATTCCAGAGCAGAGTGAGCATCTCAACCTGGTGCTCCTCCATCTGATACATGCGCCCTTCCAAGGCAGCTACAGGCACGAGTACGACCTCTTTATCAAGAGCCGCGCTGACTAGTGAGTGAGAGGGAGCTGGCTCAATGCGCCCTTCAGGGATTGACCATTCGGTGGTTCGAGCGCTTCTTTTTGCCATGATCTTTAGTCTCAAGTACCGTTGTGTGGTGGGTAAGGTCGTTCGAGGGTGTTGGGAACTCGCTTCCCACAGACGGTGCCAAACTGTTGCGGTCTGCTTAAAACTCCTAATAGATTGGCCTAGATTTGGTCGTCTTAGCCCGCGGAGCAATCAAGCCCACAGGCACATAATGCTATGAGTAGAACATGCGATGTTTTTGATGTGGAAAAAACTCTCAATCGGGTAAAAAACCATGTAACCAGATCTGTGTCTGTCAAACTCCACTATACGCTGCGGGTTACAAGTCAACTTAAGAATCGAGGGAGACAGGCCGCTTCTCGTTACACTTTGGGGTGAGAGTGGGAGAGTACAGCGGGTTTCGATGGGCAACAGACTGCCTCACTTGAAGCTTGAAGTTAATATCCGTTGGAGATGATGAACGCTCGTTTGCACCGTGCTGATGACGGTCACGGCTACGACGCACATGGAACTTTGTTGGTTCCAACTTGTAGGGTGATGCAAGCTTGGATACTTCGGCGGGCGGCTCAGATGAATTGCCCTCTTCATTGTGGACTTCGCCAAATTGTCTGGTATAGAGGTGGTGGCTCGTAGGAGGAATCCAATGAAGCTCTGACCTTTGGAAGAAGAAAGCGGGGAGGAGAAAAGGTGAGAAATGAGAAGGCATGATGCTCTTTTTATAGCCTTCGGGGAGTGGTTACAGTAGTTATGCGGCTATTCGCACAATGTAACCACCAATATCATAATTTTATGTATGGTTTAGGCGAATATTATTCCCATAATATTATTTTCCAATTATTTAACTAATTCAACCCCCACTAACCATGGTGGTTAGTAGGTGGTTATTCCCAAAATTGACGGTGGCGATCGCGGCGGAAAAATCGAAAGACAGGGAAAGGTCGTCCCCCATAACGGCGGATGGTCGGCGATGAAGGAGGGCAGCCGTGGGGAGGGGCGGCCGAGGAACGGCAGCCCCTTGCAGACGGCGCCCTGCGGCCGGGAGGCGACAGACCCTTGCAGGCGGTCCTCCGCGGCCGGGGAGCGGCCGCCCCTAGCGAGCGACACCCCACGGCCGGGCATCGGTCTTGGCGCGGCCAGCCGGGCGCGGGCTGCCCGGCTCCAGCAGTCCTAACGCGGCGGCGGCTTGGATGGTGCAGGTAATGGGATGAGCGCACGGGAGATCGCGTGCGTTGTTCGCACTTTCAATTAGTCTTTTTTCGACTTTCATCCATATTATTTTTGATTTGTTGTGTTATTTGACGACCTTTTATGAGTCATATTTGGTGGCAGTAACTCAATAATGTATCTGTTTTTATATAATGAAGGTTTAGGATTTATGGGCTAATTTGTGTGTGTAATTTCTTATTTTTCTAATACTTTAAATTTTTTATTCAATTTCCACTGATTCTACAAAAATGAAAATATAAAATCAGATCGTAATATTTTATTCGAAAAAATTCAGGATCTGAGATTTATTTATTTAAAATCATTAGAGTGCAGTTACTAGCAAACCCAATTTATTTTTTAGCAAATCATTACTATTAGCAAATCCTCATTTTTTAAAATGGATATTTGAAAATCATTTTGTTACTATCAAACCAACGTAATTTTTTAAAAGAAAAAATTATATTTTGTTTAAAACATTCATTCTCTCAAAATAACTCGCTGCATATAATGATATTACAAATGTATTCATTCAACCACTAATGTTAGCATTATAGATGAGTCAAATGCCGCAAATGTTTAGTATGTCTAAAACTGTTTTTTCAACAAAATATCATTATTTGCACTAAAATCTTTAAACAAAATATCGCTCAGTTTAAAAATATATTTGATTTCTAATTCCTATAAGCATGTGTTTGTATATAAAAGTTAAGTGTATATAAGAATATATGCGTCCTTTTGAACCGCGTCTTATACGTATAATTTCATGAGAAGTGTTCAACATGAAAGTTGTAGATCTCGACGAGATCTACAATTTTTATGTTGAACACTTTTTAATTTGAAGCAATTTAGACCCCCGATTTGTTCCCTAAAAAAAGTCACGCCGAACATATGTACGGACCCGAGATCGGCGTGACTATTTTCGAGGGTCAAATCGGGGGCATAAACGACTTCAAATCAAAAGTATTCAACATGAAAGTTGTAGATCACGACGAGATCTACAACTTTCATGTTGAACGCTGTTTTAGTTGAAACAGTTTAGACCCTCAATTTGGGCCTCGAAACAAGTCACGCCGAAAATTTGTACGTTCCGTGCATGTCTTTTTTTGAGCTCAAATTGGAGCCCTAAACGGCTTCAAATCAAAAAATAATCAATATGAAAGTTGTACACCTCGATGAGATCTACAACTTTGATGTTGATCACTTTTTCAAATGAGAAATATTTGGAGCTCAAAATTTAAAAATGCAAAAATTTCCAAAAAACAAGATTGGTTTGTTAGTAGTAATTTTTGGGAAGAGAAAAAAATGCAAAAATGACAGAATCTGTTTTTTTCTGGTTTGCCAGAAACGAAAGTGGATTTGCTAATAACAGCACCCATATTATTATTATTATTTTGAAAAAAATCATTATAGCTATCTTTGTTGACGTGCTCCTGGCACATGGTGCCAAATCAGCACTTTGAACCATCATAGATAGAGAACGACACATGAGCTTCGTCTTCAACCTCTCGCCAGCAGCGACTAAACGAACGACCATAAACATTCCGATGAGATCTAACGGTGAAATATACTCGAAAATCAGAGCACTACTATATTAGGTGATTGTTAACCGTAGACCCGCTATTGGCTAGTCGCACCCTAAAATCTCATAACTTTTCGCTCCTTTTCGAAATACGTCTTGTACATATAATTTTAATAAAAATGCTCTACACGAACGTTTTAGATCTCGTCGAGCAATAATGGCTAGAAATGCGTGGACAATATTTGACCAGATCAAAGCAAAAAAATGCTTGGAATTCGCACTTACAGAAGATAGAAGCTGCAACTCACCTTTAATTTTTCAGGGATGAGCTCCTGGCAACAGCTTCTCTCTCTTCCTCTCACTCTTTCTCTCTACTCTCTGTTTCCTTGCAAGAGCTTCTCTCTCTTCCTCTCACTCTTTCTCTCTACTCTGTTTCCTCGCAAGAAGAGCATCTTCTTATAGAATTCTCGCCAATTAGTAATTATTTTTCAGCTTTCATATTTTAAACGTGCTACATTAATTTGCCGACTTCAAATCACGTGCTACATTATTTTTCAGCTTTGACGGAGTGAGTTGGGATTCCATCCATCGCTATATTGCAATAGAAATCCTTAAGATTTTGCACGGTTAATTACAAAAAAAGTCACCATCCAGGGACTAAATTGAAAGATTTTGCATGAGTTGGGATTCCATCCACAGCTATATCTTTTGTTCTAGTCTCAGGCTGAAGTATGCGCGGACTGGGAGTTGTGTCCGCATGTCAGTGCGATCTGGTAGCGGTGTCCGGCAGCCCGCCAGTGCAGTGTTTCCCGTCCTTATTGGATTGGTATTGGTCTTCTTAGCCTGGCGGACTAGTCCTTTCCGCCTTTGCGGACATATCGTTCTCTGTCCTCGCGGATAGTTATTATCAGTGGCGGACTGGTGCTGGTATCCACACCGTGCGGAAACATGATGCTAGCTGCTGGATTGACGGACGGTTATCCTATCGCTATGGGTGGTGACGGCACTCTCCTCGCGCCTATAAATAGGATTCCTCGGCTCGTCATATATAACTGTGAACAGTGAAAACTTGACCGTGCTTAAAATTTGTGGCTACAGTTTTTCAACTATTGCGACTAAGTGAAGTTGACTCTGTGCAGACTGTGCGGCTAACATCAGGCGGCTACCAAACTAGTGGAAGTTTGGTGTGGAACAGTTCACGGATAGCACTCAGCAGATAATAGCAGTTCGCGATCACTGCGACTTGGTATCACCTCACCGGGGACGAGTCCAAATTATCTTATCTATAAGACTATAAAGGTAACGATGAAATTATTACAGCTGATGATACTGTAAATACAGTAGGGGTGGGAATATTTTCTTTAGGCAGTGATCTGGCGTCATTCACTTTGAGGAGTGCGTATCATGTGCCGGAAATGAAAAAAAATCTTTTCTCAGTGATCAACTCTGTTGACGCTGGGTATCACGTTTTATTTTGCCCAACAGAAGTGAAATTTCTCAGGAACGTGTCAGCTGTGAAAGCTGACGTCATTCATGTCGGAAGGACAATGAAGGACTTGTTCTTATTGGCGACAAGTTCCAATGTTGATAAGATGAGGGCGAACGACAGCATTGCCATTTTACATGAGAGACTTGGTCATGTTGGGATGGATAATTTGACGACCCAGTGCCAACCCACTCTGGACTACACAAGGATCACTATGGCCTCACTGGCATCGTCCGGGCTGCAGCCCAAGCACCCAAACCATCTCCATCGACAAGCGGGTTATTGGTGGCCACAACTTCTCTTTGATGAGGCAAACTCGGTAGTCAAGCGCACAACACGGGGACATCCCAGGAGATCACCCATCCCGAGATTACTCCAGCCCGAGCACGCCTAACTATGGAGTTTTTCAACTCCTCATCACCAATTGCACTTTTTTGTGATGACCCATGGCCGACCCACTCTAGATCTCATAAGGATCACTGCAGCCTCACCTGACATCGTCCGGGCTGTAGCCCAAGAACCCAACCCCTCTCCATCAGTAGGCTGGTTGTTGGTGGCCAAAACCTCTTTTTGATGAGACAAACTCGATAGTCAAGCACGCATCACGGGGACTTCCTAGGAGGCCACCTATCCTAATACTACTCCAGCCCGGACAACGCCAGGTGAGGCCACAGTGATCCTTGTGAGCTCCAGAGTGGGTCGGCTCTGGGTCGTCACCGATAAGTTGAAGGCTATGACGGTTAGAAGTCTAGTGCATGGCCAGCCTAGTCTTTCATCCTCCGGTGACGGTCATGTCTGTGATGGATGTTAGTATAGAAATGCACATCGCCTTTCATTTAACATGTCACAGAATAGTTGTAGAGCACTGTTGGAATACATCCACGGTGATCTAATGAGATCTACCATCACTCCCAGTCTCGACAGTAGCTGGTACATGCTGATTCTTATTGTTGATTTTTTAGGTATACTTGGGTATATTTCTTAAAAGAGAAGTCAGGGGCATTTAGGATGTTCGTGGATTTCAAGGAGCTCGTGGAGGGCTGGCTCGGTATGCGAATAAAGAAGTTGAGAACTGATGATGGCGGAGAGTTCACTTCACAGGAGTTCTCTAACTTTTGCAGAAAATTTGACATTCAGAAGGAGCCTACTTATGAACATACTTGATGAGTATAATTATGATAGGCTTTTTACTATCATAATTGTAATTGTTTGGTATTGTATCCACAATGTACCTGATTTGAAGAAGCCCCTGAACAAGCTAAGGTAAATTCACTATGTATTTGATGAATTTCTTCTAGTTGTGTTTGCAGCTATTCATTGCTAAGTACACACCAATGTCAGGGTACAGTAGGTCAATATACACGGGTCTGTGCAACGTAATCCCTCGTTGAGCAGATCAGTGTGTTGGCTTACGTGTACTCTCTCTATTGGAGTGTACTTATTTCCAAGCATAGGGTCATGAAAGATCATGAGCAGACAAGGAGCAAGGATGGGCCAAAGACCGGCTCACGGGTTGAAAGACGAGAATCGTCTAAGTGTAAATCGTCGAGAATCACTAAGTGATTCTCGCCGATTCGTCGAGAATCACTAGTGATTCTCGACGAGTCGTCGAGAATCACTAGATGATTCTCGCCGGGTTGGACCGGCTCTCTCGACGCAGTCAGAAAATTCTCTAAGGCAGAATCGTCGAGAATCACTAAGTGATTCTCGCCGATTCGTCGAGAATGACTTTGCATTCTCGACGATTCGGCGAGAATCAAATGTGATTCCCGCCGATTCTCCCCGGTCTCTATAACCTGTGCAGCCAGAATTCTCCAAGTAGAATTCGGCGAGAATCGTAAGTGATTCTAGCCGATTCGTCGAGAATCACCTACGATTCTCGCCGATTTTGCCTTGGGCAATTTTTCCAAATTCCTGGACCGGTCCATGTTATCTGCAGCTATTTAAACCGAACTTTGGTCTTTGCTTTGGTGGGGCCCACAACGATCATCTCCATGACCTATTGTATAAATACACAGGTATTTGTGTGTAACACCCCTATCCGTCACATAGCATATAGCAGTAGGTCCGGCCGGGGCCCGACGCCATATACTACGGACAGACCGGTTGGTTACGCGTTGAAACCATACAACCAATCAGAGCGTCCTACACAACACCTAGCGGAAGCAATTTAATTAAGTTGCAAAAAGATAAGAACCCTGCCACAGAGCATGAATGTCCACTACAACCCAGGAATGAGTACATATACAAAAGAGAACTGGCCTTAAGGCCTTACATTGTTCACTTAACAACATAGTGTTTTCAGACATCGGCTCGCAGGCCGGCCATACATGAATGAACGGGGAAAACATAACAAATTAGGCCTTCGAGGGCCGGCACAGCAACAAGGGCTTTAGCCCGCTATTTCCCGCTCGGCTCCGCAGCACCTGCAAGCAACAAACCACCGCCCGGTGGCAAACAATAGCAACGGTCAGCAAAGCTGACCAAATTGTAACGATCCCGCCCCCACAATCGGGGCGGGGATGCTCTTTCCCTGCACTTTATTAGTATAGGCATTTATAAAAGGTAATTGCACATCACCACAGGCGTAGGCTCGCACAGCCACACACCCCGTGCACTCAGGGCACATTCTCGGCGAACCGGCCAACGTCACGTCAATTCAAGCCATAGACGTTCCCGATCCACCACCGCCTCTAGGACGGTCATCTATATGAGCAATTTGTCTCCTTAGCCTTGGTCACGACAATTTAAGCCATAGACTGCCGAAGACCCTCGTCCATGCCAATGGTCCTACCGAACGACATAGACCGGGTACGGTTCCGCTTGACCCGTGCTCATACCGCAACGACAATTTAAGCCATATGTGCAGGTCAAGACTCGCCGAGTCCCGTTTCCGCTACAAAATCACATAACCCAGTTATGCTCACGTTGGCTCCCCGGCCTCCGTGTTGGCAAAACCCGCTTTTGCCCAGTTTTCCGGGTGCACCTTAGAGTTAATCTCTAAGATTCTCTGATGCAATCTACCACGTAGAAAAACCCGAAAACCCCCAAACATCCGGAGTCTTGCCCGGTTCAAATGCAATGCAACATCACCGATTCGGACCAACACGTCCGAATAGGCTTCACACACAATGCCTATGTCCGTTTACGCATACGGACTCTACACAAGGGGGACTTCACATATCTACCCCAAGGAGCGCTCCAACTCTTCGCTCACTCGCGAGAGCGGGCTTCCTATGCAAGGAAAAGAGGGCTTCACATGCCCAAGATAAAGAATCGTTACCCTTGCGTTCTTCCGCGGCGCCATCGCAAACTACGCGGCTAGAAAGCTTCGCAACGTCGTCGCCTCCGCGGATCTGGGCTCGGATCGCGATTTGGAGCTTCGAACCTCCTCCGGCGGCCGGATTTTGGCCTCACACCACCAAGGGAGCTCTCCCCTCTCTCTAGGATGTAGAAAGAGAACTCAAGATGAAAATGAGGGTTTCTCCCCCCATTTCCCGGCTAATAACCCCCCAGGAGCATCCCCCACCGTCGGATCCAGATCCAAGGGAATGAACGGCCGAGATTAGATCCAAAATAACAAAATCTGGGCCGAACACGGGTTGGCACACGGCCGTGTGCCTGGCCGTGTAGCTCATTCGCCGATCGACACGGGTCCTGACACGGCCGTGTGCCACGGGCCGTGTTACCTGGAGCTTCAGAACGATCGTCGGGCTTCCAGAACACGGCTTCGAACACGGCCGTGTTCGAGGCCGTGTGCCCCACACACGGCTTGAGACAGGCCGTGTGTCTCAGGCCGTGTACTTCTCTGACTCGAGACTGCACAAAACCACTGAACACGGGTAGGCACACGGCCGTGTGCCTGGCCGTGTGCCCCTATTCAGACCTCTAAAAGCGCTGATTGATCGCCCCGCGATCAACTCTGAGGTTGGGGTCTTACAACTCCCTCCCCCTTAAGAGAATTTCGTCCCGAAATTAATAACAGAGACTACACAAAAAAACATAAACATAACGAGTACCTAAGGGGAACAACTCGGGGTACTCCTCGCGCATTGACTGCTCTCGCTCCCAAGAGAGCTCCTCGCGTCCGCAGTTATCCCAACGGACCTTCACCATTCTGATTTCCTTGTTCTGAAGCCGCTTGACTTCGAAATCCTCAATAGATATGGGCTTGACTTTCGTTGTCAACCCTTCCTCAACCGGTACTTGATCAGCCGCGATCACCTGCGAAGGCTCTTGCACCGCCTTCCGCAACACAGAAATGTGGAACACATCATGTAATCCACTCAACTCCACTGATAGCTTCAAACGGTATGTAGCTTCGCCGACTCGCTCCAGGACCTCAAAAGGTCCAAGGTATCTTGGGCTCAGCTTCTTCAAGCGTCTCACCCGCGAAACCCCCTTGAACGGCTTCACTTTCAGGTATACCCAATCGCCTACCGCGAACTCCACGTTCCGGTGCTTGGCATTGTAATACTTCGCCTGCCGGTCCTGAGCGATCAACAAGAGCTCCCGAATGATCCGCACTAACGAGGTAGCACTCTCCACCTCCTGCTTCTTGTACAACCTTGCCTCACCCGCTTCAAGCCACGATAACGGCATGCGACACTTCTTACCATACAGGGCCTCGAAGGGCGCCATTTGTATACTCGCTTGGTAGCTGTTGTTGTACGCGAACTCCACCAAATAAAGGTGGTCTTCCCAATGCTTCCCGAAGTCTAGAACACATATGCGGAGCATGTCCTCCATCGTTCTATTGACCCTCTCGGTCTGCCCATCCGTCTGCGGATGGAAAGCTGTGCTGAACTTTAACTTTGTTCCCAACATTTGCTGCACCAACTTCCAATCATTTGACGTGAACCGCCCATCGCGATCACTCACAATGCTACGGGGCACACCATGCAGCCTAACAATATTGTCGACATACAATTTTGCCAATCTCTCCACAGGATCATCCTTCCTATGCGGAATGAAATGCAACACTTTGGTTAGTCGATCTACGATCACCCAGATGGCGTCGTTCCCCTTCTGCGACCTTGGCAACCCGTGCACAAAGTCCATAGATATATCATCGAATTTCCACTCCGGTATAGGCAAGGATTTCAGAAATCCTCCTGGCTTTTGGCACTCCGCCTTCACCAAGGCGCACGTTTGGCATTTAGCCACGTACAACGCCACATCTTTCTTAAGCCCCGGCCACCAAAACAGCTTCTTGAGATCACGATACATCTTCGTGCTCCCTGGGTGGATTGAGTACTTGGTATGATGAGCCTCGTACATCAACTCCGCCCGGAGGTTACCCCCACTCGGGACGCACAACCGATGATCCTTTCTTAACAAACCATCATCCACCGAGAACTGGGAATTTGACCCATCCAGAGCGGCCTCCATAAGCTCCTTCATGGAGTCATCTAACTCCAATGCCTGCCGAACCCGGTCAGCCAGGTCATACTGCACCTCTGTCCAGTTTAACATTGCTTTGGAGCTCGTCTGCTTGTCAACGCAACAGATCTCAAGCTCCTCCAACTCCCGCACTAGCCGCTCATCATGCACCGACAACCAGTTGGCTCGGGCGGGAGCCCTGCGGCTCAGCGCATCCGCAACTGCGTTGCCCTTCCCGGGTACATAATGTATCTTGAAGGTGTAGTCCCCTAGGAACTCCATCCACCTCCTCTGCCTCATATTAAGGTCTTTTTGATCCAACAAGTATTTTAGGCTCTTGTGATCGGTGTATATATCGACTCTTACGCCGTATAGGTAGTGCCTCCATAACTTGAGTGCAAAAATCACGGCCGCCAACTCCAAGTCGTGCACCGGATAATTTCTTTCATGCACTTTCAGCTGACGCGATCCATACGCGATCACACTTCCATGCTGCAACAACACGCAGCCCAAGCCACTACCCGAAGCGTCGTTATACACCTCAAAGCCCTCGGTCCCACTCGGCGAACTAAGCACTGGCGCCGTGGTCAACCGCCTCTTCAGCTCCTCAAAAGCTTGCACGCACTCTTGCGTCCACAAGAATTTCTGGTCCTTCCTTGTCAACTTCGTGAGAGGTAACGCTACTCGCGAGAAGTTCTCTACGAAGCGCCTGTAATATCCGGCAAGTCCGAGAAAACTACGGACTTCCGCGACAGAAGATAACGCAGGCCACTCCCGTATCGCAACAATCTTCGCCGGATCCACCGCTATACCTTCCCCACTCACTATATGACCAAGGAATGCTACCGAGGGTAGCCAGAACTCGCACTTGGAGAACTTTGCGTAAAGCTCATTCCTCCTCAAAGTCTCCAACACCAAATGCAAATGCTTGAAGTGGTCTTCTTCGCACTGCGAGTATACCAAAATATCGTCAATAAAGACGATCACAAAGCGATCCAGGAAATCTCTGAACGTCCTGTTCATCAGATCCATAAACACCGATGGCGCATTTGTCAGTCCATACGGCATGACCGTGAACTCGAAATGCCCGTACCTCGTACTGAACGCCGTCTTTGGGATATCACATTCCCTGATCCTCAGCTGATAGTACCCCGACTTCAAGTCCAACTTGGAGTATACAGACGATCCGACTAACTGATCAAAGAGATCATCAATCCTCGGGATCGGGTACTTGTTCTTCTCCGTCAACTTGTTCAATTCTCTGTAGTCGATGCACAGCCGCATACTACCGTCCTTCTTTTTAACGAAGAGGACCGGTGCGCTCCAAGGCGACGAACTTGGACGCACATAACCTTGCTCCATCAGTTCCTCCAACTGAACCTTCAACTCCGCCATCTCCTTTGGCGCCAACCTATAAGGAGCACGTGACATGGGTTTGGCAACCGACACGAGCTCGATCGTAAAATCAATCTCTCGCTGCGGTGGGGCTCCGGGAAGGCTATCCGGGAACACATCGGGGTATTCGCAAACCACGGGGATGCTATCCAACGGGGACTTTGGCTCCACAGCCCCCACTATTGCAAAGAACAGCTCTGCACCAGCACGAACTGCCTTCACCACCTGAAGAGCAGACATTAGTGTCTTGCTCGACCCCTTAAGCCCCTCGAAAGTAGTCTCCCGCCCTACACCCAGCTTGACCTCCTTACGGTCGCAATCGATCCAAGCCTTCTGCTCTGACAGCCAATCCATTCCAAAGATAACATCGAACTCTACTAACGGCAATAACGACGCTAGCAAGTCGAACTCTTGGCTCCCTATGTGAACCTTAACGGCGCACACTCTGTCTGCACGCATCGAGCACCCATTCGGTAGCAACACATCTAACTTGTCCTTCGCCATCGAAGAAGGGACTCCGATGCGCGATATAAACTGTTCGGATAAGAAAGAATGCGAAGCACCAGTGTCGAACAGTGCTCGTGCCGGACTATCGCTAATCACCACAAAGCCTAAGCAAAAGACATTAGCTTAACAAGCAATAGGTAATAGTATTCTCAAGTCAACTTGCATAGATTAACTCATACCTGTCACCACATCCGCTTGCTTGATGGCCTCCTGCTGGCCCAAGTTGTAGACTCTAGGCTGAGTCGGAGCATAGTGGGACGCGGTCGACTCCACCGCTTTGCCCTTTTCCTCGTAGGTAGCTCCTTGTTTCCTTTCGGACTTTGAGCATCCACTCCAGCAGTCACGGGCAAAGTGCCCCGGCTTTCCACACGTGAAACAAGCGCTCGGGGTTCGATTGGTAGTTGTCCCCGAGGCACCTGCAGAAGGAGCTGGACCCGATGTCTTAGCCTTCTTGAAGAATCTACGGTAGCCCGACTTCGATGTAGTCGGCGCCTTGAACTCTGATTTCTTGCCACCGGATTCCCTTTCTTTCTTCGCTTGCACGTTTCTCATATCCTTCTCCAAGGACCGGGCTGAACTGACCAGGGTCATGAAACCCTGCGCCTTGGGCCCCGATAGCAGCAACCTCAAATCATCCCTTAGCCCTTCATAAAAGCGGCTCGTCTTGCGCTCCTCGTCTGCGAAGGTAGCGCCGGCATATCTCCCCAACCGAGTAAACTCGTGGAGGTATTCATCAACGGTGCTATCACCCTGCACCAACTTCTGGAATTCGCTCTCTAGCGCGATCCTCTACGCCGAGGGGAGGTATCGAGCCATAAATAGTCTCGCAAACTCCTCCATCGGGACTTCGGCCAATGGCCTTCCCCTCAATTGATGCAGCTCTAGGCCCTCCCACCACAGTCTTGCGTCCCCATGCAAAAGGAACGTCGCTATAGTGGTCTTCTGCCACTCTTCAGTTTCCGTCGCAGTCATCACCCTGTTGACCCTTGAGAGCCAATCCTCTGCTTGGGTCGGGGTTTCTGCCCCCGTGAACACCGGTGGATGAAAGCCCATGACATGCTTCAGTTGTTTTTCAGTTGCTCTCCGAGGCAACTCTGGCTCCACCACCACCTGCTCAACCCTCCTTTGCTCTGCCGTCTGAAGCGGTACTTGCTCTACAGCAGGAGCAGGCTGTTGCACCTGCCTTGCAGGCTGCATATTAATCATTGCCATGACCGCTTCTGCCACCAACCTAATGGTCTCGGCAGACAAAGGTGTTGCAGGCGTATCGCTTGGCGCACTGCTCGCCTCAGAACCTGGCCGTTCAGACGGCCCAGCGCCACTTCTGGTCACCTATAATCGTGCAAAACACTGATAAGCGACCAAACACTACAGCAAACAGCAATTATAGGAACACGCAGGTTCCTCAAACATGTGTATTTTCATTTCTAAGTGGACATTCATGGGTTCTTTTCATGTTATAACGATGACGCACATAATGTGCTCACCACCCCTTAAAGTGAATTCGTCCACGAATTCATTTAAGCGTGACCAAAACCAGAAGTCTGATACCAATTTGTAACACCCCTATCCGTCACATAGCATATAGCAGTAGGTCCGGCCGGGGCCCGACGCCATATACTACGGACAGACCGGTTGGTTACGCGTTGAAACCATACAACCAATCAGAGCGTCCTACACAACACCTAGCGGAAGCAATTTAATTAAGTTGCAAAAAGATAAGTACCCTGCCACAGAGCATGAATGTCCACTACAACCCAGGAATGAGTACATACACAAAAGAGAACTGGCCTTAAGGCCTTACATTGTTCACTTAACAACATAGTGTTTTCAGACATCGGCTCGCAGGCCGGCCATACATGAATGAACGGGAAAAACATAACAAATTAGGCCTTCGAGGGCCGGCACAGCAACAAGGGCTTTAGCCCGCTATTTCCCGCTCGGCTCCGCAGTACCTGCAAGCAACAAACCACCGCCCGGTGGCAAACAATAGCAACGGTCAGCAAAGCTGACCAAATTGTAACGATCCCGCCCCCACAATTGGGGCGGGGATGCTCTTTCCCTGCACTTTATTAGTATAGGCATTTATAAAAGGTAATTGCACATCACCACAGGCATAGGCTCGCACAGCCACACACCCCGTGCACTTAGGGCACATTCTCGGCGAACCGGCCAACGTCACGTCAATTCAAGCCATAGACGTTCCCGATCCACCACCGCCTCTAGGACGGTCATCTATATGAGCAATTTGTCTCCTTAGCCTTGGTCACGACAATTTAAGCCATAGACCGCCGAAGACCCTCGTCCATGACAACGGTCCTACCGAACGACATAGACCGGGTACGGTTCCGCTTGACCCGTGCTCATACCGCAACGACAATTTAAGCCATATGCGCAGGTCAAGACTCGCCGAGTCCTGTTTCCGCTACAAAATCACATATCCCAGTTATGCTCACGTTGGCACCCCGGCCTCCGTGTTGGCAAAACCCGCTTTTGCCCAGTTTTTCGGGTGCACCTTAGAGTTAATCTCTAAGATTCCCTGATGCAATCTACCACGTAGAAAAACCCGAAAACCCCCAAACATCCGGAGTCTTGCCCGGTTCAAATGCAATGCAACATCACCGATTCGGACCAACACGTCCGAATAGGCTTCACACACAATGCCTATGTCCGTTTACGCATACGGACTCTACACAAGGGGGACTTCACATATCTACCCCAAGGAGCGCTCCAACTCTTCGCTCACTCGCGAGAGCGGGCTTCCTATGCAAGGAAAAGAGGGCTTCACATGCCCAAGATAAAGAATCGTTACCCTTGCGTTCTTCCGCGGCGCCATCTCAAACTACGTGGCTAGAAAGCTTCGCAACGTCGTCGCCTCCGCGGATCTGGGCTCGGATCGCGATTTAGAGCTTCGAACCTCCTCCGGCGGCCGGATTTTGGCCTCACACCACCAAGGGAGCTCTCCCCTCTCTCTAGGATGTAGAAAGAGAACTCAAGATGAAAATGAGGGTTTCTCCCCCCATTTCCCGGCTAATAACCCCCCAGGAGCAGCCCCCACCGTCGGATCCAGATCCAAGGGAATGAACGGCCGAGATTAGATCCAAAATAACAAAATCTGGGCCGAACAAGGGTTGGCACACGGCCGTGTGCCTGGCCGTATAGCTCATTCGCCGATCGACACGGGTCCTGACACGGCCGTGTGCCACGGGCCGTGTTACCTGGAGCTTCAGAACGATCGTCGGGCTTCCAGAACACGGCTTCGAACACGGCCGTGTGCCCCACACACGGCTTGATACACGGCCGTGTGTCTCAGGCCGTGTACTTCTCTGACTCGAGACTGCACAAAACCACTGAACACGGGTAGGCACACGGCCGTGTGCCTGGCCGTGTGCCCCTATTCAGACCTCTAAAAGCGCTGATTGATCGCCCCGCGATCAACTCCGAGGTTGGGGTCTTACATTGTGTACAGTAAAACAGAACGTATTTGAGAATACGAAAGCCGAGTCGCCGACTAACCCTAAAATTGCGAACTTGCTCCGCCTCCGTCGCCACTGCTCGTGCAGTGGTCACCGTAGTTGATCTCGATCTCCTCCAGATCCACGGTGATAGAAGCCAAGTCTTGCACAGCGTCTCACGCGTCTAACCAGAGATCTTTTGTCTCTTGATTTGAGATAGGGAAATCCATCCCCATCCGAATCGATCGAGACGATCGATCCTAGTGTGACCGTTGGAAGACCTTGCCGACTTCGCTAAGAAGATTGAATCTCCAGTGCATCGCTACTGTTTTCAGTTGCCGCCGCCAACACCGAGAGCCTTGTCGCCGCCCTTTGCCGCCGCCGGTCTCGGGGAGATTTTCTCCAAGAAAGATCAAGGGTTGTGGACTTTTCGTTGCCTACAAGAACAAGTAGTCTAACGAGAAGGGACACCTAGATCTTCAAGTTGTTTTTATTTCTTATACACTCCAATTTCTTTTTCATTGTAAAGGAACATTTGGTTCCTAGTTGTAGGGTTGGGTGCAACCCGTGTTGTGGGAGTGTTGACTCCTACGTGTGGAAGGGTTCCTTCCGATAGTGCAAGGATTGGATTTCAATCCTGTTGGTGAAGTGATCGAGTCATCCCTGGTTGGGAGATAGGTCGAAGGGGGAAAGTGGACGTACCCAAATCGGGGAACCACTATAAATTGCTTGTGTCCTGTCTGTGCTTTGTTGTTTTGTTTTCTTGTGCAGGTACAATTTTAATTCCGCAAATACGCTGCAAGACACCTATTCCCCCCCCCCCCCATAGGTGAAGCTAGTTGGCACTAGGTGGACTTTCAAGTGGTATCAGAGGGAGGTTACTCATCAAAAAGGTTCACACCTTGAGTAGAATCCTGCCACCAGTGTCAAGAAGAAGACCAATATCTTCCATGGACGGACTCAAGCACTCCGGCAAAATCCCAGTGTGCACCAGACTGAACTTTCCTATCTGGAAGGAAAGAATCAGATTCTACATGGAAGCAGTCGACCCCCGACTCTTCATGATAGTGGAGGAGGGACCTTACATTCCCACTAAGGCCTCCACCATTGATCCTACCAAGAAAGTGCCCAAGAAACTTTCGGAAATGGACAAGGACGAAATGGTACTGTTCGGACTCGACAAGAAAGCTCAGAACATCCTGGTAAGCGCAGTTGACGACTCTATGATGCAGAACTTCTGCAACTGCAGGACAGCCAAGGATCTCTGGAGCTGCCTGATTGTATTAATGGAGGGCCCAGATGAAGTGAGGGACGATCGGAGATCCCTCCTCAATCAGAAATATGAGGCCTTCAGGCAAGGGCCAAAGGAGGAGATCGGAGTTACCTTCGAAAACTTCCTCAAGATCGTCAATGCACTCAAAGGATATGGAAGAGTGTTCACTGAAGGTGAACTCAATGATAAGTTCCTTAGGTCCCTCACTAAGGAATGGGACACAAAGATCTGCGCCATCCGCGAGTTTGGCAGACTTGCGGAAACCGACCCACAGATTCTGTTTGGGAAGCTCATGTCCTATGAGCTTCAGTTGAACACAAGGAAGGCTGAAGAGGAAGCAGAGAAAGCCGCGACCAAGGAAAAGACGGTGGCCCTGAAATCCATTCATTCCAGAAAGGGCAAGGGTGCTGCTTCTTCCCGTGCGTGGAAGAGGGATGAAGAGGAAGACTCTGAGCCAAGCTCCTCCGGCTCAGAATTGTCATAGGAAGACTTCTCCCTTATCACAAGGGAATTCAAGAAGTTCCTCAAGCTGAGGAACCAGAGAAAGAGAGAAGGCTCTTCCTCAAGGCATCAGAAGAAGAACTATTCTTCTGACAGGTATGTTTCCAAACTGAACAAACACCGCTCATCTGACATTATTTGCTTTGGTTGCAACAAGCCAGGACACGTCGTGGCCGACTGCCATCAAGGCAAGAGGGAAAAGGGAAAGGGAGAGGAGCACAGGTCCTCAAAAGACAAGAAGAAGGAGAGGAGTTACATTGCAAAGAAGACAAAGACGCCGAGTGAATCGGACACATCAGACACCAGCGATGACGAGGAAGCCTACTTTGGGCTAATGGGTCGCTGTGACTCGGAAGGAGATTGCCCCCCATTTATTGGGAAGGTAAAAGCTCACACCCCTCTCTCCGACTCTGACTCTGATCCTGAATCTCAGGATGATGACCCTGAGGATAGCCCTTCGGCCCGTGAAGCTGAGCTCCTCGATAAGTATGAGCTTCTGCTCAATACTTTCGTGGAATGTCGAAAGAGACTGAAGGCTGAGAAAAAGGAAGTTAAATTCCTTAAAGGTGAGAGTGTATCCCTGAGGGAAGAGATCACCAGTTTGATCTCCCTCCGACAGGAGCACTTGGACCTGACTTCAAAGCATTCAGAGTCTCTTAAGCTCCTTGATCTTAAGCAGGAGGAAGTCGACAAGTTGGAAGGACTACTTGCGGCAGAAAGGAAGATCGTCAAGAGCTTCTCTATGCAAAAAACTGTTCTTCCATTAGTTGATACCTTCTCTGCTCAGGCCAAAGGAGCTGGCTTGGGGCATGTAGGGGTATCTGGTTCCTCATTCAGGAGAAACAGGAACCAGAGAAAGAATAAGGCCGCCAAGAAGGCCTCTGCTGCTGAAAAGGGAAAGGCCCCACTCAGTCCTGTTGAGTTCAGAAAGCCTAGCTTTCCCTGCAACCAACATGACTTTGAGTCAACCTTTGGTCATCATTTCCGGCCCTCGGTTGCAAAGCCGAAGAGTCGATATGATGGTTGGACCTTTCCCCGCAACTTCGGTGAGAGTGTTTTCAAGGCACCGTATGAGGAAATCCACTTGGGAAATTATGGTCAATTCTCTAGCGGCCATAATAGGAAGCAGGCACCTAAGGCCAAGCTTGTTATACTGAAAAGCCAAGAGGTGAAGAAGTCATGTGACTGTGGTCATCATGATGCCTCCACCTCCAGGTCTTCGGCCCCGGCTGAACCCCACGTTTCAAGGGTGAAGCAGGCGCCCAAGAGGAGGTATAACAGGTTTGACAGCTGGTGCTGTGGCAAAATTGGTCACTTTGCCATGGATTGTTGGTTTAATCCAAGGAATATCAAGACTCCTCATGTTGGCAATGCGAGGCCGACCTCTCGTAGGGCTAACCAACTGAGGGGGAGTATGCTAACGAAAAATCTAGGACCCAAGTACGATTGGGTTCCTAAGGCAAATTAATTTTATTTTGCAGGAATGTCCAAAGGCCAACAAAACTCCTATTTGGTATTTGGACAGTGGATGCTCCCGTCACATGACCGAGACAAGAAGCCTGCTGCGGGAGTACTCTCCAGTCGAGAATGGACCCAAAGTCATATTTGGGGGATCTGATCGGGGAGTCACCAGAGGTTACGGTACGATTTCCAACGGTATACTCTCTATCACTAATGTAGCTTATGTTGAAGGGTTAAATCATAACCTGATCAGCGTAAGCCAGTTATGTGATAAAGGGTATGACGTTAAGTTCTGCAAGGATAAATGCCTGATAATATCATGTGATTCTTCGGAGACTATATTAACTGGCATTAGGAGCAGAAATATTTTCTGTTTAGATTTTCTTAGTTTAGATTCTTCTACCCCAGTATGCCTCGTTGCAAAAGGCAGTGCATCTCTTTGTGAACAATGACACAAGAGATTGACACACATTAATTACAAGACAATTAATATGCTGTTTTCCAAAGAATTAGTAAGGGATGCTCTCATTATTAAGTGCATTAAAGATAGTCCATGTCCTGCATGTCAGATGGGCAAGCAGACTCGGGCTACCTTTAAGGGCATCCCAGACAAAGATTCCTCCAGATGTCTTTATCTTCTGCACATGGACTTGTTTGGTCCTATGCAAGTTCATAGCTTATGAGGGAAGTCGTATACGCTAGTGATTGTAGATGATCACTCTCGGTTTACGTGGGTGTTCTTTTTAAAGCACAAGTCTGATACGTTTGACATCTTCACCAGTTTTGTCAAGCAGATACAAAACGAACTTAACTGCTCAGTGGTCAAAATCAGAAGTGACCACGGAACAGAGTTTGAGTCTGGGGCTATGATAGAGTTCTGTGAAGAACTTGGTATCTTTCATGAGTTCTCCTCCCCTCGCACTCCTCAACAAAATGGAGTGGCAGATAGGAAGAACATAACAGTCATTGAGGCGTGCACGACAATGTTGAATGACGCTTCTCTCCCAGAATACTTCTAGGCCGAGGCTGTCAATACGACTTGTCATGTACAAAACCGGGCGTTGATCAACAAGAGCCATCGTAAGACTCCCTATGAGCTACTGAAAGGCAATAAACCAACCATGTCTTATCTAAGGATCTTTGGTTGCAGATGTTATGTACTGAATAATGGGAAGTACCCGCGTACTAAGTTTGGTGAAAAATGCTTCGAAAGCATATTCATGGGGTATAGTAGCCATAGCTGGGCTTATAGAGTTTACAACAAGAAAACCCTAGTTGTAGAGGAATCAATAAATGTTGTATTTGATGAAGGAAGTTTGCTTAATTGCACGACTTCTAGTTGTCTTCCTGAAGATGCAGGTGCCAGACTCAAAAAGTTACAACTGGATGATCCCGAGAAAGATACAACTCCAAAATACGTCAAGGTCTCCACATCAACGCCGATCGGAGAAGTTGAAGATCAAAATGGAGCAAATCCTTTAAAAGAAGGAGATGCCCAAGAAGTAGTCGAAGCTCCTGACGCCAGACTTCTTGAGCTCAGACACGTGAGGGATCATCCTAGAGATCAGATCATCGGAGATCCTCGTGACGGGGTCAGAACTCGAAGAGGTTCCATTAACGAGATTTTGCATCTTAGCTTCCTGTCACAGGTTGAGCCAAAAAAGTTCGACGAGGCGAACAAAGATGCTGCATGGATTTTGGCCATGCAAGATGAATTGCATCAATTCGAACGATGCAACGTTTGGACGCTGGTTCCCAGACCACAAAAGCAGAATGTGATTGGCACCAAGTGGATCTTCAGAAACAAACTGGATGAACATGGTGTCATCATAAAGAACAAGGCCAGGCTAGTGGCTCAAGGTTACCGACAGGAGGAGGGGATTGACTTCGACCAGACGTTTGCACCAGTTGCACGGCTCAAGGAAATCCGGCTATTCCTAGCCTATGCCTCTCACAAAGGATTCACAGTCTATCAGATGGACGTGAAATCGGCCTTCTTGAATGGAGACTTGAAAGAGGAAGTATACGTCGCTCAACCTCCAGGTTTTGTCAATCCTACTTATCCTAATCATGTATATTTTCTTAATAAAGCGCTATATGGCTTAAAACAAGCTCCTCGAGCTTGGTATGAGACATTGTCTAGTTTTCTTCTTGAGAACAAGTTCTCTAGAGGAAAAATAGACAAGACATTGTTTCTCAGGGAAGTCAAAGGCAAGATTTTGCTGGTGTAAATCTATGTTGATGACATTATATTCGGCTCAACGGACAACAATCTTTGCAAAAAGTTTTCCAAACTTATGCAAGGAAAGTTTGAAATGAGCAGTATGGGAGAGCTGAAGTATTTCTTGGGACTTCAAGTGAAACAGTCTGAGGAAGGAATCTTCATTTCTCAGATGAAGTTCACAAATGAACTCCTCAAGAAATTCAGAATGGAGAATGCAACCTCTATGAGGACTCTAATGGGATCCACTATGTCTCTGGATAAGGATGAGAAAGGTAAACCTTTTGATGAAACCAAATATAGAAGCATCATTGGATCTCTGCTCTATCTTACTGCGAGTAGACCGGATATCATGTTATCCACATGTGTTTATGCCAGATATCAGGTGAACACAAAGGAATCTCATTATGTCGCTGCAAAGCGAATTCTTAGATACCTTAAAGGTACCCCTAATCTTGGCTTATGGTACACGAGAAGCAATGATGTCGAGCTAATAGGTTTTTCAGATGCTGATTTTGCAGAAAGTAGGGATGACAGGAAAAGCACCTTCAAGACGTGTCAATTCCTCGGAAGAAGGCTCATCTCTTGGAATAGCAAGAAGTAAAATTATGTTGCAACCTCCACAGCGGAATCAGAATACATTTCGGCTGGGAGCTGTTGCGCACAACTTCTATGGATCAGAAATCAGTTAGCAGACTATGATCTCCAATTCAAGGAAGTACCGATGTACTGCGACTTCTCCAGTGCAATTGCTATTGCCAACAATCCGGTATCGCACAGCAGAACGAAGCATATTGAAGTGCGTTACCATTTCATTCGGGAGCACGTGGAGAACAAGGACATCTCTCTCTGCTATGTTCCCACTGACAAGCAGATTGCAGACATTTTCACAAAGCCCCTTGACGAGGCCAAGTTCAGTATGTTCAAAACTGAATTGGGGATGCTAAACTACGAGGAATGAAGACTACAGAAGCTCAAGGCTCATGCGTCTAGGGGGAGCCTCTGCTAGGAATTTAGTGAAAGCAATGGTACAAGAACTGAGGGGGAGCACGGTGTCTCATGCTTCAGTCCCCGATTTGCAGAAGCCGAAAAGGGGGAGATTACCATTACCCTCTCGGCTAAGGTGCTAAGGTGATAGCTCCACAAGCTCTAAAGATAACGGTATGGATTTCAACTTTTTATTTTAATTTCTGTTCTTCCAAGCCATTGTATTCACCTTAGCTTGTAGGGTTTAGGCTTCTTCAAATAGGGGGAGATTGTTGGGTATTGTATCCACAATGTACCTGATTTGAAGAAGCCCCTAAACAAGCTAAGGTGAATTCACTATGTATTTAATGAATTTCTTCTAGTTGTGTTTGCAGCTATTCATTGCTAAGTACACACCAATGTCAGGGTGCAGTAGGTCAATATACACGGGTCTGTGCAACGTAATCCCTCGTTGAGCAGATCAGTGTGTTGGCTTACGTGTACTCTCTCTATTGGAGTGTACTTATTTCCAAGCACAGGGTCATGAAAGATCATGAGCAGACAAGGAGCAAGGATGGGCCAAAGACCGGCTTACGGGTTGAAAGACGAGAATCGTCTAAGTGTAAATCGTCGAGAATCACTAAGTGATTCTCGCCGATTCGTCGAGAATCACTAGTGATTCTCGACGAGTCGTCAAGAATCACTAGATGATTCTCGCCGGGTTGGACCGGCTGTCTCGACGCAGTCAGAAAATTCTCTAAGGCAGAATCGTCGAGAATCACTAAGTGATTCTCGCCGATTCGTCGAGAATGACTTTGCATTCTCGACGATTCGGCGAGAATCAAATGTGATTCCCGCCGATTCTCCCCGGTCTCTATAACCTGTGCAGCCAGAATTCGCCAAGTAGAATTCGGCGAGAATCGTAAGTGATTCTCGCCGATTCGTCGAGAATCACCTACGATTCTCGCCGATTTTGCCTTGGGCGATTTTTTCGAATTCCTGGATCGGTCTATATTACCTGCAGCTATTTGAACCGAACTTTGGTCTTTGCTTTGGTGGGGCCCACAACGGTCATCTCCATGACCTATTGTATAAAAACACAGGTATTTGTGTACAGTAAAACAGAATGGATTTGAGAATACGAAAGCCGAGCCGCCGACTAACCCTAAAATCGCGAACCTGCTCCGCCTCCGTCGCCGCCGCTCGTGCAGTGGTCACCGCAGCTGATCTCGATCTCCTCCAGATCCACGGTGATAGAAGCCAAGTCTTGCACAACGTCTCACGCGTCTAACCAGAGATCTTTTGTCTCTTGATTTGAGATAGGGAAATCCATCCCCATCCGAATCGATCGAGACGGTCGATCCTAGTGTGACCGTTGGAAGACCTTGCCGACTTCGCTAAGAAGATTGAATCTCCAGTGCATCGCTGCTGTTTTCAGTTGCCGCCGCCAACACCGAGAGCCTTGCCGCCGCCCTTTGCCGCCGCCGGTCTCGGGGAGATTTTCTCCAAGAAAGATCAAGGGTTGTGGACTTTTCGTTGCCTACAAGAACAAGTAGTCTAACGAGAAGGGACACCTAGATCTTCAAGTTGTTTGTATTTCTTATACACTCCAATTTCTTTTTCATTGTAAAGGAACATTTGGTTCCTAGTTGTAGGGTTGGGTGCAACCCGTGTTGTGGGAGTGTTGACTCCTACGTGTGGAAGGGTTCCTTCCGATAGTGCAAGGATTGGATTTCAATCCTGTTGGTGAAGTGACTGAGTCGTCCCTGGTTGGGAGATAGGTCGAAGGGGGAAGTGGACGTACCCAAATCGGGGAACCACTATAAATTGCTTGTGTCCTGTCTGTGCTTTGTTGTTTTGTTTTCTTGTGCAGGTACAATTTTAATTCCGCAAATACGCTGTAAGACACATATTCCCCCCCTCCCCCCCATAGGTGAAGCTAGTTGCACTAGGTGGACTTTCAGTAATCATGTCCACTGTTTTCAACCTCTTTATCAAGTAATTGCGCAGAATAGTTAGGAATTGGTTTTATCATGAATAACAGAGCATAGTTTGGAGTTTATATTGTTTCATGTATTGAACGATTCACTTATTACTTCATTTTCTAATACAGGTACTGTGAACCAGTGGAACTAAAAGTCTTGGAGCAAACAGGAGAGTTGACGGGTCAAAAATGGTGAGCAAGAGAATAATTGGTCACACACGAATAGGAACACGGCCGTGTGCCTACCCGTGTTCTTTTCTGGCTGCAAACAGAGGCGGAGTCAGAGCATCACACGGGTGGGAACACACCCGTGTTCCCAACCCGTGTTCTCTTCGAGACATTATCAGAAAATGAAGCCAGCCAAGCCGTGTCTGAAGAACATGAAGAACAACATGGCCGTGTTCATCAACACGGCCGTGTCAGTACCCGTGTCATCTAACACAGCCCACGATTAAACACGGCCAATCGTGTGGAACCACCCTGGAACTACCAACATGGCTAGTAACACGGCCGTGTTGGAACCCGTGTTCGACCATGTTTGCTATGAGACTATAAAAACCTGTAGAAAAAATTATTCTTGACTTTTTGGATCATTTTGCATTGGAACTTTTCTGGAGGACGAAAGTAGAGCACCCAAGAGAAGGACAACTTAAGAGGATTTTTGTATGCCTTTAATCTTTCATGTATTCTCATAATTTTGAGTTTATCTTGGTAATCAAACTTTTCCTATTTTATATTTTACATGAACTTTGTATTTGAACAATTTATTTAATCATGCATCGCATTGTTTTCCTCAAATTTGTGGTAGTTTATGTGTATATAATTCTTAGATCAACAATGATTATCCTAAGTATGAATTTAACTTTTGTCATTCATGAATTTCAAACCTCTAGATTGAGAAATTGGATGTTTGTAATGATGTTAATAATTTCATAATTATGAGTTATGTTTATTTACACTGCAATTTTCATGACCGAGAGATATGTTAATTGTATAATTTTGATACGTATAAATGAATTTATGATATGTTAAAGATAGCCTTTCATAAGTTTGTGTAGTAAATAGGGTGACGTACTTAATGAAAATTTGAGTCTTGTAATTTATTTGAGAGAAAATTTACACACTTTAGTTAGATGTTGAATTGCTCGAGAGAGAATTTAATGAATGTTTTACCCTTACATTACAATAGATTTGACAATATTGCTATTACATGATTAGACAGATTTGAATCAATGCGAAAGTAGTTCATGTGAATGCTCTTAACTTTCACCTTTTCATCAACTTAACACTCCAATGTATTTTTATCTAAATAGTCATAGTTAGGTTAATGTAGGTTAGAATTCAATTTTAATTATCGGTATGATAATAGAGTGAGGGTGAGTACGAGTACTTGAAAGACTCTGTGGAATACGACACGAATACTCCACGATAGAACGGAGTTACAAAGCGAAAGATCCGTCATCTGACAGAAACCTGTAAATGTTGAGTTCATGCCAAAGGCATTCTCATGGTCTTCTAGGCAGAGGGAATGGCATGTGCAGCGTACTTCATCAACATGATGCCCCTTACTCCGAACAACATAAAATCTTCTCATGAGTTGATATTCACGGAGAAGCCAAGCGTTGAACATCTTCGGGTGTTTGGATCTACCTGCTATATGCACATTGCAGACGCTTACAGGATGAAACTAGATGCGAAAGCACATAAGCTAGTCTTTGTCGGCTATGATGAGAGAAATAAGGGTTGAAAATGCATGGGTCTTGCAACGAAGAAGTTCGTCATCTCAAGAGACATTGTCTTCGACAAACTTATATCGTTCCAGGGTAGCTCATCTGTGGATCAAAAGGAGAGCGAGTTAGACAGAAGGCAAGGAGAAGCTGCTCGAGATCTTCTGGTGGAGTTGCCTGTATTGCCAGGTGCTCCAGTTTCATATAGCTCTAAGGCGGAGGCTTTTGGATTAGGAATCAGGGGAAGCGATTGTAACGTCCCCGGTTTTTCTGTGTTTTGTTTGATTGTTGTTTGGCATTACGATGACGTGTTTCTGGCCTTTTGCCGTTGTTAGAGCGTGGTCTTAGCTCTTTAGGTTCCTTGAGTGGCCTATTTGTAGCATGTTTGCAAGATTCCCCAGCTAGCCGGAGTCTGTTTTGGTGACTCAGCTGGACCTCTCAGGGAATGCTTGTGCTTTGGCTTCGGGAGGTGTTAGCCCGAGTTTTTTTATCATCGGATGTTGTTTTCGACTTCGCCATTGTTTTCGTAGCATGAGTGTTTAGCTACGGTGCGAGTTTCGTCGAATTCCGAGATCATTTCTTTTTGCGTCGTTTTGACGTTTTATTTAATTAACTGATATTAGATTATATCCTATTAATTATTTGTTTGCTGGATGGTTGAGTACATTAAGCTATTATCATATAGGCTATCATACTGAGAGGCATTGGTTGCTGCTGTTGTATTTGGCTAAGTGGTCGAGCTTAGTGATCAGGCTAGCTGGATATATATATATATATATATATATATATATATATATATATATATATATATATATATATATATATTGTGTGGCTGAATTTATAGTGGCTTAATTTATTATATATATATATGCATATTAGATAGCTAGCTGAGTGGAGTGTGAGTTTATATAACATTTCTTTAGTGCTATCGGGTTTCATCTTCCCCAAGCTGGCGGCTAGCTTCCTGCGGAAGGAATAGAGCGATGGAAGAACCAGGGGCTCCGGCCGGCGATTTCTAGCGATTTAGAGCCCGTTTTTCTCGGTTAAGGGCGGATTTGGCTTGCTCTCGTCTAGATCTTTCTTCCTAGGTAAGTTTTGCTAGCTCTAGGGCTGTTTCTAGAAGCTAGGGTTTTTAAGATTTGTTCTTCTTCCTCTAAAAGCTTCAGGTTTGCCTCTTAGGTGGCCGATCTTGCCACCGGTGCCAAATTTTGGAAGGCAACTGCTGTTTCCTTGAGGTAGAGGAAAGTGGCTCTCTTTGCCCTTGCCAATCTTGATTTTATTCCAATTACTTTTGTTGTATCAGCTCATTCTTTTCTCTCTTAGAAGCTAGGGTTGCTGCAGTCTTTGTCCCGAGCAGGTTTACTATCAATCTTGCCCGGAATTAATTATTTTATCTCTTTCTGTTCTCTGCTTGGTGTCCAGTTAGTAGCTGGAGGTATGGTTTTTCTTTATTAAGCTTTAGTTCAGCTTGTTAGGTTGCTGTGGCCGGGTATAAGGTGTAGGAGAGAGAGTTGGAATTATTTTCCATCTCTCTGGATAGCAGGCGTTGAGTGTTAGCTTGGGGAAGGGGTCATTTTGTAGGCTAAGTATAAAAGCATTGAGTGTGGTAGACACACTCAACACCTAGCTGTTTGGTCTGGAGGCAAAGTCCAGAAGCATTGACAGCGTTGAGTGAGGTGAGCTCACTCAACGCCGTCTGCTTTTGGCGTTGTTGCTTTTAGCATTGAGTGAGTTGAGCTCACTCAACGCCGTCTGTCTTTGGCATTGAGTGAGTTGAGCTCACTCAACGCCGTCTTGCTAAAGACTTTTTATAAGTCTTTTGGCGTTGAGTGAGTTGAGCTCACTCAACGTCGTCAGCCTTGGAAGTTTCCTAAGTCTTTTGGCGTTGAGTGAGTTGAGCTCACTCAACGCCGTCTGCGTTTGGCGTTGAGTGAGTTGAGCTCACTCAATGCCGTTTAGCCCAGTGATAGTTGTTTTCTTCTAAGTTAAAAGCGCTGAGTGTTGTGAAGTCACTCAATGCCTTCGGCTGTAAGCGTTGACAACGTTGAGTGAGTCTAGCTCACTCAACGTCGTCATCCAGCGTAGGTTTTACGGCTAATTCATTTGGCGTTGAGTGAGTGGAGCTCACTCAACGTCGCATCGAGTGGACTCGACGCCGTCCCTGACTAGTATTTGGCGCTGAGTGAGTGAAGCTCACTCAACACCGCGTCAGGTTTGGCGTTGAGTGAGTGGAGCTCACTCAACGCCGCGTCGAGTGGACTCCACGCTTTTGTCTTGGGTTGGTGTGTTTCCTTTGGATTGTTAGTGTGGCTTTTTCCTAGAGGGGTGTTGGGTGTTCGGCTAGTTTTGCTTGGATGCCGACTCGTGGATTATGGCAGGTGGTGTGGTTTTATGGGCTCTGTAAGGGGTGAATTGTGTGTACTGAGCTATGGCCACCACCGTCTAGGCCGTGTTGGGCTGGTATGGTTAGGTGTGTGGATAGTGTAGCTGCCACCAATTGTTTTCACCCTGGGGTGTTTTTGGGTTTAGTTGTTGGTGAGGGCTGTGCCGCCCACTCCGACCAAGGTTTTTACCACGACCAATAATTCACAAAGTTAGGACTGTTAGTTCCTCTCCTTTCTTATGGCTATTTCTTTTGGCATATGTTTGCCTTGCTTCTGTTGCATGTGTTTGGCAGAGCATGTTGTTATTCATTCTTGAACTTGGTGTGCTGTGATTGCTCTTTAGACAGTGTTTCTTTTGCTGTCTTAATTATTTTCTTCTATTGATAGCATTTTGTTGCCGGGTTTGTAAACCCTTCTTTATTTAATTCATGAATCTAATGCTCCTCTTCTTTTGATTTTATTCTTGCTGAGGTGTTCCTTCTTTGAATGCCTCAGGTTTAGAGCAGTAGCCGGTTGAGCGGCTAATTTTCTTGTGGAGCTTGCTTGTGGCCTCCTGGGTAGCTGAGATTTTTGTTCCTCATCCTTGTGAGGTAGTTATCTTCTTTCTGTATAGACATGCATGCTCACCAGTGGATTCGTGTCAGGTTGTTGATGCCCACTGGTGGCTTAATTGTGATGTTGGGTATGAACTGAACCTGCTATTTTTGCCTATTTGGAGGTTGTTCACTTGTTTTCTGGGAATGATTTATGCTAGGTTGCATGTTAGGTATTTTAAACCCTAGAAGCATTACTATATGTACCTCATGCACGTCATGTTTATAAAACTAAAGCACTACTTTCCCAAGTAACGTAAAGGCTATTTTTATTACTATATTAAATTTAGAGTCGTGCACACCTTGATTCGTCCCTCGGTGTCACTTATGCTCATTTAGGATGTCAAATCAACTTAACCAAAGTATTTTCCACAGCGTATAAATATATTTTAATTGTGGACTAGCTGATCCACTATGCCGAGGGATATGGCCATCAAATTTAACTAGTTTCCTTTCATATTAAATTATGATTCTCTTTAAAGATATAGAGTATGGAGGATTGCCTGAACGTGTGTAGTTATCCCTTGCACGACGTGGCATCATGACACGTATTTTCACTTGCTTTGATATAATTTAATTGTTGAGAAAATGCGGGTCGTGATAGTTGGTATTAGAGGGAGGTTGCTTGACAATTGGTCGGACAACCTTTCCCTTGTTAGCATTAGTGGTTTAGCGTCATATCATACACACACCGATGTGTCATCAGTACGTCTTGGCTGAAGCACAAGCACTACACTCATAAGCATGAATAGAAGTATACAGGGCATATTATGTAGTATGGGATGCATAATATGTGTTTGTATATGGATCCATCATAGGTGGCAAAATGTGAGGGTTATATAGTATGGGATGCATAACCTCACCACATGAATGCCCATTAACATGTTTTCTTTTTTCGTTGGATGCAATGTTATGTAGTATGGGATGCATAACATTGTTATACATACGACCGCTCATAACATGCATTAAGGCCTTTTTAGACTGCATAACACAACATGCATAACATAACATAGCATAAGCACAACGTGTCAAGCTAAAGATTTATATGATGACACATGTACACACATGGTTTTGAGTCAAAAGGAATATAAATGCATGCATTCATGGTCTAGGCACATGAGTTAGGGTGATGATGGTGAATCATCCTAGGTTAGGCATAACATCATCGTTAAAAAAAACTCCCAAAGCAAGTCAGCAGTTGAAGTTCATACGTAAGTATATTTGTCCATACCGGGTAGTTTTGTGCTAGCTGTTGGGCTAGGTCTTGATTAGTGCTAATACGATTTTAGGATGGCGAGGCGTCCTTCGACGAGATCGACTCCCCAATCTGAGGGTGAGTCTTCTAGAGCGCAAAGCGAGGCGTTGATTGAAAGTCTGCGGCAGAGTAATGAAGCCTTGTCTTGGCAGGTGGAGGGCATGCAGCCTCAGATCCAGACTCTGTTATCAGTTGTGGTAGGACAGCCTCCGAGAGTGTCGAACCCTGCTGTGGGCGTAGCTGTTCCTGTTCCTCCCGCTCCCCTGGTACCTCCTGCTATGTTGCCCCCGGAGATGTCATTCATATCGCACTTCCAGCGACTAGGACCTCCGACTTATGATGGAACGGTAGACTTTATGGTTTTGGACGATTGGCTTATGGCCATCGAGGAGATGTTCTCTTATTCTGGAGTTACCCTCGATCAAAGGGTGATGATCGCCGCCTATCAGCTTGAGGGATTGGCGAAGAGTTGGTGGTTGAGAGAGAAGGAGAGCTTGAAAGAGGGATGATCTTGTGAGACCTTCAAGGAACTGTTGCTAAGGAAGTTTCTGCCTTCGGTCGAGCGCGACTGCCTGATGAATGATTTCCTACATTTGAAGCAGAGGCAGCTCACAGTTAGTGAGCGTTGAAACCGAAAAATCGGTCTCTATGGAGTTCGACCCTCGGGGAAGGGGTGATCGCGCACCTACTTCCCTCCTGCGAGCTGGTAGACTGGGAAGAAAGAACTGGGAATGGATCCAAGGGCTCGGCTAGGAGGACCCACCACACACCTGGAAGATCACTGAGCGCTTCCCCTCCTTAACCAAATTTCGGGCTAAGGTACCTCAGGGAGCACTTGGGGGGCTTGGAGACAAGTGAACCTTCCTTCTGAGGTACCCCTTGGGTCCTATTTATAGGTTTCTGAAAAATGACCTGCCAATAACAAATTACTGTTATTCTGAAATTACTAAAAAACCCTTGGGTTGGCCTGCCAACAGCCAAACTCCACTATTCTGACCAGCTACATGCAGCCCACCCGATAATGCCAACAGCGAGTCTCCGCTATTCCAACTAGCTAAAGGCAGGTCTGCAGGAGTGAAACGGTCACTGGGCGAGTCATCCAAAACCACCTACTCGCCCGGGACAGCGAGTGCCAGCTCGGCCTCTTGGCGAGTGCAGGCCCGGCTGGCCCCACTCGCCTGTTGCTCGCCGAATACCCCTAGGGCGAGTTCGAGTCGGCCTGCTTACACCAGGAGGGAGCCTAAAAGCCAGCATACATTGCGCGGAGGAACATAACTCAATGCCAAAACCGGGAGGGTGCCGAGAGCGTTGAGTGGAACAACATCACTCAACGCCAAAACTAGGAGGGCGCCGAGAGCGTCGAGTGGAACAACATCACTCAATGCCAAAATAAGGAGGGCGCCGAGAGCATTGAGTGGAACAAAATCACTCAATTCCAGAGCTAGGAGGGCACCGAGAGCATCGAGTGGAACAACATCACTCAACGCCAAAACCAGGAGGGCGCCGAGAGCGTCGAGTGGAACAACATCACTCAACGCCAAAACCAGGAGGGCGCCGAGAGCGTTGAGTGGAACAACATCACTCAACACTAGAGCTAGGAGGGTGCCGAGAGCAAAGAGGCTGGGTGAGTGGCCCCCTGGCCTCCATTCGTCTGAGGCGGCGAGTGCTCGATGGGGCTGGCACTCGCCGCCCTTCCACCTGCTCGTAGGCGAGTATGGGGCTTGGCCTATCTGCTCGCCCACCGCTCGCTGAGATGGGCCTGGGGCGTGTGCGAGTCTGCTCGCCCGCTGCTTGCCGAATACTCGAGGGAGTGCGAGCCGCTCTGCTCTACTCACCCCCCTGCACAATCCATCCCGTTTGGGCGAGTCGAAAGATGCCGAGATGGTCATGACTGGAAGGCGTTGAGTAAACTCACCTCATTCAACTCCTAAAATGACAGTGTTGAGTGAGCTCACCTCTCTCAGTGCCTAAGCCGAGAGCGCTGAGTGAGCTTGCCTCTCTCGACGCCTAGGTCGAGGGCGTCGAGTGAGCTTGCTTCACTCAGCGCCAGGGGGTTGGGCTGCTGGACTCGGCAGACCTGGCTGTCGTCGGGCGCTGCTCGCTGAATACGGGGTTGTACACAATTCCCGCTCTTTGCGAGATTGGCACAAACTCGGAAAGAATCATCTAACCCCACAGGATTCGGAGAGCGGCAGGTTTCGAGGGAATCTCTCGGTGGGGCCCACTGATGGCTATATATACGTGCGCCTGCATTCTTGGCTGACCTTTGCCCTTCCCCTTATCTGAGCCTTGTCAAAATGTCGCTTCCCAAAGAGGTCTTAGAGCGACTGGCGCAATCACGGACCGAGACCTCAGCTCGCGTCGCGAGCCTGACCGACCTCAGGGCCCCGCCCCGCGATATTGCCGCGTTTAGCTCGGTGAAAAGGGCGAAGCTCCTTCCAAAAGATGTTGAGCCCATCTACTTCGAGCTCGAGACAGCTCTGAATAATAGGGCCAATTCTTACACCCAACCGACGCCGCATCCCCGGGACAAGGACGCCATCGTTTCCCCCGCTGCCCAGACCGGCCGGGGGCATAGTGGTGAGAAGTCTGCACCGCAGGCAAAGAGACCCCATAACAGCCCATCCAATCAAGCGCCAGACGTGGGCCTGCGGGCCTCGCCTTCCTGCTTCGACACCTCAGGGACAGACTCTCAGAGGCCGGAGTCGCCAATCCGCCTCCTTTCTCGCCAACATCTCGCCTCCGCCTCCGGAGGGGAAGGAACTTAGATCATCCCCACCCTCGGCTTCGCCTGACTCTCCCCGAAAGCTCCCCGCCACGGTCGTGGAAAGGTTCTGGGTAATCCTCCTCGCGCCGGCCCGAAGGAGCGGGGTGTGCACGGTAGGTTCTTAACTTCCCAAATTTTGTTCTAACCTGATGTCGCTCGCCGTTGATTCTGAATCCCATATTTGCTTGTGCATACCTCACTGTGGAATCAGAGGCCGATGAGTCCGCAGGCCAGATTCCGTACTCGTCCCTCCCTTCACTACGCACCTTGGATTCCTTCCTGGACTCCGAGTTGGAGGGTTCCGAGCGGTTCAGGCGAGAACACCTAGTGCTCAAGAAGTTGGTGCGCGAGTTCCATGAGGTGCGGAGGGACAACCTCAGGTTACAGCGGGAGTGCGCGCGGCTGGCGGACTTGGCGGGATTCAGACCGGTGTTGGAGGAGACGTATTCTTCCCTGATTCTTGGTGAGATCGACGAGAGCTTACGATCTATACACCGAAACTTGGGACGGCTTCGCGAGTTCCGCGCGCGGCGTCCTGCAAAGACAGGGTCACGAGATCGGGGAAGCTAGGAACGGCCCCCTTGATGGGCCTACCGGTACTCGCCCCTGCTCTCCCTGGCCCACGCGCGCTGGGGCGCGTTTCATTCATTTTTTCTTTGGACATTATTTGAACCTTGGCTATGATAATCTGTGACAGTTTTTCTATTATTGTTAATATGTTTAAGTGATAACCATTGGCACCTCGTTAGTCCCGCCTCGCCGTAGTGAGGGGGCGGTTCTCGGTCAGTTGGCAAGATAGAACCGGCAAGTGGTCGAGCTGGGTCGGGCGAAAGGGGTAGGCGAGCTGAGACAGTCTCATATCCCTCCCTCTATAAATAGGTCTTCTTACTAACCCCTGTCATGCCTTTATTGCTCCCGTACTTTCTCTTTGCCTGCATTCTCTGCTTCTTGTAATCTCGATCTCGGCGATCATGGGCAAGGGGAAACCCGATTTCGACGGACGAGCTAAATGTGCTCGGCACTTCGCCGAGCACTGCTTCTTCGAGGGGAACACCACCGAGGCGGAGCTCGCTGAGTGCGTGGCCGACAATGTCCCCGCCGGTTTCACGGCTCGCCTCCCGGCTGAGCACGAAGCCATCAATTCCTTCTACCCTGACGAACTCGCCTTCCCCATCTCGCACTTTGAGATGGGGTTGTGCCTACCCCTCTGGCCTGAAATCCGTCAAATACTGAAGTATTATGGTGCGGTGTCCACGCAACTGAACACGAACGCCATCGCCATGATGGTCGCGTTTGTCTGTTACCTCCGCCACGAGCGGATTGAGTTCAACTTGACGGTCTTCCGCAAGTTATTCTCTTACAAGGCCACCCCCGATGGGGTTACCTTCTTCGGCGGTACCCTCATAAAGGTTCATGAGGTTGCGAACAAGCATCACAATTGGATGACCAAGATCGCCTTCATCAAGGGCGATCTTGGCAACGTCCCTTTCTCTCCCCAGCAGAAGGCCGAGGAGGTATACCGCCCCCCCCCCCTCTCAGTGTCGGGTAATGACGTCGACCTCCACAAGTTCTTCCTCCACAAGGACTTCGAGGTCGCATACCTCCGCCGCGGCCTTCGATCCCTCCTACCCGTCCTCCCTGGTGAAGGTATGCCCCCAATCCCCTTCCTCTTGGGCTAGACTCGGCAAGGATAACGTCGATAAAATTGACTAAGTCTTTTCTGTAGGGGAACGGCTCATCCCCGAGAATCCACCCTTTGCAGACTCGGGGCTCTACTCCGACCCGATCCAGCTCGCGCAGGCAGCTGCCCTGGCCTGCCGAGACGACGCAATGGCGTCCCAGCCCTCCTCTAGCAAGAAACGACTAGTTAGTGGGTCGGACTCATCTCGATGCTCTCCGGACCGCAAGAAGAAAAGGTCTAAGGTCGTCTCCCTGGGGGAGAGGCGGTCCCCCAAATACATGGACCTGCCCGAGACTCCCCCCGACGCTTCGCCGGAGAGCCCGCTGAGGGAGACCTCGGGGAGGGATCGTCGAGGACGCGATGCTCCCTCCCCCAAGGATGTGGAGGGGCAGGTGCCTAGCGAGCTGGGCCGGCCCAAGGAGCACCCCTTATTTGGCATGGGGGAGAAGTGTAAGGACTCGGCCGGCGAGCCGATGATAAAGTGGGATGAATCTGCCCACCGGATCTCCATCTCTACCTGCCACCCCTCTTGGGGCGCCCGACAGCCTCCTGCTGGCCATGCCTTTGCGCTCGGCTTCAGCCTCTATGGCCATAACAGCGCCACGACCTTCAAGACCATGACCCCCCGCCAGTTGGGCCACGAGGGCCTGCGGTCCTTCGAGCTCCATCACATGATGGTGCGCCGCGCCTTCCACCTCGATCGGCTGCTGCTGAAGGCCGAGCAGGAGCACGATCTCGCGAAGGACAAGGCCGCCGACACAAAAAGACACTGCGGGATTGTCAAGAGCCTGCTCGCAAAAGCCACCGGCGGGCTGGTAAGTGTCGGCCATCCCTCTTCCTTTTAGTTAGAAAATTTCTCGGCTTTGGTGCTTAACTGACGGTTAACAGAATGCTGACGCCGCCCACGAGTTACAGAGCCGTGCCTCCGGGTTGGAAAAGGAAGTCGCCCAACTGCGGGCCCTCCTTGCCGAGCAAGAGGCTCGTCTCAGCGACGGGGAGGCGCACGCAGCCGAGCAGGGGGCTCGCGCTGATGGGCTAGAGGCCGAGGTGGGGCGGCTGAAGGTGCAGAACCGTGAGCTTCATGGTAAGCTCTTCCGGTAGGCGGAGCTTCTACTCTCTGAGGGTGGTGGCGTTCCACCCCACCCCTTTCAGAGGTCGCGGGTCTTTGGCGAGAAGGAAGTCACGGAGCGGCTGCGAGTCAACTCGATCGAGTCTGCCGAGTGCCTGCTGGACGCCATGAGGGGCATGGGGATCCTGTCGGAGGGATGCGAGGAAGTCTCGGTTCGGGACCTCATGTCGGGTATGTACCCTCTAAGCCCGCCTGGCGAGAAGGAGGATAGCTTCGCCTCGCTCTTCGGGGAGATGGGCAAGAGCCAAGAGCATGGCGATGGGGAAGGCCGCACATCTGGGGAGGAGGGCGAGAGCTGACTCGGTCTTTCTATTTATTTTCTCCTTCCCCTCCCCCCTTTTTTGTAACCTCGCGCAAGCGAGTTCTGAACATATAACAGTGGTAGAAATGAAAATAAAAGTTAAATTGTAAAGAAAATTTTTTTTCTATCTTCTTTTCTTCCTGGGTGATCTTTTGCCGAGTTTGCTTTTGTTGAGGGTATGCCGAGTTAGGATACTTGTTTATGTTAGCCGAGGAGCATCGGTAGTTGCTAGGTCTGCGAGTTCCCGACTTGCATGCGGGTACTCGCCTCGCCTTCGGGCGCCTGACTTGCCTGCAAGCGCTCGACTCGCCTGCCAGCACAAGCCTCGCATGTGAGTGCCTGACTCGTCTGCTCGCTAGACCCCTCCTTCCTCTTAGGGGTCCTGAGTGTTTTCACTCCTAGGTGCTACCATCTGACCAATGAGCTAGGCGGGAGTCTGACGGCAGGTGTTGAGCATCTGCTGGGTATTCCCCAAGTCAAAACGACGTGTTGCTTGACTCTCGTGGTCTAGGGGGCACTCCTTTGAGTGACTTCCAGTCCTGCCAGCTTGATGGGAGCCTAGCAGCGGGATCTGCTCGGGGTCTAGGGCAGACTGCTCCGAGTGACTTCCAGCCCTGCCAGCTTGATGGGATCCTAGAAGCAGGATCTGCTCGGGGTCTGGGGGCAGACTCCTCCGAGTGACTTACAGCCCTGCCAGCTTGGTGGGAGCCCGACAGCGGGATCTGCATGGGGTCTGGGCAGACTCCTCCGAGTGACTTCCAGCCCTACCAGCTCGGTTGGAGCCTGGCAGCGGGATCTGCTCGAGGTCTTGGGTCAGACTCCTCTGAGTGACTTCCAGCCCTGCCAGCTTGATGGGAGCCTGGCAGCGGGATCTGCTCGGGATCTTGGGCAGACTCCTCTGAGTGACTTCCAGCCCTACCAGCTTGGTGGGAGCCTGGCAGCGTGATCTGCTCGAGGTCTGGGGCAAACTCCTCCGAGTGACTTCCAGCCCTGCCAGCTTGATGGGAGCCTGGCAGCGGGATCTGCTCGGGGTCTGGGGCAGACTCCTCCGAGTGACTTCCAGCCCTGCCAACTTGGTGGGAGCCTGGCAGCGGGATCTGCTCGAGGTCTGGGGCAGACTCCTCTGAGTGACTTCCAGCCCTATTAGCTTGATGGGAGCCTAGCAGTGGGATCTGCTCGGGGTCTGGGGCAAACTCCTCTGAGTGACTTCCAACCCTGCCAGCTTGATGGGAGCTTGGCAGTGGGATCTGCTCGGGGTCTGGGGAAGACTCCTCCGAGTGACTTCCAGCCCTGCCAACTTGGTGGGAGCCTAGTAGCGGGATCTGCTCGGGGTCTGGGGCAGACTCCTCCGAGTGACTTCCAGCCCTGCCAGCTTGATGGGAGCCTGACAGCGGGATCTGCTCGGGGTCTGGGGCAGACTATTACATTTGCATAAGACACGTTATGAACGTAAGTATCTTAAGAAACTTTATTTCGAAAAACAGAGCCGTTACAGAATTCAAGGATAAAAATGCTTCAAGTCGTCACCACTCCATGTGAGACCTAGAGTCTCGCCTTCCACATTCCGAAGGCGATACTCTCCCAACTTCAAAACCTCTTGCACTATGTATGGTCTTTCCCAATTGGGGTTGAGTTTCCCCACTGAGGCTGATCTCCCTGCGACATCCACCTTTCTTAAGACCAAATCTCCCTCCACGAATTGCTTGACTCTGACATGCTTGTCAAAGTATTGGCCATTCTTCTCTTCACTTCCTCTTGCCTGATGGCAGAGAGGTCTTACAGATCCTCCACCATATCGAGTGAGATCCGCAGCTCTTCCTCATTCTCAGCCCTCCACTCTTCTCTGCCCTCTCCTACCTCAACCACCCGAGGCGTTCGGACCTCGAACTCCACCAGAAGTACCGTCTCGCACCCATGGGAGAGTTTGAAAGGAGTCTCTCCCGTGGCCGTGTTGGGGGTGGTTCTAAGGGCCCAGAGGACCGAAGGGAGTTGCTCCACCCAGTTTCCTCTCAGATTCTCTACCTTCTTCTTGAGCAGGTTAACTATGATCTTTTTTGCCGCCTCCACCTGCCCGTTGCTCCTGGGGTAATGAATCGAGGCGAACCTGAGATCGATCCCGAGCTACCCGCAGAAGCTGATGAACTCGGCACTTGCAAATTGAGGGTTGTTGTCTGTGACAATGGCTTGGGGCAACCCATGACGGCAGATGATCTCCCCCCATACAAAGTTCCTGATGACCTGGGAGGTTACCTTGGCCATCGCCTTAACTTCCAGCCATTTAGAGAAATAATCGACCATCACGAGCAGGAACCTTCTCTGGCCGCTGGCCTGGGGGAAGGGGCCGACCATGTCCATTCCCCAGATTGCAAATTGCCAGGGGGTTGTGATACTCCTGAGGCGTTGGGCCGGTTGTAGCTGAAGGGGGCGAATAGTTGGCAATTGTGACACTCCTTTGTGAATTTTGCCGCGTCGCGGCCGAGGGTCGGCAAAAAATACCCTTGCCTGACGATTCTCCCTTCCAGCGCGCGACTCCCACAGTGGCTTCCACACTCCCCGGAGTGGACCTCCTCAAAGATCCTCGAGACCTCCCTCTCGGTCACGCAATGTGCCAACGTCCTCGAGAGGGTCTTTCGATACAGCTGCCCGTCGCGCATGAGATAGTATGCCGATTTGTACTTGAGCCTTTTCCTATCCATCCCCTCGGGATACTCTCCTGTGGACAAGAAAGTTGTGAAAGGGTCCATCCACGATGGGTGCTGCTCTACCTCCATCAATTCTCCCTCTTCAATGGATGGGAGGAAGAGATCTGTGATGGTACCCCCCATCCGGGGACCATGCTTTGCCAGTTGATCTGCCTGCTCGTTCTCCTCCTATGGCACGTGTCGGATGGAGAAGGTCTGGAATGTGCTGATGACCCCCTTCACCTTTACCAAGTACAACTGCACAGTCGGCTCCCTCGCCTCGAACTCCCCGTTGATCTAGGAAGCCACCACCATGGAGTCAGTGAGGACCTCCACATTATGCACGCCCAACTCCCTGGCCAGGCAAAGGCCTACTATTACAGCCCCATACTCGGCCTGATTGTTGGTGATGGGAAAATGCACCACTACTGTTTGCTCTATCCTCGTCCCATGTGGACTCTCCATTTCACCCCCACTCCTAGGGAATGTCTTCCTGATGCGCCATCCACCATTACCTTCCAGGGGACTGGAAGGGCGAGCTCTGCCTCCGCCACTTCCACCACATAATCTGTCAGGAAGTCGACCATCGCTTGTGCCTTGATCGAAAGACGAGGGACAAAGGAAATGTCGTACTCGCTCAACTCTACCGACCACTTGGCTAGCCGACCTGAGTGCTCCACCCCCTCGAAGATGTTGCAGAGGGGGAGGTCAGTCACCACTCGGATCGAGTGTGCCTGGAAATAGGGTCGGAGCCTCCGCGCTGAAATGATGAGGGAAAAGGCCAGCTTTTCAAGTATAGGATTTCGAAGCTCTGCCTTTCTCAAAACCCTGCTCACATAGTATATCGAGAGTTGTTTATTCCCTTCTTCCCGGACCAAAACGGAGCTCAGAGCCTCCGCTCTGACCCCTAGGTACAAGAACAAATCCCCCTTCCTTTGGCCCTTGGAGTAGGGGGGACTGAGTCAGCTGCCTCTTCAAGGCTTGAAATGCCTCTTCGCATTCCGAGGTCCACTCGAATTTTCGACCTCCCCTCAAGGTCTTGAAGAAAGGAGAGCACTTCTATCCGGCCCGGGAGAGGAACCAGCTCAACCCTGCTAACTTCCCCGTCAATTGCTGCACTTCCTTGACGTTCCGCGGTGACCCCAGCTCCACAATCTCCCTCACCTTGTCAGGGTTGGGCTCTACACCGACATGGGTGAGGAGATGCCCCAGGAACTTCCCCCTGCTGCCCCGAAAATGCACTTCAAGGGGTTTAGCCTCATTTTATACCTGCGGAGAGTGGCAAAATTCTCTTCCATGTCTCGGAGCTGGGAGTCGACGTCTTGGCTCTTGATCATGAGGTCATCTATATACACCTCCAGGTTCCTTCCCTTCTGTTCTCGGAAGACCCTGTCCATCATCTTTTGATAGGTTTGCCTCTACATTTTTTAGCCCGAACGGCATCATTTTATAGCAATAGCATCCATCCCCCGTGATGAAGGAGACAACCTTGATATCAGGGGGGGTGCATCCTGATCCGATGATAGCCTAAAAAGCATCTAGGAAACTCATTACAGGGAAACCGATGGCTGAGTCAAGCAGCGAGTCGATCCGAGGCAAGCGGTAATAATCCTTGGGGCATGATTTATTAAGCAAAGAAAAATCGATACACATTCTCCACCGGCCGGCCCCTTTTTTAACAATAACAACATTGGAGACCCAGCCGGGGTATTGGATCTCGGATACAAAACTGGCCTTGAGGAGCTTGGCCACCTCCTCCCGAATTATCCCGACCAACTTGTCTGCCGTGGACCTCTTCTTCTGCTAGATGGGGCGAGCCTCCGGATCTAGGTTGAGGCGGTGGTAGGCCACGTCCGCATCGATCCCTGGCATCTCTGCGGCACTCCAGGCGGAGACGTCCACATTCTTTTGGATGCACTTCAGTATCCTGCCCCGAGCCTCCGGGGTCAGGCCCCCGCTGACGCAGACCTTCTCAACCTTGCCTCCGAGGGTGAGAACCTCCATCTCCACCACCTCTTCCACCGTCTCCAGACGAGACTGCTCCTCCCACTCTTCAGCATCCTGCCCTCCGGCGGCGAAGACCTCTTCTTCTGCTTCTTCCGCGACCATTGCCTCGGCCGGCTCCTTGACTTCCTCCATCCCCTCCTCCCGAGGGCGGGTCACTTCCACCTCCATCTCCTCTCGGCTAGCCTCCTGTTCTTCCTCCTCCATCCTCCGCCCCATCACGTTGGCCCCTCCTTACTAAGAGATGGAGTTCACGGCGGTGACGTAGAACTCCCTTGCTATCTTGGGGTCTCTGCAGACCCGGACCTGGACCCCCTCAATGTTGAACTTTAAGCATTGGTGGAAGGATGAGGGGATGCAGCGAAAGGCGCTAATGAGGGGCCTCCTGAAGATGGCAGTGTAGCTGGTAGGGGCGTCCACAATAACGAACTTGCAGGTGCGGAACTGCCCCCCCCCAGTGTAACATGGAGTCCCACTCCTCCTTCTACCTCCTTCCTCTCACCTGAGAACCCGAACAAGGGTCCATCTGAGGCTAGCACCCTCTTCGCCTCCACCCTCATTGCGTCAAACGCCTGCTTAAAGATGACATTTACCGAGCTTCCATTATCAATGAGGATCCGGGCAATGGTGAAGTTCTCGATGGCTATTTGTATGACCAGCGCATCACAAAATGGATCCTCGTGATCCGGCAAATCCTTCCTTGAGAAGGTGATCTTCTCTTCCTGGGGTGGGGCAGGGAGGTGGAGGCGACACTCCTCTAGTACATGGTGTGGAGGCTCGCCTTGCGTGAAGCCTCGACTCCAGCCCCTCCATGGATCATCCCGATCCTCCCCCGGGTCCCCACATCCGTCCGGTCCTCGCACCGATCCTCCTCTGGGTGTGGCATGACCTCTTTGATTCAAACCTCCTGACACTCCTGCTGCCGCTGCTGCTCCCTGTTTCCTCGCAACTCGAGGAACTCCGGGCACGTGACCGTGGTGTGCCCTTCCTCCTGGTGGAAGTCATAGTATGGAATCTCCACCCTGACATCCCTTCTCCTCCTCCGCGCTGCTCTCCTCCTCTCCCCTATCACAATAGCCATGGCCTGCTCCTGGTCGAGAAGAGACGGCCTCTGGGCCTGCCTCCCGCCCGGAGGGTAAAGCTGGCCTTGGCCTCCCCGGCGGTGGTCCCCTCCATGGAACCCTCTCCTCGCCCCCTGCTCCTGCCACTCGAGCCTCCATCCTAGTCGGTTATTCGGCTCCTGGCGCCCCCACCTGGGCTGCTGTGGCTACTCCCTCTACCGGGACTCTGCTCTCCTCTCCTTCTTGCCTCTGCCCCCTAGGCCTCTCCTTCTTTGTAGCCCACCTGGCTTGCCTTCGGTCAAACTCCGGGTTTGATGCCTCCCCGTCGACTTCTCTCGCCGCCCTCTCCATCAACTCCTCTTAGGAGAGGGGCGGGATCCTCTTCAACTCCATCCGGAAGAACCCCTACTACAGTACCAAGGTGAAGGACACCATCAGGGTGTGTCCTGGCATCTCGTGAACCTGGGTGACCTCCTCTTAGAATCGATCGACGTAGCTCCCCGGGGTCTCATTCACCCCCTGCTTGATGCAGAACAGGGAATCTAACTCCCTCTTCCTCCTCTTCGAGGTTGTGAACCTCAACATGAACCCTCGGCATAGGTCCTCAAAGCAGTAGATGGAACTGGCTAGTAGCTAGTGGAACACTCCCTCGCCTTCTCCTTGAGGGTGATGGCGAAGAGCCTGCACTTTAAGCCATCCGACATCAGTCGAATCGAGACCACGTCTTCAAACCACTGGACGTGCTGGACCGGGTCTCCCTTCCCGGTGTAGTAGGACATCTCGGGCTCCCTGAACCCATCTGGGACTAGTTCCGAGGAGACCAACTCACTGAAGGGGCCATCTCCCCCTACCGAGCGAGCTGGAGGGTATCGTGCCCCCAACTCGCCGAACCTTCAGCTGCTCCCCGAACCCGAGAAGAGCACTCTCCCGGGGAACTCGGCACCCCGGCCTTCCCCGGTAAGTTCCTTACCTGCTCGCCTGGCGGGAGCTACCTCTCCGAGTGCTTTATCCTCGAGAACCGGAATCGCCGGAGTCGAGCTCTCGGCGTGCACACCGAGTGCGAATCGAACCATGCCGAGCACCTCCTGTCTGAACTCCTCGAGCATCCCCAGGGTGGCGAAAGGGGGAGGGGTGGCGAGTCGGTCCTGTCCGATCCTTGCTCGTCTCCTCGAGTCATTGAACTCGCATAAGGTTTTCTGTGCTGACCACTATCCACGCTCACCGCAACAAAGTGTTGAAACCGAAAAATCAGTCTCTATGGAGTTCGACCCTCGGGGAAGGGGTGATCGCACACCTACTTCCCTCCCGCGAGCTGGTAGACCGGGAAGAAAGAACTGGGAATGGACCCAAGGAATCAGCGAGGAGGACCCACCACACACTCGGAAGATCACTGAGCTCTTCCCCTCCTTAACCAAATGCCGAGCTAAGGTACCTCAGGGAGCACTTGGGGGCTTAGAGACAAGTGAACCTGCCTTCTGAGGTACCCCTTTGGTCCTATTTATAGGTTTCTGAAAATGACCTGCCAATAACCAATTACTGATGTTCTGAAATTACTAAAAACCCCTTAGGCTGGCCTGCCAACAACCAAACTCCGCTGTTTTGACCAGCTACGTGCAGCCCACCCGGGTCTGCCAACATCGAGTATCCGTTGTTCCAACTGGCTAAAGGCAGGCCTGCAGGAGTGAAACGATCACCAGGCGAGTCGTCCAAAACCACCTACTCGCCCGGGACGGCGAGTGCCAGCTCGGCCTCTTACCGAGTTCGGGCCCGGCTGGCCCCACTCGCCTATTGCTCGTCGAATACCCCTAGGGCGAGTTCGAGTCGGCCTGCTTACACTAGGTGGGAGCCTAAAAGCCAGCGAACATTGCGCGGAGGAACATAACTCAATGCCAAAACCGGGAGGGCGCCGAGAGTATTGAGTGGAATAACATCACTCAACGCCAAAACTAAGAGGGCGTCGAGAGCGTCGAGTGGAACAACATCACTCAATGCCAAAACCAGGAGGGCACCGAGAGCGTTGAGTGGAACAACATCACTCAATGCCAGAGCTAGGAGGGCACCGAGAGCGTCGAGTGGAACAACATAACTCAATGCCAAAACTAGGAGGGCACCGAGAGCGTTGAGTGGAATAACATCACTCAACGCCAAAACCAGGAGGGCGCCGAGAGTGTCGAGTGGAACAACATCACTCAACGCCAAAACCAGGAGGGCGCTGAGAGCGTCGAGTGGAACAACATCACTAAATGCCAAAACCAGGAGGGCGCCAAGAGCGTTGAGTGGAACAACAACACTCAACGCCAGAGCTAGGAGGGCGATGAGAGCGAAGAGGCTGGGCGAGTGGCCCCCTGGCCTCCATTCGTCCGAGGCGGCGAGTGCTCGATGGGGCTGGCACTCGCCACCCTTCCCCCTGCCTGTAGGCGAGTAGGGGGCTCAGCCTATCTGCTCGCCCACCGCTCGCCGAGATGGGTCTGGGGCGGGTGCGAGTCTGCTAGCCCGCTGTTTGCCAAATACTCGAGGGAGTGCGAGCCACCGTACTCTACTCGCCCCCCTGCACAATCCATCCCATTTGGGCGAGTCGAAAGATGCCGAGATGGTCATGACTGGAAGGCGTTGAGTAAACTCACCTCATTCAATGCCTAAAACGACAGCGCTGAGTGAGCTTGCCTCTCTCGGCGCCTAAGCCGAGAGTGCTGAGTGAGCTTGCCTCTCTCGACGCCTAGGTCGAGGGCGTCGAGTGAGCTCGCTTCACTCAGCGTCGGGGGGGGGGGGTGGGCTGCTGGACTCAGTAGACTTAGCTCCCGTCGGGCGCTGCTCGCTGAATACGGGGTTGTATAGGCAACAACTGAGAAAAGATAAGAGGAAATCGGTTGAAGGAAAGAGCTCTTAGGTACCCGGTGCTGCCGCAAGAAAGAAGAGCAAGGAGGTTTGTAGCTTTTGTGGCCGGTCAGGCCACCCCTTCGAGAGATGTTTCAAAAGGTTAGGAGCTCAGAAGAAGGAGCAGGTGCATGCAATTCAAGGTGCTCCCAGGAAAGATTTTTTCTGTTCTGCATGTAGGCGGCCAGGGCATGATGTTGCCCATTACTGGGGAAAGGATAAGATTAAGGCAAGAAGTTGTTTTCTATGCGGTCAAGAATGGCACATCAAGGCTCAGTGTCCATAGCTCCAGCCTGTGTTGTATCAAGTGCCACTCCAGGCATTGTCACCGCCTCAGCGAGTGGATAAAGGCAAGGGAAATTTGAATCTGATTTCTTCAGAGGAAGCTCAGACTTCGACTCAGGTTATTTCAGGTTCAATTTCTCCCTAGCTTGGATTTTTTTTATTTGTAGCGATCGTTTAGCATTGGTTTTCCTTAGTTGTGTGTGCAATCTTAAAGGAAGATTTAAGGTGAGGAACCGCTGGGTGTGTATTCTCTTTGACTCTGGCGCTACCCACTCGTTTGTGGCTAGAGCCTTTGTGGAGCGCTATCGTTTGGATCTAGATCGAGTTAGTGATGACTTTTGCGTCAAGTTTCCTTCCGGTGATTCTGTTATTTCAGATCAGGGCATTCAGGATTGTCCGATTTTGTTGGGGGATTTTCTAGCAAAGGCAAATTTGAAGGTGATCGACCTGGAATACTTTGATGTTATCTTAGACATGGACTAGTTGTCCAGGTATGATGCAGTTATCAAGTGCAAGGGTAAGCGCTTGGACTTTGTTAAGGACAACGGTCAGCCTGGGAGTGTTTTTGCTGATCCGCGCCAGGACTCCCCAGTCATTTTTGCGGTATGTGTTCGGATGCTGCTTGGCCTGGTTGCTTTACCAGTTTGGTCTCAGTAGTGGGGACTATTGTTAGTATACCGCGCTTGGAGGGGATTCCTGTGGTGTGCGAGTTTTCGGATGTTTTCCCCGACGATCTTCCCGATCTTCACGATCTTCCACCTGATCGAGATGCTGAGTTTGTGATAGACTTGGAGCCAGGTATGCGTCCTATTGCAAAGGCGCCGTACCAGATGGCCCCGCGAGAGATGGAGGAGTTGGGTATCCAGCTGGATGAGCTGTTAGCGAAAGGTTTTATCAGGCCAAGCTTGTCGCCTTGGGGTGCTCCTGTTCTACTTGTAAAGAAGAAAGACGGGTCGATGAGGCTTTGCATCGACTATAGAGAGTTGAACAAGGTTACTATTAAGAATAGGTATCCTTTGCCAAGGATTGACGATTTGTTTGATCAGTTGGACGGTAGCGCGGTATTTTCTAAGATTATTCTTCATTCCGGCTACTATCAGCTCAAGATCCGTGAGTCAGACATTGCGCAGACTGCTTTTCGATCCAGGCATGGGCAGTTTGAGTTTCTGGTTATGTCATTTGGTTTGACCAACGCGCCCTCAGCCTTTATGGATATGATGAACCGGGTGTTCAAGGACTTCCTGGATAAGTTTGTGGTCGTGTTTATCGACGATGTTCTGATCTATTCCCGCAATGCTGAGGAGCATGACCAGCATCTATGTTTGGTTTTATCTGCTTTGAGGGACCACAAGCGATTTGCCAAATTGAGTAAGTGCGAGTTTTGGTTGCCTCAAGTTTCATTTCTGGCCCATGTGGTGAATAAGAGTGGGATTTCAGATGACCCAGAAAAGATTGCTGCTGTGATGGATTGGAGTAGGCCGGGCACACCCAAGGAGATTAGGAGCTTTTTGGGGTTGGCCGGCTACTACAGGAGATTTTTAGAGGGTTTTTCTACCCTGGCTGCACCTTTGACTAGATTGACTCAGAAGAATGCGGCTTTTTTTTGGAGCGAGAAGTGTCAGGAAGCCTTTTTAGAGCTCAAGAATAGATTGTGCACTGCTCCCATTTTGACTTTGCCTACGGAAGGCATTAATTATGATGTTTATGTGGACACATCGCATGTTGGTCTTGGTTGTGTATTGATGTAGGACGGAAAAGTGATTGCGTATGGGTCAAGGCAACTGAAAACTCATGAGAGGAATTACCCTACACATGATTTAGAGTTTGCAGCCGTGTTTATGCGCTGAAGTTGTGGAGACATCTGCTTTATGGCGTGCAGTGCAAGATTTTTACTGATCACAAGTGTTTAAAGTACGTCTTCACCCAGAAGGAATTGAATCTGTGCTAGTGGCGATGGTTGGAGTATGTGGCTGACTACGATATTGAGATCCAGTACCATCAAGGAAAGGCTAATGTGGTGGCCGATGCCCTGAGTCGGAAGACGGGGAAGATTTTTAACCTCTCCGCCGATCTTTTAGTGGAAGAGTTTCTTTTGATGGATATTTTTGTGGGGAGCTGCGACTTGCAGAGTAGTTTGGTAGTAGCAGTGCCTTCTTGGATTGCGCTTACGAGGCTACATCAGAAGGATGATCCAGATCTATTGCACCTGTATCTTAGGGCTGAGATAGGGGAGTTATCGGATTTCTCGATTGATGGTGCGGGTACTTTGAAGTACCGCGGCAAATTTTGTATCACCGCCGTTATGGATATTCGAGCTATATTGTGCAGGGAGGCACATGGCTCTAGTGTTGCCTACCACCCAAGATCTACCAAAATGTATCATGATTTAAAGCAGATTGCCTGGTGGTATGGGATGAAGGGGGACATAGCCAGGTTTGTTTCTGTGTGCTATAATTGCAGGCGTGTTAAGGCCGATCATAGAAGGCCTGGTGGCAAGTTGACTCCGTTGGAAATACCGACTTGGAAGTGGGAAAACATCTCGATGGATTTTATTACGGGCTTACCGAGATCTCCTAGAGGATATGACTCAGTTTGGGTGATTTTGGACAGATTGATGAAGGCTGCTCACTTCGTACCTTTTAAGATCGACTATCCGATGAATAAAATAGCTGAGCTGTATTTGAGTGAAGTCATATGATTGCACTGTGTGCCAGTCAGCATTATTTCAGACCGAGACTCCCGGTTTACATCTCGCTTCTGGAAGAGTTTACAAGAAGGGTTGGGTACGGATTTGAGATATTCTAATACATACCACCCACAGACCAATGGTCAAACAGAGCGAGTTAATCAGATAGTGGAGGATATGATCAGATGCTATATTTTAGACCACGGAGGAGCGTGGGATGAGCGTTTGCGGCTTATGGAATTTGCTTATAATAACAGCTATCAAGAAAGCTTGCAAATGGCTCTTTTCGAAGCTCTGTATGAGAGGCGTTGTAGAACCCCCTTGTATTGGGTTGAGGTTGGCGAGAGACCTTTGTTGGGTACGGATGCGCTCGGAGAGATGGAAACCGTTGTAAAGCTAATTCAGGAGAAGCTTTGGATAGCCCAGGAGCGATATGAGAAGAACGCCAACCGGCGTAGATCTGATTTGGTGTTTGCTGTGGGGGGCTTGGTATTTCTAAAGGTTTCCCCGATGATTGGAATCAAGAGGTTTGGCAAGAACCAGAAGTTGGACACGAGGTTTGTGGGGCCATTTAAGATCGTTGAGAGGATTGGTGTGGCAGCTTATAGGCTAGACTTGTCTGCGAATTTTCCTAGCGTGCACGATGTTTTTCACGTTAGCCAGCTGCAGAAGTGTGTGCAGAGTGACATGCAAGTTTTGGATTTTGTGCCACAATTGGAACCAAATCTTTCTTATGTAGAGATGCCTGCCCGTATTTTGGAGGCTCGGGATCACGTGTTGTGGAGGAAAACAATTCTTATGGTTAAGGTTTTGTGGAGAAATCAGGGGGTGGAAAGCGTGACTTGGGAGCTAGATTCGGCGATGAGGAAGGCCTACCCTCATCTATTTCCCTGACTTGTGCCTGGTATGTTTTGTGCTCTCTTTTATATCATTTTTGCTTTGCTATTGATTCTTCCTTCTTGATAAGTGGGTTGAGTGTTAAGTTTCGAGGCGAAACTTTTTTTTAGGGGGAGTGGCTGTAACGCCCCCAGTTTTTCTGCGTTTTATTTGATCATTGTTTGGTGTTACGATGACGCGTTTCTGGCCTTTTTCCGTTGTTAGAGCATGGTCTTAGCTCTTTAGGTTCCTTGAGTGGCCTATTTGTAGCATGTTTGCAAGATTCCCCAGCTAGCCAGAATCTGTTTTGGTGACTCGACTGGGCCTCTCAGGGAATGCTTGTGCTTTGGCTTCGGGAGGTGTTAGCCCGAGTTTTTTATCGTCGGATGTTGTTTTCGACTTCGCCGTTGTTTTCGTAGCATGGGTGTTTAGCTACGGTGCGAGTTTCGTCGAATTCTGAGATCATTTGTTTTTGCGTCGTTTTGACGTTTTATTTAATTAACTGATATTAGATTATATCCTGTTAATTATTTGTTTGATAGATGGTTGAGTACATTAAGTTATGATTTTATATATATATATATATATATATATATATATATATATATATATATGTATATATATGTATATATATATTGTGCGGTTGAATTTATAGTGGCTGAATTTATTATATATATATATATATATGCATATTAGATAGCTAGCTGAGTGGAGTGTGAGTTTATATAACATTTCTTTAGTGCTATCGGGTTTAATCTTCCCCAAGCTGGCGGCTAGCTTCCTGCGGAAGGAATAGAGCGACGGAAGAACTAGGGGCTCCGGTCGGCGATTTCTAGCGATTTAGAGCCCGTTTTTCTCGGTTAAGGGCGGATTTGGCTTGCTCTCGTCTAGATCTTTCTTCCTAGGTAAGTTTTGCTAGCTCTAGGGCTGTTTCTAGAAGCTAGGGTTTTTAAGGTTTGTTCTTCTTCCTTTAAAAGCTTCAGGTTTGCCTCTTAGGTGCTGATCTTGCCGCCGGTGCCGAATTTTGGAAGGCAACTGCTGTTTACTAGAGGTAGAGGCAAGTGGCTCTCTTTTCCCTTGCCAATCTTGATTTTATTCCAATTACTTTTGTTGAATCAGCTCATTCTTTTCTCTCCTAGAAGCTAGGGTTGCTCCAGTCTTTGTCCCGAGCAGGTTTACTGTCAATCTTGCCCAGAATTAATTATTTTCTCTCCTTCTATTCTCTGCTTGGTGTCCAGTTAGTAGCTGGAGGTAGGGTTTTGCTTTATTAAGCTTTAGTCCAGCTTATTAGGTTGTTGTGGCCGGGTAGAAGGGGTAGGAGAGAGAGTTGGAATTATTTTCCAGCTCTCTGGATAGCAGGCGTTGAGTGTTAGCTTGGGGCAGGGGTCATTTCGTAGGCTAAGTATAAAAGCGTTGAGTGTGGTAGACACACTCAACGCCTAACTGTTTAGTCTGGAGGCTAAGTCCAAAAGCATTGACAGCGTTGAGTGAGGTGAGCTCACTCAATGCCGTCTGCTTTTGGCATTGAGTGAGCTGAGCTCACTCAACGCTGTCTGCTTTTAGCGTTGAGTGAGTTGAGCTCACTCAACGCCGTCTGTCTTTGGCATTGAGTAAGTTGAGCTCACTCAACGTCGTCTTGCCAAAGACTTTTTCTAAGTCTTTTGGCGTTGAGTGAGTTGAGCTCACTCAACGCCATCATCCTTGGTGTTGGAACACCCTATTACTAATTTGGGTAAGGATCACTATGTTTGTCTTAGGAAACCAGGTTGACCTAGTTGTATAGTTGTAAAGGTCAACATTAGAATGAGTCTAGGGCTTAGAACTTAGGTTTGAAGCTGCCCCCGGGACCTTTCCAATGTCAAGGATATAGAGCCAAGTCTAAGGCATTTCTGGTCGAGCTCAGGTCAATGAAACGTCGAACTCGGTTCGACGCTCTCTGAGCTCAACTTGATAAATCGTCGAACTCCGGTCGACGATCTTCGAGCTCAGATCGACGATCACTCTTCAGTTATTTTTCAGGTCGCTGAGCTCGGTTCTACGATCTTCGAGCTCAGTTCGACGTTTTCTGTCTGCTTGATCTCATTCCATCTCTGAGCTCAGTTCGACGATCGTAGAGCTCAGATCGACGATTCTTCTGAGAGATCGACGCTTTTAAGGATTCAAATGCTGTTATTCTTTGGAATGTTTTTGAATGCTATCAACATTTATGACAAGAAGATCTGCCAGCCGTTTGTCTTTATTCTGGAGCAAGTTTCAAGGAATTGTTCAGGAAATATTTTATTGGACCTTCCTCTAAAAGACAAGACACTTTATGGAAGACCTTTATGACTGCCAACGGCTATCCTTGACAAGAATTCTTTTCAGAGAATAAGATCCTTCTTCTTGTCTTCAGAAATAGAGAGAGAATATACAACACTCAGAGAACAAGCAAGAAAAAGCTGTGACAGATAACAAGTGGTCAAGACTTAGAAGAACAGTCTTCTTGCTTACTAAAAAGTGTTCACAACTTCATCTCAAGAACTCCAGACACCTCATCTTTCTGTTTTCTTGCTGAAACAATCTTTTGCTGGAGATCAAAGTTCTGAAGACCTATCACCCTAGAGCAAAGCTTCCTTTCCTGAACCAGTCTACATCTCAGGGGGAGCTTTGACAAAAGATCCGCTAAGTCTTCTCTCATTTGATTTGAGAACAGAGAAGACAACTTCATTTCCTTTTCCTTTTTATTTTTCTGCTGCAAAAGGGTTCTTGAACTCCCTTCAAAAGTTCTGTCTGGTTCTGAGATCCTTGTCAAAACTCAGTGGTGGCAAGACACCTTATCAAAAAATCCAGCTTTGGTTTTTGAGCACCTTATCAAAAGCTCATTGGTGTCAGGACACCTGATCAACTCATCCTGAGTGGATTCCTACCAAGGGTGGTAGAAGAGTGGATGTACCCAGGTTTTTGGGGAACGACTATATTTCCTTGTGTCTGCTGGATTGTTTGTGTGATTATTGTTGTGTGCTGTGTTCTTAATTTCTTGCTTCTTAAATTTATTTCTAGCACTCTACACTATAGTGTAAATTAAATTTTATATGTGCTGATATTCTCAAAACTGTGAAACTTATTTGAATAAACTCTATTCACCCCCCCTCTAGAGTTGAGATAGATATTACCCTCACTTTCAATTGGTATCAGAGGGAGGTTGGTTGCTCATACAGGCTAACACCTGAACCAAAAGATCCTTGATAAGATCAATCTCTTAAGAGGGTTATTTTCTTTATATCTTATATTATTCAAAGACATGGCACAGAACAAGGATTATGCAAGCACCAGACCTCCAGTATGCAATCTATCTAAGTTTGCACTCTGGAAGGCAAGGATTAAATTATACATGAACTCTATTGATGAAGATATTTTCAATTCTGTCTTGACAGTTTGTCCAAGTCCACCAGCAAGCTCAAGCACAAATGCTGTTCCACCTCCCTCAGGAACAGATGTAGACATAAAGAAATGGAAAACTGTAGATGCAAAGGCCATGAACATCTTAGCTCAGACAATGTCTGATGAGATATTTCAGAAAGTAGCTGACTGCAACTCAGCCAAAGGAATTTGGGACAAGCTCTCTGAAATTGTCTCAGGGTCTGCTGATGAAAGGAAAGACAGGAGATCTCACCTCATAACCCAATATGAGAATTTCAAGAAAGAAGAGACTGAGTCAGTAGCAGATATGTACAACAGATTGAGTCTGATTGTCAATGAGCTAAGGACCTTGGATAAAGAAATCTCATTGACTGAGCTTAATGACAAGATCCTAATGTGCTTCCCCAGTACTTGGGATTCAAGAATCTGGCCAATCAAAGATGCCAGAAGTCTAAATGAAATCACTACTGAAACTCTCCTAGGCAAGCTCAAATCTTATGAGCTGCTTATCAAGAACAGAGAGGAAGAACAGAAGGCTGCTTCACCAGCCTCAAGGAAAGAGAAGTCAGTAGCTTTCAAAGCTATTGAAGATCAGCCTGATGAAAAACTCACAGGCAATGAGGAATTGGTCAGCCTACTGGCCAAAAGATTTTACAAGCTAGCCAGAAAAGACTTCAGAAAAAGGCCATACAAAGGACATGACAAACTAAGGTATGATAAGTCAAATAATAATAACAAAGAAATCATATGCTTTGGTTGCAGGAAACCAGGCCACATTGTGCCTGACTGTCCAGAGAACAAGAACAAGGACAGAAAGGATAGAAGAGAAAGAAGAAAAGAAAAGGATTTCAAAAAGAACAGCTCAGACAAAGCCTCCTCTAGCAGGAACAAAAATACAAGGAAGGGTTTTATTGCTGAGACATGGAGTGAGACAGAAGAAGATTCTGAAACTTCATCTAGCTCCAGTGATGATGAAGATGATGCTGATGAGAAAGAATTTTGCATGATGGCTATCAATGCCTCACAGCAAAACTCTGATGAAGAATCAGATTCAGAAAATTAACCAGAGGAAGATCAGGTAATCAGCTCTTTTGATTTTAATTCTGAGGACTTCAAAAATGAATTTAAGACATTGTGCTTGGATTTACTAAAAACTGAAAAAGAGATAATCTCTCTCAGAAATAAATTATCTGAATACAATGTCCTAAACTCAAATAACCTCAAACTCTCTGAGGAGTTAGAATGCTGTAGGGAGGAGATAGCTTCACTGAAAAGTGAACTGTCAAAAGCTAAAAAGTTTGAAGAATCCCTAAATGGGAGAAGTATCAGACTGATGGACATTACAAGCACAGTGAACTCTAGATTTAACAGTACACTGGGCTTGGGTGCCTCATCCAGCCAACCTATAGTATTAACAACTCCAATCAAATTTGTCTCTGACAAAGGGAAGGGAGTAATAGAGGTAGCTAGGAAGAATGCAGATCTGCCAGAGAAAAATTCAGTTCAACAGATTGCGTCGAGCAGAGCTCGACGATCGTCGAACAGAGCTCGACGATCTAACCACAGATCATCGACCTCAGCTCGACGATATCCAAACTCTGAACTTCAGTATAATCGATCTTCGAACAGAGATCGACGATCTGACCCAAGATCGTCGACCTCAGTTCGACGATCGTCGAACAGAGATCAGGTCTGTGAACATTCCTTCAATGGCACATCTAGATTCAATCCAAGAAGTCCCACATCCCAAGGCTTTAACCCTTATACTGAATGGATAATACCTCCTAGGAGATATCATCCTGAAGGCTATAAGAGTCAACCTGAGATGTCTTTCATTTCTGAATTCAAAGGATATCAGCCTAGGCCCAAGGTTAACTGGGTCAAAAACAAGTAAGATGTTCATGTGCAGGTGAAGACCTATTCAGTATCTAACCAACAATGGTATCTGGATAGTGGGTGCTCAAAGCACATGACAGGGAACAGGGAGAACCTATCATCCTTCATAACCAAACTTGGACCCAAAGTGATTTTTGGTGATTCAAAGTTTGGTCAAACCAAAGGATATAGTGCTGCTCAGATAGGCTCAGTCACTTTTAAGAAGGTGGCATATGTAGAAGGACTGAAGCACAATCTGATAAGTATCAGTCAACTATGTGATGAAGGATACAAGGTGACTTTCAACAAATCCCTGTGCAAGATCAAGTCAGAGAATAACACAACTGTGTTAATAGGTAAAAGGACAGGTAACATTTACTTAGTAGATTTTCTTTCATCTAAAGTAGATATCTGTCTATTTAATTCCATATCTAAGCCAAATGTTTTATGGCATAAGAGATTAGGACATCTAAACCTTAGAACCATTGCTAGTCTATCCAAGGACAACCTTGTTAGAGGACTACCTTCTGGCCCCTACAAGAAGGAAGGACTTTGCAAGGCTTATCAATTAGGCAAGCAAACTAAAAAATAGCTTTAAGTCACTTAATAAGAGTGATTCACCTAGGATTTTGTATTTGTTGCACATGGATCTTTTTGGACCCATATCAGTACAAAGCCTAGGAGGGAAGTCCTATACTTTAGTAGTTGTAGATGACTTCTCAAGATTCACATGGGTATTCTTTCTGAGGAAGAAGTCTGATAACTTTAAATGTTTGACAGAGTTTCTCAAATGTATACAGATTGAGTTCAACACTCACATTGCCCTGATCAGAAGTGATCATGGGACAGAGTTTGATTCTCTTCTTATGCAAGAGTTCTGTCAGTGTGAAGGGATCAGGCACACTTTCTCAGCTCCTAGAACTCCTCAACAAAATGGGGTAGCTGAAAGGAAAAATAGAACCCTAATTGAATCTGCTACTACATTGTTGATAGATGCTCACCTACCTCTATCCTTTTGGGCTGAGGCAGTGAACACCTCCAACTATGTATTAAATAAAAGCCTGATACATAAACTAAAGGGCAAGACTCCCTATGAATTGCTCAAAGGGAAGAAACCTAAAGTAAATTATTTTAAAAATTTTGGCTGGATTTGTTATATTCATAATAATGACAAGAAACATCTAGCAAAATTCCAAGCTAAAGCTGATGAAGGAGTGTTTCTGGGATACTCCATGATCAGCAAGGCCTATAGGGTATATAATAAATCATCTTGTAAAATTGAAGAATCTGTTCATGTTACTTTTGATGAGACTAACATGTGTTATAAGGAGAAGTCTACTTCTACCATAGAACCCTTGCAGGTATAATCTATATCAGAAAGTATGGACAGATTACAGGTTAAAGAAGAGGATACAACCCCTCAACCTATTCAGCAAAAGAATGAAAGCAGTGATGATGACGAAGTACAACATCTTGAAGAAAACCATCCTGAAGAGCCAGTTGCTGTTCCACTAGAGGAAACAACAACACAGGCTGGTGAACAATCAACACCCTCTGTTGATTTAGTAACAACAAGAGATCATCCAATCACCCAAGTAATTGGAGAGATCTCAGCTGGTGTGCAAACCAGAAATCAGGTCAACCAGAACCTGATGCACACTTGCTTCCTATCTCAAGTTGAGCCTCAATCCATTCAAGATGCAGAGCAAGATCCACACTGGATCATTGCAATGCAAGAGGAGTTGCATCAATTTGAAAGGAATAAGGTTTGGGAACTAGTGCCTAAGCCAAAGGATCATTCCATTGTTGGAACAAAGTGGGTGTTCAGAAACAAGCTTGATGATCAAGGAATTATTGTCAGAAACAAGGCAAGGCTAGTTGCTCAAGGCTACTCTCAACAAGAAGGAATAGACTATGACCAGACCTTTGCACCAGTTGCAAGGTTAGAGGCCATTAGAATATTTCTAGCTTATGCTGCTCACAAAGGCTTCAAGGTCTATCAGATGGATGTGAAGAGTGCATTTCTCAATGGGGACATGTTGGGTACATTGGAAAATGTGTACCTAATTTGAAGAAGCCCAACCTAGCTCAATGATATACATCAAGGTGTATTTGATGTTGTTTTGAGTTGACATGTGCAGGTGAAGAATTAATAAAGTATGCAGAAAAATTCTAAGTCCAAGTGTCGACACAGAGAAGGATGTGTCGACACATAGAAGAAATTAGTCGACACAACACTGGGAAGCAGTGTCGACACATAGCAGTTAGTCTACAATAATACTGGGAAAGTGTGTCGACACAGAAGAAGTAAGTCGACACAACACTGGGAAGCAGTGTCGACACAGAAGAAGTAAGTCGACACAACACTGGGAATTTGTGTCGACACAGAAGAAAAGCGTCGACCTCAACATTGGGAAAATGTGTCGACACATTGTTATTGAGTCGACACATTATAGCAGAGTTAAAAGAAGACTGTGTCGACACCTGAAGGCTAAGTCGACACTTACTAAGTTATGATTCTACAACAACTGTGTCGACACACAGGACTTGTGTCGACACACTGAAGAGTCAAGACCAAGATATTTTCAGAAGAAGCTATGTCGACTCAAAGGCAACTTAGTCGACATCACTGAAGACTGTGTCGACACCAAAGTCAATTGTGTCGACACAGATAGACAGATGGTCTCGACACTTTCTGACAGACTGTCTTGACAACTTGTGGTTCAAGACTAAGGCACAGGACTTGTTTGAAGACTTGACAGATGTGGGTTGCCACCGGTTAACTGAAGCTGTCAGACTTGTCAGAAAACGGTTAGAAACCGGATCAGCCGGTTACCATGAAGAAAGTCTATAAATAGACAGATTCAGAAGGAGAAAGTAACTTTTAAAAAATATTGATAAGAATCAAAAAGTTGAGAAGGATTACAATCCAATTCATTTCAAGAAAGTGCTAGGCACTTAAGAAGATCTTCTCCGGAAGATCTAAGAATACTGTCTAAGGATAGATCAAAGAAGAGTTCTAATCAGAATTCAGAAGAATCATTCAAAGTACTGGATAGAGAGAGATCAAGCCAGAATTTGAAGAAGAAGAAAGAAACCACCAGTGGATTCTCAAGAAGATGTTTGGAAATCAACTCAGCTAAGTTCATATTCAAGAAGCTTTGAAGAAAGCTCAGATACAGTTGATTTCATCAGCTGATCAAGAATTGTCTTGGCCTTTTCTCTCTCAATTTAGGCAAGACAGTTAAATAATCTTTTCTATATTTCTATAGGATCTATTTACACAGATCTGAGTTGTAAGCCTGTGTTATAAAGGCTGAGTGTAGGAGTGTTGAACTCTGAGTGGTAGGGCTGTTTGCCTGAGTGTAGGAGAAGGGTCTTCTCTGAGTTGTAGGGCTTGGGGCAAGGCTGAGGTAGGGCTGTTGTGCCTGAGTTGTAGGAACCAGTTGGGTTCTGAGTTGTAGGATCTGTTGATCTGAGATTAGTGGAAGTTTGGCCGAATCTAGCATACTGCTAGATAGGTGAAGGGGGAAAGTGGATGTACCCAAACCTTGGGGAACCACTATAAAACATTGTGCAATCTGTGATGTTTTATTTTCTGTGATTGCTGTGATTATTGTGTTAGCCATTAAATTGAATTATGCCTAGAAGTTTTTATAAAGAAGTAGAACCTATTCACCCCCCCCCCCTCTAGGTGTTTAGGTTGTCTTGAAAGTAAAACTATCAAGTGGTATCAGAGGGAGGTTCCTCAAAAAGGACTTAATAGTCTGAGGTAGATCTGAAAGGCAGATTCAAGATTCAAGAAGATGGGTTCTGGAGAGAATCATAAGGAGCTAGGGTCTATGAAATTACCCATATGCAAGAAAGAAATTTTTGGAATTTGGAAAGAAAGAGTCAGACTGTTTATGGAAGCATCTGACCCAAGAATTTACATCACAGTACAGGAAGGCCCCTTCATTCCAATGAAGGTATCAGTTCTTGATGCAAATATCCAAACTCCAAAGAGTTATTCAGAAATGACCAAGGATGAAATCATCTTGGCAACCATGGATAAAAGAGCTCAGAACATTATTGTTAGTGCCATAGATGATTCAACATTTCAGAATCTGATTCACTGCAAGACTTCCAAGGAAATGTGGGACACATTGATTGTCTACATGGAGAGATCTGAAGACGTAAGGCTGGACAGGAAGTCTATGCTAAATCAGGAGTATGAAAGCTTTAGACAAGGAAAATCTGATAGCATAACTGAGTGCTATAAGAAATTCTATAGAATTGTGAATGAGCTAATATCCTATGGAAGAGTCTTCAGTACCTATGAACTGAATGACAAATTCTTAAGATCCTTATCAAAGGATTAGGATACAAAGATCTGTGCCATAAGAGAAGTGGCTAAATTGGCAGAGATATCTCCTCCAACCCTGTTTGGAAAGTTGCTATCTATGAAATGCAACTTATGGTGAGGAAGGAGGAGGAAAGAAACTCAAGAGGAGAGCATAGAGAAAAGACTGTGGCATTCAATGCAGAAGCCACTAGAAAGAATAGGAGGATATCACCATCTCCTCCTAAGGAAGTTACAGAAGATTGTTCTGAAAGTTCAAACAAGGGTTCTGAAAGCTGTGATTCAGATGCAGATTTTGCTGCATTCACAAGACAATTCTAGAGGTTCTTGAAGAAGAAGCAGTGGAAGTCTAGGCCTTCCCCATCACAGCAAGTTGATGACTATTATAAGAAGAAAAGGTCATCAAGGAAAGAGAAGAGCAGATCAAAACCCAGCAAAGCCACTACTTCAAAGATTGTCTGTTATTGTTGCAATAGGCCTGGACATGTAGTGGCTGATTGTCCTGACAAGAGAAAGGAATCTTCAGAAAAGAAGAAGACTTATCAGAAAGGCAAGAAGGAGAAATCCTTTGTAGCAAAGAAAGATAAGAGTCTGTCAGACCAGTCAACTTCAGAATCAGGATCTGAAGCTGAAGCATATATTGGACTATATGCTGCATCTGAGGAAGAGGAGTTTATGCAGTTGCTAGACTCCATCAATGAACATCAATGCATGGGGTTGATGACAAGATCAGAAGAGGACATATGCCAGAATCAGTCTGGTCCTAATGAGGTAAAATGTCCTTCATGTACATCTGTTTGTAGTACAAGTGAAGAATCAGCTACATCTGCATCAAGTGATGAAGATGCATCTGAATCTGAAGGAGATGTCTATCAATTGATAGATAAGTATGGGGACTTATTGCAGGCCCTTAAGAAAAGCAAGAACCTGGTTAAATCTCAGGCTCAGGAAATTGCTGAACTAAGGTTTGCTACAACTGAGTTAGAAAAAGTTATTGATCAAAAATTAAATGAAATTGCCAAGCTGAAGAATATAACTATTATTCAGATGGGCACAATTAATTATACTAATGATCAAGTGAAGAGTCTGGAGGCCAGACTTAGAATTGAAAGGGATTTAGTGGCTAGTTACTCTAAGCCAAAATCTGTCTTACCCTTGATAGATGAATTTGTCACTCAAAAGGGTAAGGCTGGATTAGGATTTAAAGGTAACTCCAGGGCTGGCAGATTCAAGAGAAAAGGCAAAGCTCCTGTTCAGCCACTAAACCTTTCAGTCCCCATAAAGTTTAGTAAGGTGAAAGTGCCTTCTAACAAATATGATCATGAAGACATTCAAGGTCATATTAAGACTAATGTTCTGAAGAACAAGGGTGTAAATGCAAGCAGGCCTACCTATGGTCATAAACCCAATGGTTTTAAGAAATCAGTAGGTGAAGTTGCAACAGCACCAGCAATGAACAGAAATTCTTCTAACAAGGATGTATCTAGATCTAGATACAATAAGTTTGAATGTTGGTGCTGTGGCAAGAGAGACCATTTTGCATTAGACTGCTGGTATAACACAAGTATTATAAAGAATAAGAGTCTACCTGTTAGAAGAGGTTATGATAGCTTTATTAATGCTAACCTGAACCAAGGACCCAAGACTTACTTGGGTTCTAAGGGAAAGTAATTCTGTATTGCAGGTGAATCCAAGTAACCATGCCCCTATATGGTACTTGGATAGTGGTTATTCCAGGCACATGACTGGAACAAAGGGGCTACTGAAGGAGTATTCATCTGTCAAAGATGGACCTAAAGTGATCTTTGGTGGATCTGAAAAAGGAGTCATCAAAGGGTTTGGTAACATTTTTTCTAATCTAATTACTATCACTCAAGTGGCTTATGTAAAAGGTTTGAAACATAATCTAATAAGCATAAGCCAGCTAAGTGATTTAGGATATGACATTTCATTTGTTAAAGATGGATGTCATATCAAGAGGTCAAGTGATCAAAAGATCATATTGACTGGGTATAGGAAGAGAAATGTATATTGTCTTAATTTTGAATGTGAGAATAAGGCTTCTCCCATCTGTCTTGTAGCTGATGACAATGCTTCTCATTGTGTTAAGTGGCACAAGAGATTGGCTCATCTAAACTACAAGACAATTGGCCAACTCTTTAGCAAAGAGCTAGTGAGGAATGGACCTCAAATTAAGTGTATAAAGGAAGGGATATGCTCAGCTTGTCAAAAGGGAAAGCAGACAAAATCCTCCTTTCAAAGCCTTGAAAACAAGGATTCTGTGAGGTGCTTATACCTCTTGCATATGGATCTTTTTGTTCCTATGCCAGTTCATAGTCTAGGTAGGAAGGTCTATACTTTTGTGGTTGTAGATGACTATTCTAGATTTACATGGGTGTTCTTTCTGAGACAAAAATCTGAAACCCCAAGTGTATTACTTAATTTTGTAAAGCAAATTCAGAATGAACTGAATAGTACAGTGGTCAAAATCAGAAGTGACCATGGTACTGAGTTTCAATCTGAAAGCATAACAAACTTGTGTAAAGACTTTGGGATTTTCCAAGAGTTCTCCTCACCTAGAACACCTCAGCAAAATGGAATTGCTGAAAGAAAGAATAGAACATTAATTGAAGCTGGTAGAACACTATTGAGTGACACCTCTCTCCCAGAATATTTTTGGGCTGAGGCAGTTAACACTGCTTGTCATGTCATCAATAGGGCTTCTATCACCAAAAGCCATAGAAAGACTCCCTATGAGATTGTGAAAGGCAGAAAACCAAATCTATCCTATTTTAGGATCTTTGGTTGCAAGTGCTATATACTTAACAATGGCAAGTCATATTTGACTAAGTTTGCTGCCAAATCCCAGGATGGGATATTTGTTGGGTACAGCACAAATAGTAAGTCTTATAGAGTCTTCAACTTAACTACTCAAGTTGTTGAAGAATCTGTGCATGTTGTATTTGATGAAACAAGATTAATCAATTGTGAGTTGTCTTGTAGATCAAATGACTCAACAGGTATAAGCAAGAGGATGAACAAGCTCTCCATTGCTGAAGCTTCAAAGGAAGATGGAGCATTGGAAAATGAAGGCTGCTGTCCAGGGGGAGTACAAGAGATAATGGAAGCTGATGAAAACCAAGAGGTTCAGCAGAATGAAGAAGCTGGAGATGCTCAACCTGAAGGGAATCTTCCTCCAACTATAAGATATCTAAGAGATCATCCTGCTGATCAGATAATTGGTGATCCAAGACAAGGAGTGCAAACTAGAAGCAGAAATCAAAGCACAATTTTGCATTCAAGTTTCTTGTCTCAAATGGAACCTAAGAAGTTTGAAGAAGCTATCCAAGACCAGCACTGGATTGATGCTATGCAAGAGGAGCTGAATCAATTCAGAAGGTGCAAAGTCTGGGAGCTTGTTCCTAAACCAAGAGGCCACAACATAATTGGCACTAAGTGGATCTATAGGAACAAGCTGGATGAAAGTGGGATAATAGTGAAGAATAAAGCAAGGTTAGTTGCAAAAGGATACAGACAGGAAGAAGGGATCGACTTTGATCAAACCTTTGCTCCAGTAGCAAGGCTGGAGGCAATCAGAATGTTCCTTGCCTATGCAGCCTACCAAGACTTCAAAGTATACCAGATGGATGTGAAGTCAGCATTTCTGAATGGTGATCTTAAAGAAGAAGTATATGTAGAGCAGCCATCAGGTTTTGTAGATCCTCTTAAACCTGATTCTGTGTATAAGCTTAGGAAAGTTTGTATGGGTTAAAACAAGCTCCAAGGGCTTGGTATGAAACCCTGTCTACCTTCCTCATTGAGAATAAATTCTCAAGAGGAAAGATAGACAAAACTCTATTCCTTAGGGAATCCAAAGGTAAGATCATCTTAGTTCAGATCTATGTTGATGACATAATCTTTGGATCTACTGAAAACAACCTTTGTAAAAAGTTTGCCAAACTTATGCAAGGGAAGTTTGAGATGAGCAGTATGGGAGAACTTAAGTTCTTCTTGGGACTCCAAGTAAGACAGACTGATGATGGATTGTCCATATCCCAGTCTAAGTTCACCAAAGAATTAATTAAGAAATATGGTATGGAGTCATCCTCCACCATGAGAACTCCTATGGGAACAAGTATGCCTATATGCAAAGATGAGGCAGGTAAACCTGTTGATGAATCTTTGTATAGAGGAATAGTTGGCTCACTACTATATCTCACTGCTAGTAGACCAGATATTATGTATGCTACATGTGTCTGTGCTAGGTACCAAGCCTGCCCTAATGAATCTCATTATACTGCAGTCAAAAGGATTCTGAGATATCTAAAGGGCACTCCTAATCTAGGCCTTTGGTACCCTAGGAATAGAGATTTTTTACTAACAGGCTATTCAGATGCAGATTTTGCAGGATGTAGAGATGACAGGAAAAGTACTACAGGTACTTGTCAATTCCTGGGAGGAAGACTAATATCATGGAGTAGTAAGAAGCAGACCAGTGTGGCAATTTCCACAGCTAAGTCAGAGTATGTTGCTGCTGGAAGCTGCTGTGCACAGCTATTGTGGATGCAGCATCAGCTTAAGGATTATGGTATTCAGGTAAGTAGAACAACCCTTTTATGTGATTCTAAGAGTGCTATTTCTATTGCTAATAATCCAGTTTCTCATAGTAGAACTAAGCATATAGAAATCAAATACCATTTTCTTAGAGAACATGTAGAAAAAGGAGACATCTCATTGGAATTTGTAAAAACAGATTATCAAATAGCAGATGTATTTACTAAGCCTTTAGATGAAACCAAATTCAATAAATTCAAAATTGAATTAGGTATGTTAACCATTGATTAATGTATTAACAAAATCATTAACAATGCAATTGAAGTGGTATTTAAGAAAGTTAAAGTAATAACAACATAATTAAGTGTTAAAAAAAGGACACATTGAAGTAACAATTACAAGTGGTGTAGAACCAACAGAAATTGGCTAAGTAAGAATGTGTCGACACATTCAGTAATACTGTGTCGACTCAGAGAAATAATTTCGACAAGTCAGAAATATTGTGTCGACACAGAGAATATGTGTCGACACTTAAGAGTTATATTGTTGACTTAACCAGAAATGTAATGTCGACTCAACCAGGATAATGGTGTCGACACTTACAGAATATGTGTCGACACTTATCCTTAGAGTCGACACAGATTTTCTGTCTATCTACTATGTATCCAAGGTGTCGACATAACCACAAATTGGTGTCGACACATAGTAGGCTGAAGTAATGTCGAGATAATAGAAGTTTGTGTCGACACATTCCATCTGTGTCGACACATTTAGTCTGTTTTTGGCGCCTTTTGAACTTCTTTCAACAGAAGGTATAAATAGGTGAAAAACGCTTTCTGTCGACACGCTTCCAAGGTTTTCGAGACTAAAACCCTGTGTCGACAGTCTATCTTTCTCTCTTCTCTCAAGCTTTCTCGACGAATCGATGGCGCCAAGGATTGAAGACAACGTCAATGAGGGGTATGAGTTGGTGCGCCAGGCCTTTGCAGATGCGCCGCCAGATGTTCAAGGGGTTATCACCCTCCTCTCCGAGTCAGGGTTAGAATTTCTAATCTCAGAACCGACTAAAATCTGGAAGAAGGAGGTGCACGAGTTCTTTATCTCTGCATCAGTCCACTCAAATGGCCTCAAGATTAAGTCCAATGTTCAAGGGACTAAGGTGAAGATTACTCTAAGAAATTTAAGAAAGATCTTTCAATTACAAGTAGTTGAGAATGAAGAGGAAGTTCCTAGTTCTAAGACAAGGGAAGCCCTTCAATGGTGTGGACTGGACTCGAGCATGAAGATTGGAGCTGCATTCAACAGGAAGGGTATGAATCAGCAAGGGAAGTTCTTGTCTGAAATTGTTGGGAAAGTGATCCTCTGCAAGACAGGTGGACATGATAGGGTTTCTGCCTATATGTTCAGCCTTATGACCAGGATTATTTTTACAATTCCTACTGATTGGTCAGGAGTACTCTTTGACAAGATCAAAGAAGGAATCAAGAAGCCCAACATGGCTAGAATCATGAGCTTATATCTCACTGGAGTGATTCCTGAAGTGATGCAGCAACTACCAGGGACTAAGATCAATCATATGAGAAGGATGGATATGAGACTGTTCTCTAGGTGGGATAGGGTGCTGTCCAAGGATGTGCCTGAAGAGAGCAGGCCAGACACCCCTGTGAAATCCCCATCTCAAACTCAAGAAACTGAACAACAACAAGAAGACCCACTCAGGACATAGGTTGAAGAACAGCCTAACTCAACTATAGTCCAGCAAGTGTCAACACCTGCACAGATGCAGGGGGAGCCAATTCACTCTCCTGCTCAAAATGTATCCACTCCTGATAAGGTACAAGTGTAGGGGGAGCTAATGTATTTTACTATAAAAGACATTGCTCATATTCTTATTACTGCACAGGTTCAGGGGGAGCTAGTGTCCACTCCTACTCTAGATACTACAATTACTGAACGAGTACAGGAGAAGCTATTATCAGTACAAGTGCAAGAGGAAGCACGGATAGATATATCTCAAGATTTACCTGCTGTAGAAGATACAGCTCAACTGGAATTTACTCTGGAGGAGTTATTCCCTGATGCTGATACTACTGCTGATAAAGTAGGAGGAGGACCAGAAATTGAGATGTCCATAGGTATGGAAATTGATCAGGAAGCTGAAGTTGAGCCACAGGTTGAGGGGGAGCCAGTGGATGTTGAGACTGAGCAACAGGTCACTGGGACAGATACACTTCATCCTCCTCAAGAAAGAATTCACCTAGATACTTCATCTGATACTGAAACTGAAGAAGCCAGGCTGGCCAAGAAAAGAAAACTTGTTGTATTTAAGAGAAGAAGCAAGAATTATAAGCAGGCTTTACAGACAACACCTCAACAAGTATCTCCTGCCTTTGATCATAATAAGTTTATGGTAGATCTACAGGTGAAATTGGATGAACAAAGAATGGCTCTGGAAAAGTATGTTGATGAAAATAGCAAGTCACTTCAGTTTGACTTAGCTCAGGATATAAAGTCCATCCAGTTTCAAGTCAACATGCATAAGCAAGAAATGACAGATTGCTTCCAAAAGGGGGGCCATGCTGTGGTTTATCTAGCTCAACAACAGGAGGCTATTACTAAAAAGGTAGATGATGTTGTCCTGAAGCAAAGCTATGTCTTGGAAAATCAGTTAAGAATGAATGATAATTTAACTGAATCTCATCATGAGATAATAGCGGAATTGAAAAAGATTGTTCCAGGCCTGCCTGCAGATAAAACAAAAGAAATGGAAGAATTTGATAAGCACTTCCAAGCTGCTATTGCTTCTGTCAACACTGCAATCACTACCTCTCAAAAAGAAATATCTGAAAAGCTTCAAAAGTTAAAACCATTTTTTAAAGAGGGTGTAAATTATCTGGATGGCCAAATCAGATTTCAAAAGGAAGATCTCAGAGATCATATGACCAGAGAAGTCATAAAGGGGGAGAGGTTATTGATTCATGCAGGCCAAGAGCACTCTAAATGGGTGACAAATAGTATAAGAGCCACCTTGGGATGTCCACCCTTGTGTGATGATGATATGATGGCTGAATCATGCATTCAAGCAGGACTACTTGAAGGCAACCAACCTGAGGTTGCCCAAGTTATTTACCCTCCTTTTGATTTTGATATTCTGGATAAGCAAGTGCAGGATATGTATAGTCCTCCAAAGGAGGTGCATAATGTTGTGATTGAGAAAGTTGAGATGCCAGAGGCCTTCCTGAAAGAACAGCAAGATGCTCTATTAGCAAAGAAGAGATTTAGAGAGCAGGCTGCACTTAAGCCAGATTATGAGCAGTGGAGTCCTACTTCAAGGAACATAATACTCACTGCATGGAAGGCTGTACAAGACAAAGTTCATGAGAGAGGGAAGTGGTACAATGAGATAGAATGGCAGAAGTATGAGGCAAGACAGGAAGCTATAGTACAATTCAGAAGGAAAGCTAAGCTGGGGAGGCTGCCACCAGATGCTAAGGAGCCAAGCAAGTACTTCCTAAAGCCTTTTCACTATTTTGAAAGGCAAAGGCTCAAGGAAGAAGCTAAGAAGAAAGCTGATCTAAAAGGAAAGAAGATAGCTGAAGAATCAGAAGCTCCTATGACAGCTAAAATTCAATCTGGCAAAGGGATTATCATTAGAGAGCCTGATCAATCCTGATTGTGTTTTAGTTCCTTCATAATGTTTTGTAATGTTGTGATGTGATCATTAAATGTAAAACAATGTAATCAAATATTACCCAGTAATAAACAAAATATTGTTTAAATCTGTGATAGATTGTTTTATCTATGATGTTTTTATTATTTTGTTTATAATTAAGTATCCCTGTGTTTTTGTCATATATCATCATTTAGTACGGTTTATAAATGGTGTATATCATTGGCTATAAGGGTTATGACTTCTCCAAATAGGGGGAGATTGTTGGGTACATTGGAAAATGTGTACCTAATTTGAAGAAGCCCAACCTAGCTCAATGATATACATCAAGGTGTATTTGATGTTGTTTTGAGTTGACATGTGCAGGTGAAGAATTAATAAAGTATGCAGAAAAATTCTAAGTCCAAGTGTCGACACAGAGAAGGATGTGTCGACACATAGAAGAAATTAGTCGACACAACACTGGGAAGCAGTGTCGACACATAGCAGTTAGTCTACAACAATACTGGGAAAGTGTGTCGACACAGAAGAAGTAAGTCGACACAACACTGGGAAGCAGTGTCGACACAGAAGAAGTAAGTCGACACAACACTGGGAATTTGTGTCGACACAGAAGAAAAGCGTCGACCTCAACATTGGGAAAATGTGTCGACACAGAAGAATATAGTCGACCTCAAGTTTGTCTACACCAGCAGAATGTGTCGACACATTGTGATTGAGTCGACACATTATAGCAGAGTTAAAAGAAGACTGTGTCGACACCTGAAGGCTAAGTCGACACTTACTAAGTTATGATTCTACAACAACTGTGTCGACACACAGGACTTGTGTCGACACACTGAAGAGTCAAGACCAAGTTATTTTCAGAAGAAGCTATGTCGACTCAAAGGCAACTTAGTCGACATCACTGAAGACTGTGTCGACACCAAAGTCAATTGTGTCGACACAGATAGACAAATGGTCTCGACACTTTCTGACAGACTGTCTCGACAACTTGTGGTTCAAGACTAAGGCACAAGACTTGTTTGAAGACTTGACAGCTGTGGGTTGCCACCGGTTAACTGAAGCTGTCAGACTTGTCAGAAAACGGTTAGAAACCGGATCAGCCGGTTATCATGAAGAAAGTCTATAAATAGACAGATTCAGAAGGAGAAAGTAACTTTTAAAAAACATTGATAAGAATCAAAAAGTTGAGAAGGATTACAATCCAATTCATTTCAAGAAAGTGCTAGGCACTTAAGAAGATCTTCTCCGGAAGATCTAAGAAGACTATCTAAGGATAGATCAAAGAAGAGTTCTAATCAGAATTCAGAAGAATCATTCAAAGTGCTGGATAGAGAGAGATCAAGCCAGAATTTGAAGAAGAAGAAAGAAACCACCAGTGGATTCTCAAGAAGCTGTTTGGAAATCAACTCAGCTAAGTTCATATTCAAGAAGCTTTGAAGAAAGCTCAGATACAGTTGATTTCATCAGCTGATCAAGAATTGTCTTGGCCTTTTCTCTCTCAATTTAGGCAAGACAGTTAAATAATCTTTTCTATATTTCTGTAGGATCTGTTTACACAGATCTGAGTTGTAAGCCTGTGTTATAAAGGCTGAGTGTATGAGTGTTGAACTCTGAGTGGTAGGGCTGTTTGCCTGAGTGTAGGAGAAGGGTCTTCTCTGAGTTGTAGGCCTTGGGGCAAGGCTGAGGTAGGGCTGTTGTGCCTGAGTTGTAGGAACCAGTTGGGTTCTAAGTTGTAGGATCTGTTGATCTGAGATTAGTGGAAGTTTGGCCGAATCTAGCATACTGCTAGATAGGTGAAGGGGGAAAGTGGATGTACCCAGACCTTGGGGAATCACTATAAAACATTGTGCAATCTGTGATGTTTTATTTTCTGTGATTGCTGTGATTATTGTGTTAGCCATTAAATTGAATTCTGCCTAGAAGTTTTTATAAAGAAGTAGAACCTATTCACCCCCCCTCTAGGTGTTTAGGTTGTCTTGAAAGTAAAACTATCAGGACATCAAAGAGGAAGTCTATGTTAGACAACCTCCAGGTTTTATCTCTCTAACTCACCCTGATTATGTTTTCAAATTGCATAAAGCATTATATGGTCTCAAGCAAGCTCCTAGAGCATGGTATGAGACCCTAGCATGCTTTCTTCTGGAAAATGATTTTGTTAGGGGGAGAGTAGACCAAACTCTTTTTATTAGAACCCATAAGTCCCACACCCTACTAGTACAAATTTATGTAGATGATATCATATTTGGATCTACTGATTCAAACTTGTGCAAAAAGTTTTCCAACCTAATGCATTCCAAATTTGAAATGAGTAGCATGGGTGAGCTCTCCTTCTTCTTAGGATTGCAAGTAAAACAGCATGCTGAGGGCATATTTATTTCCCAAACCAAGTATGCTAAAGAATTGGTTAAGAGATTTGGTATGTCTGAGGCATCTTGTATGAAAACACCCATGCCTACCAATGCTGTATTGGATGCTGATGAACATGGGAAACCAGTTGATCAAACAACATATAGAGCAATGATTGGCTCTCTATTGTACCTTACAGCCAGTAGGCCAGATATAATGTTTGCTACATGCATATGTGCTAGATTCCAAGTTAGCCCTAGAGAGTCACACCTAACTCTAGTTAAAAGGATTCTTAGGTATGTAAAAAGTTGTCCAAATCTAGGACTCTGGTATCCAAAAGACTCAGGATTTGAATTAACTGGATTCTCAGATGCTGATTATGCTGGATGCAGAATAGACAGGAAAAGCACCAGTGGAACATGTCAGTTCCTTGGTGACAGACTTGTCTCCTGGTTTTGTAAGAAGCAAACATCTGTGTCAACCTCAACTGCTGAAGCTGAATATATGGCTGCAGGCAGTTGCTGTTCACAAATATTGTGGATACAAAATCAGCTTATAGACTATGGCTACAACTTAGAGAAGTCTAAAATTTTTTGTGATAATACTAGTGCTATCTCTATAGCACAAAATCCAGTCCTCCATAGTAGGACAAAACATATAGAGATTAGGCATCACTTTCTAAGGGATAATGTAGAGAAAAACAAAATAGAACTTCAATATATACCTACTGATTTGCAAAGGGGAGATATTTTCACCAAGCCCTTGGATGAAAAGAAACACAGTTTCTTCCTAAATCAGTTAGGCATGTTAGATGGAGGAAGCCTAAACTAACTTACAAGATTTTTGAAAAGATAAAACAGACCAAGACTAGGCTAAAAAATCAGTTCCTTTTATCTGTAGAATAGGTTTTGTCTCTGAACTGTGCTCGACGTTTTCCCAGAAATCGTCGAACGAAGATCAACGATTTTCTAAAAATCGTCGACCAGAGATCGACGTTTCCGAAATCGTCGATCTGAGTTCAGAGCCCTCGCTAGCTCTAGGCCTTTTCTCTTTCTGATTAGAGGCCGTCGAGCGGAGCTTGACGCTTTTCAACATCGTCGAACGAAGATCGATGATATTGACGTCTCTTCAGATTCCCTCTGCAGCCCAAATCGTCGAGCTGAGATCGACGTTCTGTCGAACCAAGCTCCACGATTTTCCGTTTCGCCGTCGAACCCTAATATAAAATCATTTCCGCGGCCGTCGTTCACCTTTTACGCTTTCACTCTCTGCAACTTTCTTTGTTTTTCCCTCCAAATTCTCTACGCTTGGTCGTGTTTGGTTTTTCGTGTTGCAGGTGCAAATGGCTGATTCCAGTGCTGCAATCTCTAAGATGAAATTTGACACAGGATTTGACATTGATATGAACTCGTTTGATGGAAGCGATCAGCGCTTCAAGGATATTCTCAATCTGTTCAGATAACAACAGCTGACCCAAATAATGACTACCCGGATGAAGATTGCCTCAGAAGAGATCAAAGAGTGGTGTTTTACAGCGACAGATGAGACTGAGAACTCTGTCGTCGGTATCATAAAAGGGACCCAGGTACAACTGTCCCCGGCTCTCTTAACAGATGTTTTTCATCTTAGTTCTGGAGACGATTCCATTGAATTATCTGGAGAAGAATATGATTCCATGCTTGATAGAATGGGGCACAATGCTGTAAACCCCAACAAACTGCTGAAGAAAAATTTGTCTATAGAATTTCAATTCTTGGCTGATGTTGTCGAGAAAGTGCTTCTGGCCAAGCACTCAGCCCATGATACCATATCTAGGTATCAGTTTTGTTTGATGGCAGCCTTAATTGATAAGAAACATCTCGCCTGGGGATCAATCTTCTTCAACCTGATTAAGAAGAAGATAAATAAGACTGCTGTGAGTTTTGGGAGAATTCTAGGGGTCTATCTGAATTCCAGATGCCCTGAGCTGCTAACCTCCTCTGGGATGTTCAATAATGCATCCAAAAGGCTCTCCTGTGCCCTGTTCAGCAAATGGGACAGGCAAATTATCAACCCTACAAGAGCTGCTGCACCACTCTCTTCAGGCACAAGGACTGCTTCAGTCACTCCACCTCTGCTCTCTGATCCAACAGAAGTGTTGCCTGTCTCTCCTCCTCCTCCAGCTGCATCTACCCCAATCATTTCCTCCTCCCCTCCAGTCACCACCATAACCATATCATCCCCCATTACCATTTCCTCACCAGTTTCATCCCCTCCAGCATCTACTTTAGAGGAATTCCACCCTCTCTTCTCTTATTCAACCTTCACCTCACCATCATTCTCCCTCATAGAGGATTCCTTTATGGATGATTCTCCTTCCACTCCTCCTGAGCCACCCTCTACCTCCTCTTTTCAACAAATGCTTCATGACATCCTTTCCCAACCATCCTTCACACCCTCTCTTGCTTCACCTATCTCCACCTCAACCTCTTCTATCTCCACAATTCCACCCTCAGAGCCATCCATTCCTACTCCACCTACCTCCACATCTCCAGCTCCAGCCAACATCCCTCCATCAACCTTCTCTACTACCTCTGCTCAAGCCCCTCTTGAGCATGTAGATCTTCCAAGGTTGGCAGACAGACTCTATGAGTTGCTAGCTCCCAGGCTGACATCTCTGTTGGAGACTTCTTTGGCTCCACTCCTGAAACAAGTCCAGGAATTGTCTACCAAACTTTCCTCCTTTTCCTCCTCCCAGGCAATCCCTTCTACTGGGTGCCTTGCTTCAGCTCTCCTTGAACCAAGACAGGGGGAGATGCCTCATGAAGAAGTGGATGTGCCTCAAACAGCTCCAGCTCCTGCTCCTGATTTTGTACTGGACCTTCAAAGCTTGCTCTCTAAGTTTGATACAGTACATTTCAGTTTTCTGCCAGTACCTCAGGCTGAAGATTTGTCTAAGGCCATTGTGCCTATATCTATCTGTGATCCCAGCCATATTGCCTCTTACATAAATTCCTGGAAGGCTGTGGATATTCTTGATGCTGCTACTAAGGCCATTGTGCCTCTTGTTGTTGAAACTGCTGCTGCTGCTGAAGATATTGAAATGGTTCCAGTAACTGCTGCTGATGAAACTACTGATGAAGAACTTGCCTCCTATCTAGAAGCTCCTACACCTGCTGCTGCTCCTGCTCAAATTTCTGATGCTGCTCCTGCCCTGACTGCTGATCAGTTGAAGTTACAAGAGAAATACTTGAAAAGCATTGATGATCTGTATGACAGACCTCAATGCTCAGATAGTGATCAATTCCAAACTGAATCAGATGACTCTGCAAATACCATTGCCAAGAAGAGGAAGGTCAGAAGTAAAGCCATAATGTCAGTTCCCCCAGCTCAGGCAAAGGATTCAAATGACATTCCCTATTATATTCTGCATAATTGCCCCATATCTGAGCCTTGGATGCAGTATTCCAAGAACCAATCAAAGGCTATGAAGAAGAGAAGGAAGTTGAATAAGTATGAAAAAGGATCTTCTCAGTATTAGCCTCCTCCTCCTCCTCCTCCTCCAGATTCTGGTTCAGGCTCAGCCCCTCAAGCTCCAGCTTCCAGGCATAGCTCCTCCCAATCTTATCCAAAATATTATCAAAGGGGGCAACATCAAAGGGGATATCAATCTAGTAGAGGTCATTATAGAGAAAGCCAGAGAGGACACAGATCTCATCAAAGGGAAGGACAAGGCCACACTGACTCTACTTTAGGTCCTTTCCCCTACAGGCTAAAAGACACAGTTGTCTCCAGGACTCCTCCTACTGCTTCTGAATCCATCAACAGGTATGAACCTCCTGTTCCTTTTGAGGATCCTGAGAATAATCCTCTATCCTGGACAGCTAGAATGAAAGAGCTGGCTGCTCTTGATCAAATAAAGAAAGCCAGAGAGCAAGGCAAGGACACTTCCTATATAACAACTTTATCAGATCAGAGAAAGACAGAACTGGAGAAATATACATCAAGAAAATTTTTCAACCCCGAAGACTATATGAAGCTGCACCCTGAGGCTGTAGTTCCAAAGCCCAGATCTCAAACTTCTCTAGGTGCAGAAGATGATAGAAGATCCAAGAAAGAAGCCCTGAATCCCAACAGAGAAATTATGTTTAAAAAGGGAACTGAGAAGAAGTAAATTGTGTAAGTTGAACATTCATCCTTCTCTGAATAATTGCTGCTATTTTATCTGTGATCTGCTTGCTGCTATATCTTTGCTTGGTTAGCTCTTGTTTTGAATGTATGCTTATTCTTTTCCTGATTCTGTCTGTAAATAGTAATCCTAACCCAAATAGGGGGAGATTGTTGGAACACCCTATTACTAATTTGGGTAAGGATCACTATGTTTGTCTTAGGAAACCAGGTTGACCTAGTTGTATAGTTGTAAAGGTCAACATTAGAATGAGTCTAGGGCTTAGAACTTAGGTTTGAAGCTGCCCCCAGGACCTTTCCAATGTCAAGGATATAGAGCCAAGTCTAAGGCATTTCTCGTCGAGCTCAGGTCAACGAAACGTCGAACTCAGTTCGACGCTCTCTGAGCTCAACTTGATAAATCGTCGAACTCCGGTCGACGATCTTCGAGCTCAGATCGACGATCACTCTTCAGTTATTTTTCAGGTCGCTGAGCTCGGTTCGACGATCTTCGAGCTCAGTTCGACGTTTTCTGTCTGCTTGATCTCATTCCATCTCTGAGCTCAGTTCGACGATCGTAGAGCTCAGATCGACGATTCTTCTGAGAGATCGATGCTTTTAAGGATTCAAATGCTGTTATTCTTTGGAATGTTTTTGAATGCTATCAGCATTTATGACAAGAAGATCTGCCAGCCGTTTGTCTTTATTCTGGAGCAAGTTTCAAGGAATTGTTTAGGAAATATTTTATTGGACCTTCCTCTAAAAGACAAGACACTTTATGGAAGACCTTTATGACTGCCAACGGCTATCCTTGACAAGAATTCTTTTCATAGAATAAGATCCTTCTTCTTGTCTTCAGAAATAGAGAGAGAATATACAACACTCAGAGAACAAGCAAGAAAAAGCTGTGACAGATAACAAGTGATCAAGACTTAGAAGAACAATCTTCTTGCTTACTAAAAAGTGTTCACAACTTCATCTCAAGAACTCCAGACACCTCATCTTTCAGTTTTCTTGCTGAAACAATCTTTTGCTGGAGATCAAAGTTCTGAAGACCTATCACCCTAGAGCAAAGCTTCCTTTCCTGAACCAGTCTACATCTCAGGGGGAGCTTTGACAAAAGATCCACTAAGTCTTCTCTCATTTGATTTGAGAACAGAGAAGACAACTTCATTTCCTTTTCCTTTTTATTTTTCTGCTGCAAAAGGGTTCTTGAACTCCCTTCAAAAGTTCTGTCTGGTTCTGAGATCCTTGTCAAAACTCAGTGGTGGCAAGACACCTTATCAAAAAATCCAGCTTTGGTTTTTGAGCACCTTATCAAAAGCTCATTGGTGTCAGGACACCTGATCAACTCATCCTGAGTGGATTCCTACCAAGGGTGGTAGAAGAGTGGATGTACCCAGGTTTTTGGGGAACCACTATATTTCCTTGTGTCTGCTGGATTGTTTGTGTGATTATTGCTGTGTGCTGTGTTCTTAATTTCTTGCTTCTTAAATTTATTTCTAGCACTCTACACTATAGTGTAAATTAAATTTTATATGTGCTGATATTCTCAAAACTGTGAAACTTATTTCAATAAACTCTATTCACCCCCCCCCCCCCCTCTAGAGTTGAGATAGATCTTACCCTCACTTTCACTTGGAAGTTTTCTAAGTCTTTTGGCGTTGAGTGAGTTGAGCTCACTCAACGCCGTCTGCATTGGGCGTTGAATGAGTTGAGATCACACAACGTTGTTTAGCCCGGTGATATTTGTTTTCTTCTATGTTAAAAGCATTGAGTGTGGTGAAGTCACTCAACGCCTTCGGTTGTATGCCTTGACAGCGTTGAGCGAGTCGAGCTCACTCAACGCCGTCATCCAGCGTAGGTTTTGCGGTTAAGTCATTTGGCGTTGAGTGAGTGGAGCTCACTCAATGCCGCATCGAGTAGACTCGACGCTATCCCTGGCTAGTGTTTGGCGCTGAGTGAGTGAAGCTCACTTAACGCCGCGTCAGGTTTGGCGTTGAGTGAGTGGAGCTCACTCAACCCCGCATCGAGTGGACTTGACGCTTTTGCCTTGGGTTGGTGTGTTTCCTTAGAATTGTTAGTGTGGCTTTTCCCTAGGGGGGTGTTGGGTGTTCGGCTAGTTTTGCTTGGATGTCGACTCGTTGATTATGGCAGGTGGTGTGGTTTTGTGGGCTCTGTAAGGGGTGAATTTTGTGTGCTAAGTTGTGGCCACCATCGCCTAGGTCGTGTTGGGTTGGTATGGTTAGGTGTGTGGACACTGTAGCTGCCACCAATTGTTTTCACCCTGGGGTGTTTTGGGTCTTGTTGTTGGTGAGGGCTGTGTCGCCCACTCCGACCCAAGGTTTTCACCACGGCCAATAATTCACAAAGTTAGGACTGTTAGTTCCTCTCCTTTCTTATGGTTATTTCTTTTGGCATATGTTTGCTTTGCTGCTGCTGCAGGTGTTTGGCAGAGCATGTTGTTATTCATTCTTACACCTGGTGTATTGTGATTGCTCTTTAGATAGTGTTTCTTTTGTCGTCTTGATTATTTTCTTCTACTGATAGCATTTTGTTGCCGTCTTGGTAAACCCTTCTTTATTTAATTCATGAATTTAATGCTCCACTTCTTTTGATTTTATTCTTGCTGAGATGTTTCTTTTTTGAATGCCTCAGGTTCAGAGCAGTAGCCGGTTGAGCGGCTAGTTTTCTTGTGGAGCTTGCTTGTGGCCTCCTGGGTAGCTGAGATTTCTGTTCCTTATCCTTGTGAGGTAGTTTTCTTCTTTCTGTATAGACATGCATGCTCACCAGTGGGTTCGTGTCAGGTTGTTGACGCCCACTAGTGGCTTACTTGTGATGCTGGGTATGAACTAAACCTGCTATTTTTGCCTATTTGGAGGTTGTTCACTTGTTTTCTGAGAATGATTTATGCTACGTTGCATGTTAGGTATTTTAAACCCTAGAAGCATTACTATATGTATCTTATGCATGTCATGTTTATAAAACTAAAGCACTACTTTCCCAAGTAACGTAAAGACTATTTTTATTACTATATTAATTTTAGAGTCGTGCACACCATGAGTCATCCCTCGGGGACACTTATGCTCATTTAGGATGTCAAATCAACTTAACCAAAGTATTTTCCGCTGCGTATAAATATATTTTCTTTGTGGACTAGCTTATCCACTATGTCGAGGGATACGACCATCAAATTTAACTAGTTTCCTTTCATATTAAATTATGATTCTCTTTAAAGATATAGAGTCTGGAGGATTGCCTGAACGTGTGCAGTTATCTCCTGCACGACGTGGCATCATGCCACGTATTTTCTCTTGCTCTGATATAATTTAATTGTTAAGAAAATGCGGGTCATGACAGTGATGCTCTTGGTATGCTTGGGATCAGAGTTAGTACAAAAAAGCAGTGAGAGTGGTGGAACAGGGTCAAGTCCTACGGAGGTCCAAGAGGACTATTATTCTACCAGCACGGTATAAGAACGGGAACATTGTGAGTTTCATCTCATATTTCTTTGCAGGTCCCTTGGATGAACGGGAGTCATCGAGCTTTCAGAATGTCACTAGCATAAAGGAGTGGGAAGATGCCATAGATGAGGAGATGACCGCCCTCGAGAAGAATGGGACTTGGGATCTTGTACCCAAGATCAATGAAATCACTCCTGTTACATGCAAATAGGTTTATAAGCTGAAGGAGAAGGCTGACGGCAACATCGAGCGGTACAAGGCTTGCCTTGTTGTTCGGGGGTTCTTAAAACAGTACGGGGAGGACTATAAAGAGGTATTCAGTCTGGTGGCTAAAATGACTTCAGTTCGGGTGGTGATATCCTTGTCGACTTGCCAAGAATGGAAGATTTAGCAACTTGATGTAGAGAAGGCTTTCCTTTATGGCAAGATTGACAATGATATCTTTATAGTACAGCCACATGGTTATGTTTCTAAAGATCCTCCAGGACACATTTGCAAGCTGAAGAAAGCTCTATATGGTCTAGATGTGATCGTCTTAGCAGTCAACATGTATGTTGGTGTTACCGCAAGGCGGCTTTTCTGGGCATAAGACTCCCCTCAGCCATTTTTGTGTTTTGGGAGTGGGGTCTTACAAATGGTATCAGCTTGCAACGATCGTCAACTAAAGAAGTCATTGAACAATGGTGCCACCCCCATTTGATTGGTCAGTTTGCAGACAAACTGACATAGCAGAAGCAGTGGTGTGACCATGTGTAATTCACACTAAGTATGTCCAGTCATTATCGTACGTTTAGCGAACCTGAACTTAGGTTTGTACCTTTATGTGTAGATTTCGGCGCGTGTAGAGGCATTAACGGGCACTCTTACCCCTTCCATCATTACCCAGTTCCAGCAGTCTGAGTTGGGATAGACACTTACAGCGATCTTATACGCCTTCAGGTCTCAACAGGTCCTTGTGCAGCAACAAGCCTCGGGCTCCAACTAGTTGAGCACCTTTCGAGCCCTCTCCCTACCTGCTTATCTTGGGACGGAGTCGGCTGTTCGTACTGAAGAGTGGCTCGACACTATACAAGAGTTAATGGCTGGAATCAGATGTCCAACCAATATGGCTGCGACCTTAGTGGTGTCAATCTTAGAATTGCGTGCGAAGAGGTGGTGGAAGTCCCTCATGGGTTCCACTTTCCAAGGCCGAGTGTACATGAAGATCAGTTGGGATGAGTTTTCTTGAGGTTTATTGGAGCATTTCATTCCCTTGACTGCTCGAGACAAGCTTGAAGAAAGATTCCTGTAGTTGAAGCAAGGATCTATGTCTGTGACAGATTATCAAAGGGAGTTTCTACACCTCGTTGGGTTTGCTGATGCCCACGAGTTGGATGACCGAGGTTATGCAAAGCAGTTTTACAAAGGCTTGCGAGATCCCCTAAGGAAAGCCCTTTTGTTTATAGCGGACTCGAGTTTGGCAAAAATCACTGATATGGAAAAAAGGCTGGAGGCGGATCACTTGGAAAGTAGTAAGAGACCTGTCGAGGGCATAAAAGAAGCAGGACCTAGTTTTAAAGGGAGGCAGGACAACAGAGGAAGAGGAAACAATAGAGGCGGAGGTCGCTTTCGTCAGAATTTTAGAATGGAGCGTCCGGCCCCGCAGCTAGCACTACCTCCACCGCAACAACTGTACCTGCATCCTAGGGAGCAGCACGAGCGAGTTTGCTTCCAGTGCAATCTGCCAGGCCATATTTGGCGCTTTTGCCCACAACTAGGTGGAGATGTTCCCCCTGCTCTTCTACCGGCAGCCCCACGAGGACGGGGACATGTGCGTGGTCGAGGACGAGGACCACGAGGAAGGAATCCTGGACCTGCTCGAGAGCAGATGTTTGCACTGGATATGGCATAGGAGCGGAATCCTCAGGATATGATTGTAGGTATATCATGATTTGGTTAATATGTTATAAGCATTTCTCTTCAATTGCCTAAGTTGTGCTAGAAATCTGGCTTTGAGTCTTTATAATTGATACTTAGGCACCGTGACTGTTAGTGGGAAATTAGCCTACACTGTTGAAGCCAAGGTTGACCTCAACGAATGTTCACGAACCAAAGTGTAGCCAACGCCTACTTCTCCCAAATCTCGACCCCTAACTGGCTGCTAAGGTCCTAAGACTGACCCAAAGCCTCAGCTGGGAGGTCCCACCTCACACCCGGAAGATCTCTGAGAGCTTCCCCTCCAAAGCCAAATGCCGGGTTGGGAGCTCTTCAGAAAGCACTAGAGTTGGAGAATAATGAAAAGCCTGCTTTCCAAAGAGCCCCTATGGGTCTTTTTATAGTCTCCTCTTGACCTGAAAATACTGAAGTACCCCTGATGGGTCTGCCAATAGCCGAATCCCGCTGTCCTCCCCAGGGCACCAGGGTAATTTTACCTGTGAATAATGAAATAATGAAATAATGAAAGACCCCTTCTGGACGCGGGACCCTACCACGTGGGCCCACTTGGCGAGAACCCCGGACGAGAAGGCTCTCGCTAAAAACCAACTGGGCTTACTTCGGCGAGAGCTCCTGTCAAGAAGGTTCTCGCCCTTGATGGTCTTGATACCATTGCGGCTTAAGGCTCACTTAATGCCTTCTCGCCTGCCCCGGGCGGGAGCTACCATAGTCGAGTCACCTTCTTTGGCTAGGTCAATTATCTACTCTAACAGGTCGTCGATCGGTCTTTGGCTTCACCGGTTCTCGCTTGCTCTTGGGTGGGAGCTCCTTCAAGGCGGAAGCTCATCTGGTCTGGAACCCGAAGCCTGGCGAGAACTCTATAAGTTCATCCTAAGGTTAACCCAAGGCTAGCCTGAGGCTAGCCCCATCCTGACCACTGAACCATTGGGGTTCCACCCAGCGAATATGGGGTTGTACACAATCCCCGCTCTTTTCGAGCTAGCCCTGCGCTCGACAAGACAAGTCCAACCCCAAAATATTCGCTGGACACGTGCCTGATAGCCAAGAGAATCTTTTGGCGGGCCCCACTGCGGCTATAAATACACGCCGTCGGGTGACCATAAGTCTTGCCTCCGATCTACTGCTTCTTTACTGAGCTCTCGCCTGGGGCTTTCTGTGCGATACCAAGATGTATGCTAAGCGCATCGGCAAGCCACTTCCGCAGGACCTTCAGGATCGGTTGGCCGCGGCTCAAGCGCGAGCCTTAGCTAACTGCTCTGCGGTGGCGCCCTGGCTATCGAGGAAATCTCCAAACGCCGGTCCTTCGGAGCCGAAAAAGAAAAAGGGAAAACGAAAAGCGAAGGTGGTCCGGCGAGACCTTGCTTGCGAGAACAGGGATCCACCTTCTCCTACTCCCAATCCCGTGGAGGGCCCCTCCCCGTAGAGGGTATGCCTTCCGGCCATGCTTACCAAGATGCTTATGCTACAGGCCCGACAGCTAACGTGGCCTCTCGCAGGAATCCCTTCCTAATGACGACGTCGGGTCTTCCCCGATTCCCCCCGATTTGTCAGCTCACCCTCCCGAGGATCGAACGAGGGTCTCAGAGGAAATTCCTCCGGCCGGGACCCAGGTGATAGGTACGCTTTCCGCTACTTCTCGCTAGTTCAATCATGCCTTTCCCTTTCTGAACTGCCTTCTCGCAGAGCCAGCTTCTGCTCTCCCGGGTTTCGCCACCCGGGAAGATGAAGCGAGAACCGGTGCAGCGATTTCTTCTGCGGCTAATCCCGCCCTGCCGGCGGGAGGGGTGGCCCTCGAGCCCTTCACTACCCCTAAGGATGCCGATCATCCCTCGGGAGGGGACAACCCTCTCCATGCTTCCGGCCCGGCCGGGACCCCTGTGTGTGAACCCTTCTGCCCAGGGCGGGGTAAGCCTCTCCACCTTCTTTATGGTACTGACGGAGGGGTCGGGCCTTCCCGTCCGTTGCCAGTCAATGGCTCTCGCCAGACTACAGGTATGCGAGACATTTTTGTCGGCTGGTCGTTAAGCCTTAATCATAACCTTGAGCGCACTTTTCGTAGGGGATCCCAGCTCTCGGCCGGGAGCTAACGAGGAGGGAGAGGAAGAAGAAGGAGAAGAAGAAGACGAAGAAGAGGAGGAAGACGGTTCCCTTCCTCCTTTGTCTGGTGAGATAGAGGAAACCTTGAACGGCGCCGGGAATGCGAAGGAGCGGAGGAAGAAGATCTCAGCCATTTTGGCCAAGCTCATCCGACGAGACCGCGCCCATGCTGCCGCGGCAAAAGCATTCCACGAGTCCGTGGAACAAAGGCTGGAGGCCCTGGAACGGGATTTCTTCTTGGGCTAGGCTGATCGGCCGGGAGGACCTACCGCCCAGTCTTCGCCAGGGAGATGCATCGCGCAGATCCGGGATCACGCTAGGCGGATCAACCTGGGGTGCACCACGTTGTCCTCTTACTTCAACCCGCTGGCCCCTCCGCGAACCAGGCGGCGAGAACGAGGGCGATGGCGCTGGGAGGCATATTAGTTCTTCTAGGTCTCGCCCCTTCTTCCTCTTTAGCCTTACCTTCCGCCATGTACCCTTAAGCCTCTGTAATAACTGCTATTGTTAACTTTATCCAGCTCTCGGCCGCGGGAGCACGCTATTACCTATCTCTCCCTTCATTGCGCTGTGAATTTTAAGAATATGCTAGAATTAGGTCGCTTGCGCCAAAGCTAAGAAGCTCGCGCCAAAACCAAGAGGCTCGCGCCTATGAGAGGTGATCGTCGACTGCTGTCATTCTGAGGGGGGAAAACCGAGGCGTCGCCGGTTTAGATCGTGACAGCTGCGCTCCGCCGTCATTTTTCTCTCTCTATCGGACGGAGCCACCACGATCATGGTTCCCTATAAATAGGGATGCCTACCAACCGCATTTATTTCTCTGATCCGGAATCTCAACCCCCTTTTCTTGCTCTCGCCCTCTTGTTCCCGCTTCTACCTCTCTTAGGCTTCCCGCTAGCACCCCTAAACTCAAGATGCCAGGCGAGAACGAGGGTCGCGCCCATTGCGCGGAAGCGTTCCGCAAGTACCTCTTCCACTCCTACACGCTTACCCTAGACGAATACAACCTGACCGTCGACCGTTTTATTACCGCCGACTTCTCGGCGCGGAACCCGGGCAATCACGACAAGGTGAATACCCCGGGGGCTGGAGAGCTCGCCATCCCCCTCGAACATTTCGAGGTGGGCTTCCGCCTTCCCCTCTGGCCGGAGATTCGGCAAGCTCTCCGCTACTATGAAGTGGTTCCCGCCCAGCTGAACCCGAACTCTGTCGCGATCCTTGTAGTGTTTATATGCTACATGCGATCCGAGAGGATCGAGTTCAGTTTGCCGATCTTCCGCAAGCTGTTCAACTTCCGCACGAAAGGAGTGGTGGTCTTCTTCTCCGGGCAGCTGCTCAAGACCACCGGTCTCGCCAACAAACACCATCATTGGGGCGAGAAGTTCGTCTTCGTCACCGGGGAATTCGACAACATCCCCCTCCAACCTGTTCAATATAAGAATGTTGCCTACAAGCCGCCCACTCTGGGGTCGCGCGAGAGCGCACTCCTGGAGTTCTTCGGGACAAAGGAGTTCGACGTTCTCTTCCTACGACGAGACGTCGATTCCCTTCCTCCCGTCCACCCGGGCGAAGGTATGGTCTCGCCCTAGATGCGATCTCTTGCTAGAATCTCCCTGTGCTGAATAGTGTTAACTTTGCAGGAGAGCGGGAGGTCCCTCTAGGCCAACCTTTCGCCGCCGCCCCGGGTGCCGTGGATCGAGCTGCGAGAGGCTCTCTTGCTCTTGCGGAAGCCAGCGCTCGCGCCTGCAGGGATGAGCCTGCTCTACCCTTGTCGACCGGAGCAAAGAAGCAGAAAGGCCCCGCTCCCGCCCCGCGACCGCTGAAGAGGCCGAAGCCATCCGCTGCGGATAAGGGTAAGGGCTTGGCCGTCTCGCCTGCCTGGCCTCCCGCCCTGGGCGAGTCCTTCGAAGGACTGCTCCGGATGGCCAGCGAGATGGGCGCTGCCGCCAGGAGGCATACCGAGGCCGCTGCCGAGAACCCACCGGCCGCTGACGCGGCGGAAGGAGAGGGAGCGGTCGCCGAGACCTCCGCCCGGACCCCGCCCAAGGAAGTGCCGAAAGGGCACAGAAATTACTGCTTCGGCGTGAAGCACGTCGACGCCGAGGGGAAGCCCCTGCTCCAATGGGATCCCGAAGCCAACCTAGTCAAGGTTTCAACGCTCCTTCCCAGTTGGTTGGAGCGAGAGGAGGTTACTGGCGAAGCCTTCTCGCTTGGCTATGGCCTCTATAGCCGAGAGGACGCCAGTATCTTCGACCAGATGCCCACCCGGCTCCTGGCTTTCGATTCTATCCGGGCCCTACTACGCGGGTTCGAGCTTGCGCATATGTGCGCGCGTCGAAGCATCAACATCGACAAGAACTTCGCCGATATGTACAAGGCGAGGGAAGAGGCGGTGGCCCGAGCACGCGCTTCGGAGACAGAGCTTGCGAGTGCTCACCAGGAGTTGGCGAAAGCTCAAGAGGCGTTGTCTCTGCGTCCCGCCGTCGAGGTAAGCGAGATCTTCTCGGCCCCCGCTCTCGCTTCTCGAAGTCTCGTTTGTGCAATATTTACTGAGCTGATTTCTTCTTCACAGGATTCCTCCCAAGCCGCGGCGCTTCGCGCGGAGTTGGCTGATGTTCGATACGCGAACGTCCTGCTGAGGGACCAACTCCAGCATGCAGAAGCGGCAAAAGTCCCACCTCCGACGCTTGACGAAAGACTGAAGAGCCTCCAGTTCTCAGTGTACGACATCGACAAGCTGCTGCAGGCGAATGCTCAGGCCACCGTCAAGCTGACCGTCGAGACGTTGCGAGACGCGAAGCTGCTTCGGGAGGATGGCGCAACCATCAACGCTCGCCAGCTCCTCCCCTGGCTGTTCGACCCAGTGTCGAAGCCCCCGAGCGCGCCGGACTCTCCTCCCTCAGATGTCCCGAAGTCTTCCACCGAGGCCGGCGAGACGTCTGAAGCGAGCTCTAGCGAGGACTCTAGCGAGAGCACCAGCGGGGATTACAGCGCATCCCCGTGAAGCGCCTTTTTATTTTTGATATTCTTTTGTAACGAGCGAGAAGATCTAAACCCCTGTAATCGTTGAGTATAATGCAATGTTTTATTTTTATTGCCGGTGTGTGTTCGAACGAGTAGATTAGTCAGCCGAGTGGCTTCCGCGCGGGCTTCCGCCGAGACCCTTAGTCTCTTTAAGTTAACCTTCCTTGGGGATCGACCGGGTGGGAGCCTTGCGCTATTGATTGAGCTATCTTGCCTAGGTCTGCCAGGGAGCCTTCTTTTGCGAGAACCCCCTAGCCGAGACCTCCGAGTCGAGGCTTCTTTCAACCGAGACCCTTTTGGGCTGAGACCCTTTTGGGCCGAGACCTTTGGGGCCTTGCCTCCGGTCCGGGCCAGAGTCTTGCCCGTATATCTTTCAACCAACTAGATGAAGCTAGCCAGACCTCTCCCCCATAGGCGAGCCTTCGGACCTGCCAGCTAGATGAGAGCCTGTGCAGCGGGTCTACCTGGGGCCAAGCCGAGCTCGGGGTGTTGATGAATCTTTCCAAACCTCTCCCCCACAGGCGAGCCTTCGGACCTGCCAGCTAGATGGGAGCCTGCGCAGCGGGTCTACCTGGGGCCGAGCCGAGCTTGGGGTGTTGATGGATCTTTCCAAACCTCTCCCCCACAGGCGATCCTTCGGACCTGCCAGCTAGATGGGAGCCTGCGCAGCGGGTCTACCTGGGGCCGAGCCGAGCTCGGGGTATTGATGAATCTTTCCAAACCTCTCCCCCACAGGTGAGCCTTCGGACCTGCCAGCTAGATGAGAGCCTGTGCAGCGGGTCTACCTCGGGCCGAGCCGAGCTCGGGGTGTTGATGAATCTTTCCAAACCTCTCCCCCACAGGCGAGCCTTCGGACCTGCCAGCTAGATGAGAGCCTGCGCAGCGGGTCTACCTGGGGCCGAGCCGAGCTCGGGGTGTTGATGAATCTTTCCAAACCTCTCCCCCATAGGCGAGCCTTCGGACCTGCCAGCTAGATGAGAGCCTGCGCAGCGGGTCTACCTGGGGCCGAGCCGAGCTCGGGGTATTGATGAATCTTTCCAAACCTCTCCCCCACAGGCGAGCCTTCGGACCTGCAAGCTAGATGAGAGCCTGCGCAGCGGGTCTACCTGGGGCCGAGCCTAGCTCGGGGTGTTGATGAATCTTTCCAAACCTCTCCCCCACAGGCGAGCCTTCGGACCTGCCAGCTAGATGGGAGCCTGCGCAGCGGGTCTACCTGGGGCCGAGCCGAGCTCGGGGTGTTGATGAATCTTTCCAAACCTCTCCCCCACAGGCGAGCCTTCAGACCTGCCAGCTAGATGAGAGCCTGCGCAGCGGGTCTACCTGGGGCCGAGCCGAGCTCGGGGTGTTGATGAATCTTTCTAAACCTCTCCCCCACAGGCGAGCCTTCGGACCTGCCAGCTAGATGAGAGCCTGCGCAGCGGGTCTACCTGGGGCCGAGCTGAGCTCGGGGTGTTGATGAATCTTTCCAAACCTCTCCCCTACAAGCGAGCCTTTGGACCTGCCAGCTAGATGAGAGCCTGCGCACCGGGTCTACCTGGGGCCGAGCCGAGCTCGGGGTGTTGATAAATCTTTCCAAACCTCTCCCCCATAGGCGAGCCTTCGGACCTGCCAGCTAGATGAGAGCCTGCGCAGCGGGTCTACCTGGGGCCGAGCCGATCTCGGGGTATTGATGAATCTTTCCAAACCTCTCCCCCACAGGCGAGCCTTCGGACCTGCCAGCTAGATGGGAGCTTGCGCAGCGGGTCTACCTGGGGCCGAGCCGAGCTCGGGGTGTTGATGAATCTTTCCAAACCTCTCCACCACAGGCGAGCCTTCGGACCTGCCAGCTAGATGAGAGCCTGCGCAGCGGGTCTACCTGGTGCCGAGCCGAGCTCGGGGTGTTGATGAATCTTTCCAAACCTCTCCCCCACAGGCGAGCCTTCAGACCTTCCAGCTAGATAAGAGCCTGCGCAGTGGGTCTACCTGGGGCCGAGCCGAGCTCGGGGTGTTGATGAATCTTTCCAAACCTCTCCCCCACAGGCGAGCCTTCGGACCTGCCAGCTAGATGAGAGCCTGCGCAGCGGGTCTACCTGGGGCCAAGCCGAGCTCGGGGTGTTGATGAATCTTTCTAAACCTCTCCCCCACAGGCGAGCCTTCGGACCTGCCAGCTAGATGAGAGCCTGCGCAGTGGGTCTACCTGGGGCCGAGCCGAGCTCTGGGTGTTGATGAAGCTTCTTTCAATCGGGCCTATTTTATCATTAAGACCAGAAGACATAGCCGGTTAAAACGAAAGGCATTGTGGTGATATTCTTGGAGATAGTCAATATTTCGAAATGAACTTATTGAAACGACAATAGTTATTTACAACATTACAATCCTTCTTTCCCCTCACGGGTAGAAGCGCTTTAGATCATCACCGCTCCAAGTATGGCTCAAGGTCTTTCCCTCCACATACTGGAGGTAGTAACCTCCATTGACCAGAGCCTTCTCTATTATGTACGGCCCTTCCCAGCTAGGGTTGAGCTTGCCGACAGGGGCCGATCTTCCTGTTGCGTCGGCCTTCTTCAGCATGAGGTCCCCTTTGGCGAATTGCTTGACCCGAATGTGCTTATTGAAGTACTTGGCCATCCGCCGCTTTATCTCTTCTTGCCTGATTGCAGCGACGTCTCGTAGCTCTTCCGCCATGTCCAGCGAGAGGCGCAACCCTTCCTCGTTCTCCAGCCTCCAAGCTTCGCTTCCTTCACCTGCGGCCGCGACCCGCGGAGACCGAACCTCTAACTCCACCGGGAGGACTGCCTCGCACCCATGAGAGAGCTTGAAGGGGGTCTCCCCTGTGGCCGTGTTCGGAGTTGTTCGCAGGGCCCACAGGACGGAAGGGAGTTGCTCCACCCAGTTACCCTTCAGGTTCTCCACCTTCTTTTTGAGCAAGTTGACAATAATCTTGTTTGCCGCTTCTACCTGGCCATTGCTTCGGGGGTGATAGACAGAGGCAAACCTGAGGTCAATCCCCGATTGGGCGCAGAAACTGATGAATTCTTTGCTGGCGAACTGGGGACCGTTGTCCGTCACTATTGCTTGGGGTAACCCATGCCTGCATATGATTTCCCCCCAAACGAAGTTCCTGATGACCTGAGAGGTAACCTTGGCTAGAGCTTTGACCTCCAGCCACTTCGAGAAGTAATCAATCATGACGAGGAGGAACCTCCTTTGCCCGCTAGCTGGAGGAAAGGGCCCGACTAGATCCATCCCCCAAATAGCGAAGGGCCACGACGCTATGACGCTTCGGAGCCTTTGGGCGGGTAGGAGCTGGAGGGGAGCGTGTACTTGACATTTTTGACATCTCTTTGCAAATTCAACTGTATCTTATCTCAAGGTCTGCCAGAAATACCCTTGTCTCATCACCCTTGCCTCCAACGTTCTGCCCCCTGAATGGCTGCCGCATTCTCCCGAATGCACCTCTTCCAGGATCCTTGGGACCTCCTCCTCGGTCACACACCTCGCGAGGAGCCCCGACAGCATCTTTCGATGTAAGCCCCCATCCATCATCATGTAGTGGGCTGTCTTTCGCCTAAAGCTCTTTGCGTCCCTGATCCCCTCAGGTAGCTCGCCTGAGGTGAGAAATGCCGCCAATGGGTCCACCCATGAGGATCGTCGACCCACCTCCATTAGCTCCCCTTCCTCAATCGCCGGTCGGAAAAGTTCAGTTAGGGTTCCTCCTCCCCGAGGCCCGAGCTTCGCCAACCGGTCAGCTGCCATGCTTTCCTCCCTGGGAACATGTTGAATAGAAAAAGAACGGAAACCTCCGATGATAGTCCTTACCTTGGATAGATATCTCGCGAGGGTGGGCTCCCGAGCCTCAAACTCCCCACGGATTTGTGACGCAACTACCATCGAGTCGGTGAAGGCCTCCACATCCCGAATTTCCAGCTCCTTGGCCAACCGAAGGCCGGCTATCACGGCCTCATATTCCGCTTGATTATTGGTCACAGGGAAGTGGAAGGCCACCGCCTGTTCTATGGTAACCCCTTGATGGCTTACCAACACCACACCTCCTCCCAGGGAGTGCCTTCCTGAAGCCCCGTCGACGATCATTCTCCATGCTTCCTGCGACCTTGGCTCTTCTTCCTCGGCCACGGTGACATAATCCGCCAGAAAGTCTGCCACGGCCTGGGCTTTGATGGAGAGCCTTGGAACAAAAGAAATGTCGAACTCGCTAAGCTCGATGGACCACTTTGCCAACCTTCCCGAATGCTCCACCCCCTCGAAGACCTTACGAAGAGGATGATCGGTCACAACCTTAATCGAATGCGCTTGGAAATATGGACGGAGCTTCCTTGCCGAAACGACCAAGGCATAAGCCAGCTTCTCCAGGATGGGGTAGCGGAGCTCCGCCTTTTTCAAGATTCGGCTCACATAGTAGACGGGTAGCTGCTTCTTCCCCTCTTCCCTAACCAGGACTGAGCTCACCACTTCTACCCCCACCCCGAGATACAAGGCCAGGTCTTCTCCCTCCTTGGGGCTTTGGAGTAGCGGAGCCCGGGAGAGTTGCCTCTTCAGTCCTTGGAAAGCCTCTTCGCATTCGATCGTCCATTCAAACACTTAATTACCACGGAGCACCTTAAAAAAGGAGGAACACCTATCTCCGGACCGAGAGAGGAACCTGCTTAGCCCGGCTAGCTTTCCGGTTAAGCGATGGACCTCCTTGGCATTGCGAGGTGATTCCAAGTCCAAGATGGCCTTTACCTTGTCTGGGTTAGGTTCTACCCCTGCCGGGGTCAGGAGGTGTCCAAGGAATTTCTCGCGACTGACCCCGAAGTCACACTTCAAGGGATTCAACCTCATCTTGAATCTCCGTAGGGTGGCAAATGTCTCTTCCAAGTCCTGTAGGTGGGACTCCAGGAATTTGCTTTTTACCATCAGATCGTCGACGTAGACCTCTAGATTCTTCCCTCTTTGATCCCGAAAGACTCGATCCATCATGCGTTGGTACATTGCCCCTGCATTTTTCAACCCGAAGGGCATCATCTTGTAGCTGAAGCATCCCTCTCTTGTGATGAAGGAAACATCCTTGACATCGGGTGGGTGCATCCGAATCTGATGGTAACCTGAAAAAGCATCTAAAAAACTCATAAGAGAAAAATCGACGGCTGAGTCAACCAGCGCGTCGATCCGAGGCAGGGGGTAGCAATCCTTAGGACATGATTTATTTAACAAGGAAAAGTCAATACACATGCACCATTTTCCTCCCCCCTTTTTCACCATTACCACATTGGAGATCCAGCCTGGATACTGGATCTCCGAGATGAAGCCCGCCTCCAAGAGCTTCTTGACCTCTTCTCGGATCGGCTCCTCCAGCTTGGTGGCGATGACCCTCATCTTCTGGCGTATGGGGCGAGTCCTGGGGTCCAGGTTCAGGCGATGACAAGCCACGTCTGCGTCGATGCCCAGCATGTCTGCCGCGCTCCAAGCGAAGATGTCGACGTTGCTTTGGATGCAAGCTCGCATCCGCTCCTGATCCTCGAGGCTTAAGCCTCCGCTGACCCGCACCCTTTATACTTGCCCCTCCCTGGTGTGCACCTCCATCTCTATCACCTCTTCGGCCGGCTCCAATCCCGTCCGTTCCCAACCTGCCCTTGCCTCCTCTGGCTCAAGCTCTTCTTCCCTAACCTCATCAACCTCCATTGCTTCCGTCGGACTCGTCTCCTCTTCCCCGACGCCCCCTTCCTGCTCAGCCATCTCCCTCTCCAGCTCTTCCGCCTCTGGCAACCATGACACGGTGTTGACCGCCGTTACGTAGCACTGCCTTGCCACCTTTGGATCCCCCCTGATTCTAACCTGCACCCCTCCATTGTTGAACTTGAGGCATTGATGGAACGAGGAGGGTACGCAGCGAAAGGTGCTGATGAGGGGACGTCCAAAGATGGCATTGTAACTACTTGGGGCGTCCACGATCACGAACCTGCAGTTCCGTGAGACGCCCCCAAGCCTTACATGCAGGCTTACTCCCCCTTCTACTTCTTTTCTCTCCCCAGAGAAGCCGAAAAGCGGTCCATAGGAAGCTAGGACCCTTTTCCCTTCCACCCCCATCTCGTCAAAGGCCTTCTTGAAAATCACGTTCACCGAGCTCCCGTTGTCCACCAGTATCCGGGAGACGGTGAAGTTCTCCACCGCTGTCTGGATCACTAACGCGTCGCAGAACGGATCCTCATAGTCTGGCATATCCGCGGATGAGAAGATGATCTTTTCTTTTGGGGGGGGGGGGGAGCTAAGGAGGTCGAGGCGACCCCTCTGTGGAATATGGTTTGCAGGCTCCCCTTGCGGGTTGCCTCGATCCCTACTCCCCCATGGATCACTCTGATCCCCCCTCGGGTCCCCACGTCGACCCTGTCTTCACATCTGTCCTCAACCTCTTCTCGCTGCACCTCCACGATCCTTGCAGGCAGATCTTGCCTCCCAGCACCTCTGGCCTCCCTCATCTCTAGAAACTTCGGACAGGTGGCCGTTGCGTGGCCCTCCTCCTGATGGAAGTCACAATAGGGCAACGCCACCCTGCCCCCTCTTCCTACTCCTCCTCCCCTTCTCCCGACTCCCCGAATTCTTCTTCCTCTTCCTCTTCCCACCTCCATGGCCTCCTGCAGTGGTGGGAAGTGACCCCTCGGTCCCTGCCTCCATCCTCCTTGCTCCAACCTTCTTGGTTCCTGGTAGATGTCTCTTCCTTGAGGACCCCCTTGGCCCTGGGGGCGACCTTCCTGTGGCCTCCAACCCAATCGGTTGTTTGGCTCCCTGGCCCCCCCCCATACTGCTGCCCCTGCCCCCGGGGTTCTTCCCTTCTCCTATCCTCTCTTTGCTCCCTCTGCTCTCTCAACTCCCTCTGCCTTCCTGCCGCCGGCTCCTTCGCATCGTCCTCGGCCAACCTGGCCAACTTTCTTGCAAACGCCGGGTTTGCCCTCTCAAAGTCAATCTCCTTAGCCGCCCTCTCCATGAGCTCCTCAAAAGAGAGAGGGGGCACTCTCTTCAACTCCATGCTGAAAAACCCTAACCTCAGCCCCAGGGTGAAGGCAAGCATCAACGCATACCCCGGGACCTCCTGGACCAGGAGAATCTCCTCTTGGAACCGGTCAACATAATGACCCAACGTCTCCTCCGGCCCTTGCCTCACTGCAAACAGACATTCAGCCTCCTTCTTCCGCTTCTTTGAAGTCGAGAATCTCAACAAGAAACCCCTGCGCAGATCTTCAAAACTGTAGATGGAGCTTACCGGCAATTGGTGGAACCAATCCCTGGCCTTTTCCTTCAAAGTGATGGCAAAAAGCCTACACTTAAAAGCATCAGACATTTGCCTGATCGACACAACGTCTTCGAACCACTGCACATGCTGAACCGGGTCATCCTTCCCGGTGTAGTAGGTCATATCTGGCTCCCGGAACCCCTCAGGCACTGGAGCCGAGACGATGAGCTCGCTAAATGGGGTCTCGCCTCCCGCCTGGCGAGAAGGCACGTCTCGCGACCTCGGCTGGCTAGACCGATCCGCGAGACCATGCCCGGGGAAGAGTTCCCGCACTGTCGCCTCCTTCTCGCCCAGATCCGCCGGAACCTCCTTCTCGGGACGCTGGCCTGGAAAAAGCTCCCGTGCGGCTACGTCCCTCTCGCCTGCCTCCACCGGGACTTCCTTCCCGGGGCGCTGCCCTGGGGCGTTCTCGCCTAACAGCGGAACCACCTCCATAGGAACCTGCGGCGTCTCCCACTCGTTCCTTGCCGAGAAGGCCAAGCTGATCGTCTGCATGACTTCTTGCCTGAAGTCCTCAAACATCTTCCTCGTCGCCTCGTCCACCCGGGTGGGGGATCCTCCTGCGCCAGATCCTTCACCTTCACCTCCTGCCATGGGACTTAACTCAAGATTTTCTTGCGCCAACTACTTCCACGCTCACCGCACCAGAACTGTTGAAGCCAAGGTTGACCTCAACGAATGTTCACGAACCAAAGTGTAGCCAACGCCTACTTCTCCCAAATCTCGACCCCTGACTGGCTGCTAAGGTCCTAAGACTGACCAAAAGCCTCAGCTGGGAGGTCCCACCTCATACCCGGAAGATCTCTGAGAGCTTCCCCTCCAAAGCCAAATGCCGGGCTGGGAGCTCTTCAGAAAGCACTAAAGTTGGAGAATAATGAAAAGCCTGCTTTCCAAAGAGCCCCTATGGGTCTTTTTATAGTCTCCTCTTGACCTGAAAATACTGAAGTACCCCTGATGGGTCTGCCAATAGCCGAATCCCGCTGTCCTCCCCAGGGCACCAGGGTAATTTTACCTGTGAATAATGAAATAATGAAATAATGAAAGAGCCCTTCTGGATGCGGGACCCTACCACGTGGGCCCACTTGGCGAGAACCCCGGACGAGAAGGCTCTCGCTAAAAACCAACTGGGCTTACTTCGGCGAGAGCTCCTGTCAAGAAGGTTCTCGACCTTGATGGTCTTGATACCATTGCGGCTTAAGGCTCACTTAATGCCTTCTCGCCTGCCCCGGGCGGGAGCTACCATAGTCGAGTCACCTGCTTTGGCTAGGTCAATTATCTGCTCTAACAGGTCGTCGATCGGTCTTTGGCTTCACCGGTTCTCGCTTGCTCTTGGGCGGGAGCTCCTTCAAGGCGGAAGCTCATCTGGTCTGGAACCCGAAGCCTGGCGAGAACTCTATAAGTTCGTCCTAAGGTTAACCCAAGGCTAGCCTGAGGCTAGCCCCATCCTGACCACTGAACCCTTGGGGTTCCACCCAGCGAATATAGGGTTGTACATACACCCTACTTGATACCGGTGCCACACATTCATTTGTCTCGGCGGACTTCGTAAAAGATTTAGAGGGCATGCAATATTTCACCGGTGCCACTCGGAGAGTACGCCTTCCAGATGGCTCTGAGATGACGTCATCCGCCAAGTGCGACTTGGAAGAATACATTGAATGAAAACCTTTTGAAGCCCTTGTAACGGTGTTGAGAATCCCAGAATTTGATCTCATTATGGGCATGTCGTGGTTGGATTGGCACCACGCCAAGATAGATTGTGCTGCGAAGCAAATCACCTTGAGGCATGGAGACTCGGAGGTCATTTTCCAAGGTATAAAATTTGCACCCCGTATGTTGTTGTCTTCTATTAGGGCCCTTAAGACCGATATGAAAGTGGACGAAGTATATATGATATGCTTTGAATTAAAAGAGATGGCACCAAGTATGAAAGATGTGTAAGTAGTGCGAGACTTCCCTGAGGTATTTCCTGACAAGTTGTCAGGATTACCCCCACATAGAGAAGTGGACTTTCAGATTAAATTAGTATCGGGTGTCGAGCCCTTCTCTCGGACTCCTTACCAAATGGCTCCAAAGGAACTCACCGAGTTTAAGGTTTCGTTACAGGAGTTGGTAGAATCATGGTTTGTTCGCCCCCATTTCATCACCTTGCGGAGCCCCTGTTCTATTTGTCAATAAGAAGGACAAAACATTAAGCTTGTGCATAGACTATCAGGAGCTCAACCGAATAACAATGCGGAACACCTATCCCCTACCCCGGATTGATGAGTTATTCGATCAGCTGGTAGGAGTGCATTGGTTTTACAAACTAGATCTGCGCTCAGGGTATTACAAGTTGAGGATATAAGAGGAAGATATCCTAAAGACAGTGTTTAGCTCAAGATATGGTTTGTACGAGTTCACGATGATGCTGTTTGGACTCATAAACGTCCCTTCTGCGTTCATGAGTTTGATGAACCGGGTGTTCGAGCCATACTTAGATGTCTTCATCATCATCTTCATCGATGATATTTTGGTCTATTTGAAGATAAAAGAAGAGCATGCAGAGTACTTAACCTTAGTTTTGAAGAAGCTAAAAGAGCATGCCATGTTTGCCATGTTTGCCAAGTTTAGCAAATGCGAATTTTGGCTCCGAGAAGTTGACTTTTTGGGCCATGTGATTAGTGGAACTGGACTACCCGTGGAACCGGCCAAGGTGTGTGTCGTGTAGGAATGGTCGCCATTGAAGTTAGCGACCGATGTACTGAGCTTCCTTGGACTTGTTGGGTATTATTGCAAGTTCATGAAAGGATTCTCGAAGATAGCCCTTCCCATCACTGCTTTGAAGAAGAAAGGTGTGCCATATGAGTGGACACCCTAGTGTGAGGCTGCATTTCAAGATTTGAAAGATAAACTTACAACCGCACCCATACTAGCTCTTCCATCAGGGAAAGAGGGATTTCAAGTTTACACTGATGCCTCCTATCAAGGGATGGGAGCAATGTTGATGTAGCACGGGCATGTGATCGCTTAAGCTTCAAGGCAGTTGAAGAAGCATGAGGTTAATTACCCAGTGCATGATTTATAGTTGGGAGCAGTGGTGTTCGCCTTAAAGGTCTGGGGGCACTACTTATATGGCATTTACTGCGAGATCTTTTTTGATCACAAAAATTTGAAGTATGTTCACACTCAGAAAGAGCTGAACTTGAGGCAGTGGCGGTGGTTAGAATTTTTGTGTGATTATGAATTTACATTGAACTAACACCCCAGGAAAGTAAACTCTGTAGCTGATGCATTGAGCAGAAAAGTACCAAAGTCAAGCCCTAAGTCTCGGTTGATGAGTATGGAATTAACTCGAGTGCTCGAGGAAATGGAGATCACGTTGGTGTGTAAGGATTATCCCGAGATGTATACTGAATATCTAGTTGCCATGAGCATAGTTTGTGACATTCGAGATCGAATTCAGGCAGAGCAAGGGAAGGATACTGCTCTGGCCCTTATGATTAAAGCTATTGAGGATGGATTTACTGAAGAGTATATAATGAAGGACGGCCTCGTTCATTTTCGTGGCAGGCTCTACATTCCCATGGGCGGTGAAATCCGGGAAGACATCTTGAGAGAGGCACATTGTTCCAAGTATTCGGTGCATCCCGAGATTTCCAAGATGTATAGTGACTTACGAAAGACCATGTTCTGGCCAGGAATGAAGAGTGTTCTTAAGTACTATGTTACACACTATGAGGCTTTCCAGAAGGTGAAGGCAGTGTGAAAGAGTCCTGGAGGATCGTTACAATCGTTATCCATTCCAGAGTGGAAGTTTGAGGATATCTCCATGGATTTTATTCACGGCCTTCCCCGATCATGATCGGGGAATGACTCTATTTGGGTAATTGTGGATCGCTTAATGAAGGTTGCCAGATTCATACCAATGAAGGAGTAGCATGTTGATGTTTTAGTGTGCCTTTTTGTGGAGCAGTTTGTACGGTACTATGAGGTGCCTAAGACGATAGTCTCTGATCGTGATGGTCACTTCACCTCCAAGGAATGGAAGGCCGGTCAAGCGTATTTGGGCTCTCGCCTTACCTTTAGCACGGCCTTTCATCCTCAGACGGATGGTCAGTCTGGGAGGACCATCAGAACTACGGAAGATCTGTTGAGGTTGTGTATACTAGATAGAGGAGATTCATGGGAAAGTCTCTTGCCACTGGTAGAATTTTTGTACAACAAAAGTTATCAAGCTAGCATCGGGATGGCACCCCACGAAGCACTTTATGGGAGGAGGTGTAGAACTCCTTGTCATGGGTGCAGGATGAGGATCCAAAGATTTTGGGGATCGAATATATTGATGATACCGATGCTGCTGTTAGATTGATACGGGACCGCATGCTTGAGGCTCCAAGTCGGCAGGCAAAAAACCATAATAAGAAACATCAAATGATGGAATTTCAAGTGGGTGACAAAGTATTCTTGAAGATCAGGCTGATGCATGGAGTTTCACAAGTGCGTGGTATGAAGAAGCTCAGCCCGAGATATGTGGGGCCCTATGCTATATTGGATAGAATTGGCCCTTTGGCCTATCAGCTGGAGCTACCACAAGAACTGGAAAATTTGCACGACGTCTTCCATGTGTCGTCGCTTTGAAAGGAACTATTACGATTCAATCAACATGTTTACACCACAGATGGAGCAGTGACAACTGATTGGTCTATTAGACTAGAGCCGGTGCGGATAGTGGAAACCGAGACGAGGAACTTGCGTCAGAAAAGTGTACCTTTGGTGAAGGTCCTGTGGTCTAACCATGGGAAGGAATAATATACTTGGGAGCCGATGGACTTGATGTGGAAGCGCTACCCGGATTTGTTTCCCCAAGATAAAATTTAAGCATATTATATTTCCATGCTTTATCTCCCCCCATAGCCTTAGCGTGATTTCGTGGATGAAATCTTTTATTTTGTTTATAGGATTTATAACGTCCCATTTTATGTTAGACCCATCGCGCGCGTTTTGAGTCAAGAAAGCTTGAAAAATTTTGGACTCAACCAGGCGGTGAGTGTGTTGAGTGGTCTCAACGCCATTACAGTTTAACTTGGAAAAATTGTTATGGATCCACTAGGCGTTGAGTGTGTTGAGTGGTCTCAACTCCATTCCAGTTTAACTTAGAAAAATTGTTCTGGATCCAACAGGCATTGATTGCGTTGAGTGGTCTCAACGCCATTCCAGTTTAACTTAGAAATAGTCCTGGATTGAGAAAGCATCGAGTGCGTTGAGTGGTCTCAATGCCACTCGACAAAATTTAACTTAGAATATTTTTGGACTCAGAAAGCATCGAGAGCCTTGAGTGGTCTCAATGCCATTCGACGAGGCGTTGAGTTAATTGACTTAGAATATTTCTGGACTCAGGAAGCGTCGAGAGCGTTGAGTGGTCTCAACGCTATTCGACGAGGAATTGAGTGATTTGACTTAGAATATTTCTGGACTCAGAAAGTATCGAGAGAGTTGAGTGTGTTGGAACATCCTATTACTGATTTGGGTAAGGATCACTATGTCCATAAGATTGTGTCTTGACCTCATTGTATAGATCTAAAGGTCAACTAGAATAGGTCTAAGGCTTAGAACTTAGGTTTGAAAGCTGCCCCAAGACCTCCTAGTACAGATTACAAGTGCAGAAGACAAAGGCAATAATCGTCGAGCCCAGTTCAACGAGTCATCGAACTCGGTTCGACGATCTCCGAGCTCAGATCGACGTTTCCGTCTCAAGTTAAAATCCAGATCTCTGAGCTCAGTTCGACGATAGTCGAGCTCAGATCGACGTTTCTGTCTTAAGTTAAAATCCAGTCTCTTAGCTCAGGTCGATGATAGTCGAGCTCAGATCGACGATTTTCTTGAGAGATCGACGATTTCAGGATTTCAAATCAGTCTGTTATGGAATTCAAATTTCTTCAATCTCCAGCATTTAATGCCAAAGATTTTGTAGTCGTTTCAATCAATCTGGAGTAAGTTTCAAGGAGACTAAAAGGGAATGTTTCTTACGACTTTCCTCCAGAGACAGTTATCAATTAAGGAAGTCATTTATGTCTGGCTAACGGCTATCTAGGAGATTGGATCTCTATATATCATTTCAGACAATAGAGATAGAGAATAATAACAAGAGAACAAACAACCAAGAACAACATCTAAGAGGCAGACACACACAAGAACTACATGATTACAGTGTTAGAGTTCTTACAGAACACAAGGAATAGAACAGAGAAGGAGATCAACACACAGAGAAGAATTCCTTCTATTCTTTCAGGCCTCCTCTCTGATTCAAGCTTTCCAGGCTTCATCAATCAAGACTCCAGACACAACATATTTCAGCCTTTGCTGAAATCATCATTTACTGGAGATCTCATCTTACTGAACGCCAATCACCCTGTGTAAAGCTTCTTCTCCTGACCTACTGCTAATCTTAGGGGGAGCTTTGACATCATCAATCCACTAGTCTTCTCTTTGACTGTTGACAGAGAAGAACACCTTCACTCTTTTTATTTTCTTTTGCTGTATAAAGGGTTATTCAAAACTCCCTTCAAAAGTTTTGTGCTTGGTTTCTGAGACCTTGTCAAAACACAGTGGTGGCAAGACACCTTATCAAAAAATCTGGTTTGGTTTTTGAGCACCTTATCAAAAGCTCATTTGTGCCCAGGACACCTGATCAACTATTCCTGCAGTGGATTCCTACCTAGGGTGGTAGAAGAGTGGATGTACACAGGTTGATTGGGGAACCACTATAGATCCTTGTGTCCTCTGGTTATTTGTATTTTATTTGCTGTGTGTTGTGAATTAGCTTTCTTGCTTTACTTTATTTTGTTTACTGTGAGCACAATACACTATAATTAAATTAAGTCTTCCATTGGCAATTAATTTTTAATTTGCAAAAATTATTTTAATATACTTTATTCACCCCCTCCCCCCATCTAGAGTAAAGGTAGATCTTACCCTCACTTTCAATTGGTATCAGAGCCAGGTTGGTTATACAATAACTAAAACATCACCAGGTTTGTTGTTTTTACAGGCTAACACCTGAACCATAAGATCTCTGATAAGATCAACCTTTAATAGAGGGTTGTTATTTCTATTATAATTATTTTAATATAAATCCATGGCACAGAACAAAGACTATACAAGCACCAGACCTCCAATGTGCAATCTTTCTAAGTTTGCACTTTAGAAGGCAAGGATTAGATTATACATGAATTCTATTGATGAGGATATCTATAATTCTATTTTGACAGTATGTCCAAGACCTCTAGAAACTACAAGTACAAGTGTTATTCCACCACCTTTAGGAACAGATGCAGAAATCAAAAAGTGGAAAGTTACTGATACAAAGGCAATGAATATATTGGCTCAGACAATGTCTGATGATATATTTCAAAAAGTGGTTGAATGAAACTCAGCAAAAGAAATATGGGATAAGCTATCTGAGCTTATGTCAGGATCTACTGATGAAAGAAAGGAAAGAAGATCCCATCTCATAACCCAGTATGAGAACTTCAAGAAGGGAGAAACCGAGTCAGTAGCTGACATGTACAACAAACTCAGTCTGATTGTCAGTGAACTAAAGACTTTGGACAAGGAGATCTCATTGACTGAACTCAATGATAAGATCCTAATGTGCTTCCCCAGCATTTAGGACTCAAGGATCTAGCCAATCAAGGATGCCAGAAGCCTAAATGAGATCACCACTGAAGCTCTATTGTGCAAGCTCAAGTCTTATGAGCTGCACATCAAAAATAGAGAGGAAGAACAAAAGGCAGCTTCTCCAGCAACAAGGATGGAGAAGACAATTGCTTTCAAAGCTATAGAAGATCAGCCTGAAGACAAGGTCACAGGCAATGAAGAGCTATTAAGCCTACTAGCCAAAAGATTCTACAAGATGGCTAGAAAAAACTTCAGGAAAAGGTCATCCAGAGGCCTTGAAAAGCCAAGGTATGACAAGTCTAGTAATAAAGAAATTATTTGTTTTGGATACAGGAAAACCAAGCCATATTGTGCCTGACTGTCCAGAGAATCAAAACAAGGACAAGAAAGATAAGAAAGAAAGAAGAAGAGACAAAGACTAAATCCTCCTCCAGCAAAAATAAGCACACCAGGAAAGGATTTGTAGCTGAGACCTGGAGTGAGACAGAAGAAGAATCAGAGGCTTCATCAAGCTCAAGTGATGATGAAGATGATGCCCAAGAAAAGGACTTCTGCATGATGGCTATCAATGCCTCTCAACACAATTCAGATGCAGAACAAGAGTCAAGATCTGAATCTAAACCTGAAGCTGAAGAAGATCAGGTAATAGATTCTTTCGATTTTAATTCAGAGGACTTTAAATTTGAATTTAAGGCACTATGTTTAGACCTACTCAAGTCTGAGAAAGAGATTATCTCTCTTAGAAATCAACTATCTGAACATAGCACTTTAAAATCAAATAACCTCAAACTCTCTGTGGAGTTTGTTGGAACACCCTATTACTATTTGGATCAGGATGACTATATTTCTATAGGGATTTTGTGTTGTGACCTCCTTGTTGTTATAAAGGTCACATAGGCTAGTTAGAGTAATCTTCAGCTCGACGCGTAGTCAACTTCAGCTCGATGCAGAGTCGATCTCAGCTCGACGCAGAGTCGACCTCAGCTCGACGCAGAGTCGACCTCAGCTCGACGTGGAGTCGACCTCAGCTCGACGTTCCGTCGAACCCAGTTCTGCTTACAGAAAACACTCTCTGGCCGACGTGTGTCGTGCTCAGATCGACGTTTTACTGTGAGCTCGACGTTTTCCAGACTTCCGTCAGTTTTGAATAGGAATTCAAATTCCTTCTGTCAGACAATTAATGCTGAAGATTTATTGGCCGTTACAGCATATCTGGTGCATGGCTCAAGGAATTTTCTAAGGAATGTCTGCCTGACATTTCCTTTAAGGCATGGACATTTAAGGAAAGCATTTAATGCTGACTGCCAACGGCTATCAAAGAAAAAGGAAGAAGAAGACTCAGATATATTATTCATTCAGCTAGACAGAGATATATAGAACAACAATACAGGACTTCAGCTGCTCTCTCTCTCTGTGATATTGTTTTGAAAGCTCACTCACAGGAATTCTGATTGCTTCAGACACAACCATCCAACTTTCTTGGATCATCCCTTGCTGGAGCAAATCAGATCTTTGAAGACCTGTCACCCTTGTGCAGAGCTCTCCTTCCTGAACTACTTCTTGATCTCAGGGGGAGCTTTGACAACATCTACAGATCCACTTTGCTTTTCTCTACTTGTTGATAGAGAAGACAACATTACCCCTTTTCTTTTTCTTTTTGTACAGGGTTTTAACTCCCTTCAAAAGTTACCTTTGGTTTTGCTGAAACCTGGTCAAAATCAGCTCCTTTGGTTGTGAGAACCTGGTCAAAAACTCTCTGGTGCTCAAGACACCTGATCAACTCATCTTGAAGTGGATTCCTATCAAGGGTGATAGAAGAGTGGACTACCCAGGATTTTGGGGAACCACTATAGCTCCTTGTGTCGTCTGGACTGCTTGTTTCTTTGTGTTTTGCTTTGTGCTGTGAATTTCTTTTTACTCTGATTATTTGCTATAGCACCATACACTAAGTAAATCTAAACTTTCTCTCTACTCAAGTTTTTATTTGCAAAACTATTTTAAATAACTCTATTCACCCCCCTCTAGAGTTAGGATTGATCTTATCCTGCACTTTCAATTGGTATCAGAGGGAGGTTGATCATTCATACAGGCTAACACCTGGATCAAAAGATCTCTGATAAGATCATTTCTCTCAAAAGGGTTATTTCTTTTAGTTTTACTTATCTTTAAAACTCATGGCACAAAACAAGGACTTTGCTAGCACCAGACCTCATATGTGCAATCTCTCTAAGTTTGCACTATGGAAAGCAAGGATTAAACTTTACATGAATTCATTTGATGAGGACACCTTTAATTCTGTGTTGACAGATTGTCCAAGGCCTCCCACAGAAACAAGTACATCAGCTGTTCCTCCTCCTTCAGGAACTGATGCTGACATAAAGAAGTGGAAGGCAGCAGATGCTAAAGCCATGAACATCTTGGCTCAAACCATGTCAGATGACATTTTCCAGAAAGTAGCTGAATGCAATACTGCCAAAGAGATCTGGGAAAAACTTTCAGAAATTGTATCAGGTTCTGCAGATGAAAGAAAGGATAGGAGATCCTACCTCATCACCCAGTATGAGAACTTCAAAAAGGCAGAGTCTGAGTCAGTTGCTGACATGTACAACAGACTGAGCCTAATCATCAGTGAGCTTAGATCACTAGAAAAGGACATATCTCTCACTGAGATAAATGACAAGATACTGACTTGTTTCCCTAGCTCTTGGGACTCAAGAATCTGGTCGATTAAAGATGGAAGAAATGTCTGTGAGTTATCCACAGAAGCTCTTCTAGGAAAGCTCAAGAGTTATGAGCAATTCATTAAGAAGAGAGAAGAAGAGCAGAAGACATCCACTCCAACAGAAAAGGTTGAGAAAACCATTGCCTTCAAAGCACAGGAAGAAGAACCTAAAGAAAAGGTGTTGGGAAATGAAGAGCTTATGAGCCTACTGGTCAAAAGGTTCAATAAGCTGAATAAAAGGAACTTCAGAAGATGGTCATCCAAAGACAAAGACAAGCCAAGGTATGACAGATCTATTAATAAAGATATTATCTGCTTTGGCTGCAGGAAACCAGGACACATTTTCCCCAACTGTCCAGAAAATCAAGATAAAGACAAAAGGGACAAGAAGGAAAGAAAAGATAAAAGGAAGGATAAGGAGTCAAGGAAATACCATGACAAGCCTTCCTCCAGCAACAGCAAGCACACCAGAAAAGGATTTGTGGCTGAATCCTGGAGTGACTCTGATGAGTCTGATTCATCATCCAGCTCTAGTGATGATGAGGATGATGCAGAAGAAAAAGGATTCTGCATGATGGCCATCAGTGCATCTCAAAAGAACACTGATTCAGAGCCTGATGCTGACTACCTATCTGATCAGGAACTTACTGAGGATCAGGTAATAGATTCATTTGATTTTAATTCTGATGAATTTAAATCTGAATTCAAATCTATGTGCATTGACTTGATTGAATCTCAAAAGTTAATTATAACTCTTAGAGAACAATTGATTGAATGCAAATCCGTTAACTCAAATAATCTTAGACTCTTAGAAGAGTTGAAGCAGTGTGGGGAGGAGATAGCTTCACTGAAAGGTGAGCTATCTAAGGCCAAACAATTTGAAGAAACCCTTAATGGGAGAAGTATCAAATTAATGGACATCACAAGTACAGTGAACTCAAGATTGAATGGTACACTGGGCTTGGGTGCTTCATCCAGCCAACCCATAGTGCTGACAACTCCAATCAAATTTACCAGTGACAAAGGTAAAGGAGTCTTGATAGTGGCTAGGAAGAATGCTGACTTAACCCAGGAAACTGGACAAAAAGCGTCGAACGAAGCTCGACGGACGTCGACCAGAGCTCGACGTAATCGCAAGAAAACGTCGAACTCAGGTCGACGCCCTCTACCTTCTGAACAAAGCAAGCCTTCGCCGTCGAATGGAGCTCGACGCACTCACCAGAGTCCGTCGACCGAAGCTCGACGTGCGTCGAGCCAAGTTCAGAGCAAAAGTCAGTTCTCAGGGGTTAATTCAAGATTTAATTCCAGCTCCACATCTCATCACTTTAACCCTTATACTGAATGGATCATACCTCCTAGGAGATATCATCCTGTAGGCTATAAGAGTCAACCTGAGATGTCTTTTATTTCAGAATTTAGAGGATATCAAAAAGGGCCCAAGGTAAACTGGGTCAAAAACAATTGATTTGTTATATGTGCAGGTAAAGACCTATCCAAGTGAGAACCAGCAGTGGTACTTGGATAGTGGGTGCTCAAAGCACATGACTGGCAACAAGGAGAACCTTGTGTCCTTCAAAGCTAAACATGGACCCAAAGTAATCTTTGGAGATTCAAACTTTGGACAAACAAAAGGCTATGGCCAAATCAAGATAGGGTCAATCACATTTAAGAAAGTGGCCTATGTGGAAGGACTAAAGCACAACTTAATCAGCATCAGCCAGCTATGTGATGCTGGTTATCAGGTTTGGTTTACCAACTCAGCATGCAATATTGCATTAAACAACAACATTGTTTTAATTGGTAATAGACAAGATAACATATACCTAGTTGATTTCAATTCATCTAAAGTAGATATATGTTTATTTAACTCCCTTAGCAAACCTAATGAACTTTGGCATAAAAGACTAGGACATGTGAACCTTAGAACCATTGCTAAGTTATCCAAAGACAACCTTGTAAGAGGACTACCTTCTGGTCCCTACAAGAAGGAAGGACTTTGCAAGGCCTGTCAGTTAGGCAAGCAAACTAAAAATAGTTTCAAGTCACTTAATAAGAGTGACTCACCTAGAATTTTGTACTTATTGCACATGGACCTTTTTGGACCAATTAATGTACAAAGCCTAGGAGGGAAATCTTATACTTTAGTAGTTGTAGATGACTTCTCAAGATTCACTTGGGTGTTCTTTCTGAGGAAGAAGTCTGATAACTTCAAGATTTTGATAGATTTTCTCAAAGGCATACAGATTGAGTTCAATACTCACATTGCCCTGATCAGAAGTGATCATGGGACAGAGTTTGATTCTCTTCTTATGCTAGAGTTCTGCCAGAAGGAAGGTATCAGTCACACTTTCTCAGCTCCAAGAACTCCTCAACAAAATGGGGTAGTTGAAAGGAAATACAGAACCCTTATTGAATCTGCCACAACATTGTTGACAGATGCTCACCTTCCTCTAATCTTTTGGGCAGAGGCTGTGAACACCTCCAACTATGTTTTGAATAGAAGCCTGATACATAAACTAAAGGGTAAGACTCCCTATGAGTTACTCAAAGGGAAGAAACCTAAAGTAAATTACTTCAAAATCTTTGGTTGCATTTGTTTCATTCACAATAATGACAAGAAATACCTAGCTAAATTTGAAGCCAAAGCTGATGAAGGAGTGTTTCTGGGATACTCCATGACTAGCAAGGCTTATAGGGTTTTTAACAAGTGCTCAAATAAAATTGAAGAATCCATGCATGTTACATTTGATGAAACTAACATGTCTTATAAGGAGAAGGAGACTTCTACCATAAGCAATTTGCAGGAACATTCAATTTCAGAAAATCTGAAGCAGCTTACCATCACAGACAAAGGGTCATTACCTTCAACAATTCAGCAAGACACTGAACTTAGTGACAATGAAGAGGAATCTCAGGTTCTGGAAAGTTCAAAAGGCCAACAAAGTGAAGAACCAGTTGTTATTCCACAAGAGGAAACAACAACACAGGTTGGTGCATCATCAACACCCCTTGTTGACTTTGCAACAACAAGAGATCACCCAATGTCTCAAGTAATTGGAGATATCTCAGTAGGTGTGCAAACAAGGAATCAAGTTAATCAAAATATTATGCACACTTGCTTTCTTTCTCAAATTGAGCCTCAAACCATACAAGATGCAGAGCAAGATTCAAACTGGATCATTGCAATGCAAGAAGAGTTGAATCAATTTGAAAGGAATAAAGTTTGGGAATTAGTACCAAGACCAAGGAACCAGCAAATTGTTGGAACCAAATGGGTATTCAGGAACAAGTTGGATGATCAAGGAATAATTGTGAGAAACAAGGCAAGACTTGTTGCACAAGGATATTGCCAAGAAGAAGGAATTGATTATGACCAAACCTTTGCACCAGTTGCAAGGTTGGAGGCCATAAGAATCTTTCTTGCATATGCAGCTCACAAGAGATTCAAGGTATATCAGATGGATGTCAAGAGTGCATTTCTCAATGGAGACATCAAGGAAGAAGTTTATGTAAAGCAACCTCCAGGTTTTATCTCTCCAACCTTTCCTGATCATGTTTTTAAACTGCATAAAGCTTTATATGGTCTCAAACAAGCCCCTAGAGCATGGTATGAGACCTTAGCTTATTTTTTGTTGGAAAATGATTTTAAAAGGGGTAGAGTAGACCAAACTCTCTTTATTAGAACCCATAGGTCCCATACCCTACTAGTACAAGTTTATGTAGACGATATCATATTTGGGTCTACTGATTCAAACTTATGCAAAAAGTTCTCACAACTTATGCACTCAAAGTTTGAAATGAGTAGCATGGGTGAGCTTGTCTTCTTTCTAGGATTGCAAGTTAAACAACATGTGGATGGCATTTTCATTTCTCAAACCAAGTATGCAAGAGAACTGGTTAAGAAATTTGGAATGTCTGAAGCATCCTCTATGAAAACACCTATGCCTACAAATGCTGTTTTAGATGCTGATGAATCTGGAAAACTAGTTGATCAGACAAGCTATAGAGCAATCATTGGCTCATTACTTTATCTAACAGCTACTAGACCAGATATAATGTTTGCCACATGCATTTGTGCTAGATTCCAAGTAAGCCCTAGAGAGTCCCACCTCACATTAGTTAAGAGGATTCTTAGGTATGTAAAAAGTTGTCCTAATCTAGGTCTCTGGTATCCACATGACTCAGGATTTGATCAAACTGGATTTTCAGATTCTGATTATGCTGGATGTAGAGTAGACAGGAAAAGCACCAGTGGAACTTGTTAATTCCTTGGTGATAGACTTGTCTCCTGGTTCTGTAAGAAACAAACTTCTGTGTCCACATCAACTGCTGAAGCTGAATACATGGCTACAGGCATGTGTTGCTCACAGATTTTGTGGATTCAAAACCAGCTCCTAGACTATGGCTACAACTTAGAGATGTCTAAAATCTTTTATGATAATACCAGTGCAATATCAATTGCTCAAAATCCAGTTCTCCATAGTAGGACCAAGCACATAGAGATCAGACATCACTTCTTAAGGGATAATGTAGAAAAGAAGAAAATTGCACTAGAATACATTTCCACTGAACTACAAAGAGGAGATATTTTCACCAAGCCCTTGGATGAAAAGAAGCACTTCTTCTTCCTCAATCAGTTGGGAATGCTAGATGGAGACAGCATAAATTAAAACTCCAAGATTTTGAAACCCATAATTAACAGGAATAAGAAAAATTTCATTTCAAAATTTCCCTGTCTGAGTGGTTTTTCTGAGCTCTGAACTAAGCTCGACGCTGCGTCGAACGGAGATCGACGGTCCGTCTCCCTCAAAAGCGTCGAACGTCGAACTCAACTTCTAGCGTCGAACTAAGTTCACAGCTCCCTGGCTTCTTGAGTTTCTCTCTCTCCGGTCGACGTCTTCGTTCAACGTCGACCTGAGCTCGACGTATAGCATCAGCCCAAGCGTCGAACGTCGACCTAAGCTGCACGCTGTTGAGTCGTTTCAGTTCTCCTAGAGCCTTAGAGCGTCGAACTGAGCTCGACGTTCTTTCCATTTCTGCGTCGAACCCTAAGTATAAAATCATTTTTCTCCGTCGTTCGCAGTTGCGCTTTCATATTTTCTGCTCAAGCTTTCTCCCTCCAAATACTTTACTCTTGATCTTGGAAGGTATTTTTTTTTTGCAGGAAAATTGCAATCACTGCAGGTGCTTTGGCGGCCATGAAGTTCGATTCAGGCTTCGACATCGACTTCGACTCATTTGATGGATCACCACAGTACTTTCTGGATATTCTGGAACTTTTCAAGGAGCAGCACCTGGTCAACTTTATGACAACCAGGATCCCTCTTCCAGAGTCGGAAATCAAAGAATGGACTCTTACAGCAGTTAACTCAGATAACAATACATTGACCGGGAAAATTTCAGGGAATGAGGTAGCCATCTCACCTCAAATCATCTCAGAAGTTTTCAGTTTTGCTGCTGGAGATGATGGAATAGAACTCTCTGTGGAAGAGTATGCTTTGATGCTGGACAGGATGGGGCATGCTGCTGGTAACCCCTTTAAACTCCTAAAAGTTAACCTAGCTATTGAGTATAGGTTGTTAGCAGACATCACAGGCAAAGTAATCTGTGCAAAGAGGACTGCACATGATGCCATTACTAGGCATCAGTTTTGCCTTATGGCTGCAATCTTGGATAAGAAACATCCCAACTGGGGATTGATTGTTTTTGAAATGATTAAGAAGAAATTGGATAAGAACTCTGTCCACTTTGGAAGGGTTCTTGGGTTGATTCTGAACCACTGCTGCCCCCAGCTGCTTGTGTCCTTAAAGAAGCACATCAATGCTTCCAAGAGGCTCACTTGTGCACTGATTGGCAAGTGGGACAGAAAAATTGTGAATCCCAGGGCAGCAGCAGCAATGAGGACTTCTGCAGACACCAGGACTGTAGAGGTCACTCTCCCTCAGTCCACTGGTCCAGAAGCAGGGATTTTGCCATCTCCCTCCCTCTCCCTCCCATCCACCTTCATCCCCTCAACCACAATCCTCTCATCCACTCAACCCATCCCTTCATCCATTTCCACTATTGCATCCTCCCTTCCACCACACACAACTTTCCTTCCCATAAGCTTGGACTCCTCATCTCATGAGGACCTCTTCTCCTTTGACATTCATGAAGACTCCTTCATGGATGCCTCTACCTCCTCTCCTCATGACTTCCATCATTCATCAACTTTTTCAGAACTGCTCTTTTCCTCCATCCATGAATCAGTTACCCCTCCCTTGTCTGCACCACCCACAACATCTTCTACATTTACATTTTCTGCTACTCCCTCTACCTCTACTCAAGTCCCACTTGAGCAAGTAACTCTCTCTGCCTCTGTCTCCTCCCTCTCCTCTCATCTGGCATGCCCTTCTTCTGGGGGCCTGGAGTCAGCTGCCACTGATTCTAGGCAGGGGGAGATGTCAGCAGAAGAAGAGCTGCATCCTTCAACAGTTCAGTTTGTACAGACTTGTTCAGAGACAGTCTCAGCAGCAGAAGTTCAGATAGCATCTGAGGCTCCTCCTCCAGATTCAATTCAGATAATCAGCAATGCCTTAGACCTTCAGTCATTGGCATCTTCTGTCCAGAGCCTCTCCCCTCCAGAACAGCTTCAAGAAGACCTGTCTAGGGCTATTATCCCTTTTCAGAAGACCATGATCCCTGATGTAGCAGTGGTAGCAGTGGCTCCTGCTAGTGATGAAGTTGAAATAATAGTAGCTGCTGAAACTTCAGGTGAAGTAATTGAGACACCTGATGCAGTTGAGACCCATGTCTCCCAAGGCCCTCAGGAACCAGGCCTTCAGGAACCAGCCTCTTCAGTCTCTATGGCTCCTGAGGCTATTCCCTCTCATGCAGTGGTAGACTCCTCCTCCCCTCTGACAGCAGATCTTCCTCCAGTCACCTCCTCAGCAGCTCCAGCCTCCATCACTTTTCCGATCTCCAAAAGAAAGTACATAGATCCCTATGATGAATCTCAGAGTTCAGAAGATGAGTTTGCTACTGATTCTGATGACTCCTCTACAACCATTGCAAGGAAGAGGAAAGCAAGATCAAAAGCTATGAAAAGAGTTCCAATGGCTAGAGCCACAGACCATGACATCCCCTATTACATCAAATACAACTGTGAAATTACAGAGTCATGGATGCAGTATTCTCAAAATCAAAGAAAGGCAATGAAACAGAAAAGAAAATTCAATGAAGGACCCACCAAGCCTGTCCATCAGCCTCCACCTCCACCTCCTCCAGATGCAGGTGCCGGTGCAAGTCTATCTTCCAATCCAGCCCCATCATCTCTATATGGAAAGACCTATCAAGCAAGAAGATCCCAAGGAGATAGTCAGCAAAGGGGAAATCAGCAAAGAGGACACAACAGAGGCAGGCAGTCCAGAGGAAGATCAGGTTCTCAACCTTATCAAAGGGGAAGATCCATTGATCCAACCTCTGGTCCCTATCCTTACAGACCTAGAGCTGACCTCACCCCAAGAACTACTCAAGAACTCTCCTCCAACAGATTTGAACCAGCAGTACCTTTTGAAGATCCCACCAAAACTCCAGCTTACTGGAAAGCTAGAATGACTGAGATGGCTGATCTAAATGAGATTAATAAAGCTAGAGAAAGAGGTCTGGACACCTCTCACATCAGCACAATGTCAGACCAAAGGAGAGAGGAATTGGAGAAATATAATTCAAAGAAGTTCTTTGACTCAGACAGATATATGCAACTCCATCCTGCAGCTGTACCACCTAGTGCAAGAGATCAGAAATCCTTAGGTGCAGCTGATGATTACAGATCCAAGAAGGAGGCTTCAAATCCTAACAGAGAAATTATCTTCAAGAAAGGTGATCAAGACAAAGCCCCACAGGAAAAGTAAAGTAAGGTGTTTTAATTCTTTCTATCTGCTGGACACAGGACATTTAAACATTACTGCTGCTATATAGTGTTATATATATGCTGCTTTTTATTCTGTCATATGTCTGGTTGTATTGTATTGTATTTTTGCTTTACTTCTCTTTGAATCCCTAAATTCATGTAAATAGTAATCCTAATCCAAATAGGGGGAGATTGTTGGAACACCCTATTACTATTTGGATCAGGATGACTATATTTCTATAGGGATTTTGTGTTGTGACCTCCTTGTTATTATAAAGGTCACATAGGCTAGTTAGAGTAATCTTCAGCTCGACGCGTAGTCGACTTCAGCTCGACGCAGAGTCGATCTCAGCTCGACGCAGAGTCGACCTCAGCTCGACACAGAGTCGACCTCAACTCGACGTGGAGTCGACCTCAGCTCGACGTGGAGTCGACCTCAGCTCGACGTTCCGTCGAACCCAGTTCTGCTTACAGAAAACACTCTCTGGCCGACGTGTGTCGTGCTCAGATCGACGTTTTACTGTGAGCTCGATGTTTTCCAGACTTCCGTCAGTTTTGAATAGGAATTCAAATTCCTTCTGTCAGACAATTAATGCTGAAGATTTATTGGCCGTTACAGCATATCTGGTGCATGGCTCAAGGAATTTTCTAAGGAATGTCTGCCTGACATTTCCTTTGAGGCATGGACATTTAAGGAAAGCATTTAATGCTGACTGCCAACGGCTATCAAAGAAAAAGGAAGAAGAAGACTCAGATATATTATTCATTCAGCTAGACAGAGATATATAGAACAACAATACAGGACTTCAGCTGCTCTCTCTCTGTGATATTGTTTTGAAAGCTCACTCACAGGAATTCTGATTGCTTCAGACACAACCATCCAACTTTCTTGGATCATCCCTTGCTGGAGCAAATCAGATCTTTGAAGACCTGTCACCCTTGTGCAGAGCTCTCCTTCCTAAACTACTTCTTGATCTCAGGGGGAGCTTTGATAACATCTACAGATCCACTCTGCTTCTCTCTACTTGTTGATAGAGAAGACAACATCACCCCTTTTCTTTTTCTTTCTGTACAGGGTTTTAACTCCCTTCAAAAGTTACCTTTGGTTTTGCTGAAACCTGGTCAAAATCAGCTCCTTTGGTTGTGAGAACCTGGTCAAAAACTCTCTGGTGCTCAAGACACCTGATCAACTCATCTTGAAGTGGATTCCTATCAAGGGTGATAGAAGAGTGGACTACCCAGGATTTTGGGGAACCACTATAGCTCCTTGTGTCGTCTGGACTGCTTGTTTCTTTGTGTTTTGCTTTGTGCTGTGAATTTCTTTTTACTCTGATTATTTGCTATAGCACCATACACTAAGTAAATCTAAACTTTCTCTCCACTCAAGTTTTTATTTGCAAAACTATTTTAAATAACTCTATTCACCCCCCTCTAGAGTTAGGATTGATCTTATCCTGCACTTTCAGAGTTGGAATGCTGTAGGGAGCAGATAGCTTCACTAAAAAGTGAACTATTTGAGGCAAAGATGTTTGAAGAATCCCTCAATGGGAGAAGCATCAAACTGATGGACATCACAAGCACAGTGAATTAAAGACTTAACAGTACACTGGGCTTGGGTGCTTTATCCAGCAAACCTATAGTATTAACAACCCCAATTAAATTCATTTCAGATAAAGGAAAGGGAGTTGTAGAGGTAGCTAGGAAGAATTCTGATTTACCAATGAAAATTAAGGTTCAACAGAAAATGTCGAACGGAGCTCGACGATCTCTGAACGGAGCTAAGCGATCTCAAGATGAATCGTCGAACTCAGGTCGACGATCTCTGAACTCTGAACTCAGGCAAAGTCGATCTTCGAACGGAGCTCGACGATCTGACCCAAGATCATCAAACTCAGCTCAGAGATCGTTGAACAGAGCTCAGAGCTTTGAACATTTTTTAAGGGTAAGTCAAACTTCAATCCTAGAGGTCCTACATCCCAAGGCTTCAACCCTTATGCTGAATGGATAATACCTCCTAGGAGATATCATCCTGAAGGTTATAAGAGTCAACCAGGGATGTCTTTTATTTCAGATTTTAAAGGTTATCAACCTAGACCCAAGGTAAACTGTGTCATAAACAAATAAATTGTTGTATGTGCAAGTGAAGACCTATCAAACAATAAACCAGCAATGGTATCTGGATAGTGGGTGCTCAAAGCACATGATAGGAAGCAAGGATAATCTTATATCTTTCAAAGCAAAGCTTGGACCCAAGGTCATATTTGGATACTCAAACTTTGTATAGATTAAGGGATATGGTGCAGTCCAGATAGGGTCAGTCACATTCAAGAAGGTAGCTTATGTAGAAGGACTAAAGCACAACTTAATCAGCATCAGTCAATTGTGTGATGAAGGCTACCAGGTGACATTCAACAAATCTTCATGCAAAATCAAATCAGAGGACAACACAACTGTGTTGACAGGTAAAAGGAAAGGTAACATCTATCTTGTAGATTTTCAATCAACTAAGGTAGATATCTGTTTGTTTAATTCTGTTAGTAAACCAAATGAACTATGGCATAAGAGATTAGGACATGTAAACCTTAGAACTATTGCTTGGCTATCCAAGGACAACCTTGTTAGAGGACTACCTTCTGGCCCCTACAAGAAGGAAGGACTTTGCAGGGCTTGTCAATTAGGCAAGCAAACTAAAAATAACTTTAAATCACTTAATAAGAGTGATTCACCTAGAATTTTGTATCTGTTACACATGAATCTGTTTTGACCCATTACAGTATAAAGTCTAGGAGGGAAATCTTACACTTTAGTAGTTGTAGATGACTTCTCTAGATTCACATGGGTGTTCTTTTTGAGGAAGAAGTCTGATAACTTTAAGTGTTTGACAGAGTTTCTCAAATGCATAGAGATTGAGTTCAATACTCACATTGCCCTGATCAGAAGTGATCATGAGACAGAGTTTGATTCTCTTCTTATGCAAGAGTTCTGTCAGAGTGAAGGGATCAGGCACACATTCTCAGCTCCTAGAACTCCTTAACAAAATGGGGTAGCTGAAAGGAAAAATAGAACCCTTATTGAATCTGCTACTACATTGTTGACAGATGCTCACCTTCCTCTATCCTTTTGGGCAGAGGTAGTGAACACCTCAAACTATGTGTTGAATAGAAGTTTGATACATAAGCTGAAGGGCAAGACTCCCTATGAATTGCTCAAAGGGAAGAAACCTAAAGTAGATTATTTCAAAATTTTTGGTTATATTTATTATATACATAATAATGACAAGAAATATATAGCAAAATTTCAAGCCAAAGCTGATAAAGGAGTGTTTCTGGGATACTTCATGATTAGTAAAGCTTATAGGGTGTATAACAAATCATCTCTTAAAATTGAAGAATCTGTACATGTATCTTTTGATGAAATAACATGTCTTATAAGGAGAAGAATACTTCTACCATAGAACCTTTGCAGGTACATTCTCTTTCAGAGAATTTGAACAGGTTAAACATCATTGAAGAGGATACAACACCTTCACCTATCCAACAAAAAGGTGAAAGCAGTGAAGATGAAGAAGACACTCAACATCTTGGTGAGAATCACATTGAAGAGCCAGTTGTTGTTTCACAAGAGAAAACAACAACACAGGTTGGTGAACAATCAACACACCATGTTGACTTAGTAACATCAAGAGATCATCCAATCTCCCAAGTGATTGGAGACATCTCAGCTGGTGTGTAAACCAGAAATCAGGTCAACCAAAACCAGATGCACACCTGCTTTCTATCTCAAATTGAGCCTCAATCCATACAAGATATAGAACAAGATCCACACTGGATCATTGCAATGCAAGAGGAGTTAAATCTATTTGAAAGAAACAAAGTATGGGAGCTAGTGCCAAGGCCAAAGGATCATTCCATTGTTGGAACAAAATGGGTATTCAGGAACAAACTAGATGATCAAGGCATTATTGTAAGGAACAAGGCAAGGCTAGTTGCACAAGGATACTCTCAAGAAGAAGGAATAGATTATGACCAGACCTTTGCACTAGTTACAAGGTTAGATGCCATAAGAATATTCCTAGCCTATGCATCTCACAAGAGATTCAAAGTTTATCAAATAGATGTGAAGAGTGCTTTTCTAAATGGAGATATCAAGGAAGAAGTCTATGTCAGACAACCCCCAGGTTTTATCTCTCCTACTCATCCTGATCATGTTTTTAAATTACATAAAGAATTAGAGCATGGTATGAGACCTTAACATGCTTCCTTTTGGAAAATGATTTTAAAAGGGGTAGAGTTGACCAAACTCTTTTCATTAGAACTCATAGGTCCAATATCCTACTAGTACAAATTTATGTAGATGACATTATCTTTGGATTTACTGATTCAAACTTATGCAAGAGGTTTTCCAACCTAATGCATTAAAAATTTGAAATGAGTAGCATGGGTGAGCTTTCCTTCTTTCTAGGATTGCAAGTCAAATAGCATGCTGATGGCATATTCATTTCTCAAACCAAGTATGCAAAAGAGTTGGTTAAGAAATTTGGTATGTCTGAAGCATCCTCTATGAAAACACCTATGCCTACTAATGCTGTATTAGATGCTGATGAACACGGGAAACCTGTTGATCAGACAACATATAGAGCAATGATTAACTCTTTATTGTATCTTCCAGCTAGTAGACCTGACATAATGTTTGCTACATGCATCTGTGCTAGATTCCAAGTAAGCCCTAGAGAGTCACACCTAACATTAGAAAAAAGGATTTTTAGGTATGTGAAAAGTTGTCCAAATCTAGGTCTCTGGTATCCAAAAGATTCAGGATTTGAATTAACTGGATTTTCATATGCTGATTATGCTGGATGTAGAGTAGACAGGAAAAACACCAGTGGAACTTGTTAGTTTCTTAGTGACAGACTTGTCTCCTGGTTTTGTAAGAAACAAACATCTGTGTCCACATCAACTGTTGAAGCTGAATACATGGCAGCAGGTAGTTATTGCTCACAGATATTGTGGATTCAAAATCAGCTCCTAGACTATGGTTACAACTTTGATAAGTCAAAAATCTTTTGTGATAACACCAGTGCTATTTCTATAGCCCAAAATCCAGTCCTCCATAGTAGGACAAAACATATAGAGATTAGGCATCATTTTCTAAGAGATAATGTTGAAAAGAATAAAATTGAACTTCAATATATCCCAACTGATTTGCAAAGGGGAGATATTTTCACCAAACCCTTGGATGAAAAGAAAAACACATTCTTCCTGAATCAGTTAGGAATGTTAGATGGAGGAAGTTTAAATTAAGATCCAAGATTTTAAAAATTTAAAAATTGACCAAGACTAGACTAAAAACTTGATTTTTCTAGTGTCTAAGGTTCTTTCTGAACTCTGAACTGTGCTCGATGTTTTTCCCAAAGATCATCGAACGGAGATCGACGTTCTCAGAAATCATCGAACGGAGCTCAGCGTTTTCCAGATAGTGCTAGGCAATCTCTTTCCGGTCAGAGATCGTCGAACGCAGCTCGACGCTCTCCAATATCATCGAACGGAGATTGACGATGTTGAAGACCTTTTAGATTCCTTTAGAAGCCCAGATCGTCGAACTGAGTTCAACGATCTTTCCTTTTCTGCGTCGAACCCTGATATAAAAATCATTTTTCGGTCGTCGTTCTCTTTTGCGCATTCATACTTTCTGCAAAGCTTTTCTTCCCTCCAAACCCTTCTACACTTGGTCTTGTTTGTTTGTTTTTGCAGGAAAACCATGGTCATCTCTGTTGCTGTCTTAGCCGTAATGAAGTTTGATAGTGGATTTGACATCGACATGGACTTGTTTGAAGGCAGTGATCAGATATTCAAGGACATACTAGAGCTATTCAAGGAACAACAGTTGGTCACTATTATGTCTACAAGGATTAAGCTGGCTGCAGATGAAATCAAAGAATGGGTATACACAGCCCATAATCTAGATCAAAATACAGTTGTCGGGACTATTTCAGGAACCCAGGTATCCCTCACTCCCGCACTTCTGACAGAAGTTTTTCAATTGAGTACTGGACATGATACTGTTGAGTTGTCTAGAGAAGAATTTTCTGTTGTGCTAGATAGAATGAGACATAATGCAGCAAACTCTAACAAGTTTCTTAAGAAAAACCTTTCAGTAGAGTACAGGTTTTTGGCTGATGTCGTGGGAAAAGTTCTCTTAGCCAAACATTCTGCTCATGAAACAATCTCTAGGTATCAGTTTTGTTTAATGGCTGTTATAGTTGATAAGAAACATCTGAACTGGGGAGAAATCCTTTTTGATTTAATTAAGAAGAAAATTAACAAGAACTTTGTTAACTTTGGGAGGATAGTAGGCTTGTTTTTAGACAACAGATGCCCCCAACTGCTAGTGTCAAATGGCATGCACATAAATGCTTCCAAGAGACTCTCATGTGCTCTCTTTGGAAAATGGGATAGGCAGATTGCCAAACCCAGCAGGGGTCCTACAGATAACTCTACTTCAGGCATAAGGACTGTTTCAGTCACTTCCCCTCAGGCAACTGCCCCACTAGAAGATTTGCATGCTTCCTCCTCCTCATCTCCACCATCTCCACCTCCTGTTTCATCTACCATCCCTACATCCCTCATCACAATTTCTTCACCCATCTCAATTTCATCACCAACTATCTCTTCACCACCACTAGTCACTCTTCAAGAATAGTACTCCTCTAAATTTCTATCCCCCTCTAGACCTTGACTCATCCACACATTCACCATCATTCAACTTCTTAGATGACTCCTATATGGATGATTCTCCTTCATTTCCTCAAGAGCTTCCATCCTCTTCCACCTCCTACCAACAACTACTTCAAGACATTCTAGCTCAACCCTCATTCACCCCATCCATAACCACAGTCACTCCATCCATTACCATCCCAGTTACATCCATCACTACCATCCCTATATCAGAACCATCCATACCACGTGCATCAACATCAACTCTCCACATCTCTGCAGCTCCACCAACATCATCAACTTCTGCAACTTTCCTCTTTACTTCTACTCAAGCCTCCCTTGAGCAAGTAGATATTCCTGCTCTTGCAGATAAGTTATATGAGATGTTAGCTCCCAGGCTAACACTCTTGCTGGAAACCTCCTTGGCTCCACTTCTCAAATTAATTAATGATTTATCTGCCAGGCTTTCTTCTTCCCATCTTCCTCAGGCAATCCCTTCCTTGGGGTGCCTTGATCCAGTCTATACTTAATCTAGGCAGGGGGAGATTCCCAATGAAGAAGTCATGCTGCCTGCTCCAGATTCAGACTTCATGCAAAGTTCAGAAGAAGTGCCAGATCTTCCAGCTCCAACTCAAGTTCCATCCTTCAGTATAGTTGACCTCAGGTCCCTGCTATCAGTTTTTGATGCTCTATATAGCAGATATCTTCCAGCACAATATGCTGAAGATCTTACTAAGGCGATTGTGCCTGTTTCTATCTGTGATCCCAGCTTGATATTATCATATATCAATTCAATCAAGGCTGTGGAAATTACTGCTGCTGATGTTTGTATTGATACTGTTGTTGATGATAATGATGTGATAATCACAGAGTCTAGTGTTTCAGAGCCTGCTGATATAGTTAAGCCTGATGTACCAGTTATTGATTCAGAGCCTGCTATTATTGCTTCAGATGCTGATGTTGTTTTTTCTGTTGTTGCTGCTGCTGTTCTTGTTTCTACTTCTGCTCCTGCTATCAGTACTTCTGCTCCTGCTGCCGCTCCTATTACTGCTCCTGCTCCTGCTGCTGCTGCTTCTACTAAACAACAGTAGGAATACATAACGAGGACTGATGATATGTATGACAATCCTTAAAGTTCAGACAGTGATGAATTCAGGACTGATTCTGATGATTTCTTTGCAACCATTGCAAGGAAGAGGAAAGCAAGAAGTAAAGCAATGAAGAGGGTTCCTCCAGAGAAAGCCACTAATGACAATGACATTCCTTATTATATATTGCATGATTGTCCAATAACAGAACCCTGGATGCAATACTCTAGAAATCAGCTGAAGGCAATGAAAAAGAAAAAGAGATGCAAGGAAAGATCTCTTCCATTTCTCCCTCCTCCTCCTCCTTCTCCTAGTGCAGGATCCAGTGTTGATTCAGCCTCAATTATCTCTACTCAAAGATCTGCCCAGTCTTATGCTCAAGCAAGAGGTTCTCAGTCAAGAAGTTACAGCTCCAGGGGAAATCAATCCAGAGGAAGTCAACAAAGAGGTAATCAGAGAGATCAACAAGTATATTCCAGAGGACAATCCAGATACAGACCATACGAAAGGAAAAGACCAGCTGCTTCATGTGAAACTTCTACTGGTCCATTCCCTTATAAGCTCAAAGAAAGTGTTCCCTCAAATGCTCCTCCTTCTGACACTATTAACAGATATGAACCTCCTGTACCTTATGAAGATCTAGAGAACAACCCAGTCTCTTGGACATCAAGAATGAAGGAGTTAGTTGCATTAGATCATATAAGGAAAGCTAGAGAATAAGGAAAAGACACTTACAATATTTCAACATTGTCTGAACAGAGAAAGAAAGAACTTGAGAGATACTCTTCTAGAAAATTCTTTGACCCAGAGAGATACATGAAATTGCACCCAGAGGCAGTTGTTCCCAGAGCCAAATCTCAAATTTCTCTTGGTGCTACTGATGACAGAAGATCTAAGAGAGAAGCTGAAAATCCCAACAGAGAAATTCTTTTCAAAAAGGGCAAGGAAAAGGACTGATAGTGTAAGACTGAACTATATATATCTCTCACTCTGAACAAATTTGCTATGCTTTTGCAATACTGTTATTTAATCTTCTGCAATGTTGTATTTGTTTCTGCTTGTATGCTTTTTAATTCCTAAATCATGTAAATAGTAATCCTAATCCAAATATGGGGAGATTGTTGGAACATCCTATTACTGATTTGGGTAAGGATCACTATGTCCATAGGATTGTGTCATGACCTCATTATGTATATTTAAAGGTCAACTAGAATAGGTCTAAGGCTTAGAACTTAGGTTTGAAAGTTGCCCCCAAGACCTTCTAGTACAGATTACAAGTGCAGAAGACAAAGGCAATACTCGTCGAGCTCAGTTCAATGAGTCGTCGAACTCGGTTCGACAATCTTCGAGCTCAGATCGACATTTCTGTTTCAAGTTAAAATCCAGATCTCTGAGCTCAGTTCGACGATAGTCGAGCTCAGATCGACGTTTCTGTCTTAAGTTAAAATCAAGTCTCTGAGCTCAGGTTGACGATAGTCGAGCTCAGATCGACGATTTTCTTGAGAGAACGACGATTTCACGATTTCAAATCAGTCTGTTATGGAATTCAAATTTCTTCAATCTCCAGCATTTAATGCCAAAGATTTTATAGCCATTTCAATCAATCTGGAGCAAGTTTCAAGGAGACTAAAAGGGAATGTTTCTTACGACTTTCCTCCAGAGACAGTTATCAATTAAGGAAGTCATTTATGACTGGCTAACGGCTATCTAGGAGATTGGATCTCTATATATCATTTCAGACAATAGAGACAGAGAATAATAACAAGAGAACAAACAACCAAGAACAACATCTAAGAGGCAGACACACACAAGAACTACATGATTACAGTGTTAGAGTTCTTACAGAACACAAGGAATAGAATAGAGAAGGAGATCAACACACAGAGAAGAATTCCTTCTATTCTTTCAGGCCTCCTCTCTGATTCAAGCTTTCCAGGCTTCATCAATCAAGACTCTAGACACAACATATTTCAGCCTTTGCTGAAATCATCATTTGCTGGAGATCTCATCTTACTGAACGCCAATCACCCTGTGTAAAGCTTCTTCTCCTGACCTACTGCTAATCTTAGGGGGAGCTTTGACATCATCAATCCACTAGTCTTCTCTTTGACTGTTGACAGAGAAGAACACCTTCACTCTTTTTATTTTCTTTTGCTGTAAAAAGGGTTATTCAAAACTCCCTTCAAAAGTTTTGTGTTTGGTTTTTGAGACCTTGTCAAAACTCAGTGGTGGCAAGACACCTTATCAAAAAATCTTGTTTGGTTTTTGAGCACCTTATCAAAAGCTCATTGGTGCTCAGGACACCTGATCAACTATTCCTGCAGTGGATTCCTACCTAGGGTGGTAGAAGAGTGGATGTACCCAGGTTGATTGGGGAACCACTATAGATCCTTGTGTCCTCTGGTTGTTTGTGTTTTATTTGTTGTGTGCTGTGAATTAGCTTTCTTGCTTTACTTTATTTTGTTTACTGTGAGCACAATACACTATAATTAAATTAAGTCTTCCACTAGCAATTAATTTTTAATTTACAAAAATTATTTTAATATACTCTATTCACCCCCCCCCCCCCCTCTAGAGTAAAGGTAGATCTTACCCTCACTTTCAGAGTGGTCTCAACGCCATTCGACGAGGCGTTGAGTGTTTTAACTTAGAATTATTCTGGATACTATAGGCGTTGAGTGGACTCGCCGCCACTCGACAAAGCGTCGAGTAAACTCGACGCCATTCGCCGAATTGTCATGTATACTCGATGATTTTTACTGGACTTTATAGGCATCGAGTGGTCACGACGAATCTTGACAATTCGTCGAGTGAGTGTATGTACACTCGATGATTTTGACTTAGAGGATTTTTCAATCCCAGACTATTTACTGGTTCATATAAATGGGCTGAACCGGGTTTTCGGGAAATGTACCAATTGACATATTTTGACCCAATCTTTTCGACAAGACTTAATTTAAATAATAATGGGCGGTCCAATGTCAGGGTGACACGTGGCAATGCAAGCAAACCCTAATTCTTCCTATAAAAGGAGAGTTACGGAAAACCCTAACCGTCACTTCACTTCTTGCCGAATCGTTATGATGGCGTGGCCCCTCCTCCACCATTTGATGACGATGCTAAAGATGCTGATGATGATTCGGTTGATAAGGCAATACAACTCAAGGACGTGAGGCGGCACGAGGACGCTAACGGAAGGCTACGCTATAACTTCCGCCCGCGGCGTGCTACATCCACTACAAAGAATTAGCCTTATTTATTTTATTTGAGAAAACTCTATTTCATATTTAGAATATAAAATTATCCCATGTTTAGTGATAATTTTATATTCATTGCTTGTTTGTTATTTTTATTTTTGAACAATTTTTATGTTGGTGTGCATTTAGCCATTCGGATGGATGAGATTACATCTCCATCATGAATGGTTAAGGCTTGTTTGTAACTCCTATATAAGGAGGCTTTGTTATGAGATAATTAGAAAAGAAGAAACCTAATTTTGCCTTGCAAATTTCGGCCAAGAGAGGAGGCTTCATCTAGCCGCCGCCCCCCATCTTCCCTTTGCTTGTGGTGTGAAGCCGCCGGCCCCCTTTGCTTCCTCCATCCGTTCGGAGCGACTCCGGCGCGGCTTCCTTTGGTGCGACTCCGGGAAGAAGGTTGCAATCCCTTCGGTGTGACGCCGGTGGATCCGTGGAGAGAGTGATTCTCCCACCGTTATCATGTGTGAAAACTTCATCCCGGTTGGGTAAACTCTTTCCTCTCCTTGTGTGATTCTCTAAGTAGTTGTGGTGGTTTTCGCAAATCGTTTTCTCCGCAAAGTTAATGTAATCGCTGCAAGTTTTGAATCGAATTCACCGTTGCTAGGCTTTTTAATTCCGGATTGGGTGGATCCTATTTGCTTGAGCGGATCTTGGCCTATAGCCTTGGTCTTGCTCTCTAAAAGGAGTGGCAACCTTTGTGTTTTCTTGGGGAATACTCCGACTCAAATTTCCGATCGTTGTTTTCGAGTCGATCATTCCTCCTTTGTTATTTGCGCTGCGTTCTTGCGACGAGGACTATTGTGTGTGATAGGTGCTGTGTAGGTGCGGTAGATCTACGACGTGTAGTGCGTAGGAAGCGTTGTTTTCGTGGAGATCTCCGACTCGAGACGTACCCTACACCAATTTGGTATCAAAGGCGGTTGTTTCAACTTCCATGTTGCAAACATCCTCTCTGCGTTCTTCGTTGGTTGATCTGAACATTCAAAGATCTGAAATTTTCGGATTGGTCTGCGTTTAGTAAATCCCTCGGAATTTTAAAACTTGTCAAAAAAATATGAAAAAAAAAACTGTAGCTTCCTGCACTTATTTCCAGCAACTTTAAAACAGAAAATTTTTCGATTCGGCCTCGTTAAGTCAGCCTGCAAATTAGAACATCGTAATTCTGTCCAGTTGGTCTGCAAATAGCGGGTTGAAATCTGTAATTTTCAGCAAAATTTCAAAAAAAAAATTTTTTTAACGATCTACGTGTTTATCACATCAAACTTTTCAAAAAAATTATTTATTTTTATTCTAGCTACAGCCCTAGGGAAAATCATCTTTCATAATTTTCTAGGTCTTGCATGCGCACTAGGCTAGGCACGGAATATACGGCGCCGTCTACGTCTAGGATGGCTGAGAACGGGAATGAACTTCATAACGCTGAAGCGATAGCAGGTCTACGTAATGATATGGCGGAGCTTAGGGCCACTTTAGCACAGATTTTACAAAATCAAGTTAGGCCACCACCACCACCCGCCAATGTTGAGTTGCCCCGCCGACGCCAACACATCTCCGATTCGGATTCGGATGGGGACTCCCCACGAGTGCCCCCTCGAGGCCGTCGCCACGAGCGAGAGTTTGACATTACTAGGGCCATCAAGATTGATGCCCCCACTTTCGACGGCTTGGGAGATCCACAGAACTTCCTTACGTGGATAGTGGACATGGAATGTTACTACGACTGGCATCATCTCACGGACCCCCAAAAGGTCCAAGTTGCCAGGATGAAGTTGACAGGCCGTGCCAAAACTTATTGGCTAAATGAAGAGCGTAGACTAGGTGCGGGAGACGGAAACCCAATTATTGGGTGGACCGTAATGAAGAATTTGTTGACCGATCAGTACGTTCCCGCGTACCATCGGACACAGATGTTTGACGAGCTTGCCACCCTGCGGCAGGGCTCAAATTCAGTAGCGGAGTATATGGGAGAACTGAAGGACCGAATGGTGCGTTGTGATCTGAAGAAAATCCCCGAGGTTACCCTTTCTAGATTCCGTAAGGGGCTTCAACCCGATATTCAGCGGAAGCTCTTACGTTATGGCCACACAGATCTAAACACGATATTCAATGTCGCCCTCGACATTGAGAAACACTTAGCATCTAAGGCCCACTCCCGGTATTCCCATATGAAGGGAAAATCCACCACCGGAGCCTCGTCCTCCACATATCAGGACAAAGGGAAATTCCGGTCCGCCGAGTCCAAGTCTGTCGTGATCACTGCTAGGAACACTAAGAACCCTGCGAGCGAACGTATTCCTATCGGAAAGGTTAGCAAGACTAACGCCACATGTTATTCTTGTGGCATTCAAGGTCACTACGCCTTCGAATGCCCAACGAAAACTAAAGCCATAGCCTTGTTAGAGTCGACGACCGATCTTGCGGATTACGTTTATGAGGCGACTGAGGAGAGCGACCCGGAAGGTGTCCCAAGTGACTTAGAGGACGATCACCCCCTTATGGTGATGCGTTGTATCTTGACCACTCCTCGTCCATTAGATGATTGGAAGAGGACGAGCATATTTTCTCTGATTTTTAAGAGTGGCGAGAAACTTTGCAAGCTGATTGTTGATAGTGGTAGTTGTGTCAATGTCGTATCTGAGAACGCCATTGCACGTATGTCCTTGACCACGGAACCACACCCGACCCCATATAAGGTCGCTTGGATTAACAAGATCTTCGTACCCGTCACCAAGCGATGTCTGGTCCCACTCTCATTCAAATCCTATATTGATGAGGTGTGGTGTGATGTCCTTCCGATGGACGCTTGTCATGTGTTGTTAGGCCGCCCTTGGCTATACGACCGTGATGTTACACATTTTGGTAGAGCCAACACTTATGAATTCAAATTCAATGGCAAAACCATCACTTTGAAGCCGACCATCCCAAAGGAGCCCGTAGTCTTGGCTAAGGACACCACTATTCCGGTAGAACGGAAGATGTTGAATCTAGTTGGTAGGAAAGAGTTTGAGAGAGATCGGTTCTTTGATGGAGTTATGTACGTGCTAGTCCTATTAAGTGCGAAGCCCGATTCTAGTATTTTGGATGAGTTACCTAGTGAGTTACGGGTACTGTTGAAAGAGTATAGGGACGTGTACCCGGATGAGTTGCCGTCCACGTTACCCCTACTTAGGAATATCCAGCACGCGATAGATCTCATCCCGGGGTCTTCCTTGCCAAATCAGCCCCATTTCGACTCCACCCCGCAGCTCACCTGGAGTTGCAGTCCCAAATAGAGGGCTTACTGGAGAAGGGTTTTATTAGGACTAGTATGAGTCCATGTGCTGTACCAGCCCTACTTGCCCCCAAGAAGGATGTTACATGGAGGATGTGCGTTGATAGCCGGGCTATCAACAAAATTACCATCAAGTATAGGTTCCCCATTCCCCGCCTAGATGACTTGTTGGATGTCTTGTCTGGAGCCACCGTATTCTCCAAATTAGATCTTCAGAGTGGCTATCACCAGATTAGGATACGAGAGGGCGACGAGTGGAAGACGGCATTTAAGTCAAAGGATGGACTGTACGAATGGCTTGTGATGCCCTTTGGGTTATCCAATGCCCCTAGTACCTTCTCCCAGATGATGACACATGTCTTTCAGCCATTCATGGGGAAGTTCGTTGTCGTCTACTTTGACGATATACTGATTTATAGCACCTCTACTACCGAGCACATCTCCCACATGAGAGTGATCCTTTCCACCCTGCGGAAAGAGACTTTATTTCTCAACCTTAAGAAATGCACTTTCTATGCCTCGGAGGTAGAGTTCTTAGGTTATATAGTCGGTTCTAAGGGTATTCGAGTTGATCCGGGCAAGGTTCAGGTCATTAAGGACTGGCCCATACCAACCACCCTACGAGAGGTACGTAGCTTCCATGGGTTAGCCATGTTTTATCATCGTTTCATACGAGACTTCAGTAGTATTATGTCGCCTATCACCGACTGTATGAAGAAGGGAGAGTTTACATGGACGAAGTCCGCCACTTACGCCTTTGAACGAATAAAGGAGCTTATGACTGAGGCACCTGTCTTACGTCTACCTGACTTTTCTAAGGTCTTTGAGCTCACCTGTGATGCGTCTGGGGTAGGGATTGGAGGTGTCTTGAGCCAGGAGGGCCATCCCGTTAGTTATTTTAGCGAGAAGTTGTCCGGTCCTAAGCTGAACTACTCAAATTACGATAGGGAATTTTATGCTGTAGTTCGATGTCTACACCATTGGAGGCACTATCTCCTCTCCAAGGAGTTCGTGATCCTCTCTGATCATGAGGCTTTACGTTTCATCAACGACCAGCATAAGATCAGCCCACGACACGCTAAGTGGGTAGCTTTCTTACAAGGTTACATGTTTAATCTCAAGCACCTTAAGGGAGCTGATAACCGAGTCGCGGACGCCCTTAGTCGTCTTACTATTTTACTCACCTCTATGGAAGTACATGTTGTAGGATTTGAGCTGATTAAGGATGAGTACGCCACGTGTCCTGACTTCCAGGACTTTTATTTATCTGCCCAGGATAGTTCCCCCACTACGATATCTGCATACGTTATCAAGGACGGTTACCTATTTAGGAACGGGAAGCTATGTATCCCGCAGTCATCGTTACGACTACATATCATATGGGAATTGCATAGCGGAGGGTTGAGTGGCCACTTCGGTAGAGATAAGACCATTACGCTAGTCGAGGACAAATTCTATTGGCCAAAACTGAAGGTTATGATGGGACAGGTAGTGAGTAGCTGCCGCACATGTCAGGTGTCTAAGGGAAGTAAAACCAACGTTGGATTATATACTCCCTTGCCTATTCCCTCCATGCCTTGGGTAGACGTTAGTATGGATTTTGTATTAGGCCTCCCCATTACTCTACGCCGTCACGACTCAGTTTTTGTAGTGGTGGATAGGTTTTCAAAGATGGCTTATTTCATCCCATGCAGTAGGACAAACGATGTGTCTCACGTCGCTAAATTATATTTTAAAGAAGTCGTTAGTCACCGTGGAGTGCCAAAGACCATAGTCTCGGATAGGGACGTAAAATTCACTAGTTATTTTTGGAAAACTCTTTGGATATTAATGGGAACAAAATTATTGTTTTCCTCCGTCTATCATCCCCAAACTGATGGGCAGACGGAAGTGGTTAATCGGAGCTTAGGAAATTTGTTACGATGCCTTGTGAGTGATCACAAGAGCACTTGGGATCTTCTCCTTCCCCATGCCCAATTAGCCTACAATAATTCCAAGAATAGGTCTACGGGTCTGTCGCCGAATGAGATTGTCCACGGATATAAGGCTCCTGTGCCGCTTGACTTGGTGCCGTTGCCCCCAACGTACAAGGCAAGTCAGTTTGCACAATCCTTCGCCCAGCACATCCATGATTTACATGCACGTATACGGGACACTTTGACTACGCAATACGACTCTTATCAAGCGCACGCTAATTTACATAGGAGAGTATCAAAGTTTAAAATTGGCGATCTAGTTTTAGTCCGTTTGGTTCCCGAACGCTTGTCCACTGGCACCGTTAAAAAGTTAGCACCAAAGCGCGCCGGCCCTTTTCGAATTATTAAAAAGTTAGGTGACAACGCTTTCGTTTTGGACTTGCCTGTTGATTGGGGTATCTCCCCCATTTTTAATGTTTCGGATTTAACGATGTTTGTGTCACCACCACAAGAGTTGACTTCTTTGTCGTCTTCTTCTCCCACTCTAAATTCTCATGGGTTGGGGAGTGGTAGTACGGATGAACTCTCTCCTTCGGTCCCCACAGGTATATCATCGGATGGTAAGTTGCCTTCTTTCTTGCCTACTGCTAATATGTTCCCCAGGTTTCCACGGACGTTTTCCACTCCAGAGATGATACTTGATGCTGAGCCTGTTACCACTGCTAATGGCGACACCCACCGCTTTCTCATCCGTTGGCGAGATCGACCCCCTTCGGATGACTCTTGGGTACTCGAGACGGAGCTGCACAGTTTGGATGCCGCTCTCCTTCATCGCTATCGCTTGGACCACGCAACGGAGATGCGTGGATTTGAGCAGGGGAGGATTGATGGCGTGGCCCCTCCTCCACCATTTGATGATGATGCTAAAGATGCTGATGATGATCCGGTTGATAAGGCAATACAACTCAAGGACGTGAGGCGGCACGAGGACGCTAACGGAAGGCTACGCTATAACTTCCGCCCGCGGCGTGCTACATCCACTACAAAGAATTAGCCTTATTTATTTTATTTGGGAAAACTCTATTTCATATTTAGAATATAAAATTATCCCATGTTTAGTGATAATTTTATATTCATTGCTTGTTTGTTATTTTTATTTTTGAACAATTTTTATGTTGGTGTGCATTTAGCCATTCGGATGGATGAGATTACATCTCCATCATGAATGGTTAAGGCTTGTTTGTAACGCCTATATAAGGAGGCTTTGTTATGAGATAATTAGAAAAGAAGAAACCTAATTTTACCTTGCAAATTTCGACCAAGAGAGGAGGCTTCATCTAGCCGCCGCCCCCCTCTTCCCTTTGCTTGTGGTGTGAAGCTGCCGGCCCCCTTTGCTTCCTCCATCCATTCGGAGCGACTCCGGCGCGGCTTCCTTCGGTGCGACTCTGGGAAGAAGGTTGCAATCCCTTCGGTGTGATGCCGGTGGATCCGTGGAGAGAGTGATTCTCCCACCGTTATCTTGTGTGAAAACTTCATCCCGTTTGGGTAAACTCTTTCCTCTCCTTGTGTGATTCTCTAAGTAGTTGTGGTGGTTTTCGCAAATCATTTTCTCCGCAAAGTTAATTTAATCGCTGCAAGTTTTGAATCGAATTCGCCGTTGCTAGGCTTTTTAATTCCGGATCGGGTGGATCCTATTTGCTTGAGCGGATCTTGGCCTATAGCCTTGGTCTTGCTCTCTAAAAGGAGTGGCAACCTTTGTGTTTTCTTGGGGAATACTCCGACTCAAATTTCTGATCGTTGTTTTCGAGTCGACCATTCCTCCTTTGTTATTTGCGCTGCGTTCTTGCGACGAGGACTATTGTGTGCGATAGGTGCTGTGTAGGTGCGGTAGATCTACGACGTGTAGTGCGTAGGAAGCGTTGTTTTCGTGGAGATCTCCGACTCGAGACGTACCCTACACCACGTTACCCATGCCGAAACCTTCGAAAGAGGGAAAGTTGTCGGAGTCGGATTTTCTGGAGGAAGGGTTGTTCCTTTCTGTGAAGAACAACGGCAACGAGGAGAAGATGTCATCGAGAAGGATAACAAGATCCATGACCGAAAACGAGGTGGGCTTCCTACCCTCTCCCTTGGTGCTAGATCTCCAGTTATTATTTCTAGGAGAGATGTCGACTCAATAGGGGTTTGACTTGTGAGAGATGAAGATCTCCTAGGAAGAGACCATGCTAGGATCTCTTCCTAGAGATAGATAGTCTTCAACCTCTCTTCTCTTTGATGTGAAGATGATGGACTTGATTTCGTGAAGAAGAATGGTCTATTGATGGTAAGTAAGGGAGGAGGAAAGTCTGAATATAGTCTGGATCAAATAACTAAAGGAAGAAGATGAACTGATGTTGTTCATCTTGCTTTATGATACGTGCAGAAATCTATTTTCTGTGCGCAGCAAACTTTAAGGCCATTTTCGAGTGTGATACGGCCAGATTTGGGTTTTTGCTTAAACATAAAAGTTGTAGTCCTTGGAAAGACCTTTCTAACAGAAGGTTACACGTTTTCGTATGAGTCCTTTAGCCTCTGGAAAGTCCAATCGAAGTTGCTGCACAGTATCACTTAAGTGCACACTGTTTTCAGGTCAGTGTATAATCGGATCTATAACAGGAAGATGATGAGGTTTTGGTGAACTTAGTTTAATTGTGATTGTGATAAACAAATGGTTGATAGGATTCAGTTGTTAAATCCTTAAGTAAACAAATGGTTTGGTGAAACATGTTTGTACAAACTGTTTGAAGGAGTTTAATAAACAAATGATTTGGGAAAATTTGGTGAACAAAAGACTGCATACGATTTGGGCGTACAAATGATATCCTTGTGAAATCCGGTAAGGATGTGCTTGATTATAATCAGGAGAATGAAATAGGTTTTGAAAGAGAGTGTGATGCCCGATAATTGCCTGTGTAACTGATAGCTATGTTATCATGTTTGATAGAAATGTGAAATATCATTATATTATTGTGGTTATCATACAGAGTTACACTTGTTGTGGATGCTTGATCATGTGGAAATGAATTGGATGTGAATAATGCATGGCCATGTGATATGATATTTAATGGAATGGGTATGGTAGTCCACTGCTTAGAGTAGTCTCCCTATGGGTAGTAGTGTGGGATTGGTACGTTGTATGAGGTGGCTTGCCACCCATTTTCTTGTTGAACCCTTAAGTGCTTTGGGGAACGAAAATGTGAAAAGGGTGTAAGTGCGTGAGTATTTGACCGCACTAGATTGAGGTGATTATAAGAGACTCAGAGTAGAGTTATTGGGTATTGTGTCCACAATAACCTAGATTTGTATGAAATCATCATTGAACTAAGATGAATTAAGTTGTATTTGATGTGTTGTTTGAGTTATGTGTTTGCAGGACTTAATTGCCAAGTGTAGACCAATGTCAGTCTACAGTGAGTCACGAAACACAGGACCATATAATGTAATCCATCATTGTGTGATCCATGGTGTTTACACATGTGTAGCCTCTCTATTGGAATACACTTCATTTTCAATCACTATATTTGTTGGAGAAAGACATGTTGCTGATTCCCTTTAAGAAAGAAAAATTTTCATGTCATAAATTTTTTCTAAGTGTTTTCACTCCAGTAGAATTTTAGTACTCGAGTAGAACTTTTAGTTGTACTCGAGTATGTCTAATCAGAATTTCGAGTAAAGGAATTGGTTCTCGAGAAGTTTGAATCTAGCTCTCGAAAGGCCAAGTCCATTACTCTAGTAGACCTCTTCTCTTTCTCGAGTTAATAGTTTTTCCATATCAGAAATTTTCTAAGTATTATACTCAAGTAGTCAAGCTCACTACTCGAGTAGATGAGTACTTTGACTCAAGTGACAGAAGGGAAGTTCTCGAGAACTGTCTACCCCCACTCGAGTAGTGAAGTTCCTGTACTCGAGAAGTCTAACTACTTCTCGAGTAGATAGACCAGTACTCGAGTAACCAGTTTCTCTTTCAAGAATTTTCTCTAAGTCTTATTCTCGAGAAGTTCACTTCTACTTCTCGAGTAATATTTCTAGCACTCGAGTAATCCTCATTCCACTCGAGTGATTATGCATTCTGTCCTAAAGTTTTCTGAAATGCTTCATTTCGAGTAGTTTGATATTGACCTATCGAGAACCCGATTTAGTACTCGAGTAGTTCTTCCTTCACTCGAGAAATCCAGTCACTTTCTCAGAAAATTTTGCTAAGTCCAGTCAGACGTATTTTTTTCAAATAGTTTGATGTGATTGGTCCACGTGGCCATCATTAATGTTAATTATGACCGTTAGGGAGATCTTTTAAAAGGTCTTGTCATTACGACTAACCCTAAGCGTGTGTAAGAAACATTCTAAGAATTCTGAATCGCATTTTCTCTTTCCTAATCGGAAGCCGTCGCCGCTCATCGTGCAAATCGCCAAGGGATTTCGTTTAAGAAGGTTCAGACCAGTCGACTTACAGATCAAGATCGTTTTCAATCTCTACATCTTCTCCTTGATCCTGTGAGTCCAAGAATTTCAGGTCTAGGATCCTGTCGTGTCTTCTTCAACAATTTCTGATAAAGCCGCAAGTTCAAGAAGGAAGACCTAGGCAGAAAATTTTCCAAATCTGAGAAATTTTACAGTGTGTATTTCTTAAATTCATTTTATTCTTGTAAGAAATTATTCTCCGAGTGTAGGAGCTCTGTTCTCCGAGTTGTAGGAAGTTTTTATCTTTCGAGTGTAGATCCGTTTTGAGGATCGAGTTGTAGGAACGTTGTTCTTAGTTGTAGTATTATTTTCAATCCGAGAATAGTGGAGTAGCCGAGTCTAGTGCATTGCAAGATCGATGAGTGGAAAGTGGACGTACCCAAGGTTGGGGAACCACTATAATTCTTGGTGTCGTCTGTGATTGCTTGTTATTTTTTTGTGCATAGATCGCTAAATTTTTCATTCTGCAAAAATACGCACAACTCACATATTCATCCCCTCTAGGTGATTTAGGTAGATAACTTAAACACTTTTTCAGGAGCCCTTAGAAGTGAAAATTGCATACGGTGTGAGTCGACACGCAGTGTCGTAATCCTAGGTTAAGGATAGTGTGGCAGGTCTACGGGTTTGCCACTCGTCACACTGATGGGATTTGATAGATATACTTTGGACGGTTTGGTTGTGTCCTTGATGCTCATTCCCGAGGCCCTTTCCATGCCAAGTGGACGGTTTGGCTGTGTCCTCGGTGCTCATTCCCGAGGTCCTTTCCGTGCCACACTAGTAGGCCAGTTTGGGTTGTGTTCTTCGTGCACATATACCCTAGACCCCTTTGAGTCGTAGTATGCATGAGCCTTATTGTTTGTGTTCTTAGCATTGAGGCGTATGGAAGCCTAGGCCAGGTAGTGTGGAGACCAGCCTAGTAGTGGAAAGCCCATTCCACTGTCATCGTCTAGCCACAACGGATGCCGCCTGAGAGGTTAGCTACCTGCTCGAAAAGTGGGAACTACAAGTTTGTTTCGATATAGCAGTGTGCGTGTGTGTGAGCATGGGTGAGTCATCATATTGCATTCATATCATTGCATTGCACCGCATAAGATCCTTTTCATATAAGTTTGTATGGGCACTCTTATATGATGAGTTACTTTAATGTTAAGCCAATCCTTAACTTATATGTCTGTATGGGCATTCATATAAGTTGAGTTACCTTCCCGTTGTAGGATTATACTTGTATACTGTTGTTGATAGTTGAACTGCTAGTGTAGATTGATTTACTCACTTGCTGTACATGTTGGATACTCTGATATTTATTAGTCTTATACCACCTGCTTGTACTACTGCTTATATATATATATATATATATATATATATATATATATATATTGTACCCTTTTCCTTTCTCCGCCGGTGCCTAAGAGTCATCGGGGGAGCGGATGTGATAGCCACTTAGTCTTTATGACTAACGGTTGTTATGTCTTCCTTTTTAGGAGGAACCCAATAGATAGAGCAGCAGCAGGTTGTGCAGGAGGGAAGCCAGGCCAGGGTGACAGGGCCTGATACGACGTTACCATCGCTGTCGTCGGTTATGGATATGAGTTTTTGTGAGACTCTTACTGTAGCCCTTTGGGCAAAGTTTTTATGTACTCTGATATTATAGAATTCTATTGATGCTTCTTATTATTGATGTACATGTGGGCTTTTATACTTATGTGGATTTTGACTTATGTTTATAATTTTATGTTGGGTTGGCATAGATGATATTGGTTTTAGCCGTCAGGACAGGCGTCTTGTTGTATCGGTCAATGGGTATGTTGGCATTACCGCAAGGCGGATGTTCTGGGCATAAGACTCCCCTCGGCCGTGTTTTGTGTTCCGGTAGGGGGTCTTACAGATTTTTTTTTCTTCCACTTCTCTTCCGAGCTGGCTCCCACACATGCCTCTTCCTAGTGAGCTCCCTTGCACGCCTCTTCCGAGCACGCTCCCGCGTGCGCCTCTTCCTAACGCTCTCCCACGCATGCCTCTTCCTTGCGTGCTACTACACGCCTCTTCCTTGCGTGGTCCCGCCCACGTCTCATCATAGCGCGCTCACGTGCACATGTAACAATTCTATCCGACACATGAAATATAACAGAGGGTCCAGCCGAGGACCCATGCCATATTCCACAGACAGGTAGTGGGATTACAAGTTAATATCAAAAGACCAAACGAATCCAAACTCAAAGTATTCTAGCGAAAGCTTTATGTGTTACATTTGAACTCAAGTAACAGTAATGTCCACTAAAATATAACATAGGAATGTCTTTACAAAATGCACAAAACGTTATTGCCTTAAGGCCTTACAGTTATACTTTACAAGTGTGGTTTACAAACATCGGCACGCAGACATGCCACACATGAAAATAGTAAAAGATCACCTTAGGGCCATCGAGGGCCAGCCAATCGTAGCACAAGGGCTTCAACCCACTACTTTTCACTTAGCTCTCCAGTACATGTAAATCACGGCCCACCAAAACGTGGCAAACAAAGTAACGGCCAACAATTGCCGACCCATTTATGAGGACCCCACCCCTTACTTGGGGCAGCGATTCTCCTTTCCTGGAACAGCAGCAGATAAATATATAGTGGCAACAATAATGTGCATTCAAGCACTATTCACCATAGATGTAGGGTCAACTACAACACGCCTCGTGCACTCAGGGCACATACTCGGTGTACCGGACATCCAGGATACCACCTCCCGTTAAGAGGTCCAAGACTTAGTGATTCATTCTTAAGCATTCTAGACTTTTCGGACCTATGCCTAAGACTCTCATTATTCCACCGATGACAGCCAGCTACTTTAGGCAATCTAGAGGATCGACAAAATGCAGGTATAGTTCAGTCAATTCCCATTGCTCAAATCGACAAGCCACTTCCGACAGCCAGAGCAGTCAAGGAGAATCGACAAGATGCGGGTGGACTTCCCCTTTCCCATTCGACTCATTGGCCTTTAGAGCTTGGCACTATAGGATCACAGCTTCATTACGGCTCTCAGGGCCATAATAGTTGGCCTTCATGGCTCAACTCACATGCTATCCCCACGGTCTCTGCGAGATAGGCTTCACACCAAAAATAGGCTGGCATTCATGGCCACTATAGTTGGGCCCTACAGGTTCTCAGCTTTTCATACAATGGCCTATAGGCCTCCTTGAGACAGGCCTCACAAACATAGCTCACTGGGAGCTATCGCCGGCGATACTCATTATCGCCCGACGATATCAAACAGTTTTCCAAACCGTGGAAATTAATGGTTATTTTCCTGGACAGCATCTCCAATACTTCCTGCTACTCCCATTTCATAGGCATAAATCACAGACCCAGTAAACTACTCGTTTATATGCGGAGTTTTCTCCGGAACGCAAAATAAAACATCACTAATCGAGACCAACCTGTCCGGGTGGGCTTCACATAGCATGCCTATTCCGTACTGCAAATTTTCGGATCTATATGCAAACTTAATCAGGGATCACAACGATTGACCAGCTGGAAACCACCCTTTCTTCACCTTTTGGTGAGGAGTTCCATGCATGTATGCAAATTAAGGACTTCACTTGTCCAAGGAGAAAACTATTACCCCCGTAATCCGTTTCAGAGCCATGGCGAAGCTTTCTATCCAGTTGGAAAGGAGCACCTCTCTTTCATCTTTGCGGATCTAGCCTCGGATTTTGATTCCGTCCACTGGATCTCCTTCACCAAGCTTTCCAAGCTTAGCCTCAGCCTCAGCCTTCTTGCTTAGCTCTTTTCTCTCAAGATGATAATGAAAGGAGGAGAGAGAGGAAGAAGAAGAGAAATGACTTCTCTTTTCCCCACTCCTCTGCTTAAGTGGTCTCGGGATTCATTCCAGCCACATGATCATTTCATAAAAAGGAAGCAAATTATACGATTTCAGCTGAATAGTCAAACAAAATAATATCGCCGCGCGATATCAACTATCGCCTATCGATAGCACCAACAACCGCTTTGACCCTAGTCAACCTCGCTCATCGGCCTCCTTCAAGCCATCTGATACGTATCAAGCCACATGTGGCAGTATCGCCCAACGATACACACTATCGCCATGTGATAGCTCACTCGACGATTCGTCGAAAGCGTCGAGTGCATTGAGTCTACTCAACGATTCGTTGAAAGCGTTGAGTACATTGAGTGGTATTGCCGCGCAATACCCACTATCGCTACACGATAGTCTCTTACTCAACAATTTTTCGAGTTTACTCAATGCTTGAAAGCGTCGAGTAGGTCGAGTGCTATTGTTAATGCCTGCGATACCCAATATCGCCCGACGATAGCTATCAAAAGTTCTGTTTCAATTTTTGGGGTGTTACAAACCTCCCCTCTTTATAGAAATTTTGTCCTAAAATTTACTCATATGTAGGTAATAAAAACAGCAACTAATATATCACAACATATTTTTCTTTCACAAAACAATATTACAACATTAATTTACAAACAACTCGGGAAACTCATCGCGCATGGTTTGCTCACGCTCCCATATCAGTTCTTCTTTAGCCACAATTATCCCAATGGACTTTGACCATCTCGATTGTCTTGTTTTATAGCTGCTTGATTTCCATATCCATGATCCGAATGATCCTAACCTTCATTGTCAGCCCACTGTCGACCGGTACTTGATCATCCGCAATCACTTGAGTTGGCTCTTTACAACTTTTCGCAACACTGCTATGTGAAACACATTATGCAAGACATTTAGCTCTGCCAAAAGATCTAATCGATAGACAACTTCTCCAACTCGTTCAACCACTTCAAACGGACTAAGATACCTCGGACTCAACTATTTCAAGTGCTGAATCCTAGACACGCCTTTGAATGGCTTGATCTTCAAATATACCCAATCACCTATCGCAAACTCTACGTTTCAGTGCTTGGCGTTGTAGTACTTTGCTTGCCTATCTTGGGCTATCAGTAGCCGCTCTCAAAGTAAAAGAATCATTGAAGTCACCTATTCAACGTCCGCAAGTTTACATAGCTTTGATTTACCTTTTTTTACCCAAACCAATGGAGTACGACACTGCCTACCATATAAGGCTTCAAACGGTGCCATTTATATACTCGCTTGGTAGCTATTATTGTAGGCGAACTCGATCATATAGAGATGATCTTCCCAAAATCTAGCACACACACGCGAAACATATCTTCCATCATTCTGCTTACCCTCTCGGTTTGACCATCCGTTTGAGGATGAAAAGACGTAATGAATTTCTGCTTGGTACCCAACAGTTGATGAATAAGCTTCCAATCATTCGATGTGAAATGCCCATTTCTATCACTAACGTTGCTATGGGGAACACCATACAATCGTACGATCTGCTCAACATAAAGTTTAGCCAATTTCTCAACAGAATCTCCCTCTGATTTAGAATGAAGTTTGCCACTTTGGTCAACCGGTCTACGATTACCTAAATGGAATCGTTCCCGCGTTGTGATCTCGGCAAACCGTGTATGAAATCCATCGAGATATCATCAAACTTCCATTCTGATATTGGTAACGACTTCAGGAAACCACCGGGCCATTGACACAGCTTTTACTAGGGCGCAAGTCTGACCCTTCGCCACATAAAGTGCGATGTCCTTTTTCAACCCTGGCCACCAAAATAATTTCTCATGTCCTTGTACATCTTTGTGCTCCCTGGGTGAATTGAGTACTTTGTGAAGTGTGCTTCATACATCAATTCCTCCTGTAATTTACCCACATTTGGGACGCACAAATGACCATCTTTTCTCAAATGACCGTCTTCTAAGGAGAATTGGGAATTTGACCAATCCATTGCATATCGCTTCATGCTCTCATCGAGCTCCGTTGCTCGCCGAACACTGTCCGCAAGGTCATATTGCACCTCCGTCCAGTTCAGTCATGCACCTGCAGTGGCATTCTTGTCAACACAAGAAATGTCTAAGGTCTCCAACTCCTGGATCAGATGCTCATCATGCATTTGAATCCAACAACCCTTGTCGGAGTCCTGCGACTCAATACATCTACGACCACATTTCCCTTCCCGGGAGTGTAATGAATCTGGAAGGTGTAGTCCCTGATGAACTCCATCCACCTCCGCTATTGCATGTTCAAATCTTTCTGATCTAATAAATACTTAAGGCTCTTATGGTCCGTGAAGATGTCAACTTTCACACCATATAAGTTATGACGCCACAGCTTAAGTGCAAAAATTACAGCCGCCCACTCTAAGTCATGGACTGGATATTTTCGCTCGTGTACTTTCAACTAGCGTGAGCCATAAGTTATCACTTTCTCGAACTACAAAAGAACACAACCTAAGCAACTTCCTGATGCAACACTATAAATCTCATAGCCGTCCGTACCATATGATGACGTCAAAATAGGTGTCATAATCAGACAACTCTTTAACTCTTCAAAAGATTGTGCGCATTCAGGCATCCAAATGAACTTCTGATCTTTCCTTCTCAGTGTGGTGAGAGGTAAGGCTATCCAAGAAAAGTTCTATACAAAGCGCCTGTAGTAGCCCGCAATTACAAGGAAACTCCTGACTTCTGCTATAGTAGTCAACACCGGCCACTCCCGTATCGCAACTATCTTCGTTGGATCCACCGCAATACCCTCTCCATTAACCACATGGCCAAGAAATGCCAGACGATAGACAAAACACACACTTTGAGAACTTGGCATAGAGTTTGTTTCTTCTCAGGGTATTCAAAACCATTCGCAAATGATTTGCATGATCTTTTTCGGACTGAGAGTACACCAATATATCGTCAATAAAGACGATCAAAAATAGGTCCAAGTACTATCTAAACGTTCGATGCATTAAGTCCATGAATACCAATGGCGCATTTGTTAGCCCAAAAGGCATTACAGTGAACTCGTAGTGCCCATAGCGTGTACCAAATGCTATCTTGGGAATGTCACATTCCCGAATCCTCAACTGGTAACAGCCAAACTTCAAATCTAGCTTCGAGTAGACAGTTGATCCAACCAGTTGATCGAACAAGTCATCAATCCGTGGAATTAGATACTTGTTTTTCTCCGTCAGCTTGTTTAAGTCTCGATAGTCGATGCATAGACACAAGCTTCCGTCCTTCTTCTTCACAAAGAGGACTGGTGCACGTCAAGATGACATACTTGGATGTATATAGCCTTGCTCCAGCAAGTCTTGTAGTTGAACTTTCAGTTTTGTCATTTCCTTTGGCGTTACCCGATACGGTGAGCGGACTACAGGTTTCGCACCTAGCACCAACTCAATAGCGAAGTCAATCTCTCATTGGGATGTAACCCAGGGAGATTATGAGGAAACACATCTGCATCAGCCGACACAAAAGGAACGTCGCTAAAACTAGACTTTGACACAACGACCTCTAATGGCCTGAAGAATAACTTCGCGCCCTACTAAATAGCCTTGACTAGTTGGAGGGCAAACATTCATACCTTTCCCACTCCCCGCATACAAGCAAACCGATTCTCTCGCTCGGTGTTCTGTCCTAATGTTACTTCCTTAGAGTGACAACATGAGCGCTAGTCCATACCTATAGTCACATTAAATGTAACTATTGTTAGCACAGATGCTTCCAAACTAACAACATGACTTCATAACAGCATCTTAACACAAAACTCTCTACCAGTGTTCACATTTTATTCTTAAGGCAATGTCATTCCAATCGCATATATGCTACAAACATAATCACAAAGGGAATACATTATGCCCAATTAACAGACTTCTTATTAGTCAACACAACAGGTTTGAACATGCAAAATATGCATTATTTCAAAAAGTATAACTTAGAGTTCACTATTACAACAATTAATTTAGGTACACAAGAAATTCCATTTCAATTTGCTATCGTCGAAGGGCTACTTCGGCATTCCCGAGCAATATGTCCCTCTTTGCCACATGAGTGGCAAGTACGTAGATCTCGCCCAGCAGCTGCTCCAGCCTTAGCCTTCTTCGCCTTCGGGGAACCGCCACGACAACCTCGGGCGAGATGTCCTTTCTTTCCACAAGTATAGCAAAGTGAAGCATTACTCTTCGACGCTCTAGCCTTATGTCCCCACCTCCTGCAATAAGCAGAATTTTCAGACCTTGTAAATCTCGATTCACTGAACTCTAGCGTCTGGTGGAATTTTTCCAAGTCTATCTCCAACAATCTAGCTGACACCACCAATGTTTGGAGTTTCATTAACTTAGGACCCATCAATAGAAAACGTAGTTCAGGGCACAAACCATCAAAAAATTGGTTGATCTTAGTTTCCTCAGTTTCAAACACAAACACTACATGTTGTCTCAGCATGACAAATTCATGCAAGTACTCCTCAACCGCGTGCATTCCTTGCATCAAACACATATTCAACGGCTAAGCCGATGCTCTTCCCCTTGCAATCTGCTCAAACAAACAAACCGGCATTGATGCCACCAGAGGAACAAGGGGCAGCATATGCTTTTCGGGTTGGACATTGATCATTACGAAGACCACATCAGCTATCCTCTAAACTATCTCTACAGAAGGAGGAGGTGTTGGCACCTCAGTGGATGCATAACTCTCCACCGAGTACTATGGGTCATGCTATCCCTCCCCCTCAACACCTTTGGATAGAAATATCTCAGAGCATGTTTGGTCCAGGAAGGAGGTGTCTTATGGACACGTATGGGTGTTTGGTTACAGGGCATGTTCATGTCCCCAGAGAGGAGAGATCGAAGCTTGACGAGAAGTCTTGGGAGTGTATTTTGCTCGGGTTCCCATCTGAGGAGTTTGGTTATAGACTCTAGGACTCGGAGAGGAAGAGGATCGTCAGAAGTAGGGATGTGGTCTTTGTGGAAGACCAGATTGTTGGTGAGCACGAGGTTGCTGAGCCACAAGATTAACTAGGTATAGAGTGTTCTGATGTAGTTCCTGAGCCAGAGTATATTGGTGTTGATGGAGAGCATATTGAAGAGGAAGCAGTGTGTAACACCCCAAAACCCAAACTTGGTTGTTGCTTGGGCAACACGACCTGAGACACGAGCGTGTCTCAAGCCGTGTCCTACTCTGGACACTCGAGTGGATCTCAGGTGGGTCTCGAGTGGGTATCGACTGTGTCTCGAGTGAGGCATATGGTATGGGACATGGGCGTGTCCAAGGCCGTGTCCTACTCGGTACACTCGAGTGGAAAATCAGCCCATTGAGTGCTCGATGAAATGCACTCGATGAGTGTCGAGAGGGCACACGGCCTGCGACACGGGCATGTCCCATGACGTGTCATGGGTCGACGAATTTCACTCGACGACTTACACTCGACGATTTCTCGAGAGGCTAGTCGAGTTGGGTACACGGCCTGTGAAATGGGCGTGTCAAAGTCCGTGTCCTTCTCTGGATTTGGCCAGGGAAGTGAGGTCTGGTGAACACGGGCTAGACACAGGCATGTCTCATGGTACATGGCATGTGACACGGGCGTGTCATATGGTCGTGTCCTGTTTGAGTTGAGCCGGCTATGTGCCGTCTAAAGTACACGACCGCAGACACGGGCGTGTCTGAAGCCGTGTCAGGGCACACGGCCTATGACACGGGCGTGTCATAGGGCTGTGTCCTGTTCGGATTGAGTCAATTGTGTGCCGCTTAAGGTACACAGCCTGGGACACGAGCGTGTCACAGGCCGTGTCAGCCCAAAAATAGATTTCTTAGGGGCGATTTATGGCCGTTCATTTCCTTCAGATGGAATCTAAGGGTCCAAGCCTCTCCCTACTGAGTTTAGTCCAGGACCTGAGTGTTATCTCTCTTTCAAAGCTTAGCTTCTTCTTTCTAAAAAGGATAGAGAGAAGAGATAGCAAAGAGGAGGAGGAGAAGGGGATCCGACCACCGGTGGAGCTGTGGAATTCCGAATTGCGAGCCGAGTCCAGATTTGTGGAGGCGAGAGCGTTGCGGTGCTTGCTGTCCAGCTATTTCTCCATGGATCCAAAGAGATCGTCAAGGGTAACGATCTTCCTTAATTGGACATATGAAGTCCTTTCTTTTTGGCATATGTATGGATTTCCCCCACCAGAGGGTGGATGATTAAGGGAATTCCTTTGGGTTAATTCTCGAAATCCCCATTGAGTCTTGCATATAGATCCGGAAATGTGTAATACGGAATAGGCATGTTGTATGAAGCCCATCTGGATAGGTTGGTCTGGATTAGTGATGTTTCATTTATGTACCGGAGAAGACTCCGCGTATAACCGAGTATTTTGTGGAGTCGATGGGTTGTACCTGTGAAGGGTAGTAGCAGGAAGTACTGGAGAAGTATTCCAAGAAAATACCCTTGTGATGCTTGTGCTGTGTGGTTTGAAAGACCAGTTTTCTGGCATTACAGGCTGCTGTAGATTTTGGGTGAGTTGGGTGCAGATAGAGAGATATGATGAACCCGCTAAGCGATTGTGGAAGACACTGGCATGAACTCCCCACTTTGGATTGTGAAGCCAGTCCTTGGTGATGGACATTATGGCTATTGTGAGCTGTGAGCTCTTGAAAAATGCCTCGTGCGGAACAGGGAAGGTGAAACCGACCCGTGCCTTTAGATTGAGCCGCAAATACGCTGTATTCGGTGATGGCAAGGCGACTTGAGCAACGAGGGTGGATGATCCGTACCTATGGTATATCAACTGTACAGGAGAGCGTCAAGGCATTGAACTTTTGTCGGTGGCATAATGAGAGTCTTAGGCATGCGCGCCATTAAGACTAAATGCTCAATACCGTTGGGTTTCCGCCCTTGAACGGTGGTGTTAACCCTGGTTCACCGGTGTAAAATCCCACCCCCCCTATATACCTCGAACGGCCGAGGTGGGAAATTTTATGCCCAGAACAGCTGCCTTGGAGTAGCACTAACACACGGGTTAGCCTGTACCACAAGACGCCTATCCTGCCGGCTACAACCAATATCAATATAAATGTGCCAACCCAACCAGAATAATATAAAGAAATCAAATCCACACAAGCTATAAGCCCAAAAATACAGTAATAGAGAAGCTAAAACATGCTTCTAAATAATCAGAGTACAGTTATAAAATTGCCCCGAAGGGGCTACAACAAAACTCTCACACACTCACATCTGTAACTGACGGTTGCGACGACACCGTCCCCTCAGGCCCTATCGTCCTGGCCTGGCTGACCGGCTCCATAACCTGCTGCTCCACCTGCGGGGTTTCCTCCTAAAAAGGAAGACGTAGCAACTGTTAGTCATAAAGACTAAGTGGCTTCACATCCGCTCCCCCGGCGACTTCTCGGCACCGGGCGGAGAGATGGACAGGGTACAATATATATATATAAGCAGGAGTATAAACAAGCAAGTGGTATAACATATAGTAAGATATTCTAACATTTCTACCATCAATCGCAACATGTGAATATAGAGTTATAACAGAAAGTAACTCAACTTATGGATGCCCATACAAGCATATAAGTTGAGGATCGTTTAGTAGTAAATAACTCATCGTATAGGAGTGCCCATACAAACTTATACGATGAGGGTCTCGTGTATATAATGTGGTGCAATGTTATGTATGCGATGCAATGACACACCCATGATCACACACATGCAGTTGCTATGTCGACACAGACTAGTAGTTCCCACTTTTTGAGCAGGTAGATAACCTCTCAGGCGCCGACCGTCGTGGCCAGACGGTGACAGTAGAACGGGCACTTCTACAACTAAGTGGGTATCCACACTACTTCACTTAGGCCTCCGTACACCTCAATGCTAAGAACACAATACCGGAGCCCATGCGTACTACGGCCCAACAGGTTCTCTTGGGTAGATGTGCACCAAGATCCTAGCCCCGAACTGGCCTATGTGTGGTACAGAAGGAGCCTCAGAAATGAGCACGAGGACCAAGCCCAACCGTTCACTTGGCACGGAAGGAGCCTCGGAGAAAGCACAAGGACCAAGCCCAACCGCCCAAAGTCTAACTGTCGACTCCCAACAGTGTGACGATTGGCGAGCTCGTAGACCTGCCACACTATCCTTAACTCAGGATTACGACACCGCATGTCGACTCACACCGTATGCAATTCCACAATACCGTGGAATGGAAGGAATCTCGGAGAAAGCACGAGGTACAAGCCCAACCATCCACCTAACACGGAAGAAGCCTCGGAAATGAGTACGATTACCAAGCCCAACCGTTCAGTTTACTCATCTCAACACCATCCCGACTAGTGACGGCCTACCCCACACATATCACCTTCCACAATGCTACCCGTAGGGAGACGACACTCTAAGCATTGGACTACTAAATTTAATTCTATTAATTCAACATACATATAGCAATATTTTATTCATCTATATGTCATACTGAATGATTTCAACATCATATAACAAAATGCGCATAAATGATAATCTACCAATTTATATCAAGCCATTTCGTTCGATTTAAGCTTGCTTCACAACTCATTATACGAATTTAAATTAACAAACTTCAACCTTCATAACACTACGGTTGTTATCATAAAAGAGTTCGCCCGAACCTCGAATTAGTTTGCAACATTAGTTCCACCGAATCTAAATCCATGTTATACACTACCCAGAAATTTAGGTGCATCAATAATATGGACAAAAAATTCAATCAAAGATTCATGTGGTTAAAGAAATCTGGTGAGTGCGTATAACCCCTTGATGGAGAGGTCTTTCCATCGGCTACAACTTTCATGTTCAGCCTGCAACCCATATCAGACTATAACTCACATGAAATTGGATCCAAAGCATACATTGTACAGAATACAATTCTGTGCGCTTAATCTATAGCCCTTACTTCGATCAGACATTCACGTGGCTACAGGAATTGCCTGGAGACGTGTAACCACTCGTTGGAAATATAATTTCAAGGGCTATAATTTTTGTGTTTAGTCGAAAGCCCAGATCGGAACATTTCTTGCCTAAAAACAGACAAGAAGGTCGCTGCATGCAGAACACAGATTCTGCACGCATCTTGAAGCGAAATGAACAGCATCGATTCATCTTTCTCCTTAAGGCGATTTCCCTCAAATCGCAACCAGAAGTTCCTCCACCATTATTCTCACTCTCACGGCCATTCCTCTTCATGAATCCACCCCCATCATCATTTTGAAGAAGGGAGGTTGAAGATGACTAACCATTAGAACAAAGGTTCTAGCATGGCCCTTCCTAGAGAAATCACCATCTCCCATGTCTAGACTCTCTTGAGTCGACATCTCACCTAAATATCTACAGATTTAGCACCAAGGGAGAGGGGAGGAAGCTCACCTCATTTCCAGCGGTACCACCATTTAGGGCCATGGATCTTGTCATCCTCCTCGGCGGCATCGCTTTTCCCTTGACGGCGGTGGCGCTTCTCCTCCTCCAAAGCTTGCTCCAGAAGTTCCTCTTGCTCCAGAACTTTCCCTCCAGAAAATAGGGCTTGGGAAGAGAATGAGATTGTTAGGGTTTCACTTTTCCTTTTTATACAGAAGTGACACGGGTAGGGACACGCCCGTGTCCTTACCCGTGTCCTGCTTCTGCCTGGCGGATCATCTCCTTACACGGGTACGGACATGCCAGTTTCAGTACCTATGTCCAAGTGACACGGCCGTGACACTTCCCGTGTCAACACTCGTTTTCTATTCAGGACAATTTTCGTCGACCTGGGCTTGAGGTACACGGGTAGGGACACGCTTGTGTCTCCACCCGTATTCTTCACGGGATAATCTGGCTAGTTGCACACGGGTAGAGACACGCCTGTGTCTCTACCCGTGTCCTACACGGGACGATCTGGTTGAATGCACACGGGTAGAGACACGCCCGTGTCTCTACCCATATCCTTCTCGGGACCGATCACTCAACGCCATGAACTCACTGCCATGGCACTTAATGCCATGGCACACGGGTAGGGACATGCCCGTGTCTCTACCCGTGTCCTTCTCGGGACAAACCACTCAACGCCATTCTAAAATCACCCAGCAGCATAGCCACTCAACGCCACTGAACACGGGTAGGTACACGCCAGTGTCCCTACCCGTGTCATGCTCAACACAAGTTTTTAGCTTGTTTCCTTTTTCCCCTCGAGTGCACACTTGATCACTTGCACCCCTTTGAGCCTACACCAGCTCTCCTGACACCAAAAACACGCAAAAGGGGCCTAGCACGAATGGGAATGTTACAAATCCTATAAAAAAATAAAAGATTTTGTCCCCGAAATCAGGCTAAGGCTATTGGGAGTGAAGCATTCAGAAAATAGAATATGCTTTTAAATAAAATTACCTGGGGCAAATAACTTCGGGTAGCGTCTTTGCATCAAATTCATTGGCTCCCAAGTGAATTCCTCTTTCCCATGATTAGACCATAGCACCATTACCAAGGGAACACTTTTGCGGCGCAAGGTTATTATCTCGTTGTCTACGATCCGCACCGGCTCCAGTTGCACAGATCTATCACACGCCACAGCACCATCAGTTGTGGGGATGTATTGATCGGGCCGCAAAAGCGCCTTTTGAAGCGACGACACATGAAACACGTTGTGGAGATTCTCCAGCTCCGACGGTAAATCCAACCGATAAGCCAAAGGACCAATCTTTTCCAATATGACATAGGGCCCTACATACCTTGGGCTGAGCTTCCTCACACCGTGCACCCGTGACACTCCATGCATCGGCCAGATTTTCAGAAACACCCTATCAGCCACTTGAAATTCCACCAGACGATGCCTTGCATTATAATACTTCGCCTGCCGACTTTGAGCCTCTAACATGTGATCATGTATCAGCCTAACCATCGCATCAGTGTCATCTATATACTCCACTCCCAAATTCTTTGGGTATTCATCTTGCACCCAAGATAAGGGGGTTCTACACCTCCTTCCATAAAGGGCTTCATGGGGTTCCATGTCGATGCTCGCCTGATGGCTGCTATTGTAGGAGAATTCCACCATGGTTAGGAGCCTTTCCACGGCTCTCCCCTATCCAACACACATAATCTCAACAGATCCTCCAATGTCCGGATGGTCCGCTCAGAATGCCCGTCCGTCTAAGGATGAAATGCGGTGCTGAAGGTAAGGCGCGAGCCCAAATACGCTTGTACCGCCTTCCACTCCTTCAAGGTAAAGCAACCATCACGGTCAGAAATTATCATCTTAGGCACGCCATGATATCGTACAAACTGCTCCACAAAGAGGCGTACCAAGACATCCACGTGAGCCTCCTTCTTCATAGGGATAAACCGGGATACTTTCGTCAATCGATCAACGATCACCCATACTAAATCATTCCCTGAGCGTGAGTGAGGTAGCCCATGTATGAAGTCCATGGAAATATCCTCGAACTTCCACTCGAGGATGGGCAATGACTGTAATAAGCCATCAGGACTCCTGCACTCCGCCTTCACCCTTTTACAGGCTTCACAATGTGTAACAAAATATCATACATCCTTCTTCATTCCCATCCAACACATGGTCTTCCGTAAGCCGGCGTACATCTTTGCAATTCCCGGGTGCACTGAATATTAAGCGCAATGTGCCTCTCTCAAGATATCCTCCCGGATTTTACCGCCTTTGGGAATGTAGAGCAGGCCGCGAAAATAAACGAGGTCGTCTTTTTGTGTGTATTCGTCAGTAGTCCCGTCTTCAATTGACTTGATTGTCGGGGCCAGAGCCGCATCCACTTCTTGCTCTACCCGGATCCGGTACCGAATATCACAAACTATGCTCATGCTGGCCAAGTACTCTGTATATTCCGCCAAAGGAGCCTTAAATATCAAAGTAATATCCATCTCCTCAATCATCCGAGCCAACTCCATACTCATCAACCGAGACTCTGGGCTCAAGTCGGGTATGTTTCTACTCAACGCATCGACTACAGTGTTCGCTTTTCCTGGGTGGTAATTCAAGGTGAACTCATAGTCGCATAGAAATTATAACCACCGCCATTATCTTAAGTTCAACTCCTTCTGAGTATGAACGTACTTCAAGTTTTTGTGGTCTGAAAAGATCTCGTAGTGGACGCCGTATAAATAATGCCCCCAAACCTTCAAGGCGAACACCACTGCTCCTAGCTCCAAATCATGAACAGGGTAATTGATTTCATGCTTCTTCAATTATCTTGACGCATAAGCAATCATGTGCCCATGCTGCATCAATACCGCTCCCATCCATTGATATGACGCATCCGTGTAAACTTGGAATCCTTCCTTCCCAAACGGAAGGACAAGGATGGAGGCGGAGGGAAGTCTATCCTTCAACTCTTGGAACACCACTTCACATTGGGGCGTCCACTCAAATGGCACTCCTTTCTTCGTCAAAGAGGTAAGTGGGAGGGCAATCTTGGAGAATCCTTTTACGAACTTGCGGTAGTACCCGGCAAGTCCAATAAAACTCCTCACATCGGCCGCCGACTTCAACGGTGACCATTCCTTCACGGAACGTACCTAGGCCGGATCCACTGCTAATCCTGTTCCACTGATCACGTGCCCCAAGAAAGCAACACTCTTAAGCCAGAATTCACATTTGCTGAATTTGGCGAACAAGGCGTGCTCCTTCAATTTTTTCAACACCAAGGCCAGGTGCTCGCCATGCTCCTCCTCCGTCCTTGAGTAGACTAGGATGTCATCGATGAACACAATGACGAAGATGTCCAAGTAGGGCTCGAATACCTTGTTCATCAGGCTCATGAAAGCCGAAGGGGCATTTGTGAGCCCAAATGGCATTACGCTGAACTCGTACAACCCATATCTTGAACAAAAGGTTGTTTTCTGGATGTCCCCTTCTTGTATTCTCAACTGATAATACACTGAGCGCAAGTCAAACTTAGAAAACCAATGTGCTCCCACTTGTTGATTGAACAACTCGTCGATCCGAGGTAGTGGGTAAGTGTTCTGCACCATCAATCGATTGAGTTCCTGATAGTCTATGCACAAACGTAGGGTTCCGTCCTTCTTTTTCACGAACAATACAGGGGCTCCCCAGGGTGACGACCTGGGGCGAACAAACCCGGACTCCACAAGTTCTTATAGTTGAACTCTAAACTCTGCGAGTTCTTTTGGGGTCATTTGGTAAGGGGCCTTGGATACAGGCTTGGCACCCGGTACTAGATTAATTTGAAATTCAACGTCTCTGTGTGGGGGTAATCCGGGCAGTTTCTCAGGAAATACCTCGGGAAAGTCCCGCACCACCCGTACGTCTTTTATGTCCAATGCTACTTTCTTCAACTCGAACCAAATCATGAAAACTTCATCCCCCTTCATGTGGGCCTTTACAACTTGAACGGACGATAACGTCAGACGAGGTGCGAAGTTAATACCTTGAAATATGACATCAGAGTCTCCATATCTCAAATAGATCCGCTTCTCCGCGCAGTCAATCCTTGGAAAGTGTCAGTCCAACCATGTCATGCCCAGAATAATGTCGAATTCCGGCATTTTCAAGACAGTGGCAGGCGTATCGAAAGCCCTTCCCTCAATAAGTACCACAAGCTCGCACTTAGAGTTTGTAACCATATCCAAGCCGTCTGGAAGGCGCACAAGTCGGGCTATTCCAGTAAAATATTGCACACCCTCCATGTCCTTAATGAAATCCTCGGACACAAAGGAGTGTGAGGCACCGGTATCGAACAGCGTATAGGTCGTCTTTCCTCCAATTATCACGGTACCTAAGTACCAATAATCAAAACTTATTGCTAGGTAGCTAGTATGTCGTAAGCAACTTAAATTTAACACAGAAAAACATAAAAGCTTATTGTACGTACCTGCAATAATGTTCTGAGGATTCCGTTCTTGCGACATGTCTAGCGCGTACACTTGATCCCGGGCAGGGCCGGGGTTACCTCCTCGCGGTCCTCGTCCTCGACCACGCATGTAACCCTGCCCTCGAGGGGCCGCCGGAGGGAGAGCAAGAGGGGTGTTCCCAAACAATTGAGGGCAATAGCGTCGAATGTGACCCGGTTGGTTGCATTCAAAACACACCAGCCCACGACGTCTCTCGAGTTGCTGAAATTGTTGAGGCTGTGATGGTGGAGGCAACACAGGTGGTTGCGGAACCGGATGCTCCACCCTATAGTTTTGGTGGACACACCCTCCACCTCTTTGATATCCTCTTCCTCCTCTAAAGTCCTGTCTCCTTCTATTGCTCGGGCCAGCTTCCATAATGCCCTCTACAGGTCTCTTACCACTACTCAAGTGTTCGGCCTCCAATCTTTTCGCCATATCGATGATCTACGCCAAGCTAGCATCCACTATAAACAAAAGTGCCTTCCTTAGGAGATCTCGTAGCCCTTTATAGAAACTCTTGGCTTAACCTCTATCATCTAACTCGTATGAATCAGCGAACCTTGCGAGATTTTGAAACTTCCGCTGGTATTCTGTAACCGTCTTCGATCCTTGTTTCAGTAGAAGAAACCTCGCCTCAAGTTCATCTCGAGCGGATGAAGGAATGAAGTGCTCCAAGAAGACACCCGAGAATTTGCTCCAACTTATCTCTGTATAGACTCGACCTTGGAAGGTGGAGCCCATGAGTGACTTCCACCACCTCTTAGCATGTAGCTCCAAGGTGGACACTGCCAATGTCACAACCATGTTGGCTGGACAACGAATACTAGCCAATAACTCCTGTACAGTGTCAAGCCATTCCTCCGTGTGTACGGCTGACTCCATCCCAAGGTAAGTGGGAGGGGAGAGAGCCCAAAAGGTGCTCAGCAAGTTAGAACCCGGGGCCTGTTATAGCACCGGAGGATGTTGTGCCTTAAAAGCATCCAAGATGGCGGTGAGCATCTGCCCCAACTCGGATTGTTGGAACTGAGTGGGTATGGAAGGGGAAGGAGTGCCCCCCAACGGCTCAACATGCACTGGAATCTACATATAGAATGCAAACTTATGGTCAGGTTGGCTAATCTTAAGGTCAAAGTTGGACAAACTTAGTGTGAATTACATATGGGCCTACCACTGCTTCCGCTAAGTCAGTTTGTCCGCAAACTGACTAGTCGAACGAGAGTGGCTCCATTGTTGAATGACTTCTTTAGGTGAGGACCGTGGCAAACTGATACTGAAAGTGTAAAAGTTGTCAACCTAAATCACCTAGAGGGGGGGTGAATAGGTGAATCGTGTGTCTATTTGCGGAATAAAAATTTTAGCGAGCTAGCATAAGAAATCAAGCAACCACAGAAGACAAGAAGATTTATAGTGGTTCCCCAATTTTGGGTACGTCCACTTTACCTCACCGATCTAGCAAATAACTAGACTCGGCTACTCCACTATCTCGGATTGAAAACAATCCTACTCCTCGGAACCAATCTCCTACAAACTCGATCCAAAAGGATCTACACTCGGAAGATAAAACTTCCTACAAACTCGGAGAACAACGCTCCTACACTCGGAGAAAATCTCCTACAATAATAGTAAAGAAATTTTGAAATACAAACAGAATAAACTTTCTCAGATCTGAAAATAGAATATCTGAATCTTCTTCTTGACTTGCGGCTCTTTCAGAAACAGTTGAAGAAGATGAGTAGATCTGATCCGAGAAATCTTTGACAAACTCGATCAAGGAGAAGATGAGAATCCTTGAACAACAAGTCTTCTTGATCGACAACAGAAGAGTCGATCTGATTGTGAGCGGCGACGACGGTTTCAGAGATCTGTATTTAGAAATGGCAGACGGGAATATTTTTGCGAGAACTAAGAGCCGCTCTTTTCAAGAAGGTTATTGTTATGGTTAGGTCTTATTGACAAGACCTTATATAGGATTACTCTTAATGGTTGGAAGAGTCATTAATGACGCCACGTCATCAAAAATCCGGTCGATCTGGACTTAAATAGATTTCAGAAAACTTAAGTCTGCAGTTCTCGAGAAGTAGCATTGGCTCTCGAGAACTGATTGAATTTCTCGAGAACTGAAATGTCTAGAAAGAGCTTAGTTTTCGAGACTTCAAAAACAATACTTCTCGAAAACAACATGGACTTCTCGAGAACTATAGCCTGACTTCTCGAGAACTAAAATGACTTCTCGAGAACTAAGAGATACTTCTCGAGAACTAAGACTTAGAAAAAATTTCTTGACTTTCTGAACTTCCCGAGAACTACTCCGGGACTTCTCGAGAACGAAGAGCCGAACTTCTCGAGAACAAAAATGACTTCTCGAGAACTAAGAGATACTTCTCGAGAACTAAGACTTAGAAAAAATTTCTTGACTTTCTGAACTTCCCGAGAACTACTCTAGGACTTCTCGAGAATGAAGAGCCGAACTTCTCGAGAACAAAAATGACTTCTCTAGAACTAAGAGATACTTCTCGAGAACTAAGACTTAGAAAAAAAAATTCTTGACTGAAACAGCTAAACTTCTCGAGAACTAAACTCCCGTTTCTTGAGAACTTCTAACTCTACTTCTCGAGAGCTGAAAGACTTCTCGAGAAGTGGACTTAGAGAATTTTCAACTTTTTAGAAAGAAACTATTTCTTCTCTTCAAGGCTCCAATCTTCATTCCAAGGTCCAAGTATTAAAATATGAAGTGTATCCTAATAGAGAGGCTACATATGAGTCAACACCTTGGATCACACAGTGAGGCATTACACTGTATGGTCCTGTGTTCATGACCCACTATAGACTGACATTGTTCTACACTTAGTAATGATGATCTGCAAACACAACATAAACAAGATGTCAAATATAACTTAATTCATCTTAGTTCAAGGGTGACTTCATGCAAATCTGGGTTATTGTGAATACAATGCCCAACAATCTCCCCCTATTTGTAGAAGTCAGGACCCTCTATACTAAGGTGAATTACGACAATTAAGAGAAAGCTGGAAATGAAAAATTAAGCTAAAGAAGAAAGAGATTAATTAAACACAATTAGGCAAAAACTGGAAATTGTATATAAGTAATGTTTTAGATTTCTTAATCAACATCCATTTCAACAAAATTCTCAAGAATAGCTAATCAAAAGTACATCCATTGCTCTAGGGTTGTCTGTCTTGCTTTTCCTGCTGCCTTCTCTAATAGCTGAAAGGTTTGGGATAATACCTTGGGGGCTTTGGAGGAGCTTTAGGATTATTCTTTCCATATTCCTTATCATATATCCTCCTTTTGGTCATGGACTTTTCATATAATTCCCACTCAGCAAAGCTGTAGTGAAGATTTCTATCCTCATTATAGTCCAATACCAACTTTAGAGTGTCAAGAATTAAACTCTTAGAAGTGTGGCTCCAAACTTCAGCAAATTCTTTGGCTTTCCTTTTATCTGAATCAACTTTGGGAATGCTTCTGCTGGCAGATTGCCCTTCTCCATATTTCCTCTTCTTAGAAGTGTTGATCTCTGGTAAATCCTGAGGAGTAATGGCATCTCATACCTGGTCATAAGAGGCTGGAGGAGGAGCTTGATCTTCTGGCCTAGGAGAGAAGCAAGGCATTTGTGGTTGTTGCATTTGAACTAGCACCTGACTGGTTTTTCCTTCAGTAAGAGGATTCAGATGATGAGGAATGATGTTGGGATCAGCCTGAAAATCAGGAAAGATCTGGTTGTGCATCCAAACTGTGGTGTCATAAGTATAGAACTTCACTGACTGGATTTGAGCTAAAACATTCTTATTGATTTCAGAAATTTTCTCAGCCCAAAGAGTGTTTGCTTCTGTAGAAAACTTATCCACAAGTTTGATTACATGTTCTTTCATTAACCTCTCCCCCTTTCTGAATTCTACAAGCAGTTTTTCTATGGCTTCTTCCTTGAAAGTACCAACTTCCTCACAAATCTTCATCACATATTTTTCAGCATTCTTTTCTAATTGAATCTGATTATTTACTAGAGTCAGAGATTGTTCCATGATTGTACCAACACTAGTAATAGTGTGATCAATGTCTTTGCAATCAATCTGAAATAGGTTCTTGAGAGAGTCAGTGTTGTGCTAGATCTCAATAAATCCTCGACTCATTTGAGTTTCTAAGGCAGTCACCTGGTCTTGCAACACTTTCAGAGAATCATCAAAGTGTTTCCTTTGATCAGAGAGCATCTGGCCTATCTGGATAAGAAGATCTGAGTTGGACGAAGTAGTAGCAGTAGCAACAACAATAGAAGGGGTAGTGACAGAGGCAGAAGCAGTAACACTAGCAGGAGGAGGGGCTTTCCATGGAGGTATCTCTTCAAGAATCACTGAGCTTACATCTCTGGTAGTATGAATAAAGGTAGTATCAGCCTGATCAATGAAGGTGGGGATGGAGAAGTCTAGCTTCCTCAAGGGAATATCAGCAGGTTCAGGAGATATTCTGTCTTCATCAGAAAGAAGAATAGGGTCAGGGTTATCTTTCTTTGCAGAAGGGGAAAGAGCTGGAGGAAATTCTTGTGATCTGATAGGAGAGGGAGAGGGAGCTGGAGAAGAATCTTTTGGATGTTCTTCAGTTGGTTCCTTGAAGATGGGAGGAACATCTGATGAGAGTTCTTCCACCATTCTGTCAATGGCTTCTACAGTGTTTTGGAGGGTTTCTAGGACTTGAGCATCTAGAAGGGTATCTTCTGGAGAGGGTGCCACTGGGGACTTTTCTGGAGGGCTGGCAAGACTCTTGATTGGAGATCTGCTGGCTGATCTTGCTGGAGAGGGAGGAGGAGATCTTACAACAGAAATAGAGGCTGCAGGCTCCTCCTGAGTTACTGCACCAGATGGTTTAACAACATGATGATAGGAGGGAGATGGGGTCCTGTCCTCAGAAGCAGAAGCTGCAATTTCTTTAGCTACCTGCTTTGGGTTTTTCAACTTGAGTCCCCATCTCTGGATGGAAGCCAATGAGATCTTTTTCAAGTGGTGGACTGGAGTACCTTTGGAAAGCTTGAAAGTAACTGGATCAATCTCACTCAGCAATAAGGAGATTATCCTAGCAAATTTGGGTTTCTGAATGCTGCCCCTGATCATCTCAAATACCATCATGCCAAATTGAAATTTCTTTCTACAGACCACAGCTGTCATTACTCCAAAGAGATCATGTGGAATTAAACTAACCGACCCTATTTTGCATCACAAGATTTTTCCAATAATGTCTGCCAAAAGTTTTCCTACATCATTGAGAAGGTTTCTCCTTAGGGAGAGGTATTCCTCAGGAACTCCACAGAAGGAGTAAGTCCTGTCATAGTCTTCCAGAATTAGGTCATCTTCTTCATCTATAATGGGCATCTTCAAAAGCTTTGAAACTTAATGCTTATCTAGCTTGATTTTGATCCCTTTTACCTTAGTCTTCAAAATCGTACCATTCCTCCTCACTTTTGCATTTCTGAAAAATTCTTTGACATCTGGAAAGACAATCCTGACGGGCTCTGATAGAACAAACATCAGTCCAGCCGTGTCCAGAAGAAGAAGTAAGTTCTGGAAATCATCTGAAATGTCTGCAAGTCCTTTGACAACTAGTTCGCTGCCGATCCCGATCTTGGAACTGTGCGCCATGGACGCTGTTGGCGGCGACGGACAGAGTGCGGGGTGAAGGCTGCAATGACTCTGTCTGTAGGCGGAAGGAGAAGAGTTTTCGAGAACAGAAGTTTTGAAATGTCAGTTGATTTAGGATTTCTAAAGTGTTATATATATATATAAATCCAGTAATGCCAATTAAGTTTCTAATTAATCTAGGATTAGGGCTGAACTCATCGATTTTCGAAATAGAGGAGATAATTTAGAAGTAGAAAAGGCAGAGAGCATTTCCCGAGAGGTTAGGTAAGTTCTCGAGAACTGCCAGGGGACTTCTCGAGAAGTAATATATTTGTTCTCGAGAAGTAGACAGTTCAAAATTCTATACTTTTCGAAAGGTAATATATTTCTCAAGAGACAATTCAAAGTTCTCGAGAACTGACAAAACTTTTCGAGAGACAAGTTTATGAGAAGGAGTCTGAGTTTTCGAGAGGGTCTGAGTTTTCGAGAAGTAATATATTACTTTTCGAGAAGTAGACAGAGTTTTCGAGATCTACCTTTCTCTTGAGAAATTTGTGACCTGTTTGAAGTTTCCTCGATTCTTGAGCTTTAAACTGATCTCTCGTGACTTATCCTTCTTTGTTCAGCATCCCAAGTTTAGTTTTGAAGAAATTGAACTTGGTCTCGTCCAGCGGCTTCGTGAAAATATCTGCAACTTGCCGATCTGTTGGCACGTACTGCAGGTCTACATCCCTTTGCTCCACGTGCTCCCGAATGAAGTGATATCTTAGCTCAATGTGCTTTGTCTTGCTGTGCGAGACTGGGTTGTTTGCGATTACGATTGCGCTGGAAGATTCGCAGAACAATGAAATGTCTTTGATCTTCATATTGTAATCCTCTAGCTGGTTCTTTAGCCAAAGCAACTGTGCACAACAACTACCGGCAGAAATGTATTCTGACTCGGCTATTGAGATTGTGACACAGTTTTGCTTTTTGCTGCTCCATGAAATAAGCCTCCTTCCAAGGAACTGACATGTCCCGGAAGTGCTTTCCCTGTCATCTTTTCTACCTGCGAAGTTTGCATCTGAGAAACTAATTAGATCGTTGTCATTACTTCTTGGGTACCATAAGCAAAGATATGGTGTACCTTTAATGTATCTCAAGATACGCTTTGCAGCAGCATAGTGAGATTCCTTACAGTTCACTTGAAATCTAGCGCAGACACATGTGGAGAACATTATGTCTGGTCTACTAGCAGTAAGGTAGAGCAAGGATCCAACTATGCTTCTGTATTTGGTTTCATCAAAAGGTTCCCTTTCTCGTCCTTGTCCAGAGACATAGCTGAGGCCATTGGAGTCCTCATAGAGGTTGCACTCTCCATTCCGAATTTCTTAATCAACTCCTTGGTGAACTTCGTCTGTGAGATGAAAATTCCATCTTCAGATTTTTTCACCTGAAGTCCTAAGAAATACTTCAGCTCTCCCATACTACTCATTTCAAACTTCCCTTGCATAAGTTTGGAGAACTTTTTGCAGAGGTTGTCGTCTGTAGAGCCAAAAATAATGTCATCGACATAGATTTGCACTAGCAAAATCTTGCCTTTAATTTCCCTAATAAATAATATCTTATCTATCTTTCCCCTTGTGAACTTGTTCTCGAGGAGAAAGGTAGATATCATTTCGTACCAAGCTCGAGGAGCTTGTTTCAAACCGTACAGCGCTTTAGATAATAAATACACGTACTCGGGTAAGATAGAATCAACAAAACCTGGGGGCTGTTCCACATACACCTCTTCCTTTATGTCGCCATTTAGGAAGGCGGACTTCACGTCCATTTGGTAGACTGTGAAGCCCTTTAGTGTTGTATAAGTCAGGAACAGTCTAATGGCCTCCAGCCTTGCAACTGGTGCGTAGGTTTGATCGAAGTCGATCCCTTCTTCTTGACGATATCCTTTGGCGATGAGTCTGGCCTTGTTCTTTATGATAGTTCCATCCTCGTCCAACTTGTTCCGGTAGACTCATTTCGTTCCGATAACATTTTTACCTTCGGGTCATGGAACAAGCGTCCAAACTTTGCAGCGCTTGAACTGATTCAGTTCTTCTTCCATGGCCAAGATCCACGATGCGTCTGAGTTTGCTTCCTCAAACTTCTTTGGTTCAACCTGCAAGAGAAAACTTAGATAGAGATTCTCGTTAGTTGTACCTCGACGAGTTCTGACACCATCCCGGGGATCTCCTATGATTTGGTCCATCGGGTGATCCTTCATATGTCTGAGCTCTAGATTCCTCGCATCTTGGACTTCTTCAACCACTGGAGTGATTTCATCAACTTGGAAAGTATTTTCATCTTGATCCTCTACCTCTACAATAGGGGTTGGAGAGGTGATCTTGATGAACTTTTCATCTTTACCTTCAGTCGATTCGTCCAAGCTGATCTCTTTAAGCCTTGTACCTGCATCTTCAACAAGCGCACTAGATGATTTTCTTTGCAGCAAGCTCGTCTCATCAAATACAATATGTATGGATTCCTCTACAACCAGAGTTTTTCTATTGAAAATCCTATATGCCTTACTATAGCTACTATATCCTACAAAAATACCTTCAAAACTTTCTCACTAAACTTGGTAGTATGATACTTACCATTATTAAGTACGAAGTATTTGCAGCCAAAAATTCTAAAATATGAAAATGTTGGTTTCCTGCCTTTTAGAAGTTCATAAGGTATCTTATCATGATTCTTGTTTATGAGGGCTCGATTTTGCACGTGGCAAGCAGTGTTGACGGCTTCAGCCCAGAAGTACTCTGGTAGTGAAGCATCACTCAACATGGTCCTGCAGGCCTCTATGAGTGTTCTATTCCTTCTCTCAGCTACTCCATTTTGCTGTGGAGTTCGGGGAGAGGAAAACTCATGAAAGATACCCAGGCTTTCACAAAATTCTGTCATGGCCCCAGATTTGAACTCCGTTCCATTGTCACTTCTGATTTTGACTACGGAACAGTTGTATTCATTCTGGACCTACCTGACAAAATTTGTAAAAATATCAAAGGTATCTGACTTGTGTTTCAGAAAGAACACCCACGCAAAGCACGAGTAGTCATCAACAATTACAAACGTATAATCCTTACCTCCTAAACTTCTAACTTGCAGTGGACCGAACAAGTCCATATGAAGTAGGTGTAAGCACCTATTAGAGTTTTTGCCTATAATGTTTTTAAAGGTAACTCTTGTTTGCTTGCCTTTTATGCATGCATGACAAGGTCTCTCTTTGACGTGCTTGACATTATAGGCATCACGTACTAAGTTCTGGGAGAACAATTTATTAATAGTTTTAAAATTAATATGTGCTAGCCTCTTGTGTCATTGGTCACCAAGAGACGCACTATCTTTTGCCAAAAGACACACTGGTGTAGAAGAGTCTATACAAATGAAATTTAAACAAAATATGTTCCTGCTTCGAGTGTCTGATAGAATTGTTTCCATTTTGTCTACAGACTTTATCAAGCACTTGTCAGCGTGGAACTCAACTATGTATCCTTTGTCACACAGTTGACTTATGCTTATAAGATTGTGTTCCAATCCCTCCACATAAGCTACATCCGAAAAGTATACACTACCGTTAGTGATCATACCTGTAACACCCCAAAAATCTCAAAAATGGATTTGAGGTGCAGGCTGTTTGACACGGCCTGGGACACGGGCGTGTCCCAGGGCGTGTCAGGGGTACACGGCCTGGGACACGGGCGTGTCCCAGGGCGTGTCACTCAATAAATAGGCGATTTGAGTCAGAGAAGGACACGGCCTGGAACCAAGCCTTAAACACGGCCGTGTCAGATTTGACACGGGCGTGTCCGAGGGCGTGTGCCTACCCGTGTACTAGTTTTGGAGCTCGTTGAGTACCGTATAACAGGGTGACACGGGCGTGTCACATGACTGACACGGGCGTGTCAGGTTCGACACGGGCGTGTCGATGCCCGTGTTCTGGTAGATTTCAGTCGGTGCGAGTGCCGCGTGTGTCGCTTAAGGGTACACGGCCTGTGACACGGGCGTGTCACAGGCCGTGTCAGCCAAAAAAGTGTAATTTTGGGAAAATCGTGGCCATTCCTTTTCTCTATTTGGATCCAAGGGCTCAGGTGATTCCTTGGTGGATTAAAACACTAGAAGAGCTCATTCTTCATTTGGCTAAGTGAAGAGAGAAAGAGAGAGGAGGAAGAAGAAGGGGGAGGAGATCAAGCCACCGGCGGAGCTCCCGTGGTCCGATTCGAGATCCGAGGCCAGCGCTGTGAAGGCAAAGCTGCTGCGGTGCTTTCTCACCGGCTAGATTTTGATGGCTCCCAAGAGATCGACAAGGGTAACGATCTCCCTTCTTGGACATGTGAAGTCCTTCGTTTCTGCATTGCATAGGGAAAACCCTTCCTCGCGAGTGTGCGGTGGGTTATGGCATCCCTTGGGGTATATATGTGAAGTCCCCCTTGTTAGAGTTCGGAATTGGAGTACGGATATAGGCATGCTGTGTGAAGCCCATCTGGACATGTAGGTCTGGATTGGTGATGCTTGTTTGCATATCGGAGAAGACTCCGTGGTTATGGCTTGTATGTCTTGTGCCTACCTGTTGCTTGGCGCACCAGGAAGGACTGGATGAAGTCCAAGAAATGAAGAGGGTTGGATGTAACTCTTGTGGCCGTGCGTTGCCACTTTGTGTGCGGTTGAGCCGTTGGGCTGCAACTCGATGAAAAGGCAGATTGCCGAACAGGAAAGGTGAAACCGACCCGCGCCTATAAATTGTCATGGATACTTCCATATTCGAGGTGGCACGGCGACTTGAGCAACGGGGGGTGGCTGATCCGTACCTGCGTTATGTCCGTCCGACTGGTAAGCCTAGTTATAGGTTTCGTTGGAGCGCATAATGAGAGTCTTAGGCCCGCGCGCCAAAAAGACTAGAATGCTCAATACCGTGTAAACGGTGGTGTTGACCCTGGTTTTCCGGTGCACCAAGAATGTGCCCTGAGTGCACGGACTGTCGGGCCGTGTGGCCGACGGTTGTGATGGCTTGAGTGTGCCTGCGAGCACATATTTGCTATTGTTGATACCATGCTGTGCAGGGAAGGAATGCTACTGCCCCGAGAAAGGGGTAGGATTGTTATAATTGGGTCAGCTGAATGCTGACCGTTGCCTTGTTTGCCACCATATGGGTGGTGTGTCCCGTTGCAGGTGCTGGAGAGCCAAGTGGTACATGAAGGGCTGAAGCCCTTGCTGCTGTTGCTGCTGCTGCTGCGGCTGGCCCTTGAAGGCTATGCGAATTGTTTTGTTTGTTTTGCTTTTACTCATGTATGGCCGGCCTGCGCACCGATGTTTGTAATCCATACGATGTGGAAAGAGGAACTGTAAGGCCTTAAGGACAAACCCTGAGCTTTTGTTGTACATTCCGTGGCTGTATATATAACTGTGGTTTATATATTGGACATTCCTGGTTGAGTTCAATTTACAACTTAAAGCTTCCACTAGCATGCTCTGAGTTAGGATACGTGTATGGTTTGGTATTACTCTGTGACCTCACCGTCTGTTTGTGGCATATAGTGTGGTGCCCCGGCCGGACCTTCTACTATACGTCACGTAACGGATGGGGTCGTTACATTTTGGTATCAGCTTTTGTCGGTCTTCCTCTTTCGAATTCGTGGTCGAATTCTTTTGTGGGGTGGCGAGCACGTGTTTGTGCAACCTGCTGTAACGCTAATGAACTCTGGAATGTCCACTAAGGAATGTACATAATCTTGTTTGAGGAATCTGCGCGTTCCTTTTCTGTTGTTTTGCTTGCATGCGACCGCTAATGTGTGTCTTGTCCACCTATAGGCGACGCGTAGTGGTGCTGGGCTGTCTGAGCCCCAGCGCTCTGATGAGAGTGCGGCACCAGCTGAGGTGCCAACACCTCCTCCATCTACGGAAACTGTTTGATTAGTTGCTGAGACTCTATTTGCCATGATTCAGCCGACCGGGCAAGCGCAGCCGGCAGTAGTGCCAGTTCGTGTTGATGTAAGGCCCGAGCAGGTTGAGGCTGTCGATCCACGAGCAGCTGAACGACAGTTGAAGCAATTCATGAGCTTCAGTCCGCCTACGTTTACGGGACTGGGATCCCCAACGCAGGCAGAGGACTGGTTATCGCGTGTCAAGCGGATAATGACAGCGATCAGGGCGGAGGAAACTCTAAAGGTCACCTTGGCCACCTTCATGCTTGAAGCAGAGGCGCGGTTGTGGTGGGACGAGGTTGAGGTACACCATTTAGCGGGCAGGCAATTAACGCAAGTTTCGATTGAGGAGTTCTCTCGAATATTTCTGGCAAAACATGTCCCAGCGGCGCAACGCATTGCCATGGAAAATGAGTTCCAACGGTTAAAGCAAGGAGAAGATAGCGTGGATACCTACCTGCATGAGTTTACCAGGTTGGGACGGTATGCGGGAACAATCTTCGCGGATGACCAAAGGAAAACGAATAGGTTCTATGAAGGATTGCGGGATGAGTTGAGGTTCCTGCTTTCGAGTTCAGTGAACCAAGGGTTTCAGGCGTTGGTTGATACTGCGTGTGCGTTGGAGAAGGACATGAGGCGGGTGCAAGGGAACAAGGGCTTGGTTGCATCAAAGCCAGAGTTTCAAGCACCTCGCCCTAGCAAATCATTCTACCAGAAGAAAGGGGGCAAGAGGTCTAAGCCGTCTGGGCAAGTATCTTCGACTGTTGTGTCGGGAGCGACGTCAAGGCCGGAGTCTCATACATGCTTTACTTGTGGCCGGGTGGGGCATATAGCCCGTGATTGTCGGGTTGTTCAGCCCAAAGGGGAAAAGAAGATGGGTGCGTCTTACGCTGAGAAGGGCAAAGCGGTGGTTGATTCCTCTGCGTCCCAGGCACAGCCCCAAGTTTATCACCTTGGTCAGCAGGAGGCGATTAAGCAAAGTGACGTCGTCACAGGTACGAGTTAATATAGCTTACTTGCTTAAGTGCTATTGCCTTTTGTTATATAGCTTGTGCATGATATGTGTGCTGTAGGCTTTGTCCTGATTCGGAATCGTCCGGCGAGAGCCCTGTTTGATACGGGTGCTTCGCATTCTTTTCTATCTGAGGACTTCGTATCTCGAATTGGGGTGTCGAGTCATGTGACGGTTGATAGTACAAGGGTGCTATTGCCGAATGGCTGTGTGATGCTTGCGGTTAGGGCTTGCGATGTGGATGTTCGAATAGGAAGTCGGGATTTCGGTTTGAGTGCAGTTGTGCTACCGTTATCGGAGTTTGATGTGATCTTTGGCATGGACTGGCTCTCGGAGCAGCGTGCCTTTATTGATTGTAACTCCAAGGAGATCACACTGGGCCAGAATACCGGACTTGTGACGAAGTTCGCTGGTATGCGAGGAGTTGGCGGGACTTTGTTGTCTGCGCTCCAAGTCGTCAATGCTGTTCGGAAGGGCGCGGAGTTATTCTTCACGCTAATTCAAGCTGTTGAGCCAAAGGCCAGTATCGGTGAAGTTTTGGTTGTGTCAGAGTTTGCCGATGTGTTTCCTAAAGATCTTCCTGGGTTACCACCCCAGCGGGAGATTGACTTCTCTATTGAGTTGGTGCCAGGTGCTAAACCTGTGGCCCGCTCACCATATCGCATCGCGCCAAAAGAGATGGCTGAATTGAAAGTCCAATTGCAAGAGTTGTTGGAGCAGGGATACATACGCCCAAGTATGTCACCTTGGAGCGCGCCTGTTCTATTTGTGAAAAAGAAAGACGGTAGTTTGCGGTTATGTATTGACTACCGCGAATTGAATAAGCTGACGGAGAAAAACAAATATCCGATTCCACGGATTGATGACCTATTTGATCAGCTGGCAGGATCAACGGTCTATTCCAAGTTGGATTTGAAATCGGGATATTATCAGTTGAGGATTCGGGAAGGTGACATTCCCAAGACGGCGTTTGGAACACGCTACGGTCATTATGAGTTCACGGTAATGCCGTTTGGCTTATGTAATGCGCCTTCGGTATTTATGGATCTAATGCACCGAACGTTTCGAGAGTACTTGGATTTGTTCGTGATTGTGTTTACCGATGACATCTTAGTATACTCTCAGTCGGAAGAGGATCATGCAAACCATTTGCGGTTGGTCTTGCATACCCTGCGGAGGAATAAGCTTTATGCCAAGTTCTCAAAGTGTGAGTTCTGGCTCTCTTCAGTCGCCTTTTTAGGCCATGTGGTAAGTGGAGAAGGTATCGCGGTGGATCCGTTGAAGATAAGTGCCATTCGAGATTGGTCAGTGATGTCTTCAGTGGCCGAAGTCAGGAGCTTCCTTGGGCTTGCGGGCTACTATAGACGGTTTGTGGAAAACTTCTCACGGATTGCTTTACCTCTGACCACGCTGACGAGAAAGGATCAAAGGTTCATTTGGATGCCGGAGTGCGCGCGTGCTTTTGAAGACCTGAAGAGTCGTTTGACCACGGCGCCTGTGTTGACATCGCCATGTGGTACAGATGGCTATGAGATCTATAGTGATGCTTCCGGGAGCGGCTTAGGCTGCGTTCTTCTGCAGTTTGGTAAAGTGATTGCTTATGGCTCGCGTTAGTTGAAAGTGCATGAGCGGAATTATCCCGTCCATGATTTGGAGTTGGGGGCGGTAATCTTTGCGCTCAAGTTGTGGCGGCACTATCTTTATGGCGTGAAAGTGGATATCTATACAGATCACAAAAGCTTAAAGTACTTGTTGGATCAGAAGGATCTGAATATGCGACAACGAAGATGGATGGAGTTCCTTGGGGAGTACACCTTCGAGATTCACTATACTCCCGGGAAGGGAAATGTGGTCGCTGATGCTTTGAGTCAGACTCCGGTACGGGCAAGCTGGTTGCAGAGGCATGATCAGCGTTTGATCCAGGACTTGGAAGCATTGGAGATATCGTGCGTTGACAAGGGTTCGTCGACAGATGCATGCTTGAACTGGACGGAGGTTCAATATGACCTTACGGATAGAGTTCGGCGAGCAACGGAGCTTGATGAAAGTCTCCAGCGCTATGCAAAAGATGGGCCGGATGACCAATTCTCTTGGGATAACAGTTTGTTACGAAGAAATGGTCGAGTGTGCGTCCCGAGTGTGGGTAAATTGAGGGAAGAGTTGATGTACGAAGCTCACTTTGCAAAGTACTCAGTTCACCTAGGAAGCACAAAGATGTACAGAGATCTGAAAAAGCTGTTCTGGTGGCCCGGACTAAAGAAAGATGTCGCACGGTATGTGGCTGAATGCAATACCTGTGCGTTGGTGAAAGCAGAATGCCCGAAGCCTGGCGGTATCCTGAAGTCGTTACCCATTCCGGAGTGGAAGTTCGATGACATTTCGATGGATTTCGTGCACGGGTTGCCGAGATCTCAACGCGGTCATGATTCAATCTGGGTGATTGTGGACCGGTTGACAAAAGTGGCGCACTTCCTTCCAAACAAAAGGGACGATTCAGTGGAAACCTTGGCCAAGCTTTATGTGGAGCAGATTGTTCGACTGCACGGTGTTCCCCGGAGCATCGTCAGTGACCGTGATGGGCGATTCACATCGAATGATTGGCGGTTAGTTCATCAAATGTTGGGTACAAAATTAGCGTTTAGTACGGCCTTTCATCCCCAAACGGATGGCCAGACTAAACGAACCAACAGGACGATGGAGGACATGCTCCGCATGTGCGCCCTAGACTTTGGTAAGAGATGGGAAGATTATATTTTTCTTGTCGAATTTGCCTATAATAATAGCTACCAAGCGAGCATCGGTATGGCACCGTTTGAAGCTTTGTATGGTCGTAAATGCCGTACACCGTTAGCTTGGGCAGAAGCAGGCGAATCTAAGCTGAGTGGGAAAAAGGAAGTCGAAGAAGCTACCTCGCTTATATGCTCTATTCGGGAGAGGCTATTGATAGCCCAATATCGTCAAGCAAAGTACTACAATGCCAAACACCGAAACGTGGAGTTCGCGGTGGGTGATTGGGTATATTTGAAGATCAAACCCTTCAAAGGAGTGTCCAGGATTCGGCGTTTGACAAAGCTAAGTCTGAGGTATCTTGGTCCATTTGAGGTGGTGGAGCGAGTTGGGGAAGCTGCTTATCGACTAGCACTTTCAGCAGACTTGGGTGGATTACATGATGTATTTCACATCTCAGTACTTCGTAAGGCTGTTAAGGATCCAGCTCAAGTAGTGGAGAATGATCGGGTACCGGTCGAGTATGGGCTAACGACGAGGGTTCGACCCATTCGGATCGAAGATCGAGCCGAGAAACAGTTGCGGAACAAAGTGATCGGGATGGTCAAGGTCCGATGGGACAATTATGGCCGTGAAGAGCTAACATGGGAGCGAGAGCAGACCATGCGAGCTGAATTTCCCGAGCTGTTTGTATGAACTGTAGACCGTGTACCTTTTATTATAACAGAGTTATCAAGTTATAGCATTGTATGTTCTGTTTCCTTGCTGTGTCAAATTTCGGGACGAAATTTATTGTAAGGAGGGGAGGGTTGTAACACCCCAAAAATCTCAAAAATGGATTTGAGGTGCAGGCTGTTTGACACGGCCTGGGACACGGGCGTGTCCCAGGGCATGTCAGGGGTACACGGCCTGGGACACGGGCGTGTCCCAGGGCGTGTCACTCAATAAATAGGCGATTTGAGTCAGAGAAGGACACGGACCGGAACCAAGCCTTGAACACGGCCATGTCAGATTTGACACGGGCGTGTCCGAGGGCGTGTGCCTACCCGTGTACTGGTTTTGGAGCTCGTTGAGTACCGTGTAACAGGGTGATACGGGCGTGTCACATGACTGACACGGGCATGTCAGGTTCGACACAGGCGTGTGGATGCCCGTGTTCTGGTAGATTTCAGTCGGTGCGAGTGCCGCGTGTGACGCTTAAGGGTACACGGCCTGTGACACGGGCGTGTCACAGGCCGTGTCAGCCAAAAAAGTGTAATTTTGGGAAAATCGTGGCCATTCCTTTTCTTTATTTGGATCCAAGGGCTCAGGTGATTCCTTGCTGGATTAAAACACCAGAAGAGCTCATTCTTCATTTGGCTAAGTGAAGAGAGAAAGAGAGAGGAGGAAGAAGAAGGAGGAGGAGATCAAGCCACCGGCGGAGCTCCCGTGGTCTGATTCGAGATCCGAGGCCAGCGCTGTGAAGGCAAAGCTGCTGCGGTGCTTTCTCACCGGCTAGATTTTGATGGCTCCCAAGAGATCGACAAGGGTAACGATCTCCCTTCTTGGACATGTGAAGTCCTTCGTTTCTGCATTGCATAGGGAAAACCCTTCCCCGCGAGTGTGCGGTGGGTTGTGGCATCCCTTGGGGTAGAGTCCGGAATTGGAGTACGGATATAGGCATGCTGTGAGAAGCCCATCTGGACATGTTGGTCTGGATTGGTGATGCTTGTTTGCATATCGGAGAAGACTCCGTGGTTATGGCTTGTATGTCTTGTGCCTACCTGTTGCTTGGCGCAGCAGGAAGTACTGGATGAAGTCCAGGAAATGAAGAGGGTTGGATGCAACTCTTGTGGCCGTGCGTTGCCACTTTGTGTGCGGTTGAGCCGTTGGGCTGCAACTCGATGAAAAGGCAGATTGCCGAACAGGAAAGGTGAAACCGACCCGCGCCTATAAATTGCCATGGATACTTCCGTATTCGAGGTGGAACGGCAACTTGATCAACGGGGGGTGGCTGATCCGTACCTGCATTATGTCCGTCCGACTGGTAAGCCTAGTTATAGGTTTCGTTGGAGCGCATAATGAGAGTCTTAGGCCCGTGCGCCAAAAAGACTAGAATGCTCAATACCGTGTAAATGGTGGTGTTGACCCTGGTTTTCCGGTGCACCAAGAATGTGCCCTGAGTGCACGGACTGTCGGGCCGTGTGGCCGATGGTTGTGATGGCTTGAGTGTGCCTGCGAGCACATATTTGCTATTGTTGATACCATGCTGTGCAGGGAAGGAATGCTACTGCCCCGAGAAAGGGGTAGGATTGTTATAATTGGGTCAGCTGAATGCTGACCGTTACCTTATTTGCCACCATATGGGTGGTGTGTCCCGTTGCAGGTGCTGGAGAGCCAAGTGGTACATGAAGGGCTGAAGCCCTTGTTGCTGTTGCTGCTGCTGCTGCGGCTGGCCCTTGAAGGCTATGCGAATTGTTTTGTTTGTTTTGCTTTTACTCATGTATGGCCGGCCTGCGCGCCGATGTTTGTAATCCATACGATGTGCAAAGAGAAACTGTAAGGCCTTAAGGCCAAACCCTGAGCTTTTGTTGTACATTCCGTGGCTGTATATATAATTGTGGTTTATATATTGGACATTCCTGGTTGAGTTCAATTTACAACTTAAAGCTTCCGTTAGCATGCTCTGAGTTAGGATACGTGTATGGTTTGGTATTACTCTGTGACCTCACCGTCTGTTTGTGGCATATAGTATGGGGCCCCGGCCGGACCTTCTACTATACATCACGTAACGGATGGGGTCGTTATAATACCGTAGCCTTCGATTGTTCCTCAATTTGAACCTCCAAAGATTACCTTTGGTCCATTGCAGACTGAGGTGAAATTCTGGAGTAGGCTTCTTGTCCCGGTCATATGCCGAGAGCATCCACTGTCCAAGTACCAGATTGGCATTTTGGTGGCCTTTGGACATACCTGCATTCATGATCACTTTGCATTAGGAACCCAAACGTGTTTGGGTCCTTGGTCTCGGGTTAAAATGCTCCCCCTACGGAGATTAGCATTCTGAGTGGTCAGTCTCATATTGCCAACTTGAGGAGTAGCAACCTTCCTGGTATTAAACCAACAATCGATGGCAAAATGACCAGTTTTGCCACAGCACCAACAGTCGAACCTGTTGTATCTTTGCCTTGTGTACTCCTGCTTGATTTTCTGAAGTGATTGTCTAGCAGGGGTGGCACCTTTGGAGGAAGAAGCTTTATGGTGATGGCAATCACATGATTTCTCCTCCTTTTGAGTCCTTTCCACAACGAGCTTTTCTTTCGGTGCTTTCTTGAAGTTGTGGCCATGATTATAAGGACCATAGCCCTGAAGAGTCACTTCTTCATAAGGTGCCTTAAAGACACTCTCACCAAAGTTTCGAGGGCGAGTCCATCCTTGGTGCCGAGACTTTGGCTCTACATAAGTAGGCCTGGACAAGTGACCATAGGACGAGTCTAGATCAAACTTATTTGTTGGGAAGATTACTCTCTTAAAAACAATTTGATCCAGAGGGGCTTTCCCTTTTTCTTTGGCCAAGGCCTTCTTGGCGGCCTTATTCTTCCGTTGAGCCTTGTTTCTCCTAGAAGATTTATTAGGAGCACCCTCATGGCCTAGTACAGCACCTTTGGTCTTAGCTAAGAACTCAGCAATGAGTGGAACAACATTTTAAGGCTTCGAGAAACTTTCAACAAGTTTCTTTTCAGCAACGAGTTGTTCTTCCAACTCTTTGAAGATTTTCTCCTTAAGGTCGAGGTGCTTCAGAGCTTGATTGTATTCCTCAACAGCGAGATTGAGGTTCTCTTGAAGAGAGTCAGTCTTAGCGACTTCTTCTCTCAAGCTGCTCTCAATAGCCTTTAGAGACTTAATCTCTTTTGCCTGAGTTTTCACGACTCGGCGACATTTGTCGTAAGTCATGATCAACTCCTTGTACTGGGCCATCAGTTCCGACTCATCGTCAGAAGAGCTGTCCTCATGATCATGATCAGAACTTTCAGATTCAGAGAGAGGAGTGTGAGATTTTACCTCCCCAATAAACTGGGGCTCTTGTTCGTCATATGATTGAGCCATGAGCCCAAAGTAGGCTTCCTCTTCTTCACTCGACTCAGATGAGTCGGAGTCGCGGAGAGTTTTGCCTTTCTTGGCCAACAAGCTCTTCTCCATCCTCTTCTTATGGTATGAGGACTTCTTTTCCTCTCTTCTGCCACCCTCCTTCTTCTTGTGGGGGCAGTCAGCTATGACGTGACCTGGTTTGTTGCAACAGTAGCAAACGATGTCAGTAGAAATCTGTTTGTTCTGTTTAGAGTTATACCTGTCATGGTTACCCGAGCCTTTCTTTCGCTGATCACCGTCATGTCGTGATCTTCTGTATGAGGCATCCTTGCCTCTCCACTGCTTTTTTTAATTCAAGAATTTCTTGAACTGCCGAGAGAGCAATGAGAACTCTCCTTCAGATAGTTCTGAGGCTGAGGTACTTGGCTCAAAGCTTTCTTCTTCACTTAATTCTTGAGCAAGTGCTGGTGAGGCATCTTTGCCCTTCCTTGAACTGTCAGCCTTTAATGCAACCGACTTCTCTTTTGAGGAGAAGCGAGTTTTCTCTTCTTCAGCTTTTCTGGAGTTGATTTGCAGTTCATAGGACATCAGCTTGCCAAATAGATTATGTGGGTCTGTCTCAGCTAGTCTGCCAAACTCCCGGATGGCACAGACTTTGTTATCCCATTCTTTTGTGAGAGACCTCAGAAACTTATCATTCAGCTCCCCATTGGTGAAGACTCTGCCATACACTCTTAGGCCATTCACTATCTTGAAGAATTCTCAAAGGTATCTGCAATGGTCTCCTTTGACCCTTGCTTGAAGGCTTTATATTTCTGGTTCAGTAGGGACCTTCTATCATCCCTCACTTCTTCAGTACCTTCCATCAAAGTAACTAGAGACTGCCACATCTCCTTAGCCGATTGGCAGTGAATCAGATTTTGCAGCATCGAGTCATCGACTGCACTTGCTATTATATTTTTTAGCTTTCTTGTCCAACGAGACAAGTGCAATCTCGTCCTTATCCAGATCCATCAATTTCTTAGGAACTTTCTTGGTTGGATCTATAGTGGATGTAGTCATAGGAACGTAGGGACCTTCTTCAACAATCATGAAGATCCGGGGATCCACAGCTTCCATGAAGAATTTAATTCTCTCTTTCCACATGGGAAAGTTATTCTTTGTGCACAAAGGAAGCTTGGCAAAATCTTTGACCTTGTCCATTGCTTGAATAACCAAATGACAACTTTCGAGAGGAAATTGATCAAGGTGTTAACCTTTTAACGATCAACCTGGCTTTAATACTAATTGAAAGTGTAAAAGTTGTCAACCTAAATCACCTAGAGGGGGGTGAATAGGTGAATCGTGTGTCTATTTGCGAAATAAAAATTTTAGCGAGCTAGCACAAGAAATTAAGCAACCACAGAAGACAAGAAGATTTATAGTGGTTCCCCAATTTTGGGTACGTCCACTTTACCTCACCGATCTAGCAAATAACTAGACTCCGCTACTCCACTATCTCGGATTGAAAACAATCCTACTCCTCGGAACCAATCTCCTACAAACTCGATCCAAAAGGATCTACACTCGGAAGATAAAACTTCCGACAAACTCAGAGAACAACGCTCCTACACTCGGAGAAAATCTCCTACAATAATAGTAAAGAAATTTTGAAATACAAACAGAATAAACTTTCTCAGATCTGAAAATAGAATATCTTAATCTTCTTCTTGACTTGCGGCTCTTTCAGAAACAGTTGAAGAAGATGAGTAGATCTGATCCGAGAAATCTTTGACAAACTCGATCAAAGAGAAGATGAGAATCCTTGAACAGCAAGTCTTCTTGATCGACAACAGAAGAGTCAATCTGATCGTGAGCGGCGACGGTGGCTTCAGAGATCTGTATTTAGAAATGGTCGACGGGAATATTTTTGCGAGAACTAACAGCCGCTCATTTCAAGAAGGTTATTATTATGGTTAGGTCTTATTGACAAGACCTTATATAGGATTACTCCTAACGGTTGGAAGAGTCATTAATGACGCCACGTCATCAAAAATCCGGTCGATCTGGACTTAAACAGATTTCAGAAAATTTAAGTCTGCAGTTCTCGAGAAGTAGCATTGGCACTCGAGAACTGATTGAATTTCTCGAGAACTGAAATGTCTGGAAAGAGCTTAGTTTTCGAGACTTCAAAATAAATACTTCTCGAAAACAACATGGACTTCTCAAGAACTATAGCCTGACTTCTTTTTCAACTTTTTAGAAAGAAACTATTTCTTCTCTTCAAGGCTCCAATCTTCATTCCAAGGTCCAAGTATTTGAATATAAAGTGTATCCCAATAGAGAGGCTATACATGAGTCAACACCTTGGATCACACAATGAGGGATTACATTGTATGGTCATGTGTTCATGACTCACTGTAGACTGACATTGGTCTACACTTAGTAATGATGATCTGCAAACACACAACTTAAACAAGATGTCAAATACAACTTAATTCATCTTAGTTCAAGGGTGACTTCATACAAATCTGGGTTATTGTGGAAGCAATGCCCAACAGATACCATTTGTAAAATCCCCCCCCCCCCCATATATACCTCGAACGGCCGAGGGGGGAAATTTTATGCCCAGAACAGCCGCCTTAGAGTAGCACTAACACACGGGTTAGCCTATACCACAAGACGCCTATCCTGCCGACTATAACTAATATCAATATAAATGTGCCAACCCAACCAGAATAATATAAAGAAATCAAATCCTCACAAGCTATAAGTCCAAAAATACAGTAATAGAGAAGGTAAAACATGCTTCTAAATAATCAGAGTACAGCTATAAAATTTCCCTAAAGGGGTTATAACAAAACTCTTACACACTCACATCTGTAACTGATGGTTGCGATGGCACCGTCCCCTCAGGTCCTATCGTCCTGGCCTAGCTGACCGGCTCCATAACCTGCTGCTCCACTTGCGGGGTTTCCTCCTAAAAAGGAAGACGTAGCAATCGTTAGTCATAAAGACTAAGTGGCTTCACATCCGCTCCCCCGGCGATTCCTCGGCACCAGGCGGAGAGATGGACAGGGTACAATATATGTATATAAGGAGGAGTATAAACAAGCAACTGGTATAACATATAGTAAGATATTCTAACATTTCTACCATCAATCACAGTATATGAATATAGAGTTATAACAGAAAGTAACTCAACTTATATGGATGCCCATACAAGCATATAAGTTGAGGATCGTTCAGCAGTAAATAACTCATCGTATAGGAGTGCCCATACAAACTTATACGATGAGGTTCTTGTGTATGTAATGAGGTGCAATGTTATGTATGTGATGCAATGACACACCTATGATCACGCACATGCAGTTGCTATGCCAATACAGACTAGTAGTTCCCACTTTTCGAGCAGGTAGCTAACCTCTCAGGCGCCGACCGGCATGGCCAGATGGTGATAGTAGAACGGGTACTTCTACTACTAAGTGGGTATCCACATTGCTTCACTTTGGCCTTCGTACGCCTCAACGCTAAGAACACAACAACGGAGCCCATGCGTACTACGGCCCAGCGGGTTCTCTTGGGTAGATGTGCACCAAGATCCTAGCCCCGAACTGGCCTATGCGTGGTACGGAAGGAGCCTCGGAAATGAGCACGAGGACCAAGCCAAACCGTTCACTTGGCACGGAAGGAGCCTCAGAGAAAGCATGAGGACCAAGCCCAACCGCCCAAAGTCTAACTGTCAACTCCCATCGGTGTGACGATTGGCAAGCCCGTAGACCTGCCACACTATCCTTAACTCAGGATTACGACACTACGTGTTGACTCACACCGCATGCAATTCCACAATACCTTGGCATGGAAGGAGCCTCGGAGAAAGCACGAGGTCCAAGCCCAACAATCCACCTGACACGGGAGGAGCCTCGGAAATGAGTATAAGGACCAAGCCCAACCGTTCAGTTTACTCATCTCAGCACCATCCCGACTAGTAACAGCCTACCCGCACATATCACCTTCCACAATGCTACCCGTAGGGAGACAACACTCTAAGCATTGGACTACTATATTTCATTCTATTAATTCAACATACATATTTCCATAGTTCATTCAACTATATGATATACTGAATGATTTCAACATCATATAACAAAATGCGCATAAATGATAATCTATCAATTTATATCAAGCCATTTCGTTCGATTTAAGCTTGATTCACAACTCGTTATATGAATTCAAATTAACAAACTTCAACCTTCATAACACTACGGTGGTTATCATAAAAGAGTTCGCCAGAACCTCGAATTAGTTTGCAACATTAATTCTACCGAATCAAAATCCATGTTATACACTACCCAGAAATTTAGGTGCAGCAATAATCTGGACAGCAACTTCAACCGAAGATTCCTGTGGCTATAAGAATCTTGTGAGTGTGTGTAACCCCTCGATGGAAAGGTCTTTCCATCGGCTACAACTTTCATGTTCAGCTTGCAACCTAGATCAAACTATAACTTACATGAAATTTGCTCCAAAGCCTACAGTGTACAGAATACAATATCTGTGCGCTTAATCTACAGCCCTTACTTCGATCAGACATTTCTGTGGCTACAGGAATCTCCTGGAGGCGTGTAACCACTCGATGGAACGATAATTTCAAGGACTACAACTTTCGTGTTTAGTAGAAAGCCCATATCAGACTATTTCTTGCCTGAAAACAGACAAGAAGGTTGCTGCGTGCAGAACATAGATTCTGCACGCATCTTGAAGCGAAATGAACGGCATCGGTTCATCTTCCTCCTCAAGGCGATTTCCCCAAAATTACAACCAGAAGTTCTTCCACCATTATTCTTCCTCTCAAGGCCATTTCTCTTCACGAATCCACCCCCATCATCATTTTGAAGAAGGGAGGTTGAAGATGACTAACCATTAGAACAAAGGTTCTAGCATGGCCCTTCCTAGAGAAATCACCATCTCCCATGTCTAGACTCTCTTGAGTCGAATCCATTAAATACTTACAGATTTAGCACCAAGGGAGAGGGGAGGAAGCTCACCTCATTTCCAGCGGTACCACCATTTCCGGCCATGGATCTTGTCATCCTCCTAGGCGGCATCGCTTTTCCCTTGACGGCGGTGGCGCTTCTCCTCCTCCAAAGCTTGCTCCAGAAGTTCCTCTTGCTCCAAAACTTTCCCTCCAGAAAATAGGGCTTGGTAAGAGAATGAGATTGCTAGGGTTTCACTTTTCCTTTTTATACAAACGTGACACGGGTAGGGACACGCCCGTGTCCTTACCTGTGTCATGCTTCTGCCTTTCGGATCATCTCCCTACACGGGTACAAACACGCCCGTATCGGTACCCGTGTCCAGGTGACACTGCCGTGACACTTCCCATGTCAACACCCGTGTTCTATTCGGGACAATTTTCGTTGAACTGGGCTTGAGGTACACGGGTAAGGACACGCCCATGTCTCTACCAGTGTTCTTCACGGGATAATCTGGCTAGTTGCGCACGGGTAGAGACACGCCCGTGTCTCTACCCGTGTCCTACACGGGACGATCTAGTTGAATGCAAACTGGTAGAGACACGCCCATATCTCTACCCGTGTCCTTCTCGGGACCGATCACTCAACGCCATGAACTCACTGCCATGGCACTCAACGCCATGGCACATGGGTAGGGACATGCCCGTGTCTCTACTCGTGTCCTTCTAGGGACAAACCACTCAACGCCATTCTAAAATCACCCAGCAGCATAGCCACTCAATGCCACTGAACACGGGTAGGGACACGCCCGTGTCTCTACCCGTTTCATGCTCAACACAAGTTTTTAGCTTGTTTCATTTTTCCCCTCGAGTGTGCACTTAATCACCGGCACCCCTTTGAGCCTACACCAGCTCTCTTGACACAAAAACACACACAAGGGGCCTAGCACTAATAGGAACGTTACAGCCGGTGCACCAATAATGTTTTCTAAGTGCACGGAGCGTCGGGCCGCGTGGCCGGCGTTTGTGATGGATTGCTTGTGCGTGAGATCACAATGTATGTTATACCTACTTTTCGAATTATTATGCCTGCAGGGAAGGAATACCGCTGCCCCAGGAAAACGGGATAGGGTCGTTATAATTTGGTCAGCTGAATGCTGAGCATTGCTTTGTTTGCAACCATTTTGGTGGGTTGTCCCTATACAGGCACTGGAGAGCCAAGCGGGAAGTAAAGGACTGAATTCCATGCTCCTGCTGCTGCTTTTGTTGTTGTTGCTGGCCCTTGAAGGCTAGCGTAAAATTGTTATGTTTTGTTCATGTATGACCAGCCTGCGCGCCGATGTATAGAATCCATACTTTTAAAGAGGAACTGTAAGGCCTTAAGGACAAACAATAATGTGTTTGTTATACATACCGATATAAATGTTGTTTATATATAGTGGACATTCCTGGTTTGAGTTCCATATTATTGTTAAAAGCTTCTGCTAGAATACTCTGTGTTAGGGTGTGCTTATGGTTTGGTATTAACCTGTAACCTCGCCGACTGTTTTGTGGCATATGGTGTGGGGCCCTGGCCAGACCTTCTATTATATGTTATATGAACAGATGGGGTCGTTACATTTTGGTATTAGAGCGTCTTGGTCTTCCTCTTTCGAATTCGTGGTTGAATTCTTTTGTGGGGTGGCGAGCACGTGTGAGTGTGTATCGCGTTAACATTAATGAACTCTTGAATGTCCACTTAGGGATGCAAATACACTTGTTTGAGGAACCTGCGCGTTCCTATTTTATTATTATGGCTTGTGCGAGGTCGCTAATGAGTGTCTTGTCCACCTTTACGTGACTCGTAGTGGTGATGGGCAATCGGAGCCCCAGCGTTCTGATGAGATTACGACACCAGCTGAGGTGCCTACACCTCCCCCTTCTACAGAAACCGTCTGCTTAGTTGCTGAGGCTCTATTTATAATGTTTCATGCACAGCCTGTTGGGCAAGCGCAGCCATCAGTGGTGCCAGAACGGGTCGGTTTGAGGCCAGAACCTGTTGCGGTTGTTGATCCTCGAGCAGCTGAACGGCAGTTGAAGCAGTTCATGAGCTTTAATCCTCCTAAGTTAACGGGTGTGGGATCCCCAACGCAGGCGGAGGATTGGTTGTTGCGTGTCAAGTGTATATTGACGGCGATTAGGACGGAGGAAGATCAGAAGGTCACCTTAGCAACCTTCTTGTTGGAAGGAGAGGCTCGCCTGTGGTGGGACGAGATAGAGTTGCACCACTTAGCAGGCAGGCTGTTGACACAAGTTTCGATTGAGTTCTCGCGGCTATTTCTGGCAAAGCACTTACCAGCGGCACAATGCATTGCCGTGGAAAATGAGTTCCAACAGCTAACGCATGGAGACAATCGTGTTGATACTTACCTGCGTGAGTTCACAGGGTTAGGACATTATGCGGGGTCTATCTTCACCGATGATCAACATAAAACTAATTGGTTCTATGAAGGGTTGCGGGATGAGTTGCGATTCCTGCTCTCGAGTTCGGTGAACCAAGGCTTAGTACTTCCTTTATATTTTGCATACCTTGTTTGTCGATTGAGTGCATCGGTGCTACCGATATCAGAATTTGATGTGATCTTTAGTATGGACTGGCTCGCGGAGCAGCGTGCCTTTATTGATTGCAACTTAAAGGAGATCACACTGGGTCAGAATACCAAGCTTGAGACTAAGTTCGTTGGTATGCGAGGAGTGAGCGAGACCCTGATGTATGCACTCCAAGTCGTCAATGCTGTTCGGAAGGGCGCGAAGTTATTCTTCACGCTTATTCAGGCTGTTGAGACAAAGGCCAGTATGAATGATGTTCCGATTGTGTCGGAGTTTGCTGATGTATTTCCGAAGGATCTTCTTGGGTTACCACCCCAGCGGGAGATCGACTTTACTATTTAGTTGGTGCCAGGTGCGAAACCTGTGGCTCGCTCGTCATATCGTATAGTGCCAAAGGAAATGGCTGAACTGAAAGTTCAATGGCAAAAATTGCTGGAACAGGGATTTATTCGCCCGAGTATGTCACCTTGGAGCGCACCCGTTCTGTTTGTGAAAAAGAAAGACGAAAATTTATGGTTATTTATTGATTATCGTAAATTGAATAAGCTGATAGAGAAAAATAAGTATCCGATTCCATGGATAAATGACTTGTTCGATCAGCTAGTGGGATCAGCCGTCTATTCTAAACTGCATTTGAAATCAGGATATTACCAGTTGAGGATTCGGGAAGATGACATTCCCAAGACCGCATTTGGAACACGTTACCGTCATTATGAGTTCACTATAATGTCGTTTGGGCTATGTAATGCGCCTTCGGTATTCATGGATCTAATGCACCGAACGTTCCGAGAGTATTTGGATCTGTTTGTGATTGTATTCATTGATGATATCTTTGTGTACTCTCAATCGAAAGTTGATCATGTGAATAATTTGCAGTTGGTGTTGCATACCTTGTGAAGGAATAATCTTTACGCCAAGTTATCAAAGTATGAGTTTTGGCTATCATCGATGGCTTTTCTTGGCCACGTGGTAAGTGGAGAGGGCATAGCAGTGGATTCGTCAAAGATAAGTGCCATACAGGAGTGGCCGGTATTGTCCTCGGTGGCTGAAGTCAGAAGTTTCCTCGGATTGGCAGGTTATTACCGACATTTTGTGGAAAACTTCTCACGAATTGCTTTGCCTCTTACCACATTAACGAGGAAAGATCAGAAGTTCGTATACGGATCATAAGAGCCTAAAGTATTTGTTGGATCAAAAGGATCTCAATATGCGACAACGAAGGTGGATGGAGTTCCTTGGGGACTACACCTTTGATATTCATTGTACTCCCGGGAAAGGAAACGTGATCGCAAATGCCTTGAGTCGTAGGACTCCGATAAGGGTAAATTGGTTGCAGATGCATGATGAGCGTCTGATCCAGGAGTTGGAAGCGTTAGAGATTTCTTGTGTTGACAAGGATTCTACAGCCGATGCCTGCTTGAACTGTACGGAGGTACAATATGACCTTGCGGACAGAGTTCGGCGAGCAACGGAACTTGATCAAAGTCTCCAATGTTATACTAAGGATGGGGCAGATGGCTAATTCTCCTGGGATGACGAACTTTTACGAAAAAGGGTCGTTTGTGCGTCCCAAGTTTGGGTAAGTTGAGAGAGGAATTGATGTATGAAACTCACTTTACAAAATACTCAATTCACCCTGGGAGCACAAAAATGTTCAAAGATATGAAAAAAAATTTCTGGTGGCTAGGATTAAAGAAATACATGGCAAATTATGTGGCTAAATGTCAAACCTGTGCTTTGGTGAAAGCGGAATGCCAGAAGCCTGGAGGTTTCTTGAAGTCGTTACCTATTCCGGAATAAAATTTTGATGATATTTCAATGGATTTCGTGTATGGGTTGTCGAGATCTCAATATGGAAATGATTCAATCTAGGTGATTGTGGACCGGTTGACAAAAGTGGCTCACTTCCTTCAGAACAAAAGAGACGATTCAGTGAAAATCCTGGCAAAACTTTATGTGGAGCAGATTGTACGCTTGCACGGTGTTCCCTGAAGCATCGTAAGTGACCGTGATGGGCGATTCATATAGAATGATTGGCGGATAATCCATCAATTGTTGGGAATAAAATTAACGTTCAGTACAACCTTTCATCCCCAAACAATTTGCCAAACTGAGAGGACCAACAAAACGATGGAAGAAATGCTCTGAATGTGCGCCTTGAATTTTGGTAAGAGATGGGAAGATCATCTCTATAAGATGGAGTTTGCCTATAACAATAGCTACCAAGCGAGCATCGATGTGGCACCGTTTGAAGTTTTATATGGTCGTAAGTGTCATACACCGTTATCTTGGGCGGAAGTAGGCGAATCTAAGCTGTATAAGCGTAAAGAAGTCGAAGAAGCTAACTCGATAATACGCTCTATTCGGGAGAGGCTACTGATTGCCCAAGATTGACAAGCAAAGTACTACAATGCCAGGCACCGAAACATGGAGTTTATGGTGGGCAATTGGGTGTATTTAAAGATCAAACCCTTCAAATGTGTGTCCAGGATTCGGTGTTTGAAAAAGCTAAGTCCGAGATAGCTTGGTCTGTTTGAAGTGGTGGAGCGAGTTGGGGAAGCTGCCAATCGGCTAGCTCTGTCGGTAGAGTTGAGTGGACTGTATGATATGTTCCACATATCAGTGCTTCAGAAAGCCATCAAGGATCCAGCTCAGGTGATTGCGAATGATTATGTACCGGTTGAGTTTGGGCTAACGATGAAGGTTGGGCCAATTCGGATCGAGAATAGAGCCGATAAACAGTTGTGGAACAAGACAATCAGGATGGTCAAAGTCCGGTAGGATAATTGTGGCTGTGAAGAGCTAACATGGGAGCGAGAGCAGACCATGCGAGTTGAATTTCCCGACTTGTTTGTTTAAACTGGTGTACAGTACATTTTGTTGTAACATATACTTTAAGGTAATAACAAATTGATTGTTGGTTTCTTTGTTGAGTGCAAATTTCAGGACGAAATTTATTGTAAGGAGGGAAGGCTTGTAACACCCCAAAACCCAAAATTGGTTGTTGCTTGGGCAACACGGCCTGGGACACGGGCGTGTCCCAAGCCGTACCCTACTCTGGAAATTCGAGTGGATCTTGGATGGGTCTCGAGTGTGTCTCGAGTGAGGCACACGGCCTGGGACATGGGCATGTCCAAGGCCGTGTCCTGCTCGGTACACTCGAGTGGAAAATCAGCCTGTCGAGTGCTCGACAAAATGCACTCGACGAGTGTCGAGTGAGAAAAGGGCCTACGATACGGGCGTGTCCTAGGCCGTGTCATGGGTCGACGAATTTCACTCGACAACCTGAACTCGACGATTTCTCGAGAGGCTAGTCGAGTTTGGTACATGGGCGTGTCAGAGGCCGTGTCCTTCTCTGAATTTTGCCAGGGAAGTGAGGCCTGGTGAACACGGGTTAAAAATGCGCTTGTCTCAGGGTACACAGCATGTGACACTGGTGTGTTATATGTCCATGTCCTCTTCGAGTTTAGCCTGCTGTGTGCCGCCTAAGGTACACAGTCACAGACACGGGCGTGTCTGAAGCTGTGTCAGGGCACACGGCCTGTGACACGGGCGTGTCACAGGGCTGTGTCCTGTTCGAATTGAGTCGGGTGTGTTCCTCTTAAGGTACACGGCCTGGGACACGGGCGTGTCACAGGCTGTGTCAGCCCAAAAATAGATTTTTTGGGGGGCGATTTATGGTCATTCGTTTCCTTCAGATGGGATCTAAGGGTCCAAGCTTCTCCCTGCTGAGTTAAGTCCAGAAATTGAGAGTTATCTCTCTTTCAAAGCTTGGCTTCTTTTTTCTAAAAAGGATAGAGAGAAGAGAGAGAAAAGAGGAGGAGGAGAAGGGGATCCGGCCACCGGTGGAGCTGTGGAGTTCTGAATTGTGAGTCGAGTCAAGATTTGTAGAGGCGAGAGCATTGCGGTTCTTGCTATCCGGCTATTTCTCCATGGCTCCAAAGAGATCATCAAAGGTAATGATCTTCCTTCATTGGACATGTGAAGTCCTTTCTTTTGGCATATGCATTGATTTCCCACACTAGAGGGTGGATGATTGAGGGAATTCCTTTGGGTTGATTCTCGAAATCCCCATTGAGTCTTGCATATAGATCCGGAAATGTGTAGTACGAAATAGGCATGATGTGTGAAGCCCATCTGGACAGGTTGGTCTGGATTGGTGATGTTTCATTTACGTACCGGAGAAGACTTCGCGTATAAATGAGTATTTTGTGGAGTCGATGAGTTGTACCTGTGAAGGGTAGTAGCAGGAAGTACTGGAGAGGTATTCCGGGAAAATACCCTTGTGATGCTTGTGCTGTGTGGTTTGAAAGACCAGTTTTCTGGCATTACAAGATGCTGCAGAGTTTGGGTAAGTTGGGTGCAGATAGAGAGATCTGTTGAACCCATTAAGCGATCGTGGAAGATGCTGGCATGAACTCCCCACTTTGGATTGTGAAGCCAGTCCTTGGTGATGGACATTATGGCTATTGTGAGCTATGAGCTCTTGAAAAAGGCCTCGTGTCGAACAGGGAAGGTAAAACCGACCCGCTCCTTTAGATTGAGCCGCGGATATGCTGTATTCGGTGATGGCAAGGCGACTTGAGCAATGGGGGGTGGATGATCCGTACCTGCGTTATGTCAACTATACAGGAGAGCATTAAGGCTTTAAGCTTTCGTCAGTGGCATAATGAGAGTCTTAGGCCTGCGCGCTATTAAGACTAAATGCTCAATACCGTTGGGTTTCGACCCTTAAACGGTGGTGTTAACCCTGGTTTACCGGTGTACAAAAAATGTGCCCTGGGTGCACGGAGCATCGGGCCGCATGGCCGACATTTTTGATGGATTGCTTGTGCGTGAGAGCACAATGTATGCTATACCTGCTTTTCAAATTACTAAGCCTGCAGGGAAGGAATACCGCTGCCTCGGGAAAATGGGGTAGGGTCGTTATAATTTGGTCAGCTGAATGCTGACCGTTGCTTTGTTTGCCACCATTTGGTGGGCTGTCCCTATATAGGTGTTGGAGAGCAAAGCGGGAAGTAAAGGGCTGAAGTCCCTGCTGCTGCTGCTGCTGTTGTTGCTGCTTTCCTTGAAGGCTAGCGTAAAATTGTTATGTTTTGTTCATGTGTGGCCGACCTGCACGCCGATGTATGGAATCCACACTTTAAAGAGGAACTATACGGCCTTAAGGCCAAACAATAATGTGTTTATTGTACATTCTGATATAAATGTTGTTTATATATAGTGGACATTCCTGGTTTGAGTTCCATATTATTATTAAAAGTTTCCTCTAGAATGCTCTGTGTTAAAGGGCGCTTATGGTTTGGTATTAACTTGTAACCTCGTTGACTGTTTTGGGGCATATGGTGTGGGACCCCGGCCGGACCTTCTATTATATGTTATATGAACGGATGGAGTCATTACATTTTGGTATCAGAGCGTCTCGGTCTTCCTCTTTCGAATTCGTTGCCGAATTCTTTTGAGGGGGTGGCGACCACATGTGAGTGTGTATCGTGTTAACATTAATGAACTCTTGAATGTCCACTTAGGGATGTAAATACACTTGTTTGACGAACCTGCGTATTCCTTTTTTGTTGTTATGTCTTGTGCGAGGTCGCTAATGTGTGTCTTGTCCACCTATAGGTGACTCGTAGTGGTGCTGGGCAGTCGGAGCCCCAGCGTTCTGATGAGAGTATGGCACCAGCTGACATGCCTATACCTCCCCCTTCTGCGGAAACCGTCTGCTTAGTTGCCGAGGCGATATTTGTAATGTTTCATGCACAACCTGTTGTGCAAGCGCAGCCGATAGTGGTGCCAGAACGGGTTGGTGTGAGGCCATAACCTGTTGCGGTTGTTGATCATCGAGCAGCTGAACGGCAGTTGAAGCAGTTCATGAGCTTTAATCCTCCTACATTTATGGGTGTGGGATCCCCAATACAGGCAGAGGATTGGTTGTCACTCGTCAAGTGTATGTTGACGGCGATTTGGACCGAGGAAGATCAGAAGGTCACCTTAGCCACCTTCTTGTTGGAAGGAGAGGCTCGGTTGTGGTAGGACGAGATGAAGTTACACCACTTAGCGGGCAGGCCGTTGACACAAGTTTTGATTGAGCAGTTCTCGCGGCTATTTCTGGCAAAGCACTTACCAGCGGCACAACGCATTGCCATGGAAAATGAGTTTCAACGGCTAACGCAAGGAGACAGTAGTTTTGATACTTACATGCATGAGTTCACACGGTTGGGACATTATGCGGGATCTATCTTCGCCGATGAGCAACGGAAAACAAATCGGTTCTACGAAGGGTTGCGGGATGAGTTACGATTCCTCCTCTCGAGTTCGGTGAACCAAGGCTTATTGATTCCTTTGTATTTTGCATATCTTGTTTGTCTCTTGTGTATGATGTGGTTGCTACAGGCTTTGTCCTGATTCGGAACAATCCGACGAGAGCACTGTTTGATACGGGTGCTTCACATTCGTTTCTGTCTAAGGACTTCATGGCTCGAATTGGAGCACATAGTCATGTGACGACAGAGAGTGTAAAGGTGTTATTACTGAACGGTTGTGTGATGCTTGCAAATAGGGTGTGCGATGTGGAAGTTCAAATAAGAGGTCGGGATTTCAGATTGAGTGTATTGGTGCTACCGATATCAGAATTTGATGTGATCTTTGGTATGGACTGGCTCGCGGAGCAGCGTGCCTTTATTGATTGCAACTTAAAGGAGATCACACTGGGCCAGAATACCGAGCTTGTGACTAAGTTCGCTAGTATGCGAGGAGTGAGCGGGACCCTGATGTCTGCACTCCAAGTCGTCAATGTTGTTCGGAAGGGCGCGGAGTTATTCTTCACGCTTATTCAGGCTGTTGAGCCAAAGGCCAGTGTGAATGATGTTCTGATTGTGTCGGAGTTTGCTGATGTATTTCCGAAGGATATTTTTGGGTTACCACCCCAGCGGGAGATCGACTTCACTATTGAGTTGGTGCTAGGTGCGAAACCTGTGGCCCGCTCGCCATATCGCGTAGCGTTAAAGGAAATGGCTGAACTGAAAGTTCAATTGCAAGAATTGCTGGAACAGGGATTTATATGCCCGAGTATATCACCTTGGAGTGCACCCGTTCTGTTTGTGAAAAAGAAAGACGGTAGTTTGTGGTTATGTATTGATTATCGTGAATTGAATAAGCTGACAGAGAAAAACAAGTATCCGATTCCACGGATAGATGACTTATTTAATCAGCTAGTGGGATCAACCATTTATTCTAAACTGGATTTGAAATCTGGATATTACTAGTTGAGGATTCGGGAAGATGGCATTCCTAAGACCGCATTTGGAACACGCTACGGTAGTTATGAGTTCACTGTAATGCCATTTGGGCTGTGTAATGAGCCTTCGGTATTCATGGATCTAATGCACCGAACGTTACGAGAGTACTTGGATCTGTTTGTGATTGTATTCATTGATGATATCTTAGTGTACTCTCAATCGGAAGCTGATCATGCGAATCATTTTTGTTTGGTGTTGCATACCTTGCAGAGGAATAAGCTTTACGCCAAGTTCTCAAAGTGTGAGTTTTGGCTATCATCGGTGGCTTTTCTTGGCCACGTGGTAAGTGGAGAGGGCATAACAGTGGATCTGTCAAAGATAAGTGCCATATAGGAGTGGCCGGTATTGTCCCCGGTGGCTGAAGTCAGAAGTTTCCTCAGATTGGCAGGTTATTACCGACTTTTTGTGGAAAACTTCTCACGAATTGCTTTACCTCTTACCATATTAACGAGGAAAGATCATAAGTTCATTTGGACGTCGGAGTGTGTGCGAGCTTTTGAAGAGATAAAGAGTCATTTGACCACTGTTCCTGTGTTAACATCGCCATGTGGTACAGACGGCTATGAGATCTATAGTGATGCGTCAGGGAGAGGCTTAGGCTACGTTCTTCTGCTGTTTGGAAAGGTGATTGCTTATGGCTCACGCCAATTGAAAGTGCATGAACGAAATTATCCCATCAACGAATTGGAGTTGGCGGCGGTGATCTTTGCGCTGAAATTGTGGCGGCATTATCTATATGGTGTAAAAGTGGATATCTATACGGATCATAAGAGCCTAAAGTATCTGTTGGATCAGAAGAATCTCAATATGCGACAACGAAGGTGGATGGAGTTCCTTGGGGACTACACCTTTGATATTCATTATACTCCCGGGAAAGGAAACGTGGTCGCAGATGTCTTGAGTCGTAGGACTCCGATAAGGGCAAATTGGTTGCAGATGCATGATGAGCGTCTGATCCAAGAGTTGGAAGCATTAGAGATTTCTTGTGTTGACAAGGATTCTACAGCCGATGCCTGCTTGAACTGGATGGAGGTAAAATATGGCTTTGCGGACAGAGTTCGGCGAGCAACATAACTTGATTAAAGTCTCCAACGCAATGCTAAGGATGGGGCAGATGGCTAATTCTCTTAGGATGACGGCCTCTTACGAAAAGAGGGTCGTTTGTGCGTCCCAAGTTTGGGTAAGTTGAGAAAGTAATTGATGTATGGAGCTCACTTCACAAAACACTCACTTCACCCTAGGAGCACAAAAATGTTCAAGGATATTAAAAAGTTGTTCTGGTGGCCAGGATTAAAAAAAGACATAGCACATTATGTGGCTAAATATCAAACCTGTGCTTTGGTGAAAGCGGAATGCCAGAAGCCCGGAGATTTCTTGAAGTCGTTACCTTTTCCGGAAAGGAATTTTGATGATATTTCAATGGATTTCGTGCATAGGTTGCCGAGATCTCGATGTGGGAATGATTCAATCTGGGTGATTTTGGACTGGTTGACAAAAGTGGCTCACTTCCTTCCGAACAAAAGAGACGATTCAGTGGAAATCCCGGCAAAACTTTATGTGGAGCAGATTGTACGCCTGCACGGTGTTCCCCGGAGCATCGTAAGTGACTGTGATGGGCGATTCATATTGAATGATTGGCAGCTAATCCATCAATTGGTTGGAATAAATTAATGTTCAATACAGCCTTTCATCCCCAAACAGTTGGCCAAACTAAGAGGACCAACAGAACGATGGAAGACATGCTCTGAATGTGCGCCCTGGATTTTGGTAAGAGATGGGAAGATCATCTCTATATGGTGGAGTTTGCCTATAACAATAGCTACCAAGCGAGCATCGGTATGACACTGTTTGAAGATTTATCTGGTCGTAAGTGTCGTACACCGTTAGCTTGGGCGGAAGTAAGCGAATCTAAGCTGTATAAGCGTAAAGAATTCGAAGAAGCTAACTCGACAATATGCTCTATTAGGGAGAGGCTACTGATAGCCCAAGATCAACAAGAAAATTACTACAATGTCAGGCACCGAAACGTGGAGTTTGCAGTGGGCGATTGGGTGCATTTAAAGATCAAACCCTTCAAAGGTGTGTCTAGGATTCAGCGTTTGAAAAAGCTTAGTCCGAGATACTTTAGTCTTTTTGAAGTGGTGGAGCGGGTTGGGAAAGCTGCCTATCGACTAGCTCTAATGGCAGAGTTAAGTGGACTGCATAATGTGTTCCACATATCAGTGCTTCGGAAAGCCATCAAAGATCCAGCTCAGGTGATTGCGAACGATTATGTACCGGTTGAGTATGGGATAACGACGAAGGTTAGGCCCATTTGGATCGAGGATAGAGCCGATAAATAGATGTGGAACAAGACGATCGGGATGGTCAAAGTCCAGTGGGATAATTGTGGCCGTGAAGAGCTAACATGGAAGCGACAGCAGACCATGCGAGCTGAATTTCCTGACTTATTTATTTAAACTGTTGTACAATACATTTTGTTGTAACATATACTTTAAGGTAATAACAAATTGATTGCTGGATTCTTTGCTGAGTGAAAATTTCGGGATGAAATTTATTGTAAGGAGGGGAGGGTTGTAACATCCCAAAACCCAAAATTGGTTGTTGCTTGGGCAACACGGCCTGGGATACAGGCGTGTCCCAAGCTGTGTCCTACCCTGGATACTCGAGTGGATCTTGGGTGGGTCTCGAGTGGGTCTCGAGTGTGTCTCGAGTGAGGCACACGACCTGGGATATAAGCGTGTCCAAGGTCGTATCCTGCTCGGTACACTCGAGTGGAAAATTAGCATGTCGAGTGCTCGACGAAATGCACTCAATGGGTGTCGAGAGGGCACATGGACTACGACATGTGCGTGTCCTAGGCCGTGTCATGGGTCGACGAATTTCACTCGACAACCTGCACTCGACGATTTCTCGAGAGGTTAGTCGAGTTGGGTACACGGCCTATGATACGGGTATGTCAGAGGTCATTTCCTTCTCTAGATTTGGCCAAGGAAGTGAGGCCTGGTGAACACGGGTTAGACACGGATGAGTCCCAGGGTACACGGCATGGGACACGGGCGTGTCATATGGCCGTTTCCTGTTCGGGTTGAGCCGGTTGTGTGCCGCCTAAGGTATACGACCACAGACATGGACGTGTCTGAAGCCGTATCAAGGCATACGGCCTGTGACACGGGCATGTCACAGGGCCATGTCCTGTTCGGATTGAGTCTGTTGTGTGCCGCTTAAGGTATACGGCCTAGGACACGGGCGTGTCACAGGCCATGTCAGCCAAAAAATAGATTTTTTGGGGGCGATTTATGGTCGTTTGTTTCCTTCAGATGGGATCTAAGGGTCCAAGCTTCTCCCTGCTGAGTTAAGTCCAGGACTTGAGAGTTATATCTCATTCAAAGCTCGGCTTCTTCTTTCTAAAAAGGATAGAGAGAAGAGAGAGCAAAGAGGAGGAGGAGAAGGGGATCCGGCCACCAGTGGAGCTGTGGAGTTTCGAATTGCGAGGCGAGTCCAGATTTGTGAAGGCGAGAGTGTTGCGGTTCTTGCTATCCGGCTATTTCTCCATGGCTCCAAAGAGATCGTCAAGGGTAACGATCTTCCTTCATTGGACATGTGAGTCCTTTCTTTTGGCATATGCATGGATTTCCCAAACAAGAGGGTGGATGATTGAGGGAATTCCTTTGGGTTAATTCTCGAAATCCCCATTGAGTCTTGCATATTGATCCGAAAATGTGTAGTACCAAATAGACATGTTGTGTGAAGCCCATCTGGACAGGTTTGTCTGGATTGGTGATGTTTCATTTGCGCACCGGAGAAGACTCCGCGTATAAACGAGTATTTTGTGGAGTCGATGGGTTGTACCTGTGAAGGGTAGTAGCATGAAGTACTTGAAAGGTATTCCAGGAAAATACCCTTGTGATGCTTGTGTTGTGTGGTTTGAAAGACCAGTTTTCTGGCACTGCATGATGATGTAGAGTTTGGGTGAGTTGGGTGCAGATAGAGAGATCTGCTGAACCCAGTAAGCGATCGCGGAAGACGTTGGCATGAACTCCCCACTTTGTATTGTGAAGCCAGTCCTTGGTGATGGACATTATGGCTATTGTGAGCTGTGAGCTCTTGAAAAAGGCCTCGTATCGAACAGGGAAGGTGAAACCAACCCGCGCCTTTAGATTGAGCCGCGAATACGCTGTATTCGGTGATGGCAAGGCGACTTGAGCAACAGAGGGTGGATAATCCGTACCTGCGTTATGTCGGCGGTACAGGAGAGCGTCAAGGAATTGACCATTCTGAGTGGCATAATGAAAGTCTTAGGCCTACGCGCCATTAAGACTAAATGCTCAATACCGTTAGGTTTCGGCCCTTGAACGGTGGTGTTGACCCTAGTTTGCCGGTGTACCAAGAATGTGCCATGAGTGCACGGAGCATCGGGTCGCGTGGCCAGCGTTTGTGATGTATTGCTTGTGTGAGAGAACACAATGTATGTTATACCTGCTTTTCGAATTGCTATGCCTGCAGGGAAGGAATACCGCTGCCCCGGGAAAACAGGGTAGGGTCGTTATAATTTGGTCAGTTGAATGCTGACCGTTGCTTTGTTTGCAACCATTTTGGTGGGCTGTCCCTATACAGGTGCTTTAGAGCCAAGCAGGAAGTAAAGGGCTGAAGTCCCTGCCGCTGCTACTGTTGTTGTTGTTGTTGCTGGCCCTTGAAGGCTAGCGTAAAATTGTTAAGTTTTGTTCATGTGTGTCCGGCCTGCGGACCGATGTATGGAATCTACACTTTTAAAGAGAAACTGTAAGGCCTTAAGGCCAAACAATGTGTTTATTGTACATTCCGATATAAATGTGGTTTATATATAGTGGACATTCCTGGTTTGAGTTCCATATTATTGTTAAAAGCTTCTGCTAGAATACTCTATTTTATTGTGCGCTTATGGTTTGGTATTAACCTGTAACCTCGCCGACTGTTTTGTGGCATATAGTGTGGGTCCCCGGTCGGACCTTCTATTATATGTTATATGAACGGATGGAGTCGTTACATGGTGTATACTCCAGATTAGGAGGAGATTCTTGATGGAGGGGGAGCATTGCCAGTAGATATTCATCCAGTTATGGAGCTAGTCCCAAGGAGATCTGACAGAGTTCGGAGTCCAAGCACTAGGTATCCACCACAAGACTATGTTTTACTTATTAATGGTAGAGAGCCTAAATCTTTTAAGGAGGCTCAATGATCTGTAGATAGAGTATCATGGGATGCATCTATGTAGGAAGAACTAGAGTTTTCCAAAAGAACGTGACCTATGAGTTGGTCTTGCTACCAAAAGGGAAGAAAGCTTTGAAGATCAAGTGGGTCTTCAAGTTGAAGTCTGATAAATATCTTTCCCGCCCTAGATATAAGGCAAGATTGGCAGTTAAAAGCATGGTGTGGACTTTGAAAAGATATTTTCACTAGTGATTAAATGTCCTCTATTATACTTATATTGTGTTTGGCTGCCTCTAGTGATCTTGAGATTGAGCAGATGGATTTCAACACGACATTCTTGCATGTGAATTTGGAGGAGTTGTACATGGAGCAGCCCGAAGGCTTTGAGGTCAAGGGCAAAGAGCACTTAGTCTGCCAACTCAGGAAGAGTATTTTTCGGTTGTAGTAGGCGCTCAGGAAGTGGTACAAGAATTTTGACTCCTTTATACTGAAGAGCAAGTTCTAGAGGACCAGGGCTGATCACTATGTTTATGTGAAGAAGACTGAGAAGACTCTTACTATTCTGTCGTTGTATGTTGATGATATGCTGATTGTCCGTGATGAAAAGTCGAGCATTATTGAGCTGAAAAAGAAGCTTAGTGAGTCCTTCGAGATGAAGGACTTGGGACCAGTAAGGAAGATCTTGGGGATGAAGATCACCAGAGATAGGAGTACAGGTCAGTTGTTGTTATCTCAGGCTAGGTATATGGAAAAGGTGCTGAAGCAATTAATGATGGAGAAGGCCAAGCCGGTAGCTACTCCAGTGGTTGGACACTTCAAGCTATTATGCTCTCAGCGCCCTTCATCTGAGAAGGAAGTGGAGGAGATAAATCAAGTCCCCTACGCATCTGTAGTGGGGAGTTTGATGTATGTTGTGGCCTACACGAGGTTATATATAGATTATGCAGTTGGGATAGTGAGCAAATAGTTGGCAAAACCGCGGAGGATTCACTGGGATGATGTGAAGTGAATACTCTGATATCTCAGAGGTACCTCAGGCTACTGTTTATAGTATGGTGGAGGGTCTCCGACCCTTGTTGGGTACTCTAATTCGGACATGCCTAAAGATGTTGACTCCAGGAGATCAACTTCGGGGTTTGCTGTTACTTATGTCAGGGGAGCAGTGTCATGGAAGTTGAGGTTGCAAAAGTGCGTGGCACTGTCGATGATGGTGGCAGAATACATCTCTCTGATATAGGCATTAAAGGAAATCTTGTGGATGAAAAAGTTCATGCTTGAACTTGGACTCCAGCTAGAGGTGTTCACGATTTATAGTGACTGTTAGAGCGGCATTTTTTTGGTCAAAAATCCCGCCTACCACTCCAAGACAAAGCACATTGATGTGAGGTATCAATGGATTCAAGATATTGCCGAGGAGAAGCTGTTGAAGGTGGAGAAGGTCTGTACAGGTGAAAATCCTTCGGATTTGATGACGAAGGTCGTGCCGAGAGAGAAGCACGAGTTCTGGCGGTCTCGGATCAGCATGATGACTATCTGAAGGTGTCAGGTATGAGAACTCCTCATTATGGTCTGGATGGGGAGTTTGTTAGGGTCCATCCCCTAAAGAGTCAGTGGACTCAAGACAATTAGCAGACCATGCCTGGAGTTGTGCTGGACGCAGGGATAAAACTCAAAAAAGTTCTCTATCTGGTGGCATCGAGTGAGCTGCCAGGCGTCGAGTGAGATGTTAGGCGTCGAGTGAGCTGCCAGGCATCCAGTGAGATGTCAGGCATCAAGTGAAGATACTAGGCTTCGAGTGAGCTACTAGGCTTCGAGTGAGCTTCTGGGCATCGAATGGAGCTGATGGGCGTCGAGTGGAGCTGCTAGGCGTCAAGTGAAGGCTGACGGAAGCTGTTTCGTGAAATCTTAGACTTCTCTGCCATCTGATGGGTTAGATCTAGATCTAAGGGCTTAAATAGTCTCTCCATTTGTCCTATATAGGCCACGACTTTATTCCACAATTATACAACCGTTATTTTTTGGCCGTCAGGTTCGGTTTTTCGTCATTGCTGATACCAGGGTTCTTCTTCAGGAAGAAGAACCGAAGATTCTCAGATTGATGTATTGTCTTCATTATATGGGTATTTTTGCTCTCTTTCTTGTCTTCGTTTTTCCTTGGGGTTTGTAGAAAGATTGTTAGAGCTTGTGACCCTTTTCTTGGAAAAAAAGATTTTTTGTAATCTGAGAAGGGTCTAGGTTGGGCAAACCTGGTTTCTTGTTTTGTAATTCTTATTTTTCTATAGTGGATTCATGTGTGCCCTGCCCCACGGTTTTTCCTACCGTGATTTGAGAGTGAATTTTTCACGTAAAATCTGTGTTCTCTGATTGTGTTATTTTTCTGTGTGTTTGCTGCATTTTTTATCTTCTAAGCGTCTGATGGCGCAAGTGCAATGAGATATTTGTTTCCCATTTCATCAACATTTGTGCCCTCCCAAATAATTTGTTATTTATTATTTGACATGCCATACACGGCTACACCCACTTCTATTTGATAGATGTAGGCTTTTGGGGGGGCCTATTTTACTGATTTTAAAATCTGAAAATCACTCGCATACAAATAATTTTTTTGCAAAAATTCTGGGGGAGTGTCGGTCCGGCTCACCATACTATGGCTGGTGCATTCAATTCACGTTTCCCATATGATTAGCTATGAAAAAGAAATTTTCTTTTTAAAAAATATCAAACAAGAAGACAAAAAACTTTTATAAACTAGCTAATCACATGAGAACCTTGAATTGAATGCACTTGTGATCAGCTACCTTCAGATTACTTCAAATATCTATTACTATAAATAAGCAAAAACGTCAGTATATAAAAACAATATTATATATATATATATATATATATATATATATATATATAATTATAGTATATAAATTATAATTATATATAGGGTTTAACAGTAAATATATAATTATTATAGTTTAACAGTAATATATAATTATATTAAAATTATATATATAATTATTATTTATAATAAATAATATTATTTTTAATTTTTATTTATATTATATATTAATAATACGAGCATCTTCGCACGGGCTACGCCCGTGCTCGATGCTCTCGGGCGGCCTTCGGCCGCATCAGGCGGGCTTCGCCCGGCTGCGCACGGGTTTCGCCCGTGCCTGATGCTTTGTCTTGTCTTTGGCCGCATAGAAGCGGGCTTCGTCCGCTTCCACGCAATCCACCATCTCGGCACCGCACCCGCCACTCGCGGCCCCCGGAGCCCTGTGGTTATTTGATTTTGCTCCGGTGGGCCATGAGTGGTGGGTGCGGCGCCGAGATGGTGGATTGCGTGGAAGCGGGCGATGCCCGCTTCGATGCGGCCGAAGACCAGACAATGCATCAAGCACGGGCGAAACCCGTGCGCAGATGGGCGAAGCCCTCCTGATGCGGCCGAAGGTCGCCCGAGAGCATCGAGCACAGGCATAGCCCGTGCGAAGATGCTCGTATTCTTTAAAAATATGTATGATGGATAAAATAGAATCTACTTTCAGATTTACGTTTTTTGTATGTATGATGGATAAAAACGTGAATTGAATGGACATGAAAAGAAAATTTCTTTTTCATAGCTAATCACATGAGAAACGTGAATTGAATGCACTTATATAATCATACATAGGGGCCGATACAGAGTATGGCGAGGGAGGGTTGTAACACCCCAAAACCCTAAATTTGTTGTTGCTTGGGCAACACGGCCTGGGACACGGGCGTGTCCCAAGCTGTGTCCTACTCTGGATACTCGAGTGGATCTTGGGTGCGTCTCGAGTGGGTCTCGAGTGTGTCTCGAGTGAGGCACACGGCCTGGGATATTAGCGTGTCTAAGGCCGTGTCCTGCTCGGTACACTCGAGTGGAAAATTAGCATGTCGAGTGCTCGACGAAATGCACTCAACGAGTGTCGAAAGGGCACATGGCCTACGACATGTGTGTGTCCTAGGCCGTGTCATGGGTCGACGAATTTCACTCGACGATTTCTCGAGAGGCTAGTCGAGTTGGGTACACGGCCGTTGATACGGGCGTGTCAGAGGTCGTTTCCTTCTCTGGATTTGGCCAGGGAAGTGAGGCCTGGTGAACACGGGTTAGACACGGATGTGTCCCAGGGTACACGACATGTGACACGGGCGTGTCATATGGCCGTGTCCTGTTCGGGTTGAGCCGGCTGTGTGCCGCCTATGGTATACGGCCACAGACACGGGCGTGTCTGAAGCCGTATCAGGGCACTCGGCCTGTGACACGGGTGTGTCACAGGGCCGTGTCCTATTCGGATTGAGTATGTTATGTGCCGCTTAAGGTATACGGCATGGGACACGGGCATGTCACAAGCAGTGTCAGCCCAAAAATAGATTTTTTGGGGGCGATTTATGGTCATTCGTTTCCTTCAGATTGGATCTAAGGGTCCAAGCTTCTCCCTGCTGAGTTAAGTCCAGGACTTGAGAGTTATCTCTCATTCAAAGCTTGGCTTCTTCTTTCTAAAAAGGATAGAGAGAAGAGAGAGCAAAGAGGAGGAGGAGAAGGGGATCTGGCCACCAGTGGAGCTGTGGAGTTCCGAATTGCGAGCCGAGTCCAGATTTGTGAAGGCGAGAGTGTTGCGGTTCTTGCTATCCGACTATTTATCCATGGCTCCAAAGAGATCGTCAAGGGTAACGATCTTCCTCATTGGACATGTGAAGTCCTTTCTTTTGGCATATACATGGATTTCCCCCACCAGAGGGTGGATGATTGAGGGAATTCCTTTGGGTTGATTCTCGAATCCCCATTGAGTCTTGCATATAGATCCAAAAATGTGTAGTACCAAATAGGCATGTTGTGTGAAGCCCATCTGGACAGGTTGGTCTGGATTGGTGATGTTTCATTTGCGCACTGGAGAAGACTTCGCGCATAAACGAGTATTTTGTGGAGTCGATGGGTTGTACCTGTGAAGGGTAGTAGCAGGAAGTACTTGAGAGGTATTCCAGGAAAATAACCTTGTGATGCTTGTGCTGTGTGGTTTGAAAGACTAGTTTTCTGGCACTGTAGGATGCTGTAGAGTTTGGGTGAGTTGGGTTCAGATAGAGAGATCCGTTGAACCCGCTAAGCGATCGCGGAAGACGCTGGAATGAACTCCCCACTTTGTATTGTGAAGCCAGTCCTTGGTGATGGACATTATGGCTATTATGAGCGGTGGTCTCTTGAAGAAGGCCTCGTACCGAACAGGGAAGGTGAAACCGACCCGCGCCTTTAGATTGAGCCGCGAATACGCTGTATTCCGTGATGGCAAGGCGACTTGAGCAACGGGGGGTGGATGATCCGTACCTATGTTATGTCGGCTGTACAGGAGAGCGTCAAGGAATTGAGCATTCGTTAGTGGCATAATGAGAGTCTTAGGCCTACGCGCCATTAAGACTAAATGCTCAATACCGTTGGGTTTCGACCCTTGAACGGTGGTGTTGACCCTGGTTTGCCGGTGTACCAAGAATGTGCCCTGATTGCACGGAGCATCGGGTCGCGTGGCCAGCGTTTGTGATGGATTACTTGTGTGTGAGAACACAATGTATGTTATACCTGCTTTTCGAATTGCTATGCCTGCAGGGAAAGAATACCGTTGCCCCGGGAAAACATGGTAGAGTCGTTATAATTTGGTCAGCTGAATGCTGACTGTTGTTGTGTTTGCCACCATTTTGGTGGGCTGTCCCTATACATGTGCTTTAGAGCCAAGCGGGAAGTAAAGGGCTGAAGTCCCTGCCACTGCTACTGCTGATATTGTTGCTGCTGGCCCTTGAAGGCTAGCGTAAAATTGTTATGTTTTGTTCATGTGTGTCCGGCCTGCGGACCAATGTATGGAATCCACACTTTCAAAGAGAAACTGTAAGGCCTTAAGGCTAAACAATAATGTGTTTGTTGTACATTACGATATAAATATGATTTAGATATAGTGGACATTCCTATTTTGAGTTCCATATTATTGTTAAAAGCTTCTGCTAGAATACTCTGTTTTATGGTGCGCTTATGGTTTGGTATTAACCTGTAACCTCGCCGACTGTTTTGTGGCATATGGTGTGGGTCCCCGGTCGGACCTTCTATTATATGTTATATGAACGGATGGAGTCGTTACATGGTGTATACTCCAGATTAGGAGGAGATTCTTGATGGAGGGGGAGCTTTGCTAGTAGATATTCATCCAGTTGTGGAGCTAGTCCCAAGGAGATCTGATAGAGTTCGGAGGCCAAACACTAGGTATCCACCACAAGACTATGTTTTTCTTACTAATGGTAGAGAGCCTAAATCTTTTGAGGAGGCTCAAAGATCTGTAGACAGAGTATCATGGGGTGCATCTATGTAGGAAGAACTAGAGTTTTTCCAGAAGAACGTGACCTATGAGTTTGTCTTGCTACCAAAGGGGGAGAAAGCTTTGAAGAACAAGTGGGTCTTCAAGTTGAAGTCTGATAAATATCTTTCCCGCCCTAGATATAAGGCAAGATTGGTAGTCAAAAGCATGGTGCGGACTTTGAAAAGATATTTTCACCAGTGATATAAATGTCCTCTATTAGACTGATATTGTGTTTGGCTGCCTCCAGTGATCTTGAGATTGAGTAGATGGATTTCAACACGACATTCTTGCATGGGAATTTGGAGGAGTTGTACATGGAGCAGCCCGTAGGCTTTGAGGTCAAGGGAAAAGAGCACTTAGTCTGCCAACTCAGGAAGAGTCTTTTTTGGTTGAAGTAGGCACCCAAGAAGTGGTAAAAGAATTTTGACTCCTTTATACTGAAGAGCAAGTTCCAGAGGACCAGTGCTGATCACTGTGTTTATGTGAAGAAGACTGAGAAGACTCTTACTATTCTGCCGCTGTATGTTGATGATATGCTGATTGTCCGTGATGAAAAGTCGAGCATTATTGAGCTGAAAAAGAAGCTTAGTGAGTCCTTCGAGATGAAGGACTTTGGACCAGTAAGGAAGATCTTGGGGATGAAGATCACAAGAGATAGGAGTACATGTCAGTTGTGGTTATCTCAGGCTAGGTATATGGAAAAGGTGCTGAAGCAATTCATGATGGAGAAGGCCAAGCCGGTAGCTATTCTAGTGGGTGGACACTTCAAGCTATTATGCTCTCAGTGCTCTTCATCTGAGAAGGAAGTGGAGGAGATAAGTCAAGTCCCCTACGCATCTGTAGTGGGGAGTTTGATGTATGTTGTGGCCTTCACAAGGTTATATATAGATTATGCAGTTGGGATAGTGAGCAAATAGTTGGCAAAACCGGGGAGGATTCACTGGGATGATGTGAAGTGGATACTCTGATATCTCAAAGGTACCTCAGGCTACTGTTTATAGTATGGTGGAGGGTCTCCGACCCTTGTTGGGTACTCTAATTCGGACATGTCTAAAGATGTTGACTCCAGGAGATCAACTTCGGGGTTTGCTGTTACTTATGTCATGGGAGCAGTGTCATGGAAGTCGAGGTTGCAAAAGTGCGTGGCATTGTCGATGATGGTGGCATAATACATCTCTCTGATATAGGCATTAAAGGAAATCTTATGGATGAAAAAGTTCATGCTTGAACTTGGACTCCAGCTAGAGGTGTTCACGATTTATAGTGACTGTTAGAGCAGCATTTTTTTGGTCAAAAATCCCGCCTACCACTTCAAGACAAAGCACATTGATGTGAGGTATCAATGGATTCAAGATGCTATCGAGGAGAAGCTATTGAAGGTGGAGAAGGTCTATACTGGTGAAAATCCTTCGGATTTGATGACAAAGGTCGTGCCGAGAGAGAAGCACGAGTTCTGGCGGTCTCGGATCAGCACGATGACTATCTGAAGGTGTCAGGTATGAGAACTCCTCTTTATGGTCTGAATGGGGAGTTTGTTGGGGTCCATCCCCTAAAGATTCAGCGGACTCAAGACAATTAGCAGACCATGCCTGGAGTTGTGCTGGACGCAGGGATAAAACTCAAAAAAGTTCTCTATCTGGTGGCATCGAGTGAGCTGCTAGGCGTCGAGTGAGATGTTAGGCGTCGAGTGATCTGTTAGGCATCCAGTGAGATGTCAGGCATCAAGTGAAGATACTAGGCTTCGAGTGAGCTACTAGGCTTCGAGTGAGCTGCTGGGCATTGAATGGAGCTGATGGGCATCGAGTGGAGCTGCTAGGCGTCAAGTGAAGGCTGACGGAAGCTGTTTCGTGAAATCTTAGACTTCTCTGCCATCTGATGGGTTAGATCTAGAACTAAGGGCTTAAATAGCCTCTTCATTTGTCCTATATAGGCCACGACTTTATTCCAGAATTGTACAACCGTTATGTTTTGGCCGTCAGAAAGAAGATCATGCTCTCGAGTTCTGAAGGTGTTCGGTTTTCCGTCATTGCTGATACCAGGGTTCTTCTTCAGGAAGAAGAGCCGAAGATTCTCAGATTGATGTATTGTCTTCATTATAAGGGTATTTTTGCTCTCTTTCTTTTCTTCGTTTTTTCCTTGGGGTTTGTAGAAAGATTGTTAGAGCTTGTGACCCTTTTCTTGGAAAAAAAGATTTTTTGTAATCTGAGAAGGGTCTAGGTTGGGCAAACCTGGTTTCTTGTTTTGTAATTCTTATTTTTCTATAGTGGATTCATGTGTGCCCTGCCCCACGGTTTTTCCTACCGTGATTTGAGAGTGAATTTTTCACGTAAAATCTGTGTTCTCTGATTGTGTTATTTTTCTGTGTGTTTGCTGCATTTTTTATCTTCTAAGCGTCTGATGGCGCAAGTGCAATGAGATATTTGTTTCCCATTTCATCAACATTTGTGCCCTCCCAAATAATTTGTTATTTATTATTTGACATGCCATACACGGCTACACCCACTTCTATTTGATAGATGTAGGCTTTTGGGGGGGCCTATTTTACTGATTTTAAAATCTGAAAATCACTCGCATACAAATAATTTTTTTGCAAAAATTCTGGGGGAGTGTCGGTCCGGCTCACCATACTATGGCTGGTGCATTCAATTCACGTTTCCCATATGATTAGCTATGAAAAAGAAATTTTCTTTTTAAAAAATATCAAACAAGAAGACAAAAACTTTTATAAACTAGCTAATCACATGAGAACCTTGAATTGAATGCACTTGTGATCAGCTACCTTCAGATTACTTCAAATATCTATTACTATAAATAAGCAAAAACGTCAGTATATAAAAACAATATTATATATATATATATATATATATATATATATATATATATATATATATATATATATATATATATATATATATATATATATATATATATACATACACACACGAGCATCTTCGCACGGGCTACGCCCGCGCTCGATGTTCTTCGCATCGACAGTACCCCAGCTGCGACGGTATCTCCGCCCAAACTCCCCCCCTCTACGACACTCGATCAATTGACAGGGCATAGGGAGCCCCCGTGCCCTACGCGACAGTACCCCCGCCTCGAGAGTGTCCCGGCGCGGCGGTGCTTCTGCAGCTCGCACCCCCGTGCACATGATAAAATAGGTACGTGGGAGAGCACCAGGCACAAGGGTCGTGCGCACGGGGGTTTGCGAGCTGCAGAAGCGACGCCGCGCAGGGACACTCTCGAGGCGGGGGTACTGTCGCGTAGGGCACGAGGGCTCCCTATGCCCTGTCAATTGATCGAGTGTCGTAGAGGGGCGGAGATACCGTCGCAGCTGGGGTACTGTCGATGCGAAGAGCATCGAGCACGAGCGTAGCCCGTGCGAAGATGCTCGTATATAATTAAGAATGAAACCACTGAATTTGATCTGAGGTCCATAAAGTCCATTGTCAGCAACAATTATCAACTGTCATGTGAATTTCTCATCATGTGCCAAATAGGAGATAAAAGTGTATGCACAATGCACCATTGTATTTCTGGACTTGGTCAAATATGAAAAAAATGTCATCTGAATGTTGCATTCTCCAATGTGCAAATGCCTTCTGGCCAAACTCTTATAAAAGTGTATGATTGACAAAAATCTTCGACTGAATGCAGTAGAAGAGCGAAAGACGCAATGCAAGCTAACTGAGGTTTTTGTGTTGAGCAAATTTGGGATGTGCCACCAGTACGAAACGAAGCCTGTGTATATCATTCAAAATCCGAATTCTCAACTCGAGATAAACATAGAAGAAAAGGATTCTCCGATTAAAAAAAGGATATTTCATTACTGTGCACTTTTTTGGTATTGAACCTATCATTAACTCTCATTTAATTCACCCTAAAACCCTAAAATAAAATAAACATCAAACTGTAAAAACAACAGTCCGTGTTTGATCCAGAAAACAGGTTCTCAATGAACAAAAAGGGTTCCAGGGCCAAAAAAGCTGCAATTTTAACATTCTTTTCTCAAGAAGAAAGATGGGAAAAAACCTTTCAACTACCCCTAGTTCAAGACACTGCAGCTTCTCCAGGATTCCGCTTATATTTCGCCTTCAATAACCCTCCATGGCAATCTGGGTGAATACAATCAGGCAAAAAAATTTGAGAAGCACCCCTCAAACTATAAATTCAGTTTTTTGCAGACTGCCCCCTCTTTTTATGCTACAGAATTCAAAGAAAACAAACTTGGATATTAAAAAGGAAAACGGCTGGTAGTTATATATCAACAATTTAGGTATGGAAGGAAATGATTACCTCGAAAAGAAAAGAGTCAGACTTCGTTTGGGGGACTTAGGCTCCGTTTGGGGGACTAATTTTCACCGGTCAAGCAGTTACAGCTGCATGAATCGGACCATAATTAAGATCCAATTCATGTGGTCATAACCGCTTGACCGGTGACAATAAGTCCCCCCCCCCCAAACAGAGCCTTATTTTCACCGGTCAAGCGGTTACGACCGAGGTGAGGAAGAAGATAGGAGCACGGGAAATTCAGATTTAGAGAGGGTGTAAAAGCCCAAAAAATATGCATTTAAGACTTAAAGCTAATTAATTAAATGTAAGGGTTGGTTTTAAAAAGACCGGCTCCTGTATTAAGTAATTGTATCATGAATGTTCATATACGGTTATAAATACTGTATAAGGATTAATGTATCAACGCAATGAAATCTACCCTGTAAAATACCTATTCCTTTCCTTCATTTCCTGCGACATTAAAAACCAACCATGAGAGTAAAACAATCAAAAAATTGTGAAAGAAACAACATAAATTACTTAACACATCAGAGAAAGAACCCGGCTTAAGAAAAAATGGTACAAATTAATTTATTACTTCATACAGAAAAAATAGCAAGTGTTGAACTGAATTTGCAAGAAAAAGAAAGAGACCGATAGAGTCGAACCTATTAACTGCAAACCTATGGAGAAGCAAGTTTGGGCTGGACAGTGTTGCATGTGCTGGAGAAAGAATATAATTTTGTTGTTGTTGAAATTCAGCTAATCAGAAGAAGGAAAAGATCTAATCACATCTGATTCGCGGATATTGAAATGGACAGGAGGAACAAACCTAAACCCCTTCTCGAAACAGAAGACTTGCAGTCTTCTTCTTGTTTCACTTTATTAGGGTTCCTTGCAACCGAAGGTGGATTAACATAGATAGCTGCTGCGAGAATGACGCCCACAGTGCACTATGCGGAAACAAAATACAGAAACAAAGATTAGGGCAAGACTATCCCGTTGAATAGGCGGAAGAATATATAAGCGTGAGCAAGAGCATCATACCGGAGCTTTGGAAGAAGGAGAAGAACAGGCTACCGGAGTATGCCGACGCAGAGCAGCGACAATGGCGTCAGGAGGAAAGCGAAGAGAAGCGAGCGGGAGAAGATCAAGGCGAGTGAGCAGGAGAGTTGAAGTTTGGGGGTTATTTATCCAGCAAAACCAGCCGCAGGGCAACGCGGAAGGGCCACGCGGAAGGATCAGCGGCGCGCAGGAGGCGGTGAGCGGCATGAAGAAGCGGCGATGGGCATTTTCGGAATCCAACAGCCGTGACCGACGACTCCCCCACAATCAACTTTATTAATATAGATATATATTTATAATTATAGTATATAAATTATAATTATATATAGGGTTTAACAGTAAATATATAATTATTATAGTTTAACAGTAATATATAATTATATTATAATTATATATATAATTATTATTTATAATAAATAATATTATTTTTAATTTATATTTATATTATATATTAATAATACGAGCATCTTCGCACGGGCTACGCCCGTTTTCGATGCTCTCGGGCGGCCTTCGGCCGCATCAGGCGGGCTTCGCCCGGCTGCGCACGGGTTTCGCCCGTGCTTGATGCTTTGTCTGGTCTTTGTCTGCATAGAAGCGGGCTTCGTCCGCTTCCACGCAATCCACCATCTCGGCGCCGCACCCGCCACTCGCAGCCCCCGGAGCCCTATGGTTATTTGATTTTGCTCTGGTGGGCCGCGAGTGGCGGGTGCGGCGCCGAGATGGTGGATTGCGTGGAAGCGGGCGAAGCCCGCTTCGATGCAGCTGAAGACTAGACAAAGCATCAAGCACAGGCGAAACCCGTGCGCAGATGGGCGAAACCCTCCTGATGCGGCCGAAGGTCGCCCGAGAGCATCGAGCACATGCATAGCCCGTGCGAAGATGCTCGTATTCTTTAAAAGTATGTATGATGGATAAAATAGAATCTACTTTAAGATTTACGTTTTTTGTATGTATGATGGATAAAAACGTGAATTGAATGCACCTGAAAAGAAAATTTCTTTTTTATAGCTACTCACATGAGAAACGTGAATTGAATGCACTTATATAATCATACATAGGGGTCGATATAGAGTATGGCGAGGGAGGGTTGTAACACCCCAAAACCCAAAATTTGTTGTTGCTTGGGCAACACGGCCTGGGACACGGGCGTGTCCCAAGCTTTGTCCTACTATGGATACTCGAGTGGATCTTGGGTGGGTCTCGAGTGGGTCTCGAGTGTGTCTCGAGTGAGGCACACGACCTGGGATATTAGCGTGTCTAAGGTCGTATCCTGCTCGGTACACTCGAGTGGAAAATTAGCATGTTGTTGGGTACATTGGAAAATGTGTACCTGATTTGGACAAGTCAAACTTAGCTCAATGATATACATCAAGGTGTATTTGATGTTGTTTTAAGTTTATATGTGCAGGTTAAGAATGTGCTAAAATGCAAAGAAAAATTTCTAAGTCCATATGTCGACACCTGAGGAAGCTGTGTCGACACTTCAGTAAGATTGTGTCGACACTTGGAAATGGCTGTGTCGACACCTCAGTGAATTTGTGTCGACACCGGGAGGCAGTGTCGACACACAGGAATAGTCAGTCGACATCAACTGTGTCGACACCGGGAGGCTGTGTCGACACACAGAAGCAGAGTCGACATCAATTGTGTCGACACATGGAGGTAGTGTCGACACACAAATTTTGTGTCTACAACAACTATGTCGACACACAGGACTTGTGTCGACACATTTTCAAGTTGTAGAATCAAGAAGCTGTGTCGACATCAAGGCAGCTATGTCGACAACACCAAAGTTAGTGTCGACACTTAAGTCACTTATGTCGACACATATTGACAGATGGTCTCGACACTTTATGACAGACAGACTCGACGCTTTGCTGACAAAGACAAAGGCTCAAGATCTGTTTGATGACTTGACAGCTGTGAGTTACAACAGGTTTACTGAAGCTATCGGACTTGTCAGAAGTTAGTTATAAACCGGATCAGCCGGTTACCATGGATGAAGTGTATATATAGATAGATTCAGAAGAAGGAAGACAGTTAAGGAATGATTAATGATTGACACAACTTACTCAACTATTGTGAGAGTGATCTGATCAAGAAAGTACAAGTCACAAAGAAGAAGATCTTCGTGAGGAGATCTAAGAAGACGTTCTGAAATAGTTTTCTATTCAGATTCTGTCTAAGTTGAATTCAATCAAGAATTCAGAAGTTTCTTCAAGAGGTTTGGATAGAGAGAGATCCAGCTATTTGAAGACAAGCAGGAGACAATCACAGGTCTCACAAGAAGCAGATGCTGAACTAATCTGTCAAGAAGATTCAGATCTATTTTTGGAGTCTAAGAAAGAAGCTGCCAATCAGTTATATTCTAAGGAAATCAACCCAACTAAGTTCAGATTCAAGAAACTTTTAAGAAAGCTAAGATCAAGTTGATTTCATCCATCAGCCTCTTCAAGAAGCTGATCAAGAAAGTTCTTATCCCTTCTCTCTCAACAGGGGTAAGAGATTACAAAATTCCTTATCAAATTCTGTAGGATCTATTTATAGATCTGAGTTGTAAGCCTATTTTATAAAGACTGAGTGTAGGAGATTTGTTCTCTGAGTGGTAGGGATGTTTATGCCTGAGTTGTAGGAGAAGGTATTCTATGAGTTGTAGGCCTTGTGGAAAGGCTGAGGTAGGGCTTGTTAGCCTGAGTTGTAGGAACCTTATAGGGTTCTGAGTTGTAGGAATCCTTCTGGATTCTGAGCTGTAGGATCTGAGTTAAAGGAAGAAGTTAGGTCGAATCTAGCATACTGCTAGATAGGTGAAGGGGGAAAGTGGATGTACCCAGACCTTGGGGAACCACTATAAAACTGTGTGCAATCTGTGATGTGTGTATGATTGTGATTGTTGTGCTGTGTTAGCTGTATAAATATCTGATTTACTCAAAGAACTGTAGTTATTTTCTGCCTTAAGTTAAATCAAGGAAAAGTACCTATTCACCCCCCCTCTAGGTGTTTAGGTAGTCTTGAAAGTAAAACTATCAAGTGATATCAGAGGGAGGTTGCTCAAAGAAGGACCTAACAGTCTGAGTTAGATCCCTAAGGCAGAATCAAGAATCAAGAAAATGGGTTCTGGAGAGAATCACAAGGAATTAGGGTCAATGAAATTACCCATCTGCAGAAAAGAGATTTTTGGAATCTGGAAAGAAAGGGTTAGATTGTTTATGGAGGCCTCTGACCCAAGGATATATATCACAGTAAAAGATGGTCCATATATCCCTATGCATGTATCTGTTTTAGATGCAAATCAAGGAACCCCTAAGGATTTTTCTGAAATGACTAAGGATGAGATAATACTGGCAACTATGGATAAAAGAGCTCAGAATATCATAGTGAGTGCCATAGATGATTCTACTTTCCAAAATTTAATTCACTGCAAAACCTCCAAGAAAATGTGGGATACTTTGATTGTCTATATGGAGGGTTTTGAAGAAGTTAGACAAGACAGAAAGTCTATGCTCAATCAAGAATATGAGAGTTTCAGACAAGGGAAGTCTGATAACATATCTGAATGCTACAAGAAATTCTACAGGATAGTGAATGAACTGATGTCCTATGGAAGGGTCTTCAGTATTTATGAGCTGAATGACAAATTCTTGAGATCCTTGACAAATGATTGGGATACCAAGATTTATGCCATTAGAGAAGTGGCCAAACTAGCAGACATTTCTCCTCCAACCTTATTTGGAAAGTTGCTATCATATGAAATGCAACTAATGTCTAGGAAGGAGGAAGAAAGAAATACAAAAGGAGAGCATAGAGAAAAGTCAGTTGCCTTCAAGGTTGAAGCCACTAGAAAGAGCAGGAGGATGTCTCCATCACCTCCTAAGGAAGTTGCAGAAGTTATCTCAGAGAATTCAGACAATCAGAACTCAGATAACAGTGATTCAGATGCAGATTTTGCTGCCTTTACAAGGCAGTTTCAGAGGTTCTTGAAAAAGAAGCAGTGGAAGTCAAGGCCCTCCACATCACAGCCAGTTGATGACTACTATCAAAAGAGAAAATCATCAAGAAAGGAAAAGAGCAGGTCTAAGCCCAGCAAAGCTACAACATCAAAAATTGTTTGCTATTGCTGCAATAGGCCTGAGCACGTGGTGGCTGAGTGTCCAGAAAAGAGGAAGGAGTCAGCAGACAAAAAGAAGACTCAACAAAAGGGCAAGAAGGACAAATCCTTTGTTGCTAAGAAGGAGAAGAGTCTTACAGATCAATCCTCCTCAGAGTCAGAATTTGAAGCTGAAGCATACATTGGACTGTATGCAGCTAGTGAAGAAGAGGAGTTTATGCAATTACTGGACTCCATCAATGAACAAGAAGACCATCAGTGCATGGGACTGATGGCTAAATTAGAAGACAACAAGTACCAGGATCAGCCTAGTCCCAGTAAGGTACAAAGTAATTCTAGAATTTCTGATTACAGTACTGGTTCAGAGTCAGATTCATCTTCATCAAGTGATGAGGATGGATCAGAATCTGAAGGAGATATTCATCAGTTGATAGATGAATATGGGGACTTATTGCAGGCACTTAAGAAAAGAAAAAACCTGGCCAAAAATCAGGCTAAGGAAATTGCAGATCTTACGATGACTGCATCTGGTTTAGAGAAAGAATTGGATCAACAAATTAATGAAGTTGCCAAGCTGAAAACTATTACTGTTATTCAGATGGGTAAAATCACATATAAAAATGATCTAATTAAAGGTCTGGAAGTCAGACTTCAAGTAGAGAAAGATTTGGTGGCTAGTTACTCTAAGCCAAAATCAGTCTTACCCTTAATAGATGAGTTTGTGGCTCAAAAGGGTAAGACTAGAATAGGCTATAAAGGTAACACCAGGGCTGCCCATTTCAAGAGAAAGAGCAAAACCTCTGTTTATCCATTGAACTTTAAAGTCCCTGTAGTTTTTAGAAAGGTGCATGAGCCTTCTAACAAAAATGATCTTGAAAACATTCATGGTCATAATAAGACTGATGTTCTGAATAACAAGGGTATTAATGCCAACAAGTCAGCCCATGTTCATAAACCCCATGGTTATAAGAAACCAGAGGGTGTAGCTACAGCAGCACCAGCACAGGACAGAAATTCTTCTGTCAAAAATGTATCTAGACTTAGATACAACAAGTATGAATGCTGGTGCTGTGGCAAGACAGGCCATTTTTCCTTAGACTGCTGGCATAACATAAGTGTCAGGAAGAACAACAGTCTACCAGATAGAAGAGCTGCTGGTAGATTTGATATGAAGGAAGCTAACTTGAACCAATGACCCAAGACTTACTTGGGTTCTAAGAGAAAGTAATTCTGTATTGCAGGAAAGTCCAAGTTGCCATGCCCCCATATGGTACTTGGACAGTGGATGTTCTAGGCACATGATTGGAACAAAGGGGCTACTGAAGGAGTACACACCTATCAAGGATGGGCCTAAAGTAATCTTTGGTGGATCTGAAAGAGGAATCATCAAAGGATTTGGTAATATCTCTTCCAACCAAATTACCATCACTCAAGTGGCTTATGTAAAAGGTTTGAAACACAACCTGATAAGCATAAGTCAGCTGAGTGATCTAGGATATGACATTTCATTTGTTAAGAATGGATGTCATATCAAAAGGTCAAGTGATCATAAGGTCATATTGACTGGGTATAGAAAAAGAAATGTTTATTGTCTTGATTTTGGGTGTGAGAACAAAGGTTCTCCTATTTGTCTTGTAGCTGATGAGAAAGCATCTCATTGTGTTAAATGGCACAAGAGGCTGGCTCATCTTAACTACAAAACAATTGGCCAACTCTTTAGCAAAGAGTTAGTGAGGAATGGTCCTCAAGTTAAGTGTATAAAGGAAGGGATATGTTCAGCTTGTCAAAAGGGCAAGCAGACAAAATCCTGCTTTCATAGCCTTAAAAATAAGGATTCAGTGAGGTGTCTATACCTCTTACATATGGATCTTTTTGGTCCTATGCCAGTTCATAGTCTAGGTAGGAAGGTCTACACTTTTGTGGTTGTAGATGACTATTATAGATATTCCTGGGTTTTCTTTCTAAGACAGAAATCTGAAACCCCAAGTGTTTTACATAGTTTTGTAAGACAAATTCAGAATGAACAGGACAGTACAGTGGTCAAAATCAGAAGTGACAATGGCACTGAATTTCAATCTAAAAGTATGACAAGATTGTGTGAAGAGTTTGGTATTTTTCAAGAATTCTCCTCACCTAGAACACCTCAGCAAAATGGTATTGCTGAAAAAAAGAATAGGACATTGATTGAAGCTGGTAGAACTCTATTGAGTGACACTTCTCTCCCAAAATATTTCTGGGCTGAGGCAGTAAACACTGCATGTCATGTGCTCAATAGGGCATCTATCACCAAGTACCACAAAAAGACTCCCTATGAGATCATGAAAGGTAGAAAACCAAATCTATCTAATTTTAGAATCTTTGGTTGCAAGTGTTATATCCTTATCAATGGCAAGTCTTATCTAACTAAGTTTGCTGCCAAATCCCAAGATGGGATATTTGTTGGGTACAGCAATAATAATAAGGCTTATAGGGTCTACAACTTGATTACACAAGTTGTAGAAGAATCAGTACATGTTATATTTGATGAAACTAGATTAATCAATAGAGAGTTGCCTTGTAGTTCATGCAGTCCAACATGTATAAGCAATAGAATGGACAAGCTTTCCATTGTAGAAGACTCAACTGCAGATGAAGGATTGGAAAATGATGGCTACTGTCCAGGGGGAGTACAAGACTCTCTAGAAGCTGATGACAACCAAGAGGTGCAGCATAATGATGAAACTGGAGGTGTTCAGCCAGAAGGAATTCTATCTCCAGCTGTAAGACATCTAAAGGATCATCCAGCAAATCAGATAATTGGTGATCCAAGACATGGAGTGCAAACCAGAAGTAGAAATCTTAATACAGTCCTGCACTAAAGTTTTCTATCTCAACTGGAGCCAAAGAAATTTGAAGAAGCTATCCAAGACCAACACTGGATTAATGCTATGCAAGAGGAGCTTAATCAGTTTAGAAGATGCAAGGTCTGGAAGTTGGTTCCTAAACCAAAAGACCACAACATCATTGGTATAAAGTGGATTTTTAGGAACAAGTTGGATGAGAATGGAGTCATTGTGAAGAATAAAGCAAGATTGGTTGCAAAAGGATACATGCAGGAAGAGGGAATAGACTTTGATCAAACATTTGCCCCAGTAGCAAGACTGGAAGCAATCTGAATGTTCCTTGCCTATGCAGCATATCAAGGCTTCAAAGTATACTAAATGGATATGAAATCAGCATTCCTGAATGGTGATCTAAAAGAAGAAGTCTATGTAGAGCAGCCATCAGGTTTTGTAGATTCTCTTAAACCTAGTTATGTCTATAGACTTAGGAAAGCATTGTATGGGTTAAAGCAATCTCCAAGGGCTTGGTATGAAACCCTGTCTACTTTCCTTATTGAGAACAAATTCTCAAGAAGTAAAATAGACAAAACTCTATTCCTAAGGGAATCTAAAGGGAAGATAATCTTAGTTCAGATCTATGTAGATGGCATAATTTTTGGGTCTACAGAGAACAACCTTTGCAAGAAGTTTGCCAAACTTATGCAAGGGAAGTTTGAAATGAGTAGTATGGGGGAACTTAAGTTCTTCTTGGGACTCCAAGTAAGACAGACTGATGATGGATTGTCCATATCCCAGTCTAAGTTCACCAAGGAGTTAATTAAGAAGTATGGTATGGAATCATCCTCCACCATGAGAACTCCTATGGGAACAAGTATGCCTATATGCAAAGATGAAGCAGGTAAACCTGTAGATGAGTCTTTATATAGAGGAATAATTGGCTCTCTATTATATCTCACTACTAGTAGACCAGACATTATGTATGCAACATGTGTCTGAGCTAGGTACCAAGCATGCCCTAAAGAATCACATTATACTACAGTCAAGAGGATTTTGAGATATCTAAAGGGCACACCTAATCTAGGCCTTTGGTACCATAGGAATGGAGATTTTCTACTAACAGGTTATTCAGATGCAGATTTTGCAGGCTGTAGAGAAGATAGAAAAAGTACTACAGGTACATGCTAATTCCTAGGCGTAAGATTGATATCTTGGAGCAGTAAGAAGCAGACTAGTGTTGCAATATCCACAGCTGAGTCTGAATATGTGGCAGCAGGAAGTTGCTGTGCACAGCTGTTGTGGATTCAACATTAGCTAAGAGACGACTATGGTATTCAAGTAAGTAGAACACCTTTATTGTGTGATTCTAAAAGTGCCATTTCTATTGCAAACAATCCTGTTTCACATAGTAGGACTAAGCATATAGAGATAAAATACCATTTTCTTAGAGAACATGTAGAAAAAGAAGACATCTCATTAGAATTTGTTAAAATTGATTATCAAATTGCAGATGTATTTACTAAGCCTCTGTATGAAACTAAATTCAATAGATTTAAAATTGAATTAGGAATGCTAACCATAGGTTAGTTTACCAAGAATTGGCTAAGTAAAATTGTGTCGACACATTCAATAATAAAGTGTCGACACAGAAAATTTTTGTCGATAATTCAGGAAAATTGTGTCGACACAGAGTAAATGTGTCGATACTTAAGGGTCAAAGAGTCGACTCATCCAGAAATGTAGTGTCGACACAACCAGAGTAATGGTGTCGACATTTACAGATTTTGTGTCGACACTTGTAATAAGAGTCGACACAGAATTTCTGATGAACTACTAAGTATCTCCTGTGTCGACATATCATCAATTGGTGTCGACACATAGTATTCAGCGTCGTGGTCAAGACAATAAAAGTTTGTGTCGACACTTTTCAACAGTGTCGACACTTTTAGACAGTTTTTACCCGCCTTTTGACCTTATTTGATTAGAAGGGTCGACACGCTCACCAGGGTTTCGAGACAAAAACCTTGTGTCGACAATCTCTCTTCTCTCCAACCAAGCTTTCTCTTCATTCCAATGACGCCCAAAGTTGAAGACAACGTCAATGAAGGTTATGAGTTGGTTTGACATGCATTCAACGATGTCGAATCAGAGATCAAACAGGTCATTACACTTCTTGCTGAAAACGGATTAGAATATCTTATCTCTGAACCTACTAAGATATAGAAGAAAGAAGTAGTCGAGTTCTATACTGCTGCATCAGTGGACTTAACTGGGTTGAAGATCAAATCCACTGTACATGGAGAAAAGGTCAAGCTATCTCAGAAAAGGTTAAGCAAGATTCTCCATCTTCCAAGAATACATGAGGAGGAAGAGGTGCAAGCCTTAAGGACTAGGGAGGCGCTTCAATGGTGTGGATTGGATCCAACCATAAAGATAGGATCTGCAATCAACAGAAAGGGCATGAATCATCAGGGGAAATTCCTATCTGAAGTAGTAGGTAAAGTGATCTTATGCAAACCAGGTGTCCATGATAGGATATCAGCCTATATGTTCAGCCTGATGACTAGGATGATCTTCAAGATTCAAACAAATTGGTCTGCAGTACTGTTTGATAAGATTTAAGAGGGAATCAAGAATCCAAACTTGGCTAGGATCATGAGTCTGTACCTGGCTGGAATAATTCCAGAGGTAATGCAACAGATTCCTGGACCTAAGATAAACCACATGAGGAGAATGGACATAAGGTTATTCTCCAGATGGGATAGAGTTCTTTCTAAGGAGATGCCTGAACATGGTCATGAATATGTACACGACTAGGAAGAACAAGATAGAGCACAAGTTCAGGATCTGACTGTGACTACCCAAGTCCAGGAAGAGATTATATCTGCACAAATGCAGGGGGAGCCAATTACTGCACATTTGCAGGGGGAGACACATTCAGAACAAGTACAAGAGGAAGAAAGAATCAATTTATCAGAGGACATTGTTCCTCAAACTGATCTTGACATTTCTGGTATTGCTGCTGCTGCTGCTGAGAAAGTACAATCTCCTGCTCTCACATAACAAGAATTTACTCTTGAAGAGCTGTTTCCTGATATTGGAGGAGAAACAGATAAAATGGAGACCCTAAGATTTGAGGGGGAGCAAGTAAGGGTTGAGGGGGAGCAGGTTCATATAGAGGAAAAGCATCAAGTAGCTGAGAAAGAAATTTCTTCCACTCCTCAAGAGAGGGTTAATGTTGACAGTTCTTCAGAATCTGAGCAGGAAGAAGTCAGGGAGGCCAAGAAAAGAAAATTAATGGTCTTTAAGAGAAGAAGTCAAAGTTATAAGAAGGCTCTCCAAACAACTGCTTCACATTCTTCTCCTGAGATTGATTACAGCAAGTACTTGGTTAACTTACAAGTAAAATTTGATGAGCAGAGATTGTTTCTTGAAAAGTATGTGGATAAAAGCCAAAAGGCTCTTCAATTTGATCTTGCCCAAGACATAAAGTCTATCAGATTTGAAGTTAATCAACATAGAAAAGAGATGACAGATTGCTTCCACAAGGGAGGCAATGCTGTGGTATATCTTGCAAAGCAACAAGCTGACATTAAGAAGCAAGTGGATGAGATGGTTGTTAAACAAGGCTATGTCATTGAGAATCAGATAAGAATGAATGACAATCTGACTGAATCACATAATGTGATAGTCACTGAGTTCACAAACGACACTATTATTGCAATGACTGCAACTAGGAATAAGGAAAAAGAAGAATATGATCAGAAGCTACAAGCTGCCCTAGATGCAGTTAAATCTACAATCACATTATCTGAGAAGTTAATTAGTGAAAAGCTTCAAAAGTTAAAGCAATTCTTTAAAGATGGAATCAACTATCTGGATGGACAAATACGATTTAAGAAAGAGGACTTAAGAGATCATATGACCAGAGAAGTCATAAAGGGGGAGAGGGTATTAGTCTATGCTGGATCTGATCATGCTAAATGGGTAACTAACAACATAAGAGCCACTCTGGGATATCCACCCTTGTGTGATGATGATAATATGGCTGAGTCAGTGGTGCACCCAACTCTACTTGAAGGTGATCTACCTGAGGTTGCCCAAGTCATTTACCCACCTGTAGATATTGACATGATACATCAACAAGTTGAGTCTATGTACAACCCTCCTCTACCAGTTACTAATGTTATTATTGAAAAGGTAGATATGACAGAAGCTGGTCTGAAAGCTCAGCAAGATGCTCTATTATCAAAGAAAAGATTTAGAGAGCAAGCAGAATTAAAGCCAGACTTTGAGCAGTGGATCCCCACTTCAAGGAATATCATTTTAACTGCCAGGAAAGCTGTAAAAGATCAAGTACATGAAAGAGGAAAATGGTACAATGAGCAAGACTGGAAAAAGTATGAAGCCAGGCAGGAGGCCATAATTCAATACAGGAGAAAGGCTAAGATGGGGAAGCTACCTCCTGATGCTCAGGAGCCTAGCAAGTATTTTCCCAAGCCTTTTCATTATTTTGAAAGGCAAAGGATCAAGGCTGAAGCACAGAAGAAAGTTGATTTGAAAGGCAAAAAGCTCATGGAAGATATAGAACATCCTGCTCAAGCTCAGATAATATATGGAAAAGGGATAGTCATCAAGGAGCCTTCCCAGCCTTAGTCTTAGCTTTACTAGTTTTTGTTTTGTTCAAGAATTATATTATTGTTTGTTTGTTAAAGAGAAATCAATGTAAACATTTTGTAACAAACTTTTTGAGTTGATATACAAAACATTGTTCTGTGATCATTTACTTTTACATCTTTATTCTTTGATGCAAATATGATATGTGTTTTGTTTATATATAGTTTCTTGTAATAGTTAATATAATGCTTATATACGTCATCTTGTTTATTTTCTAAGTGGTGTATATCATTGGCTAAAGGGTTATGACTTCTTCAAATATGGGGAGATTGTTGGGTACATTGGAAAATGTGTACCTGATTTGGACAAGTCAAACTTAGCTCAATGATATACATCAAGGTGTATTTGATGTTGTTTTAAGTTTATATGTGCATGTTAAGAATGCGCTAAAATGCAAAGAAAAATTTCTAAGTCCATATGTCGACACCTGAGGAAGCTGTGTCGACACTTCAGTAAGATTGTGTCGACACTTGGAAATGGCTGTGTCAACACCTCAGTAAATTTGTGTCAACACCGGGAGGCAGTGTCGACACACAGGAATAGTCAGTCGACATCAACTGTGTCGACACCGGGAGGCTGTGTCGACACACAGAAGCAGAGTCGACATCAATTGTGTCGACACATGGAGGCAGTGTCGACACACAAATTTTGTGTCTACAACAAATGTGTCGACACACAGGACTTGTGTCGACACATTCTCAAGTTGCAGAATCAAGAAGCTGTGTCGACATCAAGGCAGCTATGTCAACAACACCAAAGTCAGTGTCGACACTTAAGTCACTTATGTCGACACATATTGACAGATGGTCTCGACACTTTATGACAGACAGACTCGACGCTTTGCTGACAAAGACAAAGGCTCAAGATCTGTTTGATGACTTGACAGCTGTGAGTTACAACAAGTTTATTGAAGCTGTCAGACTTGTCAGAAGTTAGTTATAAACCGGATCAGCCGGTTACTATGGATGAAGTCTATATATAGATGGATTCAGAAGAAGGAAGACAGTTAGTGAATGATTAATGATTGACACAACTAACTCAACTATTGTGAGAGTGATCTGATCAAGAAAGTATAAGTCACAAAGAAGAAGATCTTCGTGAGGAGATCTAAGAAGACGTTCTGAAATAGTTTTCTATTTAGATTCTGTCTAAGTTGAATTCAATCAAGAATTCAGAAGTTTCTTCAAGAAGTTTGGATAGAGAGAGATCCAGCTATTTGAAGACAAGGAGGAGACAATCACAGGTCTCACAAGAAGCAGATGCTGAACTAATCTGTCAAGAAGATTCAGATCTATTTCTGGAGTCTAAGAAAGAAGCTGCCAATCAGTTATATTCTAAGGAAATCAACCCAACTAAGTTCAGATTCAAGAAGCTTTGAACAAAGCTAAGATCAAGTTGATTTCAGCCATCAGCCTCTTCAAGAAGCTGATCAAGAAAGTTCTTATCCCTTCTCTCTCAACAGGGGTAAGAGATTACAAAATTTCTTATCAAATTCTGTAGGATCTATTTATAGATCTGAGTTGTAAGCCTATTTTATAAAGGCTAAGTGTAGGAGATTTGTTCTCTGAGTGGTAGGGCTATTTATGCCTGAGTTGTAGGAGAAGGTATTCTCTGAGTTGTAGGCCTTGTGGAAAGGCTGAGGTAGGGCTTGTTAGCCTGAGTTGTAGGAACCTTATAGGGTTCTGAGTTGTAGGAATCCTTCTGGATTCTGAGCTATAGGATCTGAGGATTTGAGTTAAAGGAAGAAGTTAGGCCGAATCTAGCATACTGCTAGATAGGTGAAGGGGGAAAGTGGATGTACCCAGACCTTGGGGAACCACTATAAAAATGTGTGCAATCTGTGATGTGTGTATGATTGTGATTGTTGTGTTGTGTTAGCTGTAGAAATATCTGATTTACTCAAAGAACTATAGTTATTTTCCGGCTTAAGTTAAATCAAGGAAAAGTACCTATTCACCCCCCCTCTAGGTGTTTAGGTAGTCTTGAAAGTAAAACTATCACATGTCGAGTGCTCGACGAAATGCACTCAACGAGTGTCGAAAGGGCACATGGACTACAACATGTGCGTGTCCTAGGCCGTGTCATTGGTCGACGAATTTCACTCGATGATTTCTCGAGAGGCTAGTCGAGTTGGGTACACAGCCTGTGATACGGGCGTGTCAGAGGTCGTTTCCTTCTCTGGATTTGGCCAGGTGTATAACCTATAATTCGTCGAGATCAGAAGTATTCAAGCAAATGGCTATTCCCAGACCATTGGGCGAGCAGAGGCGAGCTGTGGCGAGCAGAGGCGAGCTTGGGCGAGCAGAGGCGAGCTTGGGAGAGCAGAGGCGAGTTTGGGCGGGTTTGGGCGAGTATCTCGCGAGTATGGGCAAGTAGCCCTAGATACTCGCTCGCAGAGGCTGGATACTCGCCTACCCCCCCCCCAGGATTTCTCTATAAATAGCCCCCCAGGGGTACTGGAAATGGCACCTTTTGGAAGAGGCGAGGTCCCCCCAAGTAGATACTCGCCAAGTCCATGCCAGCCTAGTACCTCGCCCAGCCTTTTGGTTGCGGAGGGGAAGCTTCTTCAAATCTTCCGGGTACGTGGTGGGACCTCCCCGCTGGAGCACTTGGGGTGTGCTTATAGATAGTTTCTTTTCTCTCTCTCGCTAGCCACTCAAATCGTGACGTCGAATCGTAGAATCAGTAACCTTAGGCTGTCTTGATCCTATTTCGAGGTTAGGAATTTTCCTGGCGTCAACACTTGGTGCGATGAGCGTTGATAGTAGCCGAGGAAGAAATTTTTGCGAGAAGACTTCATGGATTAAGATGGCGAGCTGGAGACCCAAGACAGCAACTCGCAAGCACTCGGCAAGGTGGGCGAGCACTCAGCAAGGTGGGCGAGTTCTCAGCAAGGTGGGCGAGTTCTCGGCAAGGTGGCGATTTCTCGGCAAGGTTGGCGAGTTCTCTGGTTACTCGCCCATAAGCGACTTCGCTATGGCGACTTTCAAGCTCAGCGGTTTCGTGAGGCGAGCTTCCCTGGTAGCTCGCTCATAGGCGAGTTCCAACGGCGAGTTCATGGAGGCGAATTGATGCCGGCGACATACCGGCGAGCATAGGCAGGAATGACACTCTCCCAGAGGTGAGCAGCAAGTGAAGAGGCGAGTACCAAGGTGTTTGAGGCGAGTATCAAGTTGAAGAGGCGAGTATCAAGTTGCTGAGGCGAGTATCAACTGAAGAGGTGAGTATCAAGGGATCTCGCCCATAGGCGAGTTATGTTGGTGACTTACTCGCAAGGCCAGGATAGCTCAGAATCTAGGAGAGTTGGGAGTGGAAAATAAAAAATTTCCGGGGGCGCTGCTCCCGGACCCTGCAGGGCGCGCTGCCCCCTTGACCCCCGTCCGCTGACCGAGCAGCGGAACCCCCGAAACCTCTGCGTAGGGGTTCTAATTTCAGAAGTGACACTCACCCTCCGCCTACTTTCATCTCCTTTTCCAATAGTGGTGTTTTCCATACATGTTCATACTTACGGGTGCTTTGGTAAAGCCCGTGAGTACTTTTTGTATGACTGACAAGCAGGGCAAATGCCGACGAGTTCACCACCGAGGAAAAATGTACAAGGTGCTCTGTGAGCTCATACTCGATGATCTCCTCCAACAACCTACATCTCATGAGACAGCCTACTCATGACATCTTCAAGCTAGAATACTACGAGCTCCTACTCGTTATGTTCTTCATGCCAGCTAGGATGCTCTCCTTTAAATTCCGCGAGTTTTCGCGAGCTCTATACTCGCGAGGTGATCTCTTCAACGGATAGGCTGCTATCTTATTAATTCCATGAGTTCCATGCTCGTGAGACCACTACTTCAACAACTATGGTGTTCGAATTCTGCGAGTTTATACACGCGAGGCTTTCACTTCAGCAACCAGGACAGCAATGCTATTCATGTCATCTCCTCAAATACCCGGAGCGAGGATGAGCTGAAAAAGTTCTACCCCCAGCGGTAACATGTATTGCTTACCTGTAACATTGTTTCCAAGTTGTTTTTGCATTTCCTTGCCCCCGGAGTCACAGGTAAGTGCGAGTTGTCTTCCTTGTGTTGATTCATCTCAAGTTACCTAGGAGCAGTGAAGTTCAACTCCACGATCAATTTAGGAAACCTGCGCTCGACCTGTTTCTCCTATTTAGCCCAGGGCGGACGATGGGACGATGCCTCGGGATTTAAGCGTCCTTGTATGACCGAGCCCCTGCATTGACGACCGAGATCAGCTCCCCCCTTGCATGTCGGCCTAGCTACCCCCGATTGCATCTCTCCTCCGACTGGAGGAACTATCAGGAACAGGTCTTGACGCTAACCTCCTGAACTCGATAAGGGATCGACCTCATAAAGTGATACCTTGTATAAAGGCATCATCGGACTTTGAGAAGAAGAAAAGACCCGCTCTTAGCGACCGCAGGTCCTGTGAAGCAGGACGCATCTCTGTTTTTTAACAAAGCAGGATAACCTGCCGAGCTCTGAGAAGTGCAAGTTCGCGGAAGGATGGTGGAATTGAGAGTGTCCAGTAGGACCCCCCGAGGACCATTTCTCTTCGCTTGTACTCTGGTTTTCGTAACCAAGTGGCAGAGCTGAAAACGATCTCCACGGTTAGGTTGGGAAACGAGCCTTCGACTTATTTCTCCTAGATAGCCCAGGGCGGACGATGGGACGATGCCTCGGGATGTAAGCGTCCTTGTAAGACCGAGCCTCTGCATTGATGGCCGAGATCAGCTCCCCCTTGCATGTCGGCCTAGCTACCCCCGATTGCATCTCTCCTCCGACTGGAGGAACTATCATGAACAGGTCCGGACGCCAACCTCCCAACTCGACGGGGAAAAGATCGTTGTTCTCTTTAGAATTCCTTCGTCCTCAAAGATATTGATGCATTTGAATCCTTGGCAATCTCATAAGCAACAAGGCAGACTACCTCGACTCCAAAAAGAAGGCCTCGAGTGGCAGAAATGTCGTAAGTCCGGTTTCCCACGAGCTCCTCTCCTCGGGAATCAGCCGATCTCCTCGATTGAAATCAAGACTTCGAGTTTAGCAGCATCGTAAGACCGGTATCCCCACGAGCTTCTCTCCTCGGGAATCGGCCGATCTCCTCGATTGAAATCAAGACTTCGAGTTGTGCAGCGTCGTAAGTCCGGTTTCCCACGAGCTCCTCTCCTCGAGAATCGACCGATCTCCTCGATTGAAATCAAGATTTCGAGTTGAGCAGCGTCGTAAGACCGGTATCCCCACGAGCTCCTCTCCTCGGGAATCGGCCGATCTCCTCGATTGAAATCAAGACTTCGAGTTGAGCAGCGTCGTAAGACCGGTATCCCCATGAGCTCCTCTCCTCGGGAATCGGCCGATCTCCTCGATTGAAATCAAGACTTCGAGTTGAGCCGTGTCGTAAGTCCGGTTTCCCACGAGCTCCTCTCCTCGGGAATCGACCGATCTCCTCGATTGAAATCAAGACTTCGAGTTGAGCAGCGTCGTAAGACCGGTATCCCCACGAGCTCCTCTCCTCGGGAATCGGCCGATCTCCTCGATTGAAATCAAGACTTCGAGTTGAGCAGCGTCGTAAGACCGGTATCCCCACGAGCTCCTCTCCTCGGGAATCGGCCGATCTCCTTGATTGAAATCAAGACTTCGAGTTGAGCAGCGTCGTAAGACCGGTATCCCCATGAGCTCCTCTCCTCGGGAATCGGTCGATCTCCTCGATTGAAATCAAGACTTCGAGTTGAGCAGTGTCGTAAGTCCGGTTTCCCACGAGCTTCTCTCCTCGGGAATCGGCCGATCTCCTCGATTGAAATCAAGACTTCGAGTTGAGCAGCATCATAAGTCCGGTTTCCCATGAGCTCCTCTCCTCGGGAATCGGCCGATCTCCTCGATTGGAATCAAGACTTCGAGTTGAGCAGCGTCGTAAGACCGGTATCCCTATGAGCTCCTCTCCTCGGGAATCGGCCGATCTCCTCGATTGAAATCAAGACTTCGAGTTGAGCAGTGTCGTAAGTCCGGTTTCCCACGAGCTCCTCTCCTCGGGAATTGGTCGATCTCCTCGATTGAAATCAAAACTTCGAGTTGAGCAGCGTCGTAAGACCGGTATCCCCATGAGCTTCTCTCCTCGGGAATCGACCGATCTTCTCGATTGAAATCAAGACTTCGAGTGGCAGAAATGTCGTAAGTCTGTGTCCCTGCACGAGCTCCTCTCCTGCATACCGGCCATCGAACCTCCTCGAGGAGATAAAGTTCCTCATTGGAGTGATGTCGTAGTCCGTGATATCTGTACGGGTTTCTCCCCCGCGGACCGACTACTCGCCTCCCGAGTCGACCTCCACCTCTAGTTGAGATTAGCTCCTATTAGGGTGTCGACTCTTTTCCACCTCTAGTTAAGCTCGGCTCCTGCCAGGTGTCGACTATACTCTCCACCTTCAGTTGAGCTTCCTCCTGACTAGGTGTCGACCTCTTCTCCACCTCCAGTTGAGCTCGGCTCCTTCCAGGTGTCGACTATACTCTCCACCTTCAGTTCAGCTTCCTCCTGACTAGGTGTCGACCTCTTCTCCACCTTCAGTTGAGCTCGGCTCCTGCCAGGTGTCGACTATACTCTCCACCTTTAGTTGAGCTTCCTCCTGACCAGGTGTCGACCTCTTCTCCACCTCCAGTTGAGCTCGGCTCCTGCTAGGTGTCGACCTCTTCTCCACCTCCAGTTGAGCTCGGCTCCTGCTAGGTGTTGACCTCTTCTCAACCTCCAGTTGAGCTCGGCTCCTGCTAGGTGTCGACCTCTTCTCCACCTCCAGTTGAGCTCGGCTCCTACTAGGTGTCGACCTCCTCTCAACCTTCAGTTGAGCTTCCTCCTGACCAGGTGTTGACCTCTTCTCCACCTCCAGTTGAGCTCGGCTCCTGCTAGGTGTCGACCTCTTCTCCACCTCTAGTTGAGCTCGGCTCCTGCTAGGTGTCGACCTCTTCTCCACCTCCAGTTGAGCTCGGCTCCTGCTAGGTGTCGACCTCTTCTCCACCTCCAGTTGAGCTCGTCTCCTGCTAGGTGTCGACCTCTTCTCCACCTCCAGTTGAGCTCGGCTCCTGCCAGGTGTCGACTATACTCTCCACCTTCAGTTGAGCTTCCTCCTGACCAGGTGTCGACCTCTTCTCCACCTCCAGTTGAGCTCAGCTCCTGCTAGGTGTCGACCTCTTCTCCACCTCCAGTTGAGCTCGGCTCCTGCCAGGTGTCGACTATACTCTCCACCTTCAGTTGAGCTTCCTCCTGATTAGGTGTCGACCTCTTCTTCACCTCCAGTTGAGCTCGGCTCCAGCTAGGTGTCGACTATAATCTCCACCTTCAGTTGAGCTTCCTCCTACCAGGCGTCGACTATACTCTCCACCTTCAGTTGAGATTCCTCCTGACTAGGTGTCGACCTCTTTCTCCACCTCTAGTTGAGCTTGGCTCCTGTTAGGGTGTCGACTCTTTTCCACCTCTAGTTAAGCTCGGCTCCTGCCAGGTGTCGACTATACCCTCCACCTCATCCAGTTGAGCCCACTTGCCTAGCGAATGGCCTGGGAGGTGTCGACTCTTCTCCACCCCTTATGTTAGGTTCTACCTCTGGGCGGTGTCGACATTTTCTTTTCTCCTTCAGTTGAGCTCCTCTCCTAGGAAAGACCTCTTGCAGTGCATCGTCTAGCGTCATCTCTCCGAACTTCGGGTTCAACATAGTTTTTCCAAGCTCGTGTCGAGCTCGAAAAAAGCGGGGATTGTGTATAACCCGTAATTCGTCGAGATCAGAAGTATTCAAGAAAATGGCTATTCCCAGACCATTGGGCGAGCAGAGGCGAGCTGTGGCGAGCAGATGCGAGCTTAGGCGAGCAGAGGCGAGCTTGGGCGAGCAGAGGCGAGCTTGGGCGAGCAGAGGCGAGTTTGGGCGGGTTTGGGCGAGTATCTCGCGAGTATGGGCAAGTAGCCCTAGATACTCGCTCGCAGAGGCTGGATACTCGCCTACCCCCCCCCCCAGGATTTCTCTATAAATAGCCCCCCAGGGGTACTGGAAATGGCACCGTTTGGAAGAGGCGAGGTCCCCCCTAGTAGATACTCGCCAAGTCCATGCCAGCCTAGTACCTCGCCCAGCCTTTTGGTTGCGGAGGGGAAGCTTCTTGAAATCTTCCGGGTACGTGGTGGGACCTCCCCGCTGGAGCACTTGGGGTGTGCTTATAAATAGTTTCTTTTCTCTCTCTCGCTAGCTACTCAAATCGTGACGTCGGATCGTAGAATCAGTAACCTTAGGCTGCCTTGATCCTATTTCGAGGTTAGGAATTTTCCTGGCTTCAACACCAGGGAAGTGAGGCCTGGTGAACATGGGTTAGATACGGATGTGTCCCAGGGTACACGACATGTGACACGGGCGTGTCATATGGCCGTGTCCTGTTCGGGTTGAGCCGGCTATGTGCCGCCTAAGGTATACGACCATAGACACGGGCATGTCTGAAGCCGTATCAGGGCACACGGCCTGTGATACGGGCGTGACACGGGCGTGTCACAGGGCCGTGTACTATTCGGAATTAGTCTGTTGTGTGCCGCTTAAGGTATACGGCCTGGGACACGGGCATGTCACAGACAGTGTCAGCCCAAAAATAGATTTTTTGGGGGCGATTTATGGTCGTTCGTTTCCTTCAGATGGGATCTAAGGGTCCAAGCTTCTCCCTGTTGAGTTAAGTCCAGTACTTGAGAGTTATCTCTCATTCAAAGCTTGGCTTCTTCTTTCTAAAAAGGATAGAGAGAAGAGAGAGCAAAGAGGAGGAGGATAATGGGATCTGGCCACCAGTGGAGCTGTGGAGTTCCGAATTGCGAGCCGAGTCCAGATTTGTGAAGGAGAGAGTGTTGTGGTTCTTGATATCCGGCTATTTCTCCATGGCTCCAAAGAGATCGTCAAGGGTAACGATCTTCCTTCATTGGACATGTGAAGTCCTTTCTTTTGGCATATTGTAACGCCCCCGATTTTTTCTGCGACTATTTTATTCTCGTTTGGTGTTACGGTGGCGCGTTTTCATGGCTTGTGCATGTGTGGAGTATGGTCTTAACTCCTTAGAACTGGGTTCCCTATTTTGTAGCCTATTGGCAAGATCTCCCTAGCAAGCCGAGTCGTTTTGGGTGACCCGGTGTGGCCTCTCGGGGGATGCTTGTGTTTTGGCTTCGGGTGGGTATAACTCGAGTTTTGTTCGTCGAAAATTAATTTCGACTTCGTCATTGTGTTCGTAGCGTGGGTATTTAGCTACGGTGCGAATTCCGTCGAATTCCAAGATAGTTTGGTTTTCGCGTCGTGTTGGGTGTGCCATTAGTAAAGACTATTAGTAATTCTATTAATTTAATTAAGGGGTCGGCGGTTGGTTTCGGTTTTGCTGAACCGATGCATTTAAAGCTTATATAAAAGCTTATTTAAGAAGTGGCGGGCCCACTTCTCCTTCCTCCTTCCCGAGACCAAAAGCAGAAAAACCGCTGCTCCTGTTCGCGGAAATCAGAGGCGGAACGACGGGCTGCCCTAGCTTTCGGACGGTGATTCTGGGAGTGTTCGTGGACGAATTTTGATTCCGAAAGTGGCGTTGTCTTGCTCTCGCTCAGATCTACGTTTCGACGGTAAGATATTCGATTTTCGTGGAGTTTTTAGGAGATTTGGGATTTTGGTCTTGAGGTTTTTCCGCCATTAATGTACGGGAGTATGTTTTAGGTGTTGCTGCTACTAGTGCCAAGTAAGAGGAGGGAGAGCCGTCCAAGCTTCGCCAGAAATCGAGGCAAGTGGTGTTCTTGCCCTTGCCATTGTTGTTTTCTTGAATGTTGAAATTCCCGGTTAGCCCTAGGGTAGAAGCCAAGCTTGTTCTCTTTTTCTTGCTGAATTTAGGGCTTAGATTCTCCCATGAGCCCCCATTCTTTGTGCTGTTGGTGCTCAACCCGCCGGTGTAATGCCATCAGTTTTATTCCAGATTACTGTCTGGTTGGTGGCTTGCGGGTGAAGCCGAGAGAGAGAGAGAAGGGGGTGCCTGTTGTGTTGTTGGTAAGAGCCTTTTTGAGTTCTGTCTGGCCGGCGTTGAGTGTGGTGCACACACTCAAAGCCTTTGCGGTTTTGGCGTAAAGTGTGGTGCATACACTCAACGCCGCAGCTGTAGCCAGTCAGAATATTTCTAAGTACTGGGGCGTTGAGTGAGGTGGACTCACTCAACGCCACAGCCCCTGCTAGCGGCTAAGTACTTTGGCATTGAGTGAGTCGACCTCACTCAACGCCATTTCCATTTTGGCGTTGAGTGAGGCAAGCTCACTCAACGCCGCGGTTTTCCTGAGAAGCTAAGTGTTTTGGCGTTGAGTCAGTCGACCTCACTCAATGCCATTTCGGTTTTGGCATTGAGTGAGGTGGACTCACTCAACGCCGTTGCTTCTATGCAGCCAAGTTCTTTGGCGTTGAGTGAGGTGTGCTCACTCAACGCCATAGCCTTTTCTGAGGCTAAGTACTTTGGCATTAAGTGAGTTGACCTCACTCAACGCTATTCCTGGTTTGGCGTTGAGTGAGGTGGTCTCACTCAACGCCGAAGGCAAGTTTGCGGCAAAGTCCCGCGGCGTTGAGTGAGTGAACCTCACTCAACGCCATTTCTGCTTTGGCGTTGAGTGAGGCAGACTCACTCAATGCCACATCCCTTCTTCGCGGCCAAAACTTCTGGTGTTGAGTGAGATGACCTCACTCAACGCCATTGCTATTTTGGCGTTGAGTGAGGTCAGCTCACTCAACGCCGCAGAATTGCCTATTTGCGGCTAAGTGCCAGGGCGTTGAGTGAGTTAACCTCACTCAATGCCATTGCTGTTTTGGCGTTGTGTGAGGTGGACTCACTCAACGCCGTAGTTCTCTTTTGCGACTAAGTGTAAGGGCGTTGAGTGAGTGAGCTTCACTCAACGCCATTGCTGTTTGGCATTGAGTGAGGCCAGCTCACTCAATGACACTTTCTCTGATTGTGGTTAAGTACCAGGGCGTTGAGTGAGTGTACCTCACTCAACGCCATGCCTGTTTTGGCGTTGAGTGAGGCTAGCTCACTCAACGCCAGAGTTGTTCATGCTGGAGGCGTTGAGTGAGTGAACTTCACTCAACGCCATGCTTGTTCTGGCGCTGAGTGAGGCTAGCTCACTCAACGCCAAGGTCTGGGTAGGCGTTGAGTGGGTCCCACTCAACGCCAAGCCGTGTTGAGTCATTTCAACACCTTTTTCCCTACCTCGATTTTCGTTCCCGAGTGAATTCCTTGTTTATGTTAGGAGTTCCTTGTCGGCCATGTTTTTCTTTCCTAATGGCCGAATCGTGGGTCGTGGTTAGTAGTGGTGGTTTGAAGACCTTCATGGGGGAGGTGTTGTGTAATTTAGCCAAAGCCACCCTTATTCTTCTATCTTGCTCCAGGTACGGGCTGGGCAAGGGGGTGGAAGGTCCCTTGTGCTTTCACATGTAGACCCTTGAGCTTGTTGGCTTGGAAATGGTGGTTGGGGGACTGAGTTTGCCTCCAACCCGGATCCATGTTGTTTGTTTTTTCTACTACCATCTCCCACAGCTTAAGGTGTTAGATGTTTCTTCCTCGGTAAATTGCAGCACTTTGGGCTCTTGGTAGCCTAGTTGACCCTACAGGAAGTAGTTTTTGGGCAGGGTTGATTCTGTTTCCTTGCACGTAGTGCATTTCTTGTTGTCTTGCTTTGGGCAGTTGTGACTTTTACTGCTGTGTGTTTTCCTCTTTCATTTACCGCCCCCCCTAGTTGACACTTTCATGCAGTTTTTTCTTGTTTTGCTTGCTGAGGTATTCTTTTTTCTTTTGAATGACTCAGGTTCTGAGCAGTAGCCAGTATGGTGGCTAGGTTGCGGTGGTGTTACTGGTTGTCTCTTGGACTTTGGAGATCCTGTTGCTTTGTTAGTGAGGTAGTTTTTCTGTACTTTTCTTACAGATATACATATTTGCCAGTGGGTTCGTGTCAGGTTGTTGGCGCCCACTGGTAGTTTTTACCTTTGTACTATATATATTACTTTTTGCTGCTACCATTTTCTGGAGATAGTCTACTTGCTCTGTGGAGGATTTATGCTAGGTTGCTAGTTATTTTAAAACTACAACTATTACTATAAGTATATCGCATGATCAACATGTTTTATAAAACTAAAATCACTATTTTCCAAACAACGTATAAAGTTCGTTTTCTTATATATAATATAAATTAAATGTAGAGTCCTGCGTAGTATAAGCTGTCCTCTTGGGGCACTTATGCACTCCTTAGGAAGTCAAACCTGAATAAAGTATATTTCCGCAGTGCATAAGTATAGTTTTTAACTGTGGACTAGGTGATCCACCGAGCCGAGGGATACAGCCTCTAAAATATAACTGATTTTCTAATCATTAAACTCATGAATTTCTTTCATAAAGTTAGTAGATGGTTTTGCCTGAGCATCAGCAGTTATCCCCTGCTCGACGTGGCATCATGACGCGTGTTTTCTCATACTCTGATAATTCCTAAATTCGGAGAAAATGCGGGTTGTGACAGTTGGTATCAGAGGGAGGTTGCTTGACAAGTTAGTCGGGCAACCTTCCTATGATTGCATTATAGTTCAGTATCTTGTCATTCACACACCGATATGTCATCAGCACGTCTTGGCAAAAGCACGAACACTACACTCATAGCATAACATGAAGTATACGGGGCATATTATGTAGTATGGGATGCATAATATGTGTTCGTATATGGATCCACCATAAGGGCGACATGTGAGGGTTATGTAGTTGGGATGCATAACCTCACCACATGGCTGCGGCTAGCTCGTTTTCTTTTTTGTTGCATGAGAATGTTATGTAGTATGGGATGCATAACATTTTCATGTGTACGCCGCTCATAACATGCATTAGGGCCTTTTTAGAATGCATATCACAAACATGCATAGCATAACATTGCATAAGCACAACGTGCCAAGCTAAAGACTGGCAGGATGATATATGTACACACATAAGCTTTCAAGTCAAAAGTAATATAAAGTCATGCATTCCCGATCTAGGCACATGAATTAGTATGGTGGTGGTTAACCATCCTAGGTTAGGGCATAACATCATTTTTTTATAAAAAGATAAACTCCCAGAGCAAGTTTAGCAGCTTTAAGTTATATCTATATATGTATTGTCTGTACTTGTAGTTGGTTCTAGCCGTTGTGGTAGGATCTAACTGTTGTTGCTATGATTTTAGGATGGCGAGATGTCCTTCGACTCGATCGACTCCCCTGTCTGAGGGTGAGTCATCTGGAGCTCAGAATGACGCGGTGATCGAGAGCCTGCGGCAGAGTAGCGATGCCTTGAGCAGGCAGATGGTGGAGGTGCAGGCCCAGATTCAGTTCCTGGTGGCGGTTGTGGCAGGTCAGACTCAGGGAGTGCAAGGCCCTGCGGGGGGGGGGGGGGGGGGGGCGGGGGGGGGGGGGGGGGGGGTTAGCTGTTCCTCCTCCTCCTGCACCCCTAAGACCTCCAGTGGTGGTGCCAGCAGACCTCCAGTGGTGGTGCCAGCAGAGATGGCCTTCATCTCGCAGTTTCAGAGGCTGAGCCCTCCCACTTATGATGGGAAGGCAGATTTCATGGTGATAGACGACTGGCTGATCTCCATGGAGGAGATGTTCTCGTACTCAGGGATTGTAGATGACTAGAGGGTGATGATAGCCGCCTATCAGCTTAAAGGTTTGGCTAAGAGTTGGTGGTTGAGAGAGAAGGAGAGCTTGGTAGCTGGATGCTCTTGGGAAGTGTTCAAGGAGATGCTGTTGAGGAAGTTCTTACCCTCGGTCGAGGGTGACCGCCTCATGAACGACTTCCTCCATCTAAAGCAAAGGCAACTCACGATGGGTGAGTATGAGATAGAGTTCAGCAAGTTGAGCCGTTTTGCCCCTGGATTGGTCAGCATTGAGGCAACTCACGAGCTAAGCGATTTCTCGGTGGTTTGAGGAGCGAGGTGCAGCAGTTGACCAATGCTTATGGGTTAGAGACTTATGCAGGAGTAGTGGAGGCGGCTCTGAAGGTGGAGGCTATTGAGACCACAAATAGCAGAGGCCAGCAAATGAGGAAGGACAAGAGGAAGTCGGTGGAGGAGAAGAAACCCCAGGTACCCGGTGCTGCTCCAGGAAAGAAGAGCAAAGTGGTGTGTAGCTTCTGTGGTCGGTCAGGCCACCCTATCGAGAGATGTTTCAAGAAGGCAGCAGCTCAGAAGAAGGAGCAGGTTCATGCGATTCAGGGTGCTCCTAGGAGGGATGTCTCCTGTTTTGTTTGCAAGCGACCCGGGCATGATGCTGCCCAGTGCTGGTCTAAGGATAAAGTCTGCTATCAGTGTGGGCAGAAGGGACACATCAAGGCTAGGTGTCCTCAGGCCCAACCTATTCTTCATACAGTTCCACTTCAGGCGCTACCTCCACCTCAGCGGGTGGATAAGGGCAAGGGAAAGCTGAACGTGATCTCTTCCGAGGAGGCTCAAGCTTCGACTCAGGTCATCTCAGGTTAGTTGTCTTTCCAGCCTGAAGGTTTTGTTCTTATTTACTAGAATGTTTGCAGTATTGTTGTGGTAGTTCCTTAGTTTTATATGCTCCTATAGGGAAATTTAAGGTGAAGAACCGCTGGGCGCGTGTTCTGTTTGACTCCGGCGCTACCCACTCGTTCGTGGCTAGAGCCTTTGTGGAGCGACATCGGTTGACTTTAGATCGAGTTCGGGATAGCTTCCGTGTCAAGTTCCCCTCTGGAGAATCTATGTCGTCAGATTTGGGCATGTTAGATTGCCCTGTTTTGTTGGGGGACTTCCTTGCGAAGGCAGACCTGAAGATGATTGATCTGGAGGACTTCGATGTCATTTTGGGCATGGACTGGCTGTCTAGGCATGATGCAGTCATTCAGTGCAAATGGAAGCGCTTGGACTTCATCAGGGACGACGGTCAGCCCGGAAGCGTGTATGCTGATCTGTGTCAGGATTCTCCTGTTATCTCTGCGGTATGTGCTCAGAAGCTGTTTCTTTCGGATTGTTTTGCTTGTTTGGTCTCGGTGGTTGGGACCGCTGTTAGTGTACCGCGCTTGGAGGAGATTCCAGTTGTTCGTGGTTTCGCCGATGTTTTTCCGGATGATCTTCCTGGTCTTCCTCCCGAGCGGGATGTGGAGTTTGTGTTGATTTGGAGCCGGGTGCACGTCCTATTGCTAAGGCGCCGTACCGGATGGCCCCTTGTGAGTTAGAGGAGTTGCTAGTTCAGTTGGATGAGCTGTTGGCAAAGGGATTTATCAGGCAGAGTTCATCGCCTTGGGGTGCTCCTATGCTGTTTGTGAAGAAGAAAGATGGGTCAATGCGGCTTTGCATCGACTATAGGGAGTTGAACAAAGTCACTATTAAGAACAGGTACCCTCTGCCGAGGATCGATGATTTGTTTGACCAGTTGCACGGTAGCACGGTGTTCTCCAAGATCGATCTTCGTTCTGGCTATCATCAGCTCAGGATCCGTGAGGCAGATATTCCACGGACTGCGTTTAGATCGAGGCATGGACACTTTGAGTTCTTGGTGATGTCGTTTGGTTTGACCAACGCACCATCAGCCTTCATGGATATGATGAACAAGGTGTTCAAGGATTTCTTCGACAAGTTCGTGGTGGTCTTCATCGATGACGTGTTGGTTTATTCTCGCAGTGCTGAGGAGCATGAACAGCATGTGTGCTTGGTTATATCAGAGTTGAGGAACCACAAGTTATTCGCCAAGTTGAGCAAGTGCGAATTTTGGTTGCCTCAGGTTTCATTTCTAAGCCACGTGGTAAACAGGGATGGGATCTCGGTCGACCCAGAAAAGGTCGCAGCGGTGATGGATTGGAGTAGGCCGAATACGCCGAAGGAGATCAGGAGATTTCTAGGGTTGGCTGGCTACTACAGGAGGTTCGTGGAGGGTTTCTCTTCCCTAGCTGCACCTTTGACCAAGCTGACTCAGAAGAATGTGGCTTTTGTTTGGAGCGAGAAGTGCGAAGAAGCCTTCCTGGAGTTAAAGAGGAGATTGTGCACTGCTCCCGTTCTTACCCTGCCTACTGAGGGTGTGGATTATGATATATACGTGGATGCTTCGCATGTAGGTCTGGGTTGTGTGTTAACGCAGGTTGGAAAAGTGATTGCCTATGGGTCAAGGCAACTGAAGACTCATGAGAATAATCATCCTACGCATGACCTCGAGTTCGCAGCGGTTATTTATGCGTTGAAGCTGTGGAGACACCTACTTTATGGGGCTCAGTGCAAGATCTTCACCGACCATAAGAGCCTGAAGTACGTGTTCACGCAGAAGGAGTTGAATCTGCGCCAGCGGAGGTGGTTAGAGTATGTGGCCGATTATGATGTAGAGATCCAGTATCATCCAGGCAAGGCCAATGTGGTGGCCGACGCCCTGAGCCAAAAGACGGGAAAGATCTTTAACCTCTCCGCCGATCGTTTAGCGGAGGAGTTCCTCCTTATGGATATATCAGTGGGATGCTGTGGCTCACAGAGTAGTTTATCAGTGGCAGAGCCGTCTTGGATTTCTTTGACCAGATTGCATCAGAAGGACGATCCGGATCTTCTGCACTTATTCACCAGGATCGAGAAGGGGGAGTTGCCAGACTTTGTTATCGATGATGCGGGTACTTTGAAGTACCGCGGCAGATTTTGCATCCCCGCTGTTGGGTACATTAGAGGTATGATTTGCAGAGAGGCTCATGGATCCAGCGTTGCCTACCATCCAGGATCTACGAAGATGTATCGTGACTTAAAAAAAATTGCCTGGTGGTATGGCATGAAAGGTGATGTAGCCCGGTTTGTTGCTAAGTGCCACACTTGCAAGCGTGTTAAGGCCGATCATGGAAGGCCTGGTGGCAAGTTGACTTCGTTAGATATCCCGACTTGGAAGTGGGAAAGTATATCTATGGATTTCATCACGGGTTTACTGCGATCCCCGAGGGGATTTGATTCTGTCTGGGTCATAGTGGATAGACTGAAGAAGTGTGCTCACTTCGTGCCATATAAGATTGATTACCCGATGAAGAAGATAACGGAGTTGTACTTGAATGAAGTCATCCGACTGCATGGTGTGCATGTGAGTATCATTTCTGATCGAGACTCCCGGTTTACTTCTCGTTTTTGGCAGAGTCTGCAGGAGGGTTTGGGTACGGATCTGAGGTATTCTACTGCTTACCACCCACAGACAAATGGGCAGATGGAGCGGGTGAATTAGATGGTTGAGGATATGATCCGATGCTACATTTTAGACCACGGTGGAGCGTGGGATGAGCGGCTGCGACTTATGGAATTTGCTTACAACAACAGTTATCAGGAAATCTTGCAGATTGCTCCTTTTGAAGCCTTGTATGGGAGGCGCTGTAGAACTCCGTTGTTTTGGGCTGAGGCTGGTGAGAGGCCTTTGTTGGGTCCTGATGCGCTTGAGGAAATGGAATTCGCAGTGAAGCTTATTCGAGAGAAGCTTCGTATAGCTCAGGAGAGGTACGAGAAGAACGCCAATCGGCGTAAGTCTGTCTTGGAGTTTTCTGTAGGGGACCTTGTATTTCTTAAGGTTTCCACGATGGTGGGTGTAAAGAGGTTTGGTAAGAATCGGAAATTGGACCCGAGGTATGTGGGCCCGTTTAAGATTTTGGAGCGGATTGGCGTGTCAGCTTATAGATTGGATTTGCCAGCAAACTTCCCAGGTGTTCATAATGTTTTCCATGTTAGTCAATTGCGGAAGTGTATGCGCAGCAGTGGGAAAGTCTTGGACGTTGTGCCCCAGTTGGAGCCCAACCTCTCTTTTGTTGAAGTGCCGGTCCGTATTTTGGATACTCAGGAACGGATGCTGCGAAGGAAGTCCATTCCGATGGTGAAAGTTCTTTGGAGGATTCAGGATTTGGAGAGCGCGACTTGGGAGCTAGAGTCGGCCATGAGGAAAGCTTACCCTCACCTGTTTCCCTGATTTTGATCGGTATGTTTTCCTTCTTGTAACTCCTATTTGTTACTTTTCTTCTTTAGTAGGAGTGTTGTGCGTAAAGTTTCGGGACAAAACTTTCTTTTAGGGGGAGTGACTGTAACGCCCCCGATTTTTTTTGCGACTATTTTATTCTCGTTTGGCGTTACGGTGGCGCGTTTTTGTGGCTTGTGCCATGTGTGGAGTATGGTCTTAACTCCTTAGAACTGAGTGCCCTATTTTGTCGCCTATTGGCAAGATCTTCCTAGCAAGCCGAGTCGTTTTGGGTGACCCGATGTGACCTCTCGGGGGATGCTTGTGTTTTGGCTTCGGGTGGGTATAACTCGAGTTCTGTTCGTCGAAAATTAATTTCGACTTCGCCGTTGTGTTTGTAGCGTAGGTATTTAGCTACGGTGCGAATTTCGTCGAATTCCGAGATAGTTTGGTTTTCGCGTCGTGTTGGGTGTGCCATTAGTAAAGACTACTAGTAATTTTCTTAATTTCATTAAGAGTCTGACGGTTGGTTTCGGTTTTGCTGAACCGATGCATTTAAAGCTTATATAAAAGCTTATTTAAGAAGTGGCGGGCCCACTTCTCCTTCCTCCTTCTTCCCGAGACCAAAAGCAGAAAAATCGCTGCTCCTGTTCGCGGAAATCAGAGGCGGAACGACGGGCTGCCCTAGCTTTCGGACGGTGATTCCGGGAGTGTTCGTGGATGGATTTCGATTCCGAAAGCGGAATTGTCTTGCTCTTGCTCAGATCTACGTTTCGACGGTAAGATATTCAATTTTCGTGGAGTTTTTAGGAGATTTGGGATTTCGGTCTTGAGGTTTTTCCGCCATTAATGTACGGGAGTATGTTTTAGGTGCTGCTACTGCTAGTGCCAAGTAAGAGGAGGGAGAGCCGTCCATGCTTCGCCGGAAATCGAGGCAAGTGGTGTTCTTGCCCTTGCCATTGTTGTTTTCTTGAATGTTGAAATTTCCCGGTTAGCCCTAGGGTAAAAGCCAAGCTTGTTATCTTTTTCTTGCTGAATTTAGGGCTTAGATTCTCACATGAGCCCCCCTTCTTTGTGCTGTTGGTGCTCAACCCGCCGGTGTAATGCCATCAGTTTTATTCCAGATTGCTGTCTGGTTGGTGGCTTGCGGGTGAAGCCGAGAGAGAGAGAGAGAGAAGGGGGTGCCTGTTGTATTGTTGGTAAGAGCCTTTTTGAGTTCTGTCTGGTCGGCGTTGAGTGTGGTGCACACACTCAAAGCCTTTGCGGTTTTGGCATTGAGTGTGGTGCATACACTCAACGCCGCAGCTGTAGCTAGTCAGAATATTTCTAAGTACTGGGGCGTTGAGTGAGGTGGACTCACTCAACGCCACAACCCCTGCTAGCGGCTAAGTACTTTGGCGTTGAGTGAGTCGACCTCACTCAACGCCATTTACGTTTTGACGTTGAGTGAGGCAAGCTCACTCAACGCCGCGATTTTCCTGAGAAGCTAAGTGTTTTGGCGTTGAGTGAGTCCACCTCACTCAACGCCATTTCGGTTTTGGCGTTGAGTGAGGTGGACTCACTCAACGCCGTCGCTTCTGTGCAGCCAAGTACTTTGGCATTGAGTGAGGTGTGCTCACTCAACGCCATAGCCTTTTCTGAGGCTAAGTACTTTGGCGTTGAGTGAGTTGACCTCACTCAACGCCATTCCTAGTTTGGCGTTGAGTGAGGTGGCCTCACTCAATGCCGAAGGCAAGTTTGCGGCCAAGTCCCGTGGCGTTGAGTGAGTGAACCTCACTCAACGCCATTTCTGCTTTGGCGTTGAGTGAGGCAGACTCACTCAACGCTACAACCCTTCTTCGCGGCCAGAACTTCTGGCGTTGAGTGAGACGACCTCACTCAACGCCATTGCTATTTTGGCATTGAGTGAGTCAGCACACTCAACGCCGCAGAATTGCTTATTTGCGGCTAAGTGCCAGGGCGTTGAGTGAGTTAACCTCACTCAATGTCATTGTTGTTTTGGAGTTGAGTGAGGTGGACTCACTCAACGCCGTAGTTCTCTTTTGCGGCTAAGTGTAAGGGCGTTGAGTGAGTGAGCTTCACTCAACGCCATTGCTGTTTGGCGTTGAGTGAGGCCAGCTCACTCAACGCCACTTTATCTGATTGTGGTTAAGTACTAGGGCGTTGAGTGAGTGTACCTCACTCAACGCCATGCCTGTTTTGGCGTGTTGAGTGTGGCTAGCTCACTCAACGCCAGAGTTGTTCTTGTTGGAGGCGTTGAGTGAGTGAACTTCACTCAACGCCATGCTTATTCTGGCGCTGAGTGAGGCTAGCTCACTCAACGCCAAGGTCTAGGTAGGCGTTGAGTGAGTCCCACTCAACGCCAAGCCGCGTTGAGTCATTTCAACACCTTTTTCGCTACCTCGATTTTCGTTCCCGAGTGAATTCCTTGTTTATGTTAGGAGTTCCTCTTCGGCCATGTTTTTCTTTCCTAATGGCCGAATCGTGGGTCGTGGTTAGTAGTGGTGGTTTGAAGCTCTTCATGGGGGAGGTGCTGTGTAATTTAGCCAAGGCCACCCTTATTCTTCTATCTTGCTCCAGGTACGGGCTGGGTAAGGGGGGTGGAAGGTCCCTTGTGCTTTCACATGTGGACACTTGAGCTTATTGGCTTGGAAATGGTGGTTGGGGGACTGAGTTTGCCTCCAACCCAGATCCATGTTGTTTGTTTTTGCTACTACCATCTCCCACAGCTTAGGGTGTTAGATGTTTCTTCCTTGGTAAATTACAGCATTTTGGGCTCTTGGTAGCCTAGTTGACCCTGCAGGAAGTAGTTTCTGGGCAGGGTTGATGTTGTTTCCTCGCACGTAGTGCATTTCTTGTTGTCTTGTTTTGGGCAGTTGTGACTTTTACTGCTGTGTGTTTTCCTCTTTCATTTACCGCCGCCCCCCCCCCCGGTTGACACTTTCATGCAGTTTTTCCTTGTTTTGCTTGGTGAGGTATTCTTTCTTCTTTTGAATGCCTCAGGTTCTGAGCAGTAGCCAGTTTTGTGGCTAGGTTGCGGTGGTGTTGCTGGTTGTCTCTTGGACTTTGGAGATCCTGTTGCTTTGTTAGTGAGGTAGTTTTTCTGTACTTTTCTTACAGACATACATATTTGCCAGTGGGTTCGTGTCAGGTTGTTGGCGCCCACTGGTAGTTTTTACCTTTGTACTAGATATATTACTTTTTGCTGCTACCATTTTCTAGAGATAGTCTACTTGCTCTGTAGAGGATTTATGCTAGGTTGCTAGTTATTTTAAAACTACAACTATTACTATAAGTATATCGCATGATCAGCATGTTTTATAAAACTAAAATCACTATTTTCCAAACGTATAAAGTTCGTTTTCTTATATATAATATAAATTAAATGTAGAGTCTTGCGTAGGATAAGCTGTCCTCTTGGGGAACTTATGCACTCCTTAGGAAGTCAAACCTGAATAAAGTATATTTCCGCAGCGCATAAGTATAGTTTTTAACTGTGGACTAGGTGATTCACCAAGTCGAGGGATACAACCTCTAAAATATAACTGATTTTCTAATCATTAAACTCATGAATTTCTTTCATAAAGTTAGTAGATGGTTTTGCCTGAGCGTCAGCAGTTATCCCCTGCTTGACGTGGCATCATGACGCGTGTTTTCTCATACTCTGATAATTCCTAAATTCGGAGAAAATGCGGGTTGTGACACATATACATGGATTTCCCCCACCAGAGGGTGGATGATTGAGGGAATTCCATTGGGTTGATTCTTGAAATCCTCATTGAGTCTTGCATATAGATCCAAAAATGTGTAATATCAAATATGCATGTTGTGTGAAGCCCATCTGGACAGGTTGGTCTGGATTGGTGATGTTTCATTTGCGCACCGGAGAAGACTCCGCGTATAAACGAGTATTTTGTGGAGTCGATGGATTGTACCTGTGAAGGGCAGTAGCAGGAAGTACTTGAGAGGTATTCTAGGAAAATACCCTTGTGATGCTTGTGCTGTGTGGTTTGAAAGACCAGTTTTCTGGCACTGTAGGATGCTGTAGAGTTTGGGTGAGTTGGGTGCAGATAGAGAGATCTGCTGAACCCGCTAAGCGATCGCGGAAGACGCTGACATGAACTCCCCACTTTGTATTGTGAAGCCAGTCCTTGGTGATGGACATTTTGGCTATTGTGAGTTGTGGTCTCTTGAAAAAGGCCTCGTACCGAACAGGGAAGGTGAAACCGACCCGCGCCTTTAGATTGAGCCGCGAATACGCTGTATTCGGTGATGGCAAGGCAACTTGAGCAACGAGGGGTGGATGATCCGTACCAGCATTATGTCGGTTGTACAGGAGAGCGTCAAGGAATTGAGCATTCATTAGTTGCATAATTAGAGTCTTAGGCCTACGCGCCATTAAGAGTAAATGCTCAATACCGTTGGGTTTCGACCCTTGAACGGTGGTGTTGACCCTGGTTTGCCGGTGTACCAAGAATGTGCCCTAAGTGCACGGAGCATCGGGTCGCGTGGCCAGCGTTGTGATGGATTGCTTGTGTGTGAGAACACAATGTATGTTATACCTGCTTTTCGAATTGCTATGCCTGCAGGGAAATAATACCGCTGCCCCGGGAAAACATGGTAGAGTCGTTATAATTTGGTAAGCTGAATGCTGACCGTTGCTTTGTTTGCCACCATTTTGGTGGGCTGTCCCTATACAGGTGCTTTAGAGCCAAGCGGGAAGTAAAGGGCTGAAGTCCCTGCCGCTGCTACTGCTGCTATTTTTGCTGATGGCCCTTGAAGGCTAGCGTAAAATTGTTATGTTTTGTTCATGTGTGTCTGGCCTGCGGACCGATGTATGGAATCCACACTTTCAAAGAGAAACTGTAAGGCCTTAAGGCCAAACAATAATGTGTTTGTTGTACATTATGATATAAATGTGATTTATATATAATGGACATTCCTGTTTTGAGTTCCATATTATTGTTAAAAGCTTCTATTAGAATACTCTGTTTTATGGTGCGCTTATGGTTTGGTATTAACCTGTAATCTCGCTGACTGTTTTGTGGTATATGGTGTGGGTCCCCGGCCGGACCTTCTATTATATGTTATATGAACGGATGTAGTCGTTACATGGTGTATACTCCAGATTAGGAGGAGATTCTTGATGGAGGGGGAGCTTTGCTAGTAGATATTCATCCAGTTGTGGAGCTTGTCCCAAGGAGATATGACAAAGTTTGGAGGCCATGCACTAGGTATCCACCACAAGACTATGTTTTTCTTACTAATGGTAGAGAGCCTAAATCTTTTGAGGAGGCTCAAAGATCTGTAGACAGAGTATCATGGGATGCATCTATGTAGGAAGAACTAGAGTTTTTCCAGAAGAACGTGACCTATGAGTTGGTCTTGCTACCAAAGGGGGAGAAAGCTTTGAAGAACAAGTGGGTCTTCAAGTTGAAGTCTGATAAATATCTTTCCCGCCCTAGATATAAGGCAAGATTGGTAGTCAAAAGCATGGTGCGGACTTTGAAAAGATATTTTCACCAGTGATATAAATGTCCTCTATTAGACTGATATTGTGTTTGGCTGCCTCCAGTGATCTTGAGATTGAGTAGATGGATTTCAACACGACATTCTTGCATGGGAATTTGGAGGAGTTGTACATGGAGCAGCCCGTAGGCTTTGAGGTCAAGGGCAATGAGCACTTAGTCTGCCAACTCAGGAAGAGTCTTTTTTGGTTGAAGTAGGCACCCAAGAAGTGGTACAAGAATTTTGACTCCTTTATACTGAAGAGCAAGTTCCAGAGGACCAGTGCTGATCACTGTGTTTATGTGAAGAAGACTGAGAAGACTCTTACTATTCTGCCGCTGTATGTTGATGATATGCTGATTGTCCGTGATGAAAAGTCGAGCATTATTGAGCTGAAAAAGAAGCTTAGTGAGTCCTTCGAGATGAAGTACTTTGTACCAGTAAGGAAGATCTTGGGGATGAAGATCACAAGAGATAGGAGTACATGTCAGTTGTGGTTATCTCAGGCTAGGTATATGGAAAAGGTGCTGAAGCAATTCATGATGGAGAAGGCCAAGCCGGTAGCTATTCTAGTGGGTGGACACTTCAAGCTATTATGCTCTCAGTGCTCTTCATCTGAGAAGGAAGTGGAGGAGATAAGTCAAGTCCCCTACGCATCTGTAGTGGGGAGTTTGATGTATGTTGTGGCCTTCACAAGGTTATATATAGATTATGCAGTTGGGATAGTGAGCAAATAGTTGGCAAAACCGGGGAGGATTCACTGGGATGATGTGAAGTGGATACTCTGATATCTCAAAGGTACCTCAGGCTACTGTTTATAGTATGGTGGAGGGTCTCCGACCCTTGTTGGGTACTCTAATTCGGACATGTCTAAAGATGTTGACTCCAGGAGATCAACTTCGGGGTTTGCTGTTACTTAAGTCATGGGAGCAGTGTCATGGAAGTCGAGGTTGCAAAAGTGCGTGGCATTGTCGATGATGGTGGCAGAATACATCTCTCTGATATAGGCATTAAAGGAAATCTTATGGATGAAAAAGTTCATGCTTGAACTTGGACTCCAGCTAGAGGTGTTCACGATTTATAGTGACTGTTAGAGCAGCATTTTTTTGGTCAAAAATCCCGCCTACCACTTCAAGACAAAGCACATTGATGTGAGGTATCAATGGATTCAAGATGCTATCGAGGAGAAGCTATTGAAGGTGGAGAAGGTCTATACTGGTGAAAATCCTTTGGATTTGATGACAAAGGTCGTGCCGAGAGAGAAGCACGAGTTCTGGCGGTCTCGGATCAGCACGATGACTATCTGAAGGTGTCAGGTATGAGAAGTCCTCTTTATGGTCTGAATGGGGAGTTTGTTGGGGTCCATCCCCTAAAGATTCAGCGGACTCAAGACAATTAGCAGACCATGCCTGGAGTTGTGCTGGACGCAGGGATAAAACTCAAAAAAGTTCTCTATCTGGTGGCATCGAGTGAGCTGCCAGGCGTCGAGTGAGATGTTAGGCGTCGAGTGAGCTGTCAGGCATCCAGTGAGATGTCAGGCATCAAGTGAAGATACTAGGCTTCGAGTGAGCTACTAGGCTTCGAGTGAGCTGCTGGGCATTGAATGGAGCTGATGGGCATCGAGTGGAGCTGCTAGGCGTCAAGTGAAGGCTGACGGAAGCTGTTTCGTGAAATCTTAGACTTCTCTGCCATCTGATGGGTTAGATCTAGAACTAAGGGCTTAAATAGCCTCTTCATTTGTCCTATATAGGCCACGACTTTATTCCAGAATTGTACAACCGTTATGTTTTGGCCGTCAGAAAGAAGATCATGCTCTCGAGTTCTGAAGGTGTTCGGTTTTCCGTCATTGCTGATACCAGGGTTCTTCTTCAGGAAGAAGAGCCGAAGATTCTCAGATTGATGTATTGTCTTCATTATAAGGGTATTTTTGCTCTCTTTCTTGTCTTCGTTTTTCCTTGGGGTTTGTAGAAAGATTGTTAGAGCTTGTGACCCTTTTCTTGGAAAAAAAGATTTTTTGTAATCTGAGAAGGGTCTAGGTTGGGCAAACCTGGTTTCTTGTTTTGTAATTCTTATTTTTCTATAGTGGATTCATGTGTGCCCTGCCCCACGGTTTTTCCTACCGTGATTTGAGAGTGAATTTTTCACGTAAAATCTGTGTTCTCTGATTGTGTTATTTTTCTGTGTGTTTGCTGCATTTTTTATCTTCTAAGCGTCTGATGGCGCAAGTGCAATGAGATATTTGTTTCCCATTTCATCAACATTTGTGCCCTCCCAAATAATTTGTTATTTATTATTTGACATGCCATACACGGCTACACCCACTTCTATTTGATAGATGTAGGCTTTTGGGGGGGCCTATTTTACTGATTTTAAAATCTGAAAATCACTCGCATACAAATAATTTTTTTGCAAAAATTCTGGGGGAGTGTCGGTCCGGCTCACCATACTATGGCTGGTGCATTCAATTCACGTTTCCCATGTGATTAGCTATGAAAAAGAAATTTTCTTTTTAAAAAATATCAAACAAGAAGACAAAAAACTTTTATAAACTAGCTAATCACATGAGAACCTTGAATTGAATGCACTTGTGATCAGCTACCTTCAGATTACTTCAAATATCTATTACTATAAATAAGCAAAAACGTCAGTAAATAAAAACAATATTATATATATATATATATATATATAATTATAGTATATAAATTATAATTATATATAGGGTTTAACAGTAAATATATAATTATTATAGTTTAACAGTAATATATAATTATATTATAATTATATATATAATTTTTATTTATAATAAATAATATTATTTTTAATTTATATTTATATTATATATTAATAATACGAGCATCTTCGCACGGGCTACGGCCGTGCTCGATGCTCTCGGGCGGCCTTCGAGCGCATCAGGTGGGCTTCGCCCGGCTGCGCACGGGTTTCGCCCATGCTTGATGCTTTGTCTGGTCTTTGGCCGCATAGAAGAGGGCTTCGTCCGCTTCCACGCAATCCACCATCTCGGCACCGCACCCGCCACTCGCAGCCCCCGGAGCCCTATGGTTATTTGATTTTGCTCCGGTGGGCCGCGAGTGGTGGGTGCGGCGCCGAGATGGTGGATTGCGTGGAAGCGGGCTTCGCCCGCTTCGATGCGGCCGAAGACCAGAAAAAGCATCAAGCACGAGCGAAACCCGTGCGCAGATGGGCGAAGCCCTCCTGATGCGGCTGAAGGCCGCCCGAGAGCATCGAGCACGGGCGTAGCCCGCGCGAAGATGCTCATATTCTTTAAAAATATGCATGATGGATAAAATAGAATCTACTTTCAGATTTACGTTTTTTGTATGTATGATGGATAAAAACGTCAATTGAATGCACCTGTAAAGAAAATTTCTTTTTCATAGCTAATCACATGGGAAACGTGAATTGAATGCACTTATATAATCATACATAGGGGCCGATACAGAGTATGGTGAGGGGGACCAACACTATTGAATTTTTGAAAAAAAATTATTTATTTATGAGTGCACTTCAGATTTTAAAATCAGAAAAATAGACCCCTCCAAACCGAGCCTAAATCTATTGAAACTCAAATAGTAGTGGGTATAGGGCATGCCAAATAAAAAATAATAAATTATTAGGGAGATAGAGGTGGCACCAATATTGATGAAAGATGTTGGGAAACAAATATCTCATTGTGCTTGTCATCGAGCACTTAGAAGATAAAAAATGCAGCAAGCACACAGAAAAATAACACAATCAGAGAACACACAGATTTTGCGTGGAAAACTCTCTCTCAAATCACGGTGGGAAAAACTGCGGGGAGGGTCACACAGGTATCCACTATAGAAAAATAAGGATTACTAAACAAGACATTAGATTTGCCTAACCTAGATCCCCCCGGATTCACAGAATTAATCCCCATCTCAAATTACAGAAAATCTTTTCTCCAAGAAAAAGGTCACAAACTCTAACAATCTCTACAAACCCCAAGGAAAAACGAAGACAAGAAATAGAGCAAAAATACTCTTACAACGAAGACATGACACCAATCTGAGAATCTTCTATTCTTCTTCCTGAAGAAGAACCCTAGTAGCAGCAATGGAGGAAAACCGAATACCTGCAGAACCAGAGAGCACGATCTTCTTTTTGACGGACAAAAAATAACTGTTCTGGAATAAAGTCATGGCCTATAGGCAAATGACGAGGCTATTTCAACCCTTAGATCAATACCTAACCCATCAAATGGTAGAGAACTCTGAGATTTCACGAAATAGCTTCCGTCAGCCTTCACTCGACGCCTAGCAGATCCACTCGACACCTATCAGCTCCACTCGATCGACGCCCCGCAGCTCACTCAATGCCTAGTAGCACACTTGATGCCTAGTAGCTTTACTAGATGCCTGACATCTCACTGGATGCCTGACAGCTCACTCGATCCCTAACATCTCACTTGATGCCTGGCAGCTCACTCGATGCCTCCAGATAGAGAACTTTTTTGAGTTTTATCCCTGCTTCCAGCACAACTCCAGGCATGATCTGTTAATTTTTTTTGAGTCTGCTGACTCTTTAGGGGCTGGACCCCAACAAACTCCCCATCCAGACCATAAAGAAGAGTTTACATACCTGACACCTTCAGATCATCATCATGTCGATCCGAGATCGCCAGAACTCGTGCTTCTCTCTCGGCACGAACTTCGTTATCATGTCTGAAGGATTTTCACCCATGTAGACCTTCTCCACCTTCAACAGCTTCTCCTCAATAGCATCTTGAATCCATTAATACCTCACATCAATGTGCTTTGTCTTGGAGTGGTAGGCGGTATTTTTGGCAAGAAAAATGTCGCTCTAACTATCACTGTAAACACTGAACACCTCTAGGCAGAGTCCAAGTTTTAGCATAAACTTCTTCATCCACAAGATTTTTGTTGATGCCTCTGTCAGAGCGATGTATTCTGCCACCGTTGTCAATAGTGCCATGCAATTCGGCAACCTCGACTTCCATGACCCTGCTCCCCTGACGTAAGTAACAGCAAACCCCAAAGTGGATCTCCTGGAGTCAACATCTTCAGACATGTCCGAATTCGACTACCCAACAAGGGTCGGAGACCCTCCACCATACTATAAACAGTAGCCCGAGGTACCTCTGAGATATCAGAGTATCCACTTCACATTATCCCATTGAATCCTCCCCGGGTTTGCCAACTATTTGCTCACTATCCCAACTACATATGCTATATATTGAAACCCTAGTTTGGATTTGGGCAAGGAATACTATTTGGATGTATTTAGATTGACCCAAAATGTATAGTCATGGTCATAGGTTTGCTTCTAGGTTTGCCTCAAAAGAATCCAACAAAATTGCTGGAAGAATTCCTGAAGAATTGCATTTTGACAAAGGCAGAAAATCAGTTTGACGATAGTCGAACTCAGCTCGACGAACGTCGAACTCAGGTCAACGAAACTCAGAGTTCTATCTCTGAGTTGAGCTCGACGATCTCCGAGCTCCGGTCGACAATCGCTGATCTCAAAGACAGAATCTCAGCTCGACGCAAAGATTATTCAGGTCGACGATCTCTGAGCTGAGGTCGACGAATAACAGACTGAGGTCGACGAAATCTGTGCAGTCTTACAGACAGATTTTGACAATTGGCAGATTTTATTAAGGCATTTAATATCTATCAAAGTTAATGCTTTTAGCCGTTCAACAGCAGTAGTTAATGTGATTAATTCCCCAGACATCTTTCTCTCGCTCGGGAATGCCTCAGCCGTTTCAAGATAGAATTAATTCAAACATTTGAATTATGGCCAGGGGGAATATATACTGTTTTGGAAGTTTGCAGAAAAGATAACAAGAATAGAGGAAGTGATTGACAATAACGAAATAGTAATCAGAATAGAGATTCAGAAGAACACAACACAACTTTCTTTCATACAGTGTTCTTCATCATCAGCTCCAGGCTTTCAAGAGAGAAAAATCAATATCAGTCTAGAAAGTTGGTTGGAGATCAAAATCAATCTGAAGGCCTACACCCTAAAGCAAAGCTTCCTTCTTTCCTGAACAGATCAACATCTCAGGTGGAGCTTTGACACCATCAAGGATCCACAAAGTCTTCTCAAGTTGCTATTGAGAAAGAGAAGACTAACATCACTTTCTTTCCCACCCCACTGTATAGGGTTTTAATTCTCTTCAAAATTATTCTGGTTCACAAGTCTCCTTCCAAAAGACTTGAGATTGGTTTTTGAGCACCTGATCAAAAGCTCAAAGGTGGAAGTCACCTGATCAAAACCTGTTAGTGGATTCCTACCAGGGTGGTAGAAGAGTGGATGTACCCAGGTTGGGGAACCACTATAATCCTTGTGTTATCTGTGTTGCTTGCTCTTCTTTTTCTTTATTTTTGTGTTGTGCTCACTCTTTTATATAACATATATATTTAACTAGAGTAATAAGATCTATCACATTCCTTTCAATTGGTATCAGAGCAAGGTTCTTTGGTTGTACAGGCTAATACCTGAACCAAAACGATCTGATACATCTTATTTTTCTTAAGAGTATTTCATGGCACAAAATGAAGAGTTTTCAAGCATCAGACCTCCTATGTGCAATCTAAATAAGCTTGCACTATGGAAGACAAGGATTATGATTTTTATGAATTCAATTGATGAAGCCATTTACAAATTTATTTTGTCAGGGTCCCACTACTCTATCTGCAGACTCAGAAGCCCAGAAATTGCTAAAGATGGCTGATGCACAAGTAATGAACATCCTTGCTCAATCAATGTCTTATGACATCTTTCATGAAGTTGTAGAATGTACTTCAGCAAAAGAAATCTGGGACTCCCTCACAGCAACGACTGCTGGATCACCTAAAAATAGAAAATATAATGCTGATACTTGGAGTGATTCTGAAGCTTCATCCTGTACAACTGAGGATGAAGAAGAAACAAGAGCAAGAGAATTCTGCTTGATGACAATCAATGCATCTTTCAGCAATTATGATGAAGAATTCGAATCTGATGAAGAATTAGAAGCAAAAATATGAAGTGAATCAGGTTATCTCTTTCTTTGATTATTCTTTAAATCAATTCAAAGAAGATTTTAAAATTCTCTGTAAAGATTTAATTCAATCTGAGAAAGAAATAAAACTTCTTAGAAAAAAATTAAAGATTGCTACTTATGAAAATTAGAAACTCAATGAAGAATTATCAATTACTTCAGAACAAATAGCATCATTAAAATCAGTTAAAGATAAAGAAAAATTAATAAATTTTCAGAAAATTTTTGCTCAACATAATTTGTCGAACCAAGCTCGAAGAAAACAACACCATTCGTCGAAATCAGCTCGATGAACTATGAACAAAGATTTCTGGTCAGGAAACTTTGATTGACGAAAGAAATTTGCTTCGTCGAACCGAGATCGACGATCGTGGAACACAGAAAACAAATGTTATCATTCTGTGAACAGAGATCGACGATCTCACTACTCTTTGTCGAACTCAGATCGACGAAATTATTTTTCGTCGAACTCAAAATTTCAGAACAGAATTTTTTATTCTTTTGAAAATTATAATCAAACTCAAATATTCAAAAATCCTTTTACCAAGTGGTTCATCCCTTCTATGAAATTTCACCCTCTAGGTTACAAAAATCATCTAGAGTGTTCTTTTATATCTAATTATTATTAAAAAGAACCAGGACCCAAGGTAATCTGGGTCAAGAATTCCTAACTTCTTATTTTAGGAAAAGACCCTTCAGTACAAGGGTAGTTGTATAGGGGGAGACTGCTTTAGAGGATACAGCAACAACTGCTTCAATTAATTAGAAATCAGGGGGATGATATCAAGATAACTGTTGAATACAGCAGGAGCAATATATCTGAAATATGCTCAGTTAAAGATAAGCAAAGAACAACTACAGAGCCTATCAGAAGTTTTATTCTTTTTTTTTAGTTCAAGTCTTTGTTGTTGTTTATTTTATGTTTCAAAGCACCTATGTTCAACTTGCTTTGTATTCCTTTTATGTAAATAGTATCCTCACCCAAATAGGGGGAGATTATTGAAACCCTAGTTTGGATTTGGGCAAGGAATACTATTAGGATGTTTTTAGATTGACCCAAAATGTATAGTCAGGGTCATAGGTTTGCTTCCAGGTTTGCCTCAAAAGAACCCAACAGAATTGCTGAAAGAATTCCAGAAGAAATGCATTTTTATAAAGGCAAAAAATCAGTTCGATGATAGTCGAACTCAGCTTGACGAAACTCAGAGTTATCTCTGAGTTGAGCTCGACGATCTCCGAGCTCCGGTCGACGATTGCTGATCTCAAAGCTAAAATCTTAGCTCGACACAAAGATTATTCAGGTCGACGATCTCTGAGCCGAGGTTGACGAATAGCAGACTGAGGTCGACGAAATCTGTGCAGTCTTACAGACAGATTTTAACAGTTGGCAGATTTTATTAAGGCATTTAATACCTCTCAGAGTAAATGCTTTTAGCCGTTCAACAGCAGCAGTTAATGTGATTAATTTCCCAGACATCTTTCTCTCTCTCGGGAATGCCTCAGCTGTTTCAAGATAGAATTAATTCAAATATTTGAATTACGGCCTGGGGGAATATATACTGTTTTGGAAGTTTGCAGAAAAGATAACAAGAACAGAGGAAGTGACTGACAATAACGAAATAGTAATCAGAATAGAGATTCAGAAGAACACAACACAGCTTTCTTTCATACAGTGTTCTTCATCATCAGTTCCAGGCTTTCAAGAGACACAAATCAATATCAGTCTAGAAAGTTTGCTGGAGATCAACATCAATCTGAAGGCCTATACCCTGAAGCAAAGCTTCCTTCTTTCCTGAACAGATCAACATCTCAGGGGGAGCTTTGACACCATCAAGGATCCACAAAGTCTTCTCAAGTTGCTATTGAGAAAGAGAAGACTAACATCACTTTCTTTCTCACCCCACTGTACAGGGTTTTAATTCCCTTCAAAATTATTCTGGTTCACAATGCTCCTTCCAAAAGACTTGAGATTGGTTTTTGAGCACTTGATCAAAAGCTCAAAGGTGGCAGTCACCTGATCAAAACTTGTTAGTGGATTCCTACCAGGGTGGTAGAAGAGTGGATGTACCCAGGTTGGGGAACCACTATAATCATTGTGTTGTCTGTGTTGCTTGCTCTTCTTTTTCTTTATTTTTGTGTTGTGCTCACTCTTTTATATAACATATATATTTAACTAGAGTAAATAAGATCTATCCCCTTCCTTTCACTATATATGGCCTCGTGTAGACCACAACATACATCAAACTCCCCACTACAGATGCGTAGGGGACTTGACTTATCTCCTCCATTTCCTTCTCGGATGAAGGGCACTGAGAGCATATTATCTTGAAGTGTCCACCCACTGGAGTAGCTACTGGCTTGGCCTTCTACATCATGAATCGCTTCAGCACCTTTTCCATATACCCAGCCTGAGATAACCACAACTGACCTGCACTCCTATCTCTGGTGATCTTCATCCCCAAGATCTTCATTATTAGTACCAAGTCCTTCATCTCGAAGGACTCACTAAGCTTCTTTTTTAGCTCAATAATGCTCGACTTTTCATCATGGAAAATCAACATATCATCAACATACAGTGGCAGAATAGTAAGAGTATTGTTAGTCTTCTTCACATAAACACAGTGATTGTACAACCCCGTGTCCACCGAAGGGGCCCAAGAAAGCAGGCGGGCCGGGCCTCAGCCGCCCCTGTCTAGCGGGCCAGCCCCCGCTCGCCTCTCCTGGGCGGGCCGGGCCCCAGCCGCCCCTGTCAAGCGGGCCAACCCCCCGCTCGCCTCTCCTGGGCGGGCCGGGCCCCAGCCGCCCCTCTCAGGCGGGCCAGCCCCCCGCCCTCCTCTCCTAGGCGGGCCGGGCCCCAGCCGCCTCTCTCAGGCGGGCCAGCCCCCTGCTCGCCCCTTCCAAGCAAGCCGGCCCCAGCCGCCTCTCTCAGGCGCACCGGCTGCAGCCCACCTCCCTCCAGATGACAGGGGGTGACCCGGCAAGAGGTGCGTATAACCAGCCAGAACAGCGGGGTTTGGCTGTTGGCAGGCCAATCCGAGGGGCTCTTTAGTAAATTTAGACCACCAGAGGTGGGTTATTCGCAGACCATCCAAGGTAATCTATAAATAGGACCCAAGGGGTACTTCAGAAGGCACGCTTTTGGTTCTCAAGTCTTATAGTGCTTTCTGAGGTACCTTAGCCCGGCAACTGGTTAAGGAGGGGAAGCACTCTAAGATCTTCCGGGTGTGTGGTGGGACCTCCGAGCCGGGCCCTTGGTCCTGTCCCTTGTTTTTCTCCCCCTTGTTGTTTCGCTTGCAGGAGTGAAGTAAGTGCGAGATCACCCCTTCCCCAAGGGTCGAACTCCACAGAGGCCGGTTTCCGGTTTCAATAGTGATCAGCCCTGGTACACTTGAACTTGCTCTTCAGTATAAAGGAGTCAAACTTCTTGTACCACTACATGGGTGCCTACTTCAACTCATAAACACTCTTCCTGAGTCAGAAGACTAAGTGCTCTTTGCCCTTAACCTCAAAGACTTCGGGCTGCTCCATGTACAACTCCTCCTCCAAATCGCCATGCATGAATGCTGTCTTGACATCCATCTACTCAATCTCAAGATCATTGGAGGTAGCCAAACCGAATACCTGTCTGATAGAGGACATTTACACCACTGGTGAAAATATCTTATCAAAGTCCATACCATGCTTTTGACTACCAATCTTGCCTTATATCTAGGGCGGGAAAGATACTTATCGGACTTTAACCTGAAGACCCACTTATTCTTCAAAGCTTTCTTCCCCTTTGGTAGTAGGACCAACTCATAGGTCACGTTCTTCTAGAAAAACTCTAGTTCCTCATACATAGATGCATCCTATGATACTCTGTCTACAGATCTTTGAGCCTCCTCAAAAGACTTTGAAAGACTTTGTTTTCAAGGTCAGCTAACACTAGAGGGGGGGGGGGTGAATAGGTTTTAGCCCTCTATAAGATTATCTAGACCTAACCCCGATTAAACTGTGAAAAGTGTTTTGATTATTCTAGCTTTCAAGACAAACACATAGAAGACACAAATATTTATAGTGGTTCCCCAGATTATGGGTACGTCCACTGTCCCTATCCGCCTTTCTAATAGCTTGTTAGACAAGGCACTACCAATTTCTCGGCTCCAAAGAGCTTACAACTCGATCCCGTAGGAAAACACAGTCTCCTTCAAGACTTACAACTCGGGCACTAAGCCCTACCACTCAATGATTAAATAATCACCTACCTCAGGCACAAATGCCATACAACTCAAGTTGTAAGGACAACCTTATAAACTCAGAGAGATAACTTTTCTTCAGCTCAGGCAAATGACCCTACCTCAGATCTATAACAGAGATCCTACACTCGGCCTTTATAACATAGGCCTATAATATCAGATCTAAAAGATCCTACACTCAGATCCAAGACAGGATTCTATAGATAGAATTAGGTTGAGATGGTTTGACACCAGTGAAATATCTCTGTGTCAGCTTCCTGGGCTGAGACTAAATCTGCCCAACTTCTTCTCAGCAATAAGATGAATGTATCTTCAGTGGATTGCTGCTTGTGTTGGAAGTAACTGCTGTTGAAGACTGCAGATTCGACAATGCTCTTCTTCTTCAATCATCAACTGGACTTGCGGAATCCAACGGTTCTGCTACTCTTCTCTATCAGAAAGTTTTTCTGAACTGCTGTCACTGGTGAAGATTGCAATAGCTAACTCTTGTCGCTTTCAGGTTCACTGATCATAACAAAACCTTCAAGCTCGTCTATAATGGCGAGAAAGATGATGATGTTCAGCCGCAATGCATAATCAGAAAACCCTAAAGATTCTTTCCTTTCAGCCAATCTTATCTTTTTATAGTCAGCTGATCAAAGACTCTTTCTAATGTGGGCCCAGCCTAAAAAGGACGAGTTACCACCTTCCATTTGCAAAAAACAACAATAGCTGTCAGCTGGCGCCATTAAAGGCATATTGCAGCTTTCCCTCAAAGAATTTGAAATGCGTTGATTTTATTGACTTTTGCTGACGCCAGCCATTCTGGACTATAATTCATAGAATCACTCCAGGCGTTGAGTGAACTGGTTTCACTTAACGATTCTGGACTTTGCTTATTCTTCAGTTCTTTTTGCATCCATTGCATTGAGAGCGTTGAGTGGTTGGCCTTCACTCAACACCATATGCCTTAGCTCCTTCTGAACTATGCCAACTGCTGAGGCATTGAGTGAACTGGCTTCACTTAATGCTTTTATACTTAGAAACTTTTCCTCTGAATGGAGGCGTTGAGTGTGTTGACTTTACTCAACGCTTCCTGCCTCAGCCTCATTTTTTGACTAGGTGTTGAGTGAACTGGCTTCACTCAACACTTCTAGACTAAGTCAAATCCTATCACTCCTTCTAGCTTTGACTGCTTGAGCTTGTCTCAATTCTTCTGTTATATGGCGTCGAGTGAATTGGTTTCACTCAACGCTTCTGGACTTAGATAGATTTTTCTGTCTATCTTTTTTGGCTTTGACAGAATCAGTATATCGTTGAGTGAATTGGCTTCACTCAATGCTTTTGGACTTAGAAACTTTTCCTTTGACAGAATTTCTCTGGCTTTGACTGAGGCAGCTTTACTCAACAAATTTTCTGCATGGGGTTGAATGAGTTGACATCACTCAATGCCTGTGGACTTAGTAGATCTTTCTGCTTGCTGAAGCTTGGCTTTGACTATCCACACCTGACTCAGCTCTTTAGCTCATCTGGCATTGAGTGAGCTTTCCTCACTCAATGCTTATGGACTTAACAAGAATCCCACCCTTTGTCAGCATTCTCCTTGACCTCTGGTGTTGAGTGAATTGGCTTTAATCAATGCCTGTGGACAGGTAATTTCCTGCCTTTCCAGCATCCTTCTTTGTGTCCACCTGTCCAATCAATATGACAAGGACTATCCTGTATGCATGCACTTAAACACACATCAAATACAACTATGTGTATGTCATTGACTTGTATGAATTCTTACAAATCTGGGACATTGGGATCAATGGACCCAATAATCTCTCCCTATTTAAAGAAGTCAAAACCCACTATCAACTTTCTTAGTCAATGAAATGCATAACATATACAACAACAAAATATACTATGATGATAGAACAAATCTAGGAAGATTACCACATTCCCTACCTATATATTAAGCATCACCTACTCCCCCTGAATTGTTGCAAGGTATGTAATACCACTTGAAGGACTTAATTACCTTCACCCCTTTACCCTGTATGGGGTCGTCTGTTTCTCCCCCTGCATTTGCTGCATGACATTGATCATCTTCTTTTCCCTTTGATGTACTTGATTACTTGATCAACCTCTGATGCTACTTGATCAATCTCTTCTCTCCCCCTTTTTGACTTCTGAATAGTCAGGGAGGATCTGATCTGACTTGATTGTCTTCTCCCCTTAGCTGATTCCAGATGATACCACTGGTGTAGCTGTCAGCTTCCTCTCTTTATGATACAGAATTTTCTCTTGCACCTGCTGGACTTGCTCCCCCTCAATAGGAGCATCTTCTATCATCATGTTCCTGATAGACACTTTTGTCTCCATTGCCACTTTAGGTCTTCATCAATTGCAAGAAGAACAAATTCTGCACAAAAATATCCTAGGGAGTAACTGAAGCTATGCTAAGTTCAACATACCCAAATCAAACCTGAAGGTGTTGAACTTTGCTTCATCTAGTGGCTTTATAAAGATATCAGCCACTTGCTTGTCTGTAGGGACAAACTCTAAACTGATGTCTTCCTTTTTCACATGCTCCCTAATAAAATGATATCTAATTTTTATGTGCTTAGTTCTGTTGTGTGAGATAGGATTCCTAGCAATAGAAATAACACTAGTAGAATCACAATAAAGAGGAGTTCTACTTATCTGGAGGTTATAATCCTGGAGCTGATGCTAGATCCACAACAACTGAGCATAACAACTACTTGCTGAAATGTACTCTGACTCTGTAGTTGATATTGCAACACTTGTTTACTTCTTGCGGCTCCAAGACACTAGTCTACCTCCCAAGAACTAACAGGTGCCTGAAATGCTTTTCCTATCCTCTTTGCAGCTTGCAAAATCTGCATCTGAATAACATGTTTGTTCAAAATCTCTATTTTTAGGGTACCATAGTCCAAGATCTGGTATGCCCTTAAGATACCTCAAGATTCTCTTTGCAACAGAATAATGAGATTATTTAGGACAGGCTTGATACCTAGCATAGAAACATATAGCATACATGATGTAGGGCCTACTAGCAGTAAGATATAGAAGGGAGCCAATTATCCCTCTATACAAAGTCACATCAATAGGTTTCCCCGATTCATATTTGTTTAAAGGCATACTTGACCTCATGGGAGTTTTCATGGTGGAAGCATTCTCCATACCATATTTTTTAATTAACTCCTTGGTGAACTTGGACTGGGATATGGACAAGCCATCATCAGTCTGTCTAACTTGGAGTCCCAAGAATAACTTGAGCTCACCAATACTACTCATCTCAAACTTCCCTTGTAAAAGTTTAGCAAACTTCCTGCAAAGGTTGTTATCAGTAGATCCAAAGATAATGTCATGAACATATATCTGGACAAGGATGATCTTGCCCTTAGATTCTCTTAGGAATAGGGTCTTGTCTATCTTCCCCCTTGAGAATTTGTTCTCAATGAGGAAATTAGACAAAGTCTCATATCATAAGCTAGAGGCTTGTTTCAACCAATATAGAGCTTTCCTAAGTTTATAAACAAAACCAGGAGAGTTAGAGTCAACAAAACATGGAGGCTATTCAACATAGACCTCTTCTTTTAATTCCCCATTCAGGAAGACTGACTTCACATCCATCTGGTAGACTTTGAATACTTGGTAGACAGTAAATGTAAGGAAGAGTCCTATAACTTCCAATCTGGCTACTGAGGCAAATGTCTGATCAAAATCGATCCCTTTTTCATTCCTATATCCTTTGGTCACCAGTCTAGCCTTATTCTTCACTATAATGCCATATTCATCAAGTTTATTCTTGTAAATCCACTTGACTCCAATGACATTATGTCCTTTTCGTTTAGGAACCAGCTTCCAGACCTTACATTTCTTGAACTGGTTCAGTTCTTCTTATATTGCTCCAATCAAGAATTGGTCTATGTTGGCCTCTTCAAATTTCTTAGGCTCTACTTGTGATAGAAAACTTAAGTAGAGTGTTGTGCTAAAAATCTTGCTTCTGGTTTGGACTCCTTAGCTTGCCTCACCAATGATCTGGTGTGGTGGATGGTCCCTTAGATACCTGACAGCTGGAGGCAACCTTGCTTCACCTTCTTGAGCATCAGTGGCTCTATCTGGCTAAACTTTGTCCATAACTTCTATGTCTTGTGCACCCTCTGGACAGCACATATTCTCATCCTTATCCTGGACTGCCAGATCATCTTCCTTGACGGTGAGCTTGTCCATCAACTTCTCTATGCCTACAGAACTAGAACAAGAGCTAGGCAGATCACTGTTAATCATGTTTGATTCATCAAAGACAACATGACTGACTCTTCTACAACTTGACTTGTCAAGTTGTAGATTCTATATGCCCTATTGTGGTTGCTGTACCCAACAAAAATCCCTTCATATGATTGTATAGTAAACTTAGTCACACAGGACTTTCCATTATTCAGCACGTAGCACTTGCTACGAAAAATCCTTAAGTAGGACAAGTTTGGTTTTCTGCCTTTCAAGATCTTAAAGGGAGTCTTTTTGTGGCTTTTGGTGATAGAAGTCCTGTTAAAGATATAACATGCAGTGTTTACTGCCTCAGCCCAGAAATATTCTGGGAGAGTTGTGTCATTCAGTAAGGTCCTTCCAACTTCTATGATAGTTCTGTTTTTCCTCTCTGTAATTCCATTTTGCTGGGGTGTTCTAGGTGAGGAGAATTCTTGGTGAATCCCTTACTCTTCACAGAACCTTGTCATGCTTGTAGACTAAAATTCAGTCCCATGGTCACTTCTGATTTTTACTACAGTACTGTTTAGTTCATTCTTTATCTGCTTGACGAAGGTCTTGAAGACTTCAAGGGTTTCATCCTTTCTCTTAAGAAAGAACACCCAAACAAACCTAGAATAGTCATCAACCACCACAAGGTGTAGACTTTCCTACCAAGACAATGAACTAGCATAGGACTAAACAAGTCCATATGCAGGAGGCACGAGCACCTCACTGAGTTTTTGGTCCCAAAGCTCTTGAAAGAGGTCTTGGTCTGTTTGCCCTTTTGGCATGTAGAGCAGATACCCTCCTTAGTGCATTTTGACTTGAGACCATTTCTAACTAGCTCTTCACTAAAGAGCTCCCCAATGGTCTTGTAGTTCAAATGAGCTAATCTCTTGTGCCATTATACACAATATGAGATTTTCTCATTTTCCACTAGGTATATAGGAGAGTCCTTATCTAAGTATAGGAAATTTAAGCAATAAACATTTCCACTCCTAGTGCCTGTTAAGATGACCTCTTGGTCACTTAAACTCTTAATGTGGCACTCATCCTTATAGAAAACTATGCCATAGCCAAGATCACAGTGTTGGGTAATGCTTATCAAGTTGTGTTGTAACCCTTCCACATAGGCTACTTTTGTGATAGTGACTATACCATTAGAGATCTTACCATAACCTCTTGTCACTCCCCTATCTGATCCACCAAAGATGACTTTGGGTCCATTCTTTACTGGAGAGTAATCCTTCAGCAAGCTCCTTGTTCCAGTCATATGCCTGGAATATACCATATAGGGGTATGGCCACTTAGACTAACCTGCATGATATAAATCAGTTTAACTTAGGACCCCAATTCTTATTGGGTCCTAGGTGTAAGTTAGTCTGATAATAAACTTGCCTACTTGCAGTTCTTCTGATAGGTAAGCTCTCTCTTACCCTTGGCACACTAGGATTGTGCCAGAAATCAATAACATAGTGACCCACCTTGCCACAACACCAACACTCATTGATATTGTACCTTCTTTTTAGAGCTGGTCAAGTAGTTGTGCTGACAACAACTCTCAATCCAGAAGGTACACTAGTAGTCTTATTCTTGTATCTTTCAGCCACTGTATGACTTGGGGTTTGTCTGATAGTAGAAGTACTTGGAATATCTTGAGCCCTACCATCAGTAGTCTTCTTTCCAAAAAAAACATACTCTTGATGGCCTCATATATGCCCAAATATGGCTTGCTGACAGACTTTCCCTTGGTATAATTTTGGGTAGGGAGATCCTGAGAATAGGCAACTGCCTTATTTTTGAGTGTAGGGGCTGGTGCACCAAACACAAATGGTCTATGATGGTCCATTCTGATTTCCTCATGGGGGGCCTTGAAGGCAATAATACCCCTACTATCTCTTCCACCATAGTGGTGAACATCTTTGTTCCCTTTGGTGGATCTACCATTAATCCAGTGACCATATATGCTTTCTTGGTCATACCTATTTGAAGGTAGCAACACTCTCTTAAATGGAACAGGAGGCTTGGAGGCTAGTGGCTGTACTGGTGCTTTGCCCTTTCCTTTGGGATTGGAAACTCTTGTAGGTCCCTTGAATCACAACCACTTCTTGTCCTTTTGGGAGGAGAAGGAATCTATCAAGGGCAGTACTAAGCTGGGCTTGGAGTAGTCAACCACTATCCTTTTCTCCCTTACGAGCAATACTTCCAGGTCCTTTATTCGGTTTTCCTGATAATCTATGGTGCCTATCTGAATGAAGGAAATAGTTTCTAATTCACTAATTTCCCTAATTTTCAAATCCAACAGGGAAGCTGAGTCTGCATGCTGGGAAGCAGCAAGCTGAAGAGAAAATATCTCCTTAGCATGCTTCTTAGCCAGCAGCTTACTTTTCTTGAAAGCACTCAGAAGGACACCATATTTGTCAATTAAATAATTGACATCTTCCTCAGATTCAAAGTCTCCTTCATCTCTAGATGAATGAGCTTAAGAATCTTGGCTGGTCTCATAGCCTGACTCAGAAGAAGACTTAGATAGAGAATGTACCTTTTATTGACCAGGCTGATCCTGGCTGGATTCTTCATCAGTCACAGCCATCAGCCCATATCAACAGCTGTCTTTTTCTTCTTCATCCACCTATAAATCACTATCTAACTATGATAGAGGGGCCCTTATTCCAATTCTAGCAGTAGGATACTCTTCCTCTTCTTCCAGCACAACAATAATTAGCCCAATGTAGGCTTCATCTTCTTCCTCTTCTTCTGATTCTGATGAGGAAGAGTCAGACCAGTCTTTTTTTCTTAGCAATGAATTATTTCTCCTTCTTGCCTTTGTGCTGGTGAGATTTCTTCTCCCCACCTTCTTTTCTTTTAATAGGGCAGTCGACTATTACATGTCCTAGCTTGGTGCAGCAATAACAAATAACATTAGTAGAAATCTGTTAACTAGGTTTAGAACCATACCTGCACTCATTGGAGGATTTCTTCCTGTGATGTGAGGAGGAAGGTCTGCTCTTCTAATGCTTCTTCCTCATCAACTTCTGGAACTTCCTGGAGAAGGCAGCAAAGTCCTCATCAGACATGTGGCTGTCTGATGTGCTTGTCTCTGACCTTTCTAAGTCAGACTTAGCATCCCTCCTTAGTGGAGAAGGAGTCTTCCTTCTGCTCCTATTTGAGGCTTCAGCTTTAAAGGCTACAGACTTTTCTTTGTCCCGAGACTTGCTATTTTTCTCCTCCTCCTCCTTCCTGACAGTTAGCTACATTTTATAGGATAGTAGCTTCCCGAACAGTATTGCTAGTGGAGTGTCTGCAAGCTTTTCCACCTCTCAGATTGCATAGATCTTAGTATCCCAGTCTCTGGTTAGAGACCTGAGAAACTTGTCATTTAGCTCATAAGTGCTGAAAACCCTGCTATAGTTCCTCAGCTCATTGATTATCCAAAAGAATCTCTCATAGCACTCTGTTATGCTGTCAGTCAGTCTTGCTCTGCCTGAAAGCCTCATACTCTTGGTTGAGTAAGGACTTTCTGTCATCTCTGACTTCCTCTATACCCTCCATGTAGACCACTAAAGTGTCCCACATCTCCTTAGAGGTCTTACAGTGTACCAGATTTTGGAAGGTGGAGTCATCTATGGCACTAACTATAATATTTTGTGCCCTCTTGTCCATGGTGGCAAGGATGGCTTCATCCTTTGTCATTTCAGAATAGGTCTTGGGTGTCTGAGCATTTGCATCCAGAGCTGAGACTTTCATAGGGATGAAAGGTCCCTCTGTAATAATAATAAAGATTCTAAGGTCAGCTTCTTCCATGAACAGCCTAACCCTCTCCTTCTAGATATTAAACCCTTTCTTTCTGCAGATTGGAAGCTTCATAGCACCCAACTCCTTATAGTTCACTCATGAACCCATAAGGATAATCTTATTGCTGACCATGGAGATCTACTCAGACGGTGAAGCCTTCTTTTTGAGTAACCTCCCTCTGATACCACTGGAAAGACTTTGTTTTCAAAGTCAGCTAACATCTAGAGGGGGGCGGGGCGGTGAATAGGTTTTAGCCCTCTTTAAGATTATCTAGACCTAACCCCAATTAAACAATGCTTAGTGATTTGATTATTCTAGCTTTCAAGACATACACACAGAAGACATAAATATTTATAGTGGTTTCCCAGATTATGGGTGCGTCCACTATCCCTCTCTACCTTTCTAACAACTTGTTAGACAAGGCACTTCACCAATTTCTTAGCTCCAAAGAGCTTACAACTCGATCCCAAAGGACCACTGAGTCTCCTTCAAGACTTACAACTCGGGAACTAAGCACTACCACTCAGTGATTAAATAATCACCTACCTTAGGCACAAATGCCCTACAACTCAGGCTGGAAAGACGACCCTACAAACTCTGAGAAATAACTCTCCTATAGCTCAGGCCAATGGCCTTACCTAAGATTTATAATAGAGATCCTACACTCCGCCTTTATAACACAGTCCTACAATCTCAGATCTAAAAGATCCTACACTCAGATCCAAGACTGGATCCTATAGATAGAATTAGGTTGAGATGGTTTGACACCAGAGAAATATCTCTGTGTCAGCTTCCTGGGCTTTGTCTGAATCTGCCCCACTTCTTCTCAGCAATAAGATGAATGTATCTTCAGTGGACTACTGCTTGTGCTAGAAGTAACTGCTGTTGAAGACTATAGATTCGACAATGCTCTTCTTCTTCAATCAATAACTAGACTTGCAGAATCCGATGGTTTTGCTACTCTTCTCTAATAGAAAGTTTTTTTGAACTGCTGTCGTTGGTGAAGATTGTAACAACTAACTCTTGCCGCTTTTAGGTTCACTGATCATAACAAAACCTTCAAGCTCGTCAATAATGGTGAGGAAGATGATGATGTTCGGCTGCAATGCGTAATCAGAAAACTCTAAAGCTTCTTTCCTTTCAACCAATCTTATCCTTTTATAGTAAGCTAATCAACGACTCTTTGTACTGTATGACCAACCTAAAAAAGGACGAGTTGCCACCTTCCATTTGCAGAAAATGACAATAGCTGTCCTCCGACACCATTAAAGGCATACAGCAGCTTTCCCATAAAGAATTTGAACTGCGTTGACTTTGTTGACTTTTGCTAACGTCAGCCATTCTGGACATAGCCAAATTCAAAGAATCACTCTAGGTGTGAGTGCGTTGAGTGAACTTGTTTCACTCAATGATTCTAGACTTAGCTTATTCTTCAGCTTTTTCTACATCCATGGCATTGAGAGCATTGAGTGGTTGGACTTCACTCAGCCTTAGCTCCTTCTGAACTCTTCCAACTGTTGATGTATTGAGTGAACTGGCTTCACTCAACACTTCTGTACTTAAAAACTTTTCTTTTGAATGGAGGCATTGAGTGTGTTAACTTCACTTAACGCTTCCTGCCTCAGCCTCATCTTTTGACTAGACGTTGAGTGAACTGGCTTCACTCAACGCTTCTAGGCTTAGTCAAATCCTGTCACTCCTTCTGGCTTTTACTGCTTGAGCTTGTCTCAACGCTTCTGTCATATGGCATTTGAGTGAACTGGTTTCACTCAACGCTTCTGGACTTAGACAGATTATTCAGTCTATCTTATTTGGCTTTGACAGAATCAGTATCAAGTTGAGTGAACTGGTATCACTCAATTCTTTTGGACTTAGAAACTTTTCCTTTGACAGAATCTCTCTAGCTTTGACCGAGGAAGCTTCACTCAATGAATTTGCTGCATGGAGTTGAGTTAGTTGACATCACTCAATGCCTGTGGGCTTAGTCGATCTTTCTGCTTGCCGAATCTTGGCTTTGACAATCCACACCTGACTCAGCGCTTTAGCTCATCAGGCGTTGAGTAAACTGTTCTCACTCAATGCTTATGGACTTAATCAAAATCCGGCCCTTTGTCAACATTCTCCTTGACCTTTGGTATTGAGTGAATTGGCTTTACTCAACCCCCGTGGACTTAGGAAATTTCCTGCCTTTCCAGCATCCTTCTTTGTGTCCACCTGTCCAATCAATGTGACAAGGACTATCCTGCATGCATGAACTTAAACACACATCAAATAAAACTATGTGTATGTATTGACTTGTTTGACTTCTTACAAATCTGGGACATTAAGATCAATGAGCCCAACAGACTTAGGCTCTTTACCACTAGTAAGCAAAACATAGTCTTGTGGTGGATACCTAGTGCTTGGCCTCCGAACACTGTCAGATCTCTAGAGGGCTACCTCCACAACAGGATAAATATTTAATGGCAAAGCTCCCCCTCCATTAAGAATCTCCTCCTAATCTGTAATATGCACACTTCCTCTTCAGCATGCCCTCCATCAACAATAATATACTCTGGTTCAGGAACTACATTAGAACACTCTTTACCTGGTTAATCTTATGGCACAACAACCTTCTGCTCACCAATAATCTGGTCTTCCACAAAGACCACTTCCCTACTTCTGATGATCCTCTTCCTCTCCGAGTCCTAGAGTCTATAACAAAACTCCTTAGATGGGAACCTGAGTAAGATACACTACCAAGACTTCTCGTCAAGCTTCGATCTCTCCTTCTTGGGGACATGAACATGTGCCCTGTAACCAAACACCCATACGTGTCTATAAGACACCTCCTTCCCGGACCAAACATGCTCTGAGATATCTCTATCCAAAGGTGTTGTGGGGGATAAATTGATAAAGTGCACAGTAGTTGATAGATTTAACTTCAAGACAACCTAAACACCTAGAGGAGGGGGGGGGGGTGAATAAGTTCTTATCCTTATTTTAAACTAAGGCAGAATATACCTTCAGTTCTTTAATATAAATCTGAAAACTCTACAACTAACACATCATATACAATCACAGAATCTATAATAATACTAATCACAGATTGCACACTGATTTATAGTGGTTCCCCAAGGTCTGGGTACATCCACTTCCCCCTGCGCCTATCCAGCAATATGCTAGATTCAGCCTAACTTCTTCCTTTTTCTCAGATCCACATATCTTACAGCTCAGAATCCTGAAGGATTCCTACAACTCAGAATGTATCCACACTCCTACAACTCAGGCTAATAAGCCCTACCTCAGCCTTGCCACAAGTCCTACACCTCAGAGAACTGATTCTCCTACACTCAGGCTCAAACAACCTTACCACTCAGAGATCTAAATCTCCTACACTCAGCCTTTATAACACAGGCTTACAACTCAGATCTTTGAAAAGATCCTACAAAATTTGATAAGTATTTTTGATGGACTCTTACCCTTGTTGAGAGAGAAAGGATAAGAGGATTCTTGATCAGCTTCTTGATGAGACTAATTGCTAAAATCAACCTGTTCTTAGCTTTCTTCAAAGCTTCTTGAATCTGAACTTAGTAGGGTTGATCTCCTTTGAAGTTGTCTGACTGGCAGCTTCATTCTTGGATTCCAGAAATAGATCTGGATCTACTTAGTTGATTAGTTTAGGATCTACTTCTTGAGAGACTTGTGATTGTCTCCTAATAGCTGGAGCTCTCTCTCCCCAAATCTTCTGAAGTTCCTTGTGAATTCTGGATTGAATTCTCCTCAGACAAAATCTGAGTGGATAATCACTTTAGAATGTCTTCTTAGATCTTCTCACGAAGATCTTCTTTTGTGACTTGTACTTTCTTGATCAGAGATCAATCTCTCAATAGTTGTGTTAGTTGTGTGTCAATTGTATGTTTTGATTTGACACAGTCCGTTTATATATAGGCTTCACCCATGGTAACCGACTGATCCGGTTTCTAATGAACTTCTGACAAGTCTGACAGCTTCAGTAATCTTGTTGGAATGCACAACTGTCAAGTACTCAAACAGTTCTTGAGCCTTTGTCTCTGTCGGCAAAACGTCGAGACTGACTGTCATTATGTGTCGAGACAAACTGTCAATATGTGTCGACACAAGTGACTTAAGTGTCGACACAGACTTTGGTGGTGTCGACATAGCTGCTTTGATGTCGACACTGCTTCTTGACACTGCACCTTGAGAATGTGTCGACACAGATTATTTGTGTCAACACAATCACTTCTTCACTCCACAGCAATCAACTATATTGAAACTCTGCTGTGTGTCGACACAAGTCCTGTGTGTCGACACAGTTTTTGTAGACTAAGAATTCTGTGTGTCGACACTGCCTCCAGATGTCGACACAGTTGATGCCGACTTTGCTTATGTGTGTCGATACTGCCTCCAGGCATCGACACATTTGATGTCGACTAACTATTCTGTGTGTCGACACTGCCTCCCGGTGTCGACACAGTTGATGTCGACGAATAAATTCTGTGTATCGACACAGTTGCTTCAGGTGTCGACACAACTTTTCCAAGTGTCGACACAGACTTACTTAAGTGTCGACACATGGACTTAAGAAACTTTTTCTGCATTTTAGCCAATACTTAACCTGCACATATAAACTCAACGTAACATCAAATACACCTTGATGTATATCATTGAGCTAAGTGAGGCTTCTCCAAATCAGGTACACATTTTCCAATATACCCAACAATCTCCCCCTATTTGGAGAATTCGTAACCCTTTTGTCAATGATATACACCACTTATGATAAATAAACATGATGATGTATATAAGCATTATTTAACAGGGTAATTTATAAACAAAACAAATAATAAACTGACATCACAGAATAAGGATGCAAATTAAATGAACATGGAACATTGTTTTTGAAAGTGAGGGTAAGATCTATCTCAACTCTATAGGGGGGGTGAATAGAGTTTATTCAAATAAGTTTCACAGTTTTGAGAATATCAGCACATATAAAATTTAATTTACACTATAGTGTAGAGTGCTAGAAATAAATTTAAGAAGCAAGAAATTAAGAACACAGCACACAGCAATAATCACACAAGCAATCCAGCAGACACAAGGAAATATAGTGGTTCCCCAAAAACCTGGGTACATCCACTCTTCTACCACCCTTGGTAGGAATCCACTCAGGATGAGTTGATCAGGTGTCCTGACACCAATGAGCTTTTGATAAGGTGCTCAAAAACCAAAGCTGGATTTTTTGATAAGGTGTCTTGCCACCACTGAGTTTTGACAAGGATCTCAGAACCAGACAGAACTTTTGAAGGGAGTTCAAGAACCCTTTTGCAGCTGAAAAATAAAAAGGAAAAGGAAATGAAGTTGTCTTCTCTGTTCTCAAATCAAATGAGAGAAGACTTAGTGGATCTTTTGTCAAAGCTCCCCCTGAGATGTAGACTGGTTCAGGAAAGGAAGCTTTGCTCTAGTGTGATAGGTCTTCAGAACTTTGATCTCCAGCAAAAGATTGTTTCAGCAAGAAAACTGAAAGATGAGGTGTCTGGAGTTCTTGAGATGAAGTTGTGAACACTTTTTAGTAAGCAAGAAGATTGTTCTTCTAAGTCTTGATCACTTGTTATCTGTCACAGCTTTTTCTTGCTTGTTCTCTGAGTGTTGTACATTCTCTCTCTATTTCTGAAGACAAGAAGAAGGATCTTATTCTCTGAAAAGAATTCTTGTCAAGGATAGCCGTTGGCAGTCATAAAGGTCTTCCATAAAGTGTCTTGTCTTTTAGAGGAAGGTCCAATAAAATATTTCCTGAACAATTCCTTGAAACTTGCTCCAGAATAAAGACAAACGGCTGGCAGATCTTCTTGTCATAAATGCTGATAGCATTCAAAAACATTCCAAAGAATAACAGCATTTGAATCCTTAAAAGCGTCGATCTCTCAGAAGAATCGTCGATCTGAGCTCTACGATCGTCGAACTGAGCTCAGAGATGGAATGAGATCAAGCAGACAGAAAACGTCGAACTGAGCTCGAAGATCGTCGAACCGAGCTCAGCGACCTGAAAAATAACTAAAGAGTGATCGTCGATCTGTGCTCGAAGATCGTCGACCAGAGTTCGACGATTTATCAAGTTGAGCTCAGAAAGCGTCGAACCGAGTTCGACATTTCGTTGACCTGAGCTCGACGAGAAATGCCTTAGACTTTGCTCTATATCCTTGACATTGGAAAGGTCCTGGGGGCAGCTTCAAACCTAAGTTCTAAGCCCTAGACTCATTCTAATGTGGACCTTTACAACTATACAACTAGGTCAACCTGGTTTCCTAAGACAAACATAGTGATCCTTACCCAAATTAGTAATAGGGTGTTCCAACAGTTTTGTTTATTATATCAAAAAGTTTCTTAACACTGATTACATAGACTTCTTTAAAAACTAAGAATTACATAGTTCTTGAAAAATCTAGCAAAAACTAAACTAAGGCTGGACAGGCTCCTTGATGACTATTCCTTTCCCTGATTTAATCCGAGCCTGCACAGAAGGTTCTGTATCTTCAATGGGCTTCTTGCCTTTCAACTCAGCCTTCTTTTGTGCTTCAGCCTTAATCCTTTGCCTTTCAAAATAATGAAAAGGCTTAGGGAAATACTTACTAGGTTCCTGAGCATCAGGAGGTAGCTTCCCACTCTTAGCCTTTCTTCTGTATTGAACTATGTCTTCCTGCCTTGCCTCATACTTCTGTCATTCCTGCTCATTATACCATTTGCCCCTTTCATGAATTTGGTCTTTTACAACTTTCTAGGCAGTTAATATGATGTTTCTAGAAGTGGGGCTCCATTGCTCAAAATCAGGTTTTAACTCTGCCTGCTCTCTGAATCTTTTCTTTGATAATTGAGCATCTTCCTGAGCTTTCAGACCAGCTTCTGGCATATCTACCTTTTCAATATTAACATTAGCAACTTGTTGTGGAGGGCTGTACATAGACTGAACTTGTTGATGTATCATTTCAAAATCTACAGGGGGTAAATGACTTGGGCAACCTCAGGTTGATCACCTTCAAGTAGAGCTGGTTGCACACCTGACTCAGCCACATTGTCATCATCACATAAGGGTGGATATCCCAGACTGGCTCTGATACTGTTTGTTATCCATTTGGCATGATCAGAGCCTGTATATACTAACACTCTCTCCCCCTTTATGACTTCTTTGGCTACATGATCTCTTAAATCATCTTTTTGAAATCTGATTAGCCCATCCAGGAAATTGATACCATCTTTAAAGAATGGCTTTAACTTTTGAAGCTTGTCAGTAATTAACTTCTTAGATGAAGTGATGGTAGTTTTAACTGAATCTAGGGCAGCCTGTAGCTTTTTATCATATTCTTCCATGTCTTTAGCCCTTGCGCCAGTAATTCCAGTAACAGTATTTTTTAACTCAGTTAAGATTGCATTGTGAGAATCTGTCAGATTCTCATTCATCCTCAGCTGGTTTTCAAGGACATAGCCTTGTTTGATGGCAATATCATCCACTTGTTGCTTGATATCTACCTGCTGTTATGCTAGAAATACCACAGCATGGCCCCCCTTGTGGAAGCAATCTGTCATTTCTTTCTTATTCTAATTTACCTCAAATATGATTGATTTTATATCTTGTGCTATATCAAATTGGAGGGCCTTATGGCTTTCATCCACATATTTTTGCAAAACCAATCTCTGCTCATCTAATTTCACTTGTAAATCTACCAAAAATTTACTGTAATCGGTCTCAGGAGCAGGTTGTGGAGGAGTAGTTTGTAGTGCCCTTTTATAACTTTGGCTCCTTCTCTTAAAGACCAGAAGTTTTCTCTTCTTCGCATTCCTGTGTTCTTCATTCTTTGAATCAGTAGTACTGGCTATCTCAACTCTTTCTGGTGGAGTAGAGGGTGTATCTTTTTCAGTGCCAATCTGCTTCCCGTCAAGATTAGCCTGCTCCCCCTCAAACCTCTTCTGTTCCACCTCAACCCTGATATGCTCCTCCTTATCTGCTGCTCCCTCAATCTCAGGAAACAACTCTTCCAGAGTGAATTCCTGTTGAGTGTGAGCAGGTGATAGTTCTTTCTCAGCAACATCAGCAACTCCAGAAGTATCAAGATCAGTTTGTGAATCTATTTCTTCTGATAAGTTGATTCTGTCTTCCTCCTGCACCTGTGCAGAATGTGGCTCCCCTGCAACTGTGCAGTAACTGTCTCCTCATGGACTTGGGGGCATTTTCAGTCAGGTCCTGGACCTGTGCCCTAACTTGCTCCCCCTGCACTTGTGCACTTATTGTGTCCTCCTATACATGGTCATGCTCAGTAATGTCATGTACCGGTGATTTTGCTGCAGTCTCCAAATCAGGTATGTCCTTTGAGAGGACCCTATCCCATCTGGATATTATTCTGATATCCATCCTTCTCATATGATTTATTTTAGATCCTTGAATCTGATGCATTACCTCTGGAATTGCTCCAGCCAGGTATAAACTCATCAATCTAGCCAAATTAGGCTTTTTGATCCCTTCCTTAATCTTCTCAATCAGAACTGCAGACCAATCTGTGTTAATATTATAGATTATCCTTGTCATCAGACTTAACATAAAGGCAGAGAGCCTATCATGTCCTCCTGGTTTACACAAAATCACCTTACCTACCACTTCAGATAGAATTTTTCCTTGTTGATTCATTCCTTTTCTGTTAATGGCTGCTCCAATCTTCATGGCTGGATCAAATCCACACCACTGTAGAGCCTCCCTTGTCTTTGAGGCTTGAACCTCTTCTTCTTCCTGAATTCTAGGAAGGTGAAGAATCTTTCTTAAACTTTTCAGAGTAAGTTTGACTCTATTACCATGAACTGACGATTTAATCTTGAGTCCAGTGGAGTCCACTGTTGCAGCAGCATAGAACTCAAACACTTCCTTCTTCCAGATCTTGGTAGGTTCAGATACAAGAAACTCTAATCCATTATCTGTAACAAGGGTAATGACCCTTTTAATCTCTGTCGCCGCATCATCAAACGCATTGCGCACTAGCTCGTAGCCTTCATTAATGTTGTCTTCAACCTTTGGCGCCATTGGGATGATGAGAAATCTTTAATGGAGAGGAGAGAGTTTGTCGACACAGGGTTTTAGTCTCGAAAACCTGGTGAGCGTGTCGACAGAATTTGTTCTGGACCTATTTATACCCTTTTAAACAAAGAAGGTCAAAAGGCGGGCAAAAAATGTCTAATTGTGTCGACACAGTTGAAATGTGTCAACACATACTTCTAATGACTCGAGAACAATGTTGACCTCTATGTGTCGATACTAATTGATGATGTGTCGACACTTGACTTATGAAATTGTTGAACAGAAAGTCTGTGTCGACACTTATTCGAAGTGTCGACACAAATTCTGAATGTGTAGACATCACTTCTCTGGATGTGTCAACACAACTTTCCTGGATGTGTCGACACTTTGTCCCTAGGTGTCGACACCACGACACTATGTCGACACAATTTCCCTGAATTGTTGACACAACTCCTCTGTGCCGACACTTTATTACTGAATGTGTCGACACAATTTTACTTAGCCACTTTTGTGAATCTAACATATGGTCAACATTCCTAATTCAATTTTAAATCTATTGAATTTAGTTTCATCTAGAGGCTTAGTAAATACATCTGCAATTTGATAATCTGTCTTAACAAATTCTAGTGAGATGTCCTCTTTCTCTACATGTTCTCTAAGAAAATGGTATCTTATTTCTATATGCTTAGTCCTACTATGTGAAACATGATTATTAGCAATAGAAATATCACTAGTAGAATCACAAAACAAAGGTGTTCTACTTACTTGAATACCATAGTCTTCTAGCTGGTGCTGAATCCACAACAGCTGTGCACAACAACTTCCTGCTGCCACATATTCAGACTCAACTGTGCAAATTGCCACACTAGTCTGCTTCTTACTGCTCCAAGATATCAATCTTCCTCCCACAAACTGACATGTACCTGTAGTACTTTTCCTATCTTCTTTACAACCTGCAAAGTCTGCATCTGAATAGCCTATTAGTAGAAAATCTCCATTCCTAGGGTACCAAAGGCCTAGATTAGGTGTGCCCTTTAGGTATCTCAAAATCCTTTTTACTGCAGTGTAATGAGATTCTTTAGGGCATGATTGGTACCTAGCACAGACACATGTTGCATACATAATGTCTGGTCTACTAGCAGTGAGATATAGTAGAGAGCCAATTATTCCTCTATACAAAGACTCATCTACAGGTTTACCTGTATCATCTTTGCATATAGGCATACTTGTTCCCACAGGAGTTCTCATGGTGGAGGATGATTCCATACCATACTTCTTAATTAATTCCTTGGTGAACTTAGATTGGGATATGGACAAGCCATCAACAGTCTGTCTTACTTGGAGTACCAAGAAGAACTTAAGTTCCCCCATACTTCTCATCTCAAACTTCCCTTGCATAAGTTTAGCAAACTTCTTGCAAATGTTGTTTTCTGTAGACCCAAATATTATATCATCTACATAAATCTAGACTAAGATTATCTTACCTTTGGATTCCCTTAGGAATAGAGTTTTGTCTATTTTCCCTCTTAAGAATTTGTTCTCAATAAGGAAAGTAGACAGGGTTTCATACCAAGCTCTTGGTGCTTTCTTTAACCCATATAAAGCTTTCCTAAGTCTATAAACATAATCAAGTTTAAGAGAATCAACAAAACCTGAGGGCTGCTCTACATAGACTTCTTCTTTAAGATTTCCATTTAAGAATGCTGATTTCTCATCCATTTGGAATACCTTGAATCCTTGATATGCTGCATAGGCAAGGAACATCCTAATTGCTTCCAGTCTTGCTATTGGGGCAAAGGTTTGATCAAAGTCAATACCCTCTTCCTGCCTGTATCCTTTTGCAACAAGTCTTGCTTTGTTCTTCACAATGATTCCATTCTCATCTAGTTTGTTCCTAAAGATCCACTTTGTTCCTATGATGTTGTGGTCTTTTGGTTTAGGAACTAACTCCCAGACCTTGCATCTTCTGAATTAATTCAGCTCCTCTTGCATGACATCAATCCAATGTGGGTCTAGAATAGCTTCTTCAAATTTCTTTGGCTCTAGTTGAGATAGGAAGCTTGAACAAAGCACTGTGTTCAAGTTCCTGCTTCTGGTTTGCACTCCATGTCTTGGATCACCAATTATCTGATTTACTGGATGATCTTTTAAGTGTCTAACAGCTTGAGGTAGTCTTTCTTCAGGCTGAATACCTCCAGTTTCTTCAATGTGTTGCACTTCTTGGTTTTCTTCAGCTTTTAGAGAGTCCTGTACTCCTCCTGGACAGTAGCCACCATTTTCCATTTCTTGATCTGCAGTTGAATCTTCTGCAATGGAAAGCTTGTCCATTCTCTCATTTATACCTGTTGGACTGCATGAACTACAAGGCAACTCACTATTGATCAATCTAGTTTCATCAAATACAACATGTACAGATTCTTCTACAACCTATGTAATCAAGTTGTAGACCCTATAAGCCTTACTATTGTTGCTGTACCCAACAAATATCCCATCTTGGGATTTGGCAGCAAACTTAGTTAGATAAGACTTGACATTGTTAAGGATATAACACTTGCAACCAAAGATCCTAAAATAGGATAAATTTGGTTTTCTACCTTTCATGATCTCATAGGGAGTCTTTTTGTGGCACTTGGTGATAGAAGCCCTGTTGATCACATGACATGCAGTGTTTACTGCCTCAGCCCAGAAATATTCTGGGAGAGAATTGTCACTCAATAGAGTTCTACCAGCCTCAATCAATGTTCTATTCTTTCTTTCAGCAATACCATTTTGCTGTGGTGTTCTAGGTTAGGAGAATTCTTGAAAAATCCCAAATTCTTCACACAGTCTTGTCATACTTTCATATTGAAATTCAGCGTCATGGTCACTTCTGATTTTGACAACTGTACTGTCCAGTTCATTCTGAATTTGTCTGACAAAACTATATAAAACACTTGGGGTTTCTGATTTTTGTCTGAGAAAGAACACCCAGAAATATCTAGAATTGTCATCTACCACCACAAAAGTGTAGACCTTCCTTCCTAGACTATGAACTGTCATATGACCAAAAAGATCCATATGTAAGAGGTATAGACACCTCACTGAATCCTTGTTTTCAAGGCTATGAAAGGAGGATTTTGTCTGCTTGCCCTTTTGACAAGATGAACATATCCCTTCCTTTATACACTTTACTTGAGGACCATTCCTCACTAACTCTTTGCTAAAGAGTTGGCCAATTGTTTTGTAGTTAAGATGGGCCAGCCTCTTGTGCCATTTGACACAATGAGAGGCTCTCTCATCAGCTACAAGACAAATAGGAGAACCTTTGTTCTCACACTCAAAATTAAGACAGTACACATTCCTCTTTCTATATCTTGTCAAAATGATCTTTTGATCACTTGACCTTTTGATATGACATCCATTTTTAACAAATAAAATGTCATATCTTAAATCACTCAGCTGACTTATGCTTATAAGGTTGTGTTTCAAACCCTTCACATAGGCCACTTGAGTGATAGTAATCTGGTTACTAGAAATGTTACCAAATCCTTTGATGATTCCTTTTTCAGAGCCACCAAAGATTACTTTAGGCCCATTTAAGATAGGTAAATACTCCTTCAGCAATCCCTTTGTTCAAGTCATGTGCCTGGAACATCCACTGTCCAAGTACCATATAGGGGTATGGTGACTTGGACTCACCCGCAATAAAGAATTACCTCTCCTTAGAACCTAAGTTCATACTTGTTGTATCTATTTTTAGATATATTCTTGACAGTCTGGTTGACAACAAATCTTTTGTATTGTGTTGGTACTGCTAGAGCTACACCCACTGGTTTCTCACAAACATGGGGATTATGAACTTGGGCTACCTTATTGACATAAGCACCCTTTTCATTCAGAACTTCAGTCTTACTATGACCATGAGTATTCTCAAGGTCATACTTGTTAGAAGGCACTTGTACCTTTCTAAAAACTACAGGGACTTTAAAATTCAATGGCTGGACTGAGGCTTTGCCCTTTCTCTTGAATTGGACAGCCCTGGTGTTACCTTTGAAGCCTATTCCAGCCTTACCTTTTTGAGCCACAAACTCATCTATTAAGGGTAAAACTGATTTTGGCTTGGAATAACTAGCCACCAAATCTTTCTCCTTCTGAAGTTTGACTTCCAAACTTTTAATTAGATCATTTTTGTATGTGATTGTACCCATCTGAATAACAGTTATAGTTTTCATCTTGGCAACCTCATTCATTTTTTGATCCAATTCTTTCTCTAAACCAGATGCAGCCATCTTAAGATCTGTAATTTCCTTAGCCTGAGTTTTGACCAGGTTCTTGCTTTTCTTTAGTGCCTGCAACAAGTCCCCATATTCATCTATCAGCTGATGAATATCACCTTCAGACTTAGATCCCTCCATATCACTTGATGCAGATGTAGCTGACTCTGTGCCAGTACTACAATCTGAATTACTAGACAAACATTGTACCTTGCTAGGACCAGTCTGATCCTGGCACTTGTCTTCTTCTGATACAACCATCAGTCCTATGCATTAATGGTCTTCTTGTGCACAGATAGAGTTCAGCAATTGCATAAACTCATCTTCTTCATCTGCTGCATATAGGCCAATATATGCCTCAGCTTCAGATTCAGACTCTGAAGATGATTGGTCTGTCAAGCTTCTCTCCTTCTTAGTGATGATGATTTTCTAGAAGTTAAATTACGTCCAAACTAGAATCTCGATTAGGCAAGCGTACCTATCGAAATGCAGTATAGGAAGTGTCGTATTGCGATTCGGGGCCTATTGAGTACTTGTACTCATAAGGAAGAGCTATTATTTTATCGAACGGAAAAGTTGGTTTGATTAAGGTAGCTAATAAAAATAAAGCTAATGCTAGAGAGAAATTCAAATATGAGGAAGCTAGCACTTGATCTAGAATCCCCTTAGACTAAAATAAATCTTCTTGGAAAATAATGAAATGCGAGTTCTTAATTATACTCACTCGACCGTGGAGGTTCCTAAAGTATAGAAGCGTCTCTCTCGAGCTCATGCTTCTAACTAACCTTAGGTTGATCGATTAAGACCTCTCGGCCAGTCGAAACCCCTAAGCTTGCTTTATGCAGTGAACCCCACTATTGGATTTGACTCCAATCCGGAAGATTTACGTCATCCTCTCTCGAGGAGTGCATTCAACTCCTTTTATCTTTGAGTGATCTCCTCGTATCCGCAACCTCTCGGTCATTTAGGATACGGATCTTAGATCGAAGATCATATCCGCGTAATATGAATTCGATGAAATAAAAATCAAAGATAAATCGTAGCAAGAACAATTAAGAACAAGACATTTAATAAGAAGGAGAAAGATCTATTTTATTCTAAGGTTCATCATGATCAAGTGCTAAAAGAAGATTAGCTACTCATTATGATTGGGGAAATACAAAATAAAGTAGGAAAAGACATGATTGAAATGGAAATAACTAAAATTAAAGTTACAACAAAGGTAAATCTAACTTAGAAATGAGAGAATACAGCAAAAGAAACAGAAAATTACAAGACTCCAACTCCCAAAATTCGACCCCTCAGCATCTGACGCTGTCTGGAATTTATAGAAAAAATTTCTGTTTGGTCACGCCCTAGGTCACGCCCGTGACCTAGGGCGTGTCAGGCTCGGAACCGTCGTCTTGAAACCCCGGGAACGTTGGAGGAGAAACCGCCAAAATTGGTTAACTGACGGGTCACGCCCCTAGGTCACGCCCGTGACCTAGGGCGTGTCACGACTGTTTCTGGAAAACGGCGGGAAACTGAAAACGGCGGGAGTAAAAGTGGTCTTCATGGAGGTGTCACGCCCCCTAGTCACACCCGTGACTCGGGGCGTGTCAAGCAGGAACGTCTTCTGGCGGCAACGGCTGGAACGGAAGAGTAATTGCTGGGAAACGCCACCGACACGCCCTGGGTCACGCCCGTGACCCAGGAGTGTCATTTTAATCCGACGTGGCAGCGGTCAACAATTCTTCCACGGGTCGCCACGCCCCGTGTAAGGGGTACACGGGCGTGTCGTCATCCAACACAGGCGTGTCAAGGCCGGTCGACGATCTTTTGGCGCGGGTCGACGGGCTCTGGCTGCAGGCTCGGTTATCACGTGTCACGCCCCTGTATCACGCCCAGGTAGGGCGTGTCACAGGGCGTGTCTAGGCAGAAAACAGGAAAATTCTTCTTTTGGCTCCAAATAACCTGTAGATCAGCCCTGCAAGATTAAAAATGATTTTATTAAAACAAATAGCTATAAATTATAGAAACAAGTTAAAATAAACTTAATATTATAAAATTAATTTAAAATATCTAACTATTAATATAGATAAATAAATAAAAAGATAGAAATAATTAGAGTTATCAAATACCCCCATACTTATCCGTTTGCTAGTCCCGAGCAAACAACTTCCTATAGGGAGTAGAGAAATTTTAAATGCTAGAAAAGAAAATTGAACCTAAGGAGTAAAATGCGAAGTCTTATGCCTATGTTTGTAGATATTTTTGTAGAAAGACTTACTCAGCATACAAATTAGATTTTTATTTTTCTTAAAATGCGTTTTCACTATTATTTTTACTTTTAAGATGAAAATTCGGTAAATCTTAAAATTATCTTTAGGGAGAGTGTAGCGTGCGTACTAAGATAACATTGCACAAACAAAGATTAAGATACCCTCCAAAGAAATCCATCAATGTCGATGGCCATAAGCTTGCCCTTTCACACTCTCGCCACGACACTAGTTTAACTTATAAACATAAATCAATAGGGCTTAATTAGGTTGAAATGTAGGCTTAGGTTTTTGGTGAGGGTTATCAAAGATAAACACGATGGCTAGCCACACCAAAACCTAGAGAAGCTTGTACATAAAGAATTGCTATGGCTCTTAAGAACGTAGCCAAATTCCTAATTCTTTTATTTCTTTTCTTAATTTTTTAACTCTCTCATCATATTGATTTTTTTTCTACCTCTTCATTTTTTAATGATAATTTTTTTTTCTTTATTTTGAAGAGGAGAAAAATAAATCAACTTTTTTTTATAAGAAAAGAGCCACCAAAAATGAAAAGGCTCCTAATCACTCACAAAATATTTCTACATTTGTTTTTTCAAGCTCGGGTTTAGGTGTGTAATTAGGATGCTTTTTAGGCTTTGGTAAATCATTTGGTGGAGCTAAAACAAAAGAAAAGGTAATAGGCTCAAATTGGCTAAGCAAAGTTAAAATTTTAGGTACGGGTACAAAAGCTCAAACTAGCCAAAAGAAGTGCCTAAATCATATTTATGCTAATGAGTTTAACTTATGCAAAGTCTTGAGAATAGTTAGAGGGCAAGTTCTAGACATCGAAAAAGAATACCTCTCTCTTGGTCCACGAAATATCTCTCTAGTAAATTTCTACTTACTCACCTAAATTATTTTAGAGTTTTACCGGTTTTCAAAATTAAAGTAAAATAAGTTGTTTCTACGCATTTAGAAAAATGAAAATCTAATCATATGCTGAATATTTAGATCTACTAAAAAATTCTACTTACCCGTGCACTTAACTAGAAACACAGCATGGCCAATAGTTCTACTCAAAAATTCAAAATTCAATTAAAACATCAAAATTCTCTAAACACTATAAAAAAATTGAATTACTAGGAATTTTGCATGTGAATAAATATAGAAATAAAGACTTCTCTAATTTAATTTTTTTGATTTTCTTTTTTTTTTTCATTTTTTTTTAAATTTTGAAAAACAAAATTTTAAGACGAAATAAAATTTTTTGAGTTTTAAATTTGTTTTAAAAATTTTTTTGCGGTTTTTGTTTTAAAAATTTTTTTGTAAAATTTTTATATGTTTTGCTTGAGAAATATCTCTCCCCCATACTGAAGCAATACATTGTCCCCAATATAAAAATAAAGAAGAAAAAGAAGAGAGGAGACTTCCCTGAAAATGCAAGCCAGCATCAAAAGAGACCTGTACAAGATGAAGAAAGCAAAACATAATATTTTATAGATTTTTTTGGATTTTTTTTTCATCATAATAATAAAAACAGATACAGAAGAATAAAAATACAGATACAAAGAGGTGACCCTCTACAGATCTAAAGAAATGAAAAGGCAGCTACTCCTGGTCAGAAACGTCCTCGTGCTCCTGATAGAAAGTCCGCATGTTCGCGAACTCGCGAGTAATATGCGCTATGGAGGAAGTATGGTTTCGCTCGAGCACGGTGAAGCGCGCATCAAAAGAAGCAAAGCGACCATCAAAATGGGTTTGCATCTGGTCTATGCGAGTATGGAGCAACCCAAATTGCCGGTCCCAATAATTTGGAGGATCGGGCGCTGGAGCAGAGTGCAGCGGTGGTGGCGGAATCTCCGGGGAATTATGAGTACCGCTGGGACCGGCACCATGATCAAGATCAAGATCACCGCCACCAACGAACGGGGGAATAGCCTCAAACTCGCCGTCGCGTCGGCGAGCTAAACCAAGCGCCTGAAGGGTCGGGAACTGAAGAGGCTGCGGCGTTTGCATGCAAGTGAGCCGCGGAAGAGCAGCCCACACGCCAGTCTGCTTGGCGAGGAAAGTGATGAAATTCCCGCCGTGCACCGCTCCCAATCTCACATTTTCGGCCTGGTGCCGAAAGAAAATGGCGAGCATGTAACCAAGGTTGAGTGGGACCCGGTAAAACATACTATACAAGTATAGTAAGTCTGCCCGAGTCACCACGCCGTGGCTATTGCCGCGTCCGGAAATGGTAAAAGAGAGAAGGTTGTGTAGAATACGTAAAGCGGGGGAGATGAGGTGGCTACCCTTAGATTTCTTGGGAGTGTAGGGGGTGACGTCATTACTAATTTCTGACCAAAAAGTGGGGAGACTGAAGTCGGGAGGGAAATCAGTTTTTAGGTCAGGGTAGGCGGGGGAAGTGGAAAAGGCCTCCGAGCAAAAGCCCATGACAACATTGAGTTGGCGGATGGTGAGCTGGTGCATCATCCCGCCCAAGCGAAAGACGATGAAATCATCTTGCGCCGCCCAACGGAACTCAAATGAGGCCAAGAACTCAATGGTGAGCTCGAGGAAAGCAGGCTCAAAAATGGCGAAAAGGGGAGCCCACCCTTGGGTAGAGATGAGCTCCCGAACTAGCTCCGCTGCTCCGAATTGGGCGAGGATGACCCAATCCAAGATCCGGAACACGCCAAAGGGTTTGGCGCTCAGTCTCTCGCTTCGATCTTGCTGGGTTGCATTCTCGAATAGTAGCATGGCCTCCGCCGAGGCTGGATCAGCGGGGTGCTCGGAGGAAGATGCGGAGGAGCGAGCGTGGTGGCGAGGCATGGTGAGAAATGTGGAGGAAATTTCGGCCAAGGGGAGGAGAGAAGAGAAGGGTTGAAGGGTGGAGGTTTGAAGAGAAGAGGGGAGGAAAAATTCCTATTTATAGAGTTTTTCGGGTTCGTCACGCCCCCCTATCACGCCCGTGACAGGGGGCGTGACAAGCCCAGGTCAAGGCAGAAAGGAATCCGAGGCGGACTGCCTCGGATTCGGGGGTCACGCCTCAGAGTCACGCCCGTGACTCTGTGTGACACGCCCGTGACGTCGGGCGTGTAGGGGAATCCGAGGAGCATCCGATGCTAAGGCATCGGATTCTTCGGTCACGCCCCAGAGTCACGCCCGTGACTCTGGGCGTGTCAGTCAAATCTGACTCTTTAAGAAGGAATCCGAGGCGTGACTGGTCAACGCCTCGGATACCCGCGACACAGGCTCGACACGCCCGTGACAAAAAATGTCACGCCCGTGTCATATCCGAATGACGGGCGGGAAAACCGAGGGAGGAGGAACCTCCCGCAGTCTTAGCAAAACACGCCCGGGCCACGCCCGTGACCAATGGGTCATGGGCGTGTCGGACGCGTGCACGAGAAATTTTTTTTCTTTTTTAAAAAAAATTTTTTTTTAATAAATTTTTTTTTATTTTTCTGTTTTTTTATAACATCATTATATTAAAGAGCCTAATAAACATAAATTAAAATTTCCTGACTTGTAGAAACACGAAGATGCGACGTTCGTCTCGACCCGATCATCATGCAGCGATGTCCTTCAAGCCTGTAAAAATAAACTTAAAAAGAAAATTAGAAAAAAAAAAAAAAGATAACCGTGGGGTGCCTCCCACGAGCGCTTTGTTTATAGTCGGTGAGCTCGACCATAGTGGCGCGCGCTTATTATGGGTTTGACAACATTATGTTGTCTAATTTTTCGTTAATATTATCACCGGCAAAAAATAATTTTAGCCGGTGCCCATTCACTTTAAAGTTGCCTTTTTCCGGGTGTGAAATAAGAACCGTCCCGTAAGGCCAAACCTCCTTTACGACAAAGGGGCCGGACCAACGGGACTTAAGTTTACCCGGGAATAATCGTAAGCGCGAGTTATATAAAAGGACTTGGTCTCCCGGTTTAAAGTCCTTTGGGTGCTTAATTTTCTTATCATGATAAAATTTGGTGCGCTGCTTATAGAGTTTATTACTCTCATAAGTGAAGGAGCGCCACTCATCGAGCTCGTTAAGTTGGAATTTGCGGAGCTCGAAGGACAAATTTTCATCAAGATTTAAAAATTTAAGTGCCCAAAAGGCACGATGTTCAAGCTCAACCGGTAAGTGGCATGCTTTCCCATAGACCAATCGATACGGCGTACAACCGATAGCGGTCTTGTATGCGGTCTGATAAGCCCATAGAGCATCATCAAGCTTGACCGACCAATCCTTTCTATTAGTAGAAACCGTTTTTTCTAGAATACGTTTAATTTCTCGGTTAACTACTTCTACCTGGCCACTAGTTTGAGGGTGATAGGGGGTGGCTAACCTATGTGTAACGCCGTATTTAGATAATACTTTAGCGAATTGTGCGTTACAAAAGTGGGTGCACCTATCACTAACTATTGCCTGCGGTGCTCCAAATAGTGAAAATAGTTGTTTAAGAAATCGGGTCACGACTCGGGCGTCATTGGTGGGGAGAGCTTGCGCTTCCGCCCACCGTGACACGTAGTCAACCGCTACCAGAATATATTTATTTCCAAAAGAAGTTGGTAGCGGGCCGACAAAGTCGATTCCCCATAAATCAAAAACTTCAATTTCAATAGATAAATTTAAGGGCATTTCATCTCGGCGGGAAATATTACCTGAGCGTTGGCATTGTTCACAACGACTTACATGTGTGTGAGCATCCTTGAAGATGCTCGGCCAATAGAAGCCTGCTTCAAGTACTTTCCGAGCCGTCCGATTAGCTTTATAATGTCCACCGGCGGGTCCCTCGTGACAATGTTTTAAAATTTCTGCGCCCTCCTCATGAGAAACACACCTCCGCACCACTTGGTCCGCGCAAACTCGGAAGAGAAATGGATCCTCCCAAAAATAATTTTTCAAATCTGAAAAGAATTTCTTCTTTTCTTGATAAGAAAAACCATTTGGGAGGAATCTTGCAACAAGAAAGTTTGCAAAATCGGCGAACCAAGGAGTGGGGAGAGTTGTTACCTTATGCATAGCGAGGAGGCTCTCTTCAGGAAATGTATCATCGATGTCCTCCTCTTTGAGCTCCTCTGAATTGGGGTTCTCCAACCGAGAAAGATGATCCGCCGCTAGATTCTCCGCTCCTCTTTTATCCCGAATCTCCAAGTCAAATTCTTGGAGAAGCAATACCCACCTAATCAATCGAGGCTTTGCATCTGTTTTGGTTAGTAAATAACGCAAAGCCGAATGATCGGTAAAAACAATAACTTTGGATAAAGTAAGGTAAGAACGAAATTTATCAAAAGCAAAAATTACGGCAAGAAGTTCTTTTTCGGTGGTTGTATAATTTTCTTGTGTTGTGGTTAGTGTTTTGCTCGCATAATATATCAGATGAAAATTTTTATTGATGCGTTGTCCTAAGACCGCACCAACGGCAAAACTACTAGCATCGCACATAATTTCAAAAGGGAGTTCCCAATTGGGGGCTATCACGATTGGTGCGTTTATCAATTTGTCTTTTATAAGTGAAAAAGCGCGCAAACAATCTTCATCAAAAATAAATGGCGCGTCTTTTTCTAATAAGTGGGTAAGGGGCTTAGTGATTTTAGAAAAAATTTTAATAAACCGGCGATAGAAACCGGCGTGCCCCAAAAAACTACGAACGGCCTTAACATTTGAGGGGGGAGGTAATTTTTCTATAGTTTCAATTTTTGCTTTATCTACCTCTATACCCTTGCTAGAAATTTTATGGCCTAAGACCAAACCTTCCCGCACCATAAAATGGCACTTCTCCCAGTTTAAGACTAGGTTCGTGTCCTCACATCTTTGGAGAACACGGGAAAGATTTGCTAAACATAAATTAAAAGAGTCTCCAAAGACGGAGAAATCGTCCATGAAGACCTCCATGATATCCTCCACTAGTTCACCAAAGATCGCTAGCATACACCTTTGGAAGGTTGCCGGCGCATTGCATAAACCAAAGGGCATCCTTCGATAGGCGAAGGTGCCAAACGAACAAGTGAAGGTTGTTTTCTCTTGGTCTTCGGGCGCGATTGGGATTTGGAAATATCCCGAGAGACCATCAAGAAAACAATAAAACGAGTGCCCGGATAACCGTTCAAGGATTTGGTCAATGAACGGCAAAGGAAAATGATCCTTTCGGGTTGCATCATTTAATTTATGGTAGTCGATGCAAACCCGCCATCCGGTAACGGTTCGAGTAGGAATTAATTCATTTTTATCATTAGGAACTACCGTTAAGCCTCCTTTCTTAGGCACCACTTGGACCGGACTCACCCAAGAGCTATCCGAAATTGGATAGATGATGCCGGCATCTAATAATTTAATCACCTCAGCCTTGACTACCTCCTTCATGTTAGGATTTAGCCGGCGTTGAGGTTGAATTGTTTTGTGAGCTTTTTTCTTCCAATAAAATTTTATGGGTGCAAAAGGAGGGATTAATTCCTCTCAAGTCCGTGATCTTCCACGCAATTGCGCGGCGATGACGTTTTAAAATATTAGATAATTTAAATTTTTCATCATCGGTCAAGTAGGCCGACACAATTACGGGAAGTTTAGAATCCTCCGCTAAAAATAAATATTCTAAATGATTAGGCAATTGTTTGAGTTCAAGTATGGGAGGTTCATCATAAGATGTTTTCAAACGATCACTACCAATTTCCAAAATTTCAAAAGTAGGTGTGCGAGTGATCGAATCCTTATCACTATTTTCATGAGTAATTAAATCTAAATTTTCAAAATATGCGTTATGATCAATAGACGATAAAGAATGTTAAGAAAAAGGAATGAAGTCTTCTTCGGGAGAAGCCTCTAAATAATAACATGAGTCGTCATTGGAGAGCGAATTTTTCATAGACGCGTCAATAGTAAAGGTAACTTCTTCATCTCCGACTCTAAGGAGAAGTTTACCGTTACGAACGTCTATAACTGCGTGCGAGGTGGCAAGAAATGGGCGACCGAGAATGAGTGGTACCTCGGTGTCCTCTTCGATGTCAGAGATGACAAAATCTACCGGAAAGATAAATTTGTTAACTTTGACAAGCACATCCTCAATAATACCCATCGGATATCTTATAGACCGATCCGCCAATTGAATGCTCATTCTTGTGGGTTTAGGTTCTCCTAATCCCAATTTCTTAACTAAAGAATAAGGCATTAAATTTATTGAGGCACCTAAATCGGCTAACGCACGTTTTACCAATAAATCGCCAAATGAACAAGGTACAGAGAAACTACCCAGATCAGGTAATTTCTTAGGCAATTTATTAAGTAAAACTACCGAGCACTCCGTGTTCAATTGAACCGTGCAGATATCCTCAAGTTTCTTTTTATTTGATAAAAGATCCTTGAGGTACTTAGCATATTTCGGCGTTTGTGCTATCACTTCGCATAACGGTAAATTTATTTAAATTTGTTTAAACATATCTAAAAATTTACCGTGATGCTCATCTATCCGGTCTTTTTGCATTCTAGACGGATAGGGAAGAGGTGGTTGATAAGGTTTTGGTTTAATATAACTAGAAGGCTTAATCAGAGCAGAAGATGAAGAAATTGTTACCTCCGTATCAACCGAAATTGGAGAAGTTTCAACCGGAATTGTAGAAGTGGTTACCTCCTTCCCGCTTCGTAAAGTGATGGCTTTGGCTTGCTCCCTTGGGTTGGGCTCCGTATTGCCCGGTAGCGCTCCTTGTTGTCGATCGGAGAGCATCTTTGCAATTTGCCCAATTTGAGTCTCCAAATTACGAAGAGATCCGGTGAGATTCCGGATATTGGTATCATTTGTACTCGTATATTTGGAGAACAACTCCTCGAGATTGGGAGCTTTTGGAGCTTGTGGTGGAAAATATCCTGGTGGGATCGTGTTTGGTGGGCGAGCCGCGTTCCCCGGATTACTCCAAGAGAAGTTGGGGGTGGTTCCTTATACCCGGGTGATAGTTATTACCATAATTAGTATTACCCGGATTAAAGGGTGGCCGATTCGGATTTCCCATATAATCCACATGCTCGGCCAACGTAGTGGGAGAGGGGGAAGAGGTAGGATGCCAGGTAGGTATAGAAGAGGGAGCAGACATCTCTTCTAATCTTTTGTTTAGCATCTCAACCTGGAGAGATAGATTGGAGACCGTATCAATTTCATACATCCCGGCCGGTTTAGGTGATTTAGACCGTGGTGTACTCCATTGATAGGTATTCAAAGCCATACCTTCTATAAGCTCTTGGGCGGCCGCCGGTGTTTTGTTATTAAGCGTTCCACCGGCGGCGGCATCGATATGTTGCCTAGTTTGAGAATTTAGGCCGTTATAGAAGGTTTGGATTTGTAACCAATCCGGAATTGCATGATGAGGACATCGACGAAGCAATTCCTTGAAATGCTCCCAAGTATCATATAACATTTCCGAATCAAGTTGGGAGAAATAAGTAATATCATTGCGCAATTTAGCCATTTTAGCCGGCGGAAAGTATTTCGTAAGAAATCTTTCCGTCATTTCAGCCCATGTTGTGATTGATCCTCTTGGTAGAGAACTCAACCATTGCTTGGCTTTAGTGCGCAATGTAAATGGAAATAACCTTAGCCGGATGGCATCATCGGATACACCATTAATTTTAAAAGTATCGCATATTTCTAAGAAATTAGAAATATGCGCGTTTGGATCTTCATCTTGAAGCCCATCAAATTGTACATATTGTTGTACCATTTGGATGATGCTTGGCTTCAACTCAAAATTATTGGGGGCAATAACGGGGCGAACAATACTAGATTGAGCCTCGTCCAAGTTTGGACGGGCATAATATGACATAGTTCGTTGTTCGACCGCATTTGGCTCACCCATATTAGAAGAAGAAGAAGAAAGAGGTCTAGGAGAATAAGAAGAAGAACTAAATGAAGAAGGAGAAGCAGAAGACGGTGACGGAGAGAGAATTAAAGAAGGATTAGGAGTGTCTCCTAAGGATTCCGTATCTTGAAAATTCGGAACTCGAAATTGTAAGCGGTGCCGAAGGGTTCGCTCGATTTCCGGATCCAAATCAAAAAGAGGTGACGGATTCCCTCGGGTCATACACAAAAACAAAACACAAGATAAAAGTTTTAAGATTTAAAAATTTATAAAATAGAATTTCCCGGACTTCCCAAGGGCTACCCAGTGACGGGTTCGCAAGGTACTAGGCGGTATTGCAGGATGAAAACCCGACACGGCCCTTTCGCAAGAAATTTTAAATATAAAAATTTAAAGATTAAACTTTTTGAAAGAAAAGGTTTGTTTTTTTTTTGAAATAAAAGAAAAAAAATGATAAAACTAATAGATCCTTGCTTTCAAAATATCAACAAAGAAAAGTCCCCGGCAACGGCGCCAAAAACTTGATGATGATTTTCTAGAAGTTAAATTACGTCTAAACTAGAATCTCGATTAGGCAAGCGTACCTATCGAAATGCAATATAGGAAGTGTCGTATTGCGATTCGGGGCCTGTTGAGTACTTGTACTCACAAGGAAGAGCTATTATTTTATCGAACAGAAAAGTTGGTTTGATTAAGGTAGCTAATAAAACTAAAGCTAATGGTAGAGAGAAATTCAAATATGAGGAAGCTAGCACTTGATCTAGAATCCCCTTAGACTAAAATAAATCTTCTTGGAAAATAATGAAATGCGAGTTCTTAATTATACTCACTCGACCGTGGAGGTTCCTAAAGTATAGAAGCGTCTCTCTCGAGCTCATGCTTCTAACTAACCTTAGGTTGATCGATTAAGACCTCTCGGCCAGTCGAAACCCCTAAGCTTGCTTTATGCAGTGAATCCCACTATTGGATTTGACTCCAATCCGGAAGATTTACGTCGTCCTCTCTCGAGGAGTGCATTCAACTCCTTTTATCTTTGAGTGATCTCCTCGTATCCGCAACCTCTCGGTCATTTTGGATACGGATCTTAGATCGAAGATCATATCCGCGTAATATGAATTCGATGAAATAAAAATCAAAGATAAATCGTAGTGAGAACAATTAAGAACAAGACATTTAATAAGAAGGAGAAAGATCTATTTTATTCTAAGGTTCATCATGATCAAGTGCTAAAAGAAGATTAGCTACTCATTATGATTGGGGAAATACAAAATAAAGTAGGAAAAGACATGATTGAAATGGAAATAACTAAAATTAAAGTTACAACAAAGGTAAATCTAACTTAGAAATGAGAGAATACAGCAAAAGAAATAGAAAATTACAAGACTCCAATTCCCAAAATTCGACCCCTCAGCATCTGAAGCTGTCTGGAATTTATAGAAAAAATTTCTGTTTGGTCACGCCCTAGGTCACGCCCGTGACCTAGGGCGTGTCAGGCTCAGAACCGTCGTCTTGAAACCCCGGGAACGTTAGAGGAGAAACCGCCAAAATTGGTTAACTGACGGGTCACGCCCCTAGGTCACGCCCGTGACCTAGGGCGTGTCACGGCTGTTTCTGGAAAATGGCGGGAAACTGAAAACGGCGGGAGTAAAAGTGGTCTTCATGGAGGTGTCACGCCCCCTAGTCACGCCCGTGACTCGGGGCGTGTCAAGCAGGAACGTCTTCTGGCGGCAACGGCTGGAACGGAAGAGTAATTGCTGGGAAATGCCACCGACACGCCCTGGGTCACGCCCGTGACCTAGGCGTGTCATTTTAATCCGACGTGGCAGCGGTCAACAATTCTTCCACGGGTCGCCACGCCCCGTGTAAAGGGTACACGGGCGTGTCGTCATCCAACACGGGCGTGTCAAGGCCGGTCGACGATCTTTTGGCGCAAGTCGAGGGGCTCTGGCTGCAGGCTCGGTTATCACGTGTCACGCCCCTGTGTCACGCCCAGGTAGGGCGTGTCACAGGGCGTGTCTAGGCAGAAAACAGGAAAATTCTTCTTTTGGCTCCAAATAACCTGTAGATCAGCCCTGCAAGATTAAAAATGATTTTATTAAAACAAATAGCTATAAATTATAGAAACAAGTTAAAATAAACTTAATATTATAAAATTAATTTAAAATATCTAACTATTAATATAGATAAATAAATAAAAAGATAGAAATAATTAGAGTTATCACTTAGCAACAAAAGATTTCTCCTTCTTGCTCTTTTGTTGAGTGTTCCTTTTTATCAGCAGACTCATTTCTTTTGTTTGGACACTCAGCAACAACATGTCCAGGCCTATTACAGCAATAGCAAACTATCTTTGATGTTGTAGATTTGCTAGGCTTAGACGTGCTCCTGTCCTTCCTAGATGACTTTCTCTTTTGATAATAGTCATCAACTGGCTATGATGTGGAGGGCCTAGATTTCCACTGCTTCTTCTTCAAGAATCTCTGAAACTGCCTTGTAAAGGCAGCAAAATCTGTAGCTGAATCACTGCTATCTGAATTTTTGTTGTCTGAATTATCTGAGGTAATTTCAGCAACTTCCCTAGGAGGTGATGGAGACATCCTCCTATTCTTTCTAGTGGCTTCAACCTTGAAGGCCACGGAATTTTCTTTATGCTCCCCTTTTGCATTTCTTTCTTCCTCTTTTCTCGTCATTAGTTGCATTTCATAAGACAGCAACTTTCCAAATAAAGTTGGAGGAGAAATATCTGCAAGTTTGGCAACTTCCCTAATGGCACAAATCTTTGTGTCCCAATCCTTTGTCAAGAATCTTAGGAATTTATCATTCAGTTCATATGTACTGAAGACCCTTCCATAAGATATCAGCTCATTTACTATTCTATAGAACTTCTTATAGCACTCAGATATTCTATCTGACTTCCCTTGTCTGAAACTTTCAAATTCCTTATTTAGCATAGACTTTCTATCTTGTATAACTTCTTCAGAACCCTCCATGTAGACTATCAAAGTGTCCCACATTTCCTTGGAGGTCTTGCAATGAATCAAATTCTGAAAGGTTGAATCATCTATGGCACTTACTATGATATTCTGGGCTCTTTTATCCATAGTTGCAAGGATGATCTCATCCTTAGTCATCTCAGAAAAATCTTTGGGAGTTCTTTGATTTGCATCTAGAACAGACACATTCATTGGAATATAAGGACCTTCTTTTACTGTACTATAGATCCTTGGGTCAGAAGCCTCCATAAACAACCTGACCCTTTCTTTCCATATTCAAAATATCTCCTTCCTACAGATGGGTAATTTCATAGAACCTAGTTCCTTGTGATTTTCTCCAGAACCCATTTTCTTGATTCTTGATTCTGCCTTAGGGATCTAACTGAGACTGTTAAGTCCTTCTTTGAGCAACCTGGCTCTGATACCACTTTATTGATTTAACTTCAAGACAACCTAAACACCTAGAGGGGGGGGGGGAGGGGGTGAATAGGTTCTTATCCTTGTTTTAAACTAAGGAAGAATATACCTTCAGTTCTTTAATATAAATCTGAAAACTCTACAGCTAACACAGCATATTCAATCACAGAATCTATAATAACACTAATCACAAATTGCACACTGATTTATAGTGGTTCCCCAAGGTCTGGGTACATCCACTTTCCCCATGCGCCTATCCAGCAATATGCTAGATTCAGCCTAACTTCTTCCTTTTTCTCAGATCCACATATCTTACAGCTCAGAATCCTGAAGGATTCCTACAACTCAGAATGTATCCACACTCATACAACTCAGGCTAATAAGCCCTACCTCAGCCTTGCCACAAGGCATACACCTCAGAGAACTGATTCTCCTATACTCAGGCTCAAATAGCCTTATCACTCAGAGATCTAAATCTCCTACACTCAGCCTTTATAACACAGGCTTACAACTCAGATCTTTGAAAAGATCCTACAGAATTTGATAAGTATTTTTGATGAACTCTTACCCTTGTTGAGAGAGAAAGGATAAGAGGATTCTTGATCAGCTTCTTGATGAGACTGATGGCTGAAATCAACCTGTTCTTAGCTTTCTTCAAAACTTCTTGAATCTGAACTTAGTAGGGTTGATCTCCTTTGACGTTGACTGACTGGCAGCTTCCTTCTTGGATTCAAGAAATAGATCTGGATCTACTTAGTAGATTAGTTTAGGATCTACTTCTTGAGAGACTTGTGATTGTCTCCTTCTTGACCTGAAACAGATGGAGCTCTCTCTCTCCCCAAATCTTCTTAAGTTCCTTGTGAATTCTGGATTGAATTCTCCTTAGACAAAATCTGAGTGGATAATCACTTCAGAATTTTTTCTTAGATCTTCTCACGAAAATCTTCTTCCGTGACTTGCACTTTCTTGATCAAAGATCAATCTCTCAATAATTGTGTTAGTTGTGTGTCAATTGTATGTTTTGATTTGACACAGTCCGTCTATATATAGGCTTCACCCATGGTAACCGGCTGATTCGGTTTCTAACGAACTTCTGACAAGTCTGACAGCTTCAGTAATCTTATTGGAATGCACAACTGTCAAGTCCTCAAACAGTTCTTGATCCTTTGTCTCTGTCGGCAAAGCGTCGAGACTTACTGTCATTATGTGTCGAGACAAACTCTCAATATGTGTCGACACAAGTGACTTAAGTGTCGACACAGACTTTGGTGGTATCGACATAGCTGCCTTGATGTCGACACTGCTTCTTGACACTGCACCTTGAGAATGTGTCGACACAGATTATTTGTGTCGACACAATCACTTCTTCACTCCACAACAATCAACTGTGTTGAAACTCTGTTGTGTGTCGACACAGTTGTTGTAGACTAAGAATTCTGTGTGTCGACACTTCCTCTAGGTGTCGACATAGTTGATGTCGACTCTGCTTCTGTGTGTCGACACTGCCTCCAGGTGACGACACAGTTGATGTCGACTAACTATTATGTGTGTCGACACTGCCTCCCGGTGTCGACATAGTTGATGTCGACGAATAAATTTTTTTGTGTCGACACAGTTACTTCAGGTGTCGACACAGACTTACTTAAGTGTCGACACATGGACTTAGAAACTTTTTCTGCATTTTAGCCAATACTTAACCTGCACATATAAACTCAACATAACATCAAATACACCTTGATGTATATCATTGAGCTAAGTGAGGCTTCTCCAAATCAGGTACACATTTTCCAATGTACCCAACAATACTCCGTACGTCCTCTACCCAAAACTGCTTGCCAATACCTGTCTGAGAGATCACACACTTGATCTTCTCCACAATCATCTTGTTCATCCTCTCCACCAATCTATTCTGTTGCGGCATCCTCAAAACTATCTTCTCCTACACAATGTCATGTTCTTTGTAGTAACAATCAAAGAATCCAATGTACTCAACCCCATGGTCTGATTATACCCGCTTGATCACCTTCTCGGTCATCTTCTCTGCCACTGCAATGATCTCCATGAACGTTGCCAAAATATCATTCTTCTACTTTAGAAAATAAGGTCATAACTTTGTTTAGTGACCATTTATGAACGTGACAAAGTAGGCTACTCCACCCCCTAAAATAGGCCTGATCGGACCACACATTTCAAAGTGTATCAAGCTCAGTAGCTCTGCCTTCCTCTTTGATTCAGCATGTGTGAAGGAAACTCGTCTCTGCTTGTCAACACATGTGTCAGAAAACTCCCTTGACAGCTCTAGAAGAACCTTTTTCTTCATCAAGATATTCGAGTTCTTCTCACTGATGTGGTCGAGTCTGCGGTGCCACATCTACATAGAGTTGTCTTCAGCTACATTTACACTCGGGCTGCAGATCTTGGCCTTTGCTCAGTATAAACCATAACAGTTCTTTGCCTCGAGGCCCCACAAATGACACCTTCACTAGACTCCAGACATCTCCACTTTCAATGCTCGTGAAACCTCTATTATCTAGCCTGCCAATAGAAATGAGGTTCATCCTCAAGTCAAGAATATGTCTGACATCCTTAAGGATAACCCTTCTAGATCAGTCTCCAAGTAGACGTCTCCACTACCAAAAATCTTTGACACCCCGGCATTTGCCATCCAGATAGTGCCAAGATCTCCAACAACATATTGTTTGAAGTAATTTCTGTGAGGAGTGCAATGGTAGGATGCTCCACCATCCACTACCCAATCCATGTCAACACACTCCTTGTAAACAACCCTACTGCAATGTAAGCATAGTTACATCCTCCGCAATCGAGGCCGCACATGCACCCTCACATAATTCTCAAGTCTCCTTTGACTTCCACTTCTGACCTCTTTGCAACTTGATGCAGTCCTTCTTGAAGTGATCCTTCTTCTTGCAGTAATAACACTCGATATCCTTCTTGGACTTCGGCCTGGACATGCTTCTGGAGATATCCCATGGATTACCCTCCTTCTTCATCAACCTACATATTCCCTCCATAAGAAGAGCATATGATGAAGAGACACCAGAATCCTTCCTCCTTAGCACCTTATTCAAGAGATTGCCCATCACCATCTTTATTGACACGATGCCATCCGGTGCCAAATTGCTCAAGGACATCACAAGAGTTTTCCAACTCTCTGACAAAGAGATAAGGACCATTAGTGCTTGCAGCTCATCCCCCAAGGTGATCTTCATGGACTCCAACTGGTAGATGATGCTTTGGGCAAGGTTTAGATGTTCTGTCATCTGAGATCCATCCTTGTACTTCAGATTTACTAGCTTCCTCATAAAGAAAGCTTTGTTTCTTGCTGTCTTCCACTCATACATCACTTTAAGCTTCCTTGTTGAAATCCCTGTTTAGATTTGGGCTAGGTTCACTATTAAGGATGATTGACCCCCCTTGTATAGACAGGGTCAAGTTTGTTAGACCTAGAGTTTAGGCGAGTCATTAGAATCAAACTTCATGGACCATCCTACAGTGGACTTCAGAAGACTCAAGACTTAGAAGATTTCAGAGTTCAGTTTATTAGTTCGAAGTTCTTCGAACTCAGATCGACGAACTCAGAGTTCCTTCTCTAAGTTGAGCTCAACAAAATTCGAGCTCAGGTCGACAAATTTTTCCCTCAAGACAGATTCTCTGATCGATGAGCTTGGAGCTCAGGTCGACGAAATCTGCCCAGAGGTCGACGAACTCTGTTCAAAGTCAGAATGATAAGTTTTCCATATCTCTATCCTTAATTCATTCTATTCTTTGGCAGTAATTCTCTGAATAATTAATGTTTATATTTTCAAGAATATTCATGGCATCATTAATTATGGATTTCATCAGAGTTAATTACTTGCTCATTTTACTGGGACAGTTGGGGAAACTCATTAAAGACCATTTCAGCCGTTTTCTTCTCCAGAATCTAAGCAGTAATTAATGTATATAATTCAAAATTCAAAAGCAAAATTATATAGCAGAATATAAAAGAGATTTTTGAGCGGCTCTCGACCAGAAGATACATACACAAGGATATACACAGAATAATATACAGAATAATATCTGCTTTCACTGTGTAGAAAAAGAAGCTATTTTCCCTTGATCTTATAGAAGATTGAAGAAGAACATCAAACAGATATCAATTGTCCTCTTCAACTTCTACTCCAGGAATCCTCAAAGACAACACTTCTAGATCTATCTACAAATTCCTGGACATCAACAAGTCAAGGCTAAAGACCTACACCCTGAGCAAAGCTCCAGTCTTCCTGAACATTTCAACATCTCAAGGGGAGCTTTTACACCAGCAATCCACTGAAGTCTTCTCTGTTGTTTAGAGAAAGAGAAGACAACATCACCATCTTAACCCACTGTATAAAGGGTTTATTAACTCCCTTCAAAAGTTCTTTGTTGGTTTTTGGGCACATGATCAAAAGCCTAAAGGATTGTGAGATCTCCCTGTAAATAGATCTTGTGGTGACAGGTCACTTGAGCAAAAACCTGTGGTGACAGGGCACCTGAGCAAAAACCTGTGGTGGCAGTCACCTGAGTTAAAACTTATAGTGGATTCCTACCAGGGTGGTAGAAGAGTGGATGTACCCAGATTTGGGGAACCACTATAAATTCTTGTGTTGTCTATGTGCTCATTTTTCCTTGATTTGTTGTGCTGTGGTTGTGTAGTTTAGCTTAGTTCCTCTTTTATTTTATATAACTACTACTATCACTAATTTTACTGATAGATTTTAAAAACAGTAAAAAGATTTAAAACACTCTATTCACCCCCCCTTTCTAGAGTAAATCAGATCTACCCCCCTAACTTTCAATTGGTATCAGAGGGGTTTTCCTTTGGTTTTACAAGCTAACACTTGAACCAAAAGATCCTAGATAGATCTGACTTTTTCCTTAGTTATTTTGTTTATTATATATCGTGGTATATAATAAGGATAATGCAAGCACTAGACCTCTAGTTTGTAACCTGAATAAGTTTATAATCTAGAAGGCAAGAGTTAGGCTATATATAAACTCTATTGATGAAGACAAATACAACTCTATTTTGACAGGTCCACCAGCTCTAGAGGCTACCACTACTGCATCTTCCAGCACCCATGTTATTCCGCCACATGAGTGGACAGATGCATAGAAGAAGGCTAAGATAGCAGATGCCAAGGCCACGAACATCTTAGCACAAACTATGTCAGATGACATATTCCTGAAGTGGCTGAATGCACTTCTGCTAAAGCTATCTGGGACTCTCTCAATCAGATGGTTGCTGGATTTGCATATGAAAGAAAAGACAGAAGGTCTAATCTCATCTCCCTGTATGAGAACTTCAAGAAGGATGAATCAGAGTCATTAGGTGATATGTATAATTGACGTAGTTCAATTATCAATGAGCTGAAAACCATGGACAAGGACATAACTCTGACTGAGATCAATGACAAGATTATCATCTGCTTCCCTAACTCATAGGATTCCAGGATCTGGCCAATCAAGGAGGCTAGAAGATTGAATGATATCTCTACTGAATCTCTATTGAGAAAGCTCAAATCTTATGAGCAGTTGATGAAGACTAGAGAAGTTGCTGAGCAGAAGAACTCTACACCAGGGAGAAAAGAGCCAAGTATTGCCTTCAAAGCATTTGAAGGATCAGAAGCTCCACCTGCCAATGATGAGCTTATAGGGCTACTAGCAAGAAGATTCTACAAGACAACTAGAAAGGATTTCAGAAGAAAGTCATCCAGACAGGATGACAAACCAAGGTATGACAAAAACACCTACTAAAGAGATTATTTGTTTTGGATGCAGGAAACCTCGACATATCATTTCAGAGTATCAAGAGAATCAGAATAAGGAGAAAAGAAGAAAAAAGGAATCCATAAGGAACTACAACAAGCCCTCCTCCATTAAGTACAAAATAAAGGACAAGGGCTTTGTTGCTGAAACCTGGACTGATTCAGAAGAAGAATCATCATCTTCCAGCTCAAGTGAAGATGAAGAGAAAGCAAAAGCAAGAGAAGTTTGCTTGATGGCTATCAATGCATCAGACAACCTTTCTGAAGATGAGCAATCTGAAGAGGAATCTGAATCTGAAGAGGATCAGGTAATCTCTTCATTTGATTTTCATTCAGATAGTTTTAGAATTGAATTCAAATTATTATGTAATGATTTTATTAATTCTGAGAAGGAAATCAAACTACTCAGTGATAAGATAACTGAACAAAATAATCTTTTATTTGAAAACATCAAGTTAAAGGATGAACTAACTATTGCAACTGAATAAATCATGTCACTAAAATTAGAATTAGCTGAGGCAAAGCAATTTGAAGAATCCCTAAATGGGAGAAGCATCAAGCTGATGGACATCACAAGCACAGTAAATGCCAGACTTAATGACAAGCTTGGCTTAGGTGCTTCATCAAGCCAACCTCATCTCCCTCAGAAAAACATTCTGTCAACCCCTATAAAATTCATAATAGAAAAGGGTAAAGAAAAGCTAAATGAAGATAATCAACTAATTGAAGTCATTCAGAAAACCAAGAAAAAGAGAGAAAAATAACAAATCTAATAAAAACTATGTTCAACAGTTTTCGTCGAACTCAGACCGACAAAATGCTTACAGCTCATCAAACTCCGATCTACAAACTCTGAACGCAGAATTCTCTTATAATTATTCGTCGAACTACGATTGATGAAACCAATACAGTTCTTCGAACAGTGATCGACGATATTGGGGCACAGAAAATGAATACCTTCATTCTCTGAGCGGAGTTTGATGTACTCATCCCTATTCATCGAATGTAGATCAACGAACTTATCAAGATTCATCGTTCCCAGTTCAATTTAACAGAAACTTAAATTTTCCTGAAACTTATAATCAACCAAGATCTTTCATTAACCCATTTAATTAGTGGATAATTCAACCAAGAAAATTTCACCCCTTAGGATATAAGAACCAACCTGAATATTCTTATATTTCTAGTTTTAACTATGAAAAGAATCAAGGACCCAAGGTAACCTGGGTAAATAACATCTAATCTATTTGAATGCAGGTGAAAGACTATCCCAACACAGAGGAACAGTGGTACCTGGATAGTGGTTGTTCAAAGCACATGTCTGACAACAAAGACAACCTAACGAACTACAAGTCCAAGCTATGTCCAAAAGTAATATTTGGTGACTCCAACTGTGGCCAAACTAAAGGCTATGGGAAGGTTAAAATTGGAGCTGTCACTTTCGTTAAGGTAGCATATGTAAGTGGACTAAAGCACAACCTAATATCCATAAGTCAATTATGTGATGAAAGGTTTCATGTATCATTTAATAAATCCTCATGCATTATTACTTTAGTAGATAACAAAGTAGTTGTAATTGGAACTCGGGTAGACAATATTTATGTAGTAAACTTTAAGTGTTCTAGGTCAGAAATATGTCTGTTTAATCAAACTACCAATAACAATGAACTATGACATAAGAGATTAGGACATGTTAATTTGAAAAATATTGCTAAACTCTCTAGAAACAACCTTGTTAGAGGATTGCCTTCTTGCCCCTACAAGAAGGAAAACCTTTGCAGGGCTTTTCAATTAGGCAAACAAACCAAAAATAGTTTTAAATCACTTAACAAGAGTGATTCACCTAGGATTCTGTATTTGATCCATATGGATCTTTTTGGACCCATTATTGAACAGATCCTGGGAGGGAAATCTTATACATTAGTGATTGTAGATTACTTCTCTAAGTTCACTTGGGTGTTCTTGAGGAACAAATCTGATAACTTTAAGGTTCTTATAGATTTTCTTAAGAGCATAAGGATTGAGTGTTCTACTCTAATTGCATTGATCAGAAGTGATCATGGTACTGAGTTTGAGTCTCTTACCATGCAAGAATTCTGTGAGAAGGAAGGTATCAGGCATTGCTTCTCTGCTCCTAGAACTCCTCAATAAAATGGGATAGCTGAAAGGAAAAATAGGACCCTAATTGAAGCTGCAGACACATTACTAGCAGATGCTTACTTGCTCCTATCATTTTGGGCAGAGGCTGTAAGCACAACAAATTATGTACTAAATAGGATTCTGATTCACATGCTTAAGGGCAAGCCTCCCTATGAACTACTCAAAGGGAAGCAACCTAAAGTAGACTATTTTAGAATTTTTGGTTGTATTTGTTACATACACAATAACAATAAGAAACACCTTAGAAAAATTGAAGCCAAAGCTGCAATGAGAATTTTTCTTGGATATTCCCAAGTCAGCAAGGCCTATAGAGTTTAAAATAAATCAACTATGAAAATGGAGGAAACTGTACATATTTCATTTGATGAAACTAACATGTTTTACAAGGAGAAGAATCCTTCTACCAATGAAACTTTGCAGGCACCACATCTGTGTGAGAAGTTGGATGAGTTGACCCTCACCAATGAGGTTGTTGCACATCCTTCTCCACATGTTATTGAAGACAGTGAAGATGATCTCACTGAGTTTAGTGAAGAGCTAACAATATCTACTATAATTCCATAAGAGGAATTAATTCCCCAAGCTATTGCTGAACCAACACCTCCTACTAAATTAGTCACACTTAGAGATCACCCTGCATCTCAAGTGATTGGAGACATATCAATGGGTGTGCAGATAAGGCATCAACTCCACCAAGACTTGATGCATGTCTGCTTCATATCTCAAACTGAGCCCCAATCCATAAAAGATGCTGAGCAAGATCCACACTGGATTATTGCAATACAAAAGGAACTCAACCAGTTTGAGAGATATAGAGTTTGGGATTTAGTTCCAAGACTCAAAGACTACCTAGTCATTGGAACTAAATGGGTATTCAGAAATAAACTAGATGCACAAGGCATTATCATCAACAACAAGGCAAGGCTAGTGGCTCAAGGTGTAACGCCCTGAAACTCAAAAGAGGAATGGATGACATTTTAAGGCCACATTGGGTTCTGAATAGGCTGACACTGCCTGTGACACGAGTGTGTCACAGGGCATGTTATGCTTGAGTTCGACTAATTTCAGTCGACGAGCGTCGAGGCAGGGCACACGGCCTGTGACATGGGTGTGTCATAGGCCGTGTCCTGTTTGGGTAGTTTGGCGAGTTGTGCTGAGGTTATTACATGGCATGGGACACGGGCATGTCCCAGGGTATGTCTAGCACATGGCATGTGACACAGGCATGTCAGATGGCCGTGTCCTATGCGGAACATTTCAGTCCTGTGTTGATTGAGGCACACGGACCGTGACATGGGCATGTCACTTGAGACACAGGCGTGTCCCAAGCCATGTCACAAGCCATGTCCTGTTCTGTAACTTCTAGTTTTATAGTGAGTGAGGAACATGGCCTTTGACACGGGCGTGTCACAAGCCGTATTCGGCCCAAGAAGTTCTTTTTCAGGGCGAATCGTGGCTGTTCGTTTCCTTCAATTAGGATATGACGGCCCAGGCTCTCCCCTGCTGGTATTATGCTGGGAATAGGCTTTCAAACCTTCATTCCACTTAGATCTTTCTCTTTCTAAAGGTTAGAGAGTGGGGAGAGCAAGGAAGAAGGTGTAGGAGAGTTCTGGCCACCGGAGAAGCTTCGAAGCCCTGTTTCTCGAGCCGAGTCCAGATCCGCGAAGGCAAGATTATTGCAGTGGTGTTCATCCGACCAAATTTCTCCATGGCTAGGAAGAGGGGTCGTAAGGTAACGACACTTCTCCTCTTGGTTTTAGGATGCACGCTTTACATCTATTCTTTTTAGGTTTTGGGCTTCAGATCTCTCAAATGAGAGGGGTTTGGGTTACCATGTTTAAAGAGGAACCTCCGGGTTGATTGTGTATATACCCGACATGTTTTTGCATTAGAGATCCGCTCCATTAGTGGATTAAGCATTTTAGGTGAACCCGTAGTCGCGACCGTTAGTCCAACTCGGTGATGTTGCATAGCGAACCTTAAGGATTCAGTAGAAATCTGTTGCGGTAAGATGACATTGTGATGTATGCGTCTTTCCAATTTCTCGAGTGAGTACTCGTAGCCGGAACTGGACAAGGTTAGCTCCGCATTGGCGGTAGATGGTTTTCTTGGTGCGCGAGAAAGTTATAGTACAAATGGTGGATTAGGGTGGGAAAGATTATGGTTGTGTTGTGCTAAGGCGTGGCTATGTCTCCGTGGTTGGCTGGCTATCCCATGACGTGCAAGTCATGTGGGGAGAGTGTCCTGGCGAGACTAGTCCTCTTCTATGAGACTGACGAGAATATCAAGCGTAGGGCAAGCCTAGGCAATGAAGCCATGAGCGGGTGGGGTCCAGCAAGGGTTGTTAGAATCGATTTGTGTGTGAGACGGAATCTTGATGCGAGAAGTCAAAATTTGCACGCAAGCCTGGGTGTAAGACCCATGTGCGGGTGGGTCCTTGGCAAGATTTCCATGTAGCAGCTTTTGTGCCATTAGGGGCATTGTAGTCCCCTTTTGTTTGCGGCTTTATGCCAATGGGGAAATGGAAGTACCCAGTTGTTATGATGATGTGCTAGTTGCATACGCAATAGGGTGCCTTGGGCGAAGCCCGGGTTTGCATACATGCTGCATAGTAGGCCCCTTTTTATTCTGCGCACAACATAGAAAACGTGATTGTTGTATGAGACATCCAAACCTGTTTTAAAGCTTTACATGTTTATGTATATGGTATATGAAGTGCTAACTTGCAGGTTGGAGGGGTACACCAGGGTCTGTTAGGGGCGGCCGGGAGGAGATGTGTTGGTTATATAGTAGAGGTCAGCCTTTGCTGGTCCGCGTTACTGCAAATTTTTACAGGGCAAGGATCACAAGCGGGAACAATTGTGCCGGCCAAAAAGTCCTAAGCCTCATGAAGTGTTTGATGTGCTTTCTAGCTTGTTTCCTTTTGATTGTATTCTTCATGTTTTGGTATTTTCCGGCTTGCATGCCGAGGTAGCTCAGGAGTGTTGTTGCACGTTGATGTTTGGCCTGCTGGTCTTTCCGTTTGGACTTATTTTGTGTAAGGCCTTAAGTCCATATTGATACTGCTGTTTAGTAGTGGATAACTTCTAGTTGTTTGGTATTTTTTCCGCTGTGCTTTAGTCTGAGTTTTGAGATCGGGTAGTTAATATTATCTTTTAATGCCAAAGCTGTGGTGTCTGTATGTTGTGGGGGCCCCGAGCGGACTCATATTATACGGTCATTATAGGGGAGGTGTTACAATTTGGTATCAGAGGCAGGTTAGTGTCCAAGGAAAGGTTTCGTGTTCGAACGTCATAACTAGATTTCTTGTTATCGACCTAGGAGTATTGCGGGACCATGAGTGTCATTATGTTTCAGTCTTGCGATTAGAGACTGATTTCTTGTTACCTTACTTTGTTAAGAGTGCAAGCAATGAGGCGGGTACGTCAAGACCAAGAGAAGAAATTTCGGCGAGCAGCGCAACTGCTCAGGGTCCATTGGGCATGGGTGTAAACCCGGCCGACTTTTGTTGCATGCTTGCAGAAGCAATGGTGGCAGCCCAAACTGCAGCGGCAGCACAAGTAGCAACTCCTGCTACCCCGGATACGACGACGTCCGTGTCAGGCGGAGAAGCCAGATGAGCAGAGCCGTTGGCCGAAAGGGTGGTTGTCGAGCATGGGGACCGACAGATGAAGTGATTTCTGAGCTTCCATCCTCCAACATTTAAGGGAGTCGGTACGCCAACTGATGCGGAGGATTGGTGGGCACAAATTCAAGAACTTCTGAGGACGACAGATATGCCAGAAGAGAAGAAATCTGAGTTTGCAGCCTTCTTGATGGAAGGAGATGCCAAGTTGTGGTGGGTGAGACATAGTGGCCGGCAGTTTCCTGGACGCACCCCGTCCATTGACGAGTTTGAGAATGCTTTCCTGAGGAAGTACATTCCTGCATCGACAAGGTTAGCCCTCTAGAGGCAATTTCTGCACTTGGTGCAGCGAGACAAGACTGTGGATGAATATGTTCAGGAATTCACTCAGTTGGGTCATTATGCGGGAACAACCATGGTGGACGATGAGGAGAGGGACAACCTCTTCTACCATGGATTGAGGGAGAACCTGAGGCAACCCCTCATATCTATGAAACACGCAGGTTTCAATGAGTTGGTTGAGGTGGCCAGAATTTTGGAGAGCGATATGGAGCGAACCCAACGCTGCAAGGGTTTCGCACCCAAGCAGGGGGAAGGGAAGCCTCAATCCCAAGGGAAGTTTGAAGGGAGCAGATGGAAGAAAAAGCCTCACCCGTATAAGTCCGGTTAGAAAAGAAATTGGATGTCCGGAGGATCTCTCTCTAAGGGGCCTCTGACGTGCTTTAATTATGGTAAGGTGGGATACATAGCTCGATTTTGTACTCAAGGAGGCACTGAGCAAGGGCCAAGGCAGGAGCAGACTGTGCGCTCCAGACCCAGTGCCGCAGAGAAAGGGAAGATGACAGAGTCGAGCGCTTCTCGGTTCCAACTGGTACAACCAAGGGCCTACAACCTTGGGTAGCAGGAAGTGATCTGTCAACCCGATGTTGTAATATGTATAAGAGTTTAACTTTAACCTTGGGTTTCATACTTTCAAGCCATTTATGTTTGTTGCCTGTGTTTAGGCTTTGTGATAGTTTCTGGATACCCCGCTAGGGTATTGTTTGATACGAAAGCGTCACACTCCTTCCTTGCAGAAAGCTTTATCCTGAGGATTGGAGTTGAGTCATTCTCAGTGGACGTAGAGTTGAAGGTGTGCATGCCCAATGGGTCATCCATGACTACCAGGGCTAAGGGACGCATTTGTTGGAATTTAGATGGAGTCGATTTCATCTTGATAGCGACAGTCCTACCATTGGTTGAGTTTGATGTAATATTGGGAATGGACTGGCTAGCAGAGCAGCGTGCCAGTATTTCCAAGGTGGTAACCCTGAGGAGAGAAGGGAAAACAGAAGTAAAGTTTGAGGGTCTTCACGGAGTGACTTGTTCCCTAGTTTCAGTCATGCAGTTGGTGCGGGCGGTTAACCAGGGAGGGGTAGACCTTGTAGCATTGTTGGAGGTTATCCTTTCTAGGTTATCCCTTGGAGAAGTTCCCGAAGTAGCAGAATTCGAGGATGTGTTTTCTGAGGAGCTTCCTTGAGCACCTCCTCGACGGGAGATTGATTTCTCAATTGAGTTAGTGCCAGAGGCTAGACTGGTGTCACGTACTCCTTTTAGGATGGCACCAAAAGAGTTGGCCGAACTCAATGTATAGTTACAGGAACTATTAGAGCAGGGGTATATATGACCCAGTTCTTCACCATGGAGCGTGTCGGTGTTGTTCATGAAGAAGAAAGACGGTAGTATGCGGTTATGCATAGACTATCGAGAGTTGAATAAATTGACCGTCAAGAATAAGTATCCGATTCCTCGGATAAACGATCTATTCGACCAGCTGCTAGGGTCGACGGTGTATTCAAAGTTAGACTTAAAGTCAGGATACTACCAATTGCGAATTCGAGATGAGTACATACCCAAGACAACATTTTGTATGAGGTATGGTCACTTTGAGTTCTCTGTGATGCCGTTCGGGATGACGAACACACCATCCGTATTCATGGACTTGATGAACCGAGTATTTCACAAATACTTAGACTCTTTTGTAGTCATCTTTATTGATGATATTCTGGTTTACTCCAAGTCAGAGGCGGAGCACGAGACTCACTTGAGATTAATCTTGCAAGTGTTGAGAGAGAACCAGCTTTATGCAAAGTTCTCTAAGTGCGAATTCTGGTTGGAGAAAGTGGCGTTTTTGGGTCATGTGATTAGTGGGGATGGGGTGGCAGTAGATCTAACAAAAGTGGAAGCCATCAGAGATTGGCCGATTTTGAGAACCGTGGCAAAAGTCCGGAGTTTCCTTGGACTAGCCGGGTACTATCGAAGGTTCGTGGAGAACTTTTCGCGGATAGCTCTACCCCTCACTTCACTAACTCGTAAGGATTAGAAGTTCGTGTGGACTCAAGAGTGCAATCAGGCGTTTGACACCCTGAAGGAAAGGCTGATGACAGCTCCAATCCTAAGTCTACCGAAAGGGATTGAAGGATTTCAAATTTTCAGTGATGCATCAGGGTGCGGTTTGGGCTGCGTGTTGGTGCAACATGGACGGGTGATAGCCTTTGGATCTCGGCAGCTGAAGCCTCAAGAGAGGAACTACCCCGTCCATGACTTGGAATTGGCGGTGGTAATCTTTGCGTTGAAATTGTGGTGGCACTATGTTTATGGTGTGAAAGTGGAGATCTTCACGGACCACAAAAGCCCGAAGTATCTCCTAGATCAAAAGGAATTGAATATGCGGCATCGCAGGTGGGTTGAATTCCTCAGGGACTACGATGTGGCGATTCTGTATACGTTAGGCAAAGCCAATGTGGTGGCTGAATCCTTGAGTAGAAAATACTCTGGGCAAGGAAATTGGATCGAAGCTCATGATGAGTGATTGAGGCGGTATTGGGAGTCCCTCACATTGAGTGTGTAGCCAGAGGCGAGTCTAGTGTGGATCGGTTGAACTGGATTGAAATGCAGAACAATTTGTCCGATCGTATTTGGGAAGCAACCCGTTTGGATGTGGAGTTCCAACCATACGTGGAGGAAGCTCAAAAGGGAGATTGTAGCGCCAGGTAGATGATTGATGGGATTCTGAGGAAGGGCGGGAGGATTTGTGTACCGCAGTTCGGCAAGCTCCGTGAGGAGTTGATGTTTGAGGCTCACTTCACAAAGTACTCCCTTCACCCGGTCAGTACAAAGATGTACTTGGATATGAAGAAATCCTATTGGTGGCCTGGTCTGAAGCGGGACGTAGCTTTGTACGTGAGTCGGTGCCAAACTTGTGCCTTGGTGAAGGCCGGGTGTCAGAAGCTGGGCGGGTTCTTGAAGCCTCTTCCTATCCCCGAGTGGAAGTTTGATGACATCTCCATGGATTTTGTGCATGGATTACCTAGATCGCAGCAGGGTAATGATGCAATTTGGGTGATCGTGGATCGCTTGACCAAAGTGGCACACTTCATCCCAAACCGGAAGGAGGACAGCATGGAGAAACTGGCAGAATTGTATGTTCGCAAAATTGTGCGACTATATGGAATTCCTAAGAGCATAGTTAGTGACCGTGATGGACGCTTCACGTCTAAGGACTAGCGGTTGGTTCAGAAGAGTCTAGGCACGAAGCTCAAGTTCAGTACGGCTTTTCATCCTCAAACTGATGGGCAAACCGAATGAACGAACTATACTATGGAGGATATGCCGAGGATGTGTACTCTTGACTTCGGCAAGAAATGGGAGGATCACCTCTTCATGGTAGAGTTCGCGTATAATAACAGTTACCAAGCAAGTATAAAGATGGCGCCATACGAAGCTTTGTATGGGAGGCGGTGTCGAACACCGATGTCTTGGATAGAGGCGGGAGACACCAAACTTTTTGGGAAAAGAAGTGGTAGCTGGTGCATGTGAGTTGGTGCGAACCATTCAAGAGCACATGAAGGTAGCTCAAGATCGGTAAGCAAAATATTTTAATGCTCTCCACAGGAAGGTGGAGTTCGCTGTAGGTGACTGGGTATATCTAAAAATCAAGCCGTTCAAAGGCGTTTCACGGATTCGCCGACTCAAGAAGTTGAGTTCGAGGTTTTTGGGACCTTTCGAGGTTATAGAACGGGTGGGAGAAGTAGCGTATTGGTTGGCATTGTCCACAGAGCTGAGTGGATTACACGATGTCTTCCATGTCTCTGTCTTGAGGAAAGCTTTGGTAGAGGCTAGTGTGGTGATCGAATCGGCATCAGTGCCGATAGAAGAGGACTTGAGAATGCGAGTTCATCTAGTTGGTATAGAAGACTCAGAAATTCGACAGTTGCGGAACAAAGAGGTCAAACTCGTAAAAGTTTGATGGGACAACTACGGTCATGAGGAGTTTTTGTGGGAGCGAGAGCAGGCCATGCTTGAGGAGTACCCTGAGCTTTTCTTCCCAGGTACCGTTTTAAGTTTTGTGTACATTCTATTTAAATTTCGGGACGAAATTCTTTTAAGGGGGGAGGAATTGTAACGCCCCGAAACTCAAAAGAGGAACAAATGGCATTTTGAGGCCACGTTGGGTTTTGAATAGGCTGACATGGTCTGTGACACAAGAATGTCACAGGGCGTGTCGTTCTTGAGTTCGACAATTTTCCGATAGGTCAACGAATTTCAGTCGACGACCGTCGTGACAGGGTACACGGCCTGTGATACTGGCATGTCATAGACCGTGTCCTTCTCGGGCAGTTTGGCGAGTTGTGCTGAGGTTGTTACATGGCCTGGGACACGGGCGTGTCCCAGGGCATGTTTATCATACGACATGTGACACATGCATGTCACATGGCCGTGTCCTGTGTGGGACGTTTCGGTCTTGTGTCAATTGAGGCACACAGCTCGTGATACGGGCATGTCACTTGAGACACGGGCACGTCCCAAGCCGTGTCACATGCCGTGTCTTGTTCTGTAACTTCTGGTATTACGGCGAGTGAGGAACACGGCCTTGGACATGGGCGTGTCACAAGCCATGTTCGGCCCAGGAAGTTCTTTTTAAGGGCGAATCATAGCCATTTGTTTCCTTCGATTAGGATCTGACGGCTCAGGCTCTCCCCTGCTGGTATTAGGCTGGGAATAGGGTTTCAAACCCTCATTCCACTTAAATCTTTCTCTTTCTAAAGGTTAGAGAGAGGGGAGAGCAATGAAGAAGGTGGAGGAGAGTTCCGACCGCCGGAGAAGCTTCAGAGCCCCGTTTCTCGAGCAGAGTCCAGATCCGCGAAGGCAAGACCATTGCGGTGGTGTTCATCCGACCAAATTTCTCCATGGCTAGGAAGAGGGGTCGTAAGGTAACGACACTTCTCCTCTTGGTTTTAGGATGCACGCTTAGTATCTCTTATTTTCAGTTTTTAGGCTCCAGATCTCTCAAATGAGAGGGGTTTGGGTTGCCATGGTTCAAGAGGAACCTCCGTGTCGATTGTGTACGTCCCCGACATGTTTTTGCATTAGAGATCGGCTCCGTTAGTGGATTAGGCATTGTGGGTGAAGCCGTAGTCGCGACTGTTAGTTCACTCGGTGATGTTACATAGTGAGCCTTAAGGATTCGGTAGAAATCCATTGCGACAAGAGGCCATTGTGATGTATACGTCTTTCCCCTTTTCTCGAGTGAGTACTCATAGCCAGAACCTGACAAGGTTAGCTCCACATTGGAAGTAGATAGTTTCCTTGGTGCGTGGGAACGTTGTAGTACAAATGGTTGATTTGGGTGGGAAAGATTATGGTTGTGTTGTGTTTAGGCGTGGCTATGTCTCCGTGGTTGGCTGGCTATCCCATGACATGCAAGTCATATGGGGAGAGTGTCCCAGCGAGACTAGTCCTCTTCAATGAGATTGACGAGAACGCCTAGCGTAGGGCAAGCTCGGGCAATGAAGCCGTGAGCAGGTGGAGTCCAGCAAGGGTTCTTAGAATCGATTTGTGTGTAAGACGGAATCCTGACGCGAGAAGTCATACTTTGCAGGCAAGCACGGGTGTAAGACCCATGTGCGGGTGGGGCCTTGACAAGATTTCCATGTAGCGGCTTTTGCACTGTTAGGGGCATTGTAGCCCCCTTTTGTTTGCGGATTTACGTCCATGGGGAAATGGAAGTACCAAGTTATTATGATGATGTGCTAGTTGCATACGCGATAGGGTGCCTTGGGCGAAGCCCGGGTTTGCGTACATGCTGCATAATAGGCCCTTTTTATTCTGCGCTCAACATAGAAAACGTGATTGTTGTATGAGACATCCAAACCTGTTTTAAAGCTTTACATGTTTATGTATATGGTATACAAAGTGCTTACTTGCAGGTTGGAGGGGTACCCCGGGGTCCATTAGGGGTGGCCGGGAGGAGATGTGTTGGTTATACAGTAGAGATCAGCCTTTGTTGGCCTACGTTACTTCAAATTTTTACAGGGCAAGGATCACAAGAGGGAGCAAGTGCGCCGGCCGAAAAGCCATAAGCCTTATGAAGTATTTGCTGTGCTTTCTAGCTTATTTCCTTTTGATTGTATGCTTCATGTTTTGGTATTTTTCGGCTTGCATGCTGAGGTAGCTTAGGAGTGTCATTGCATGTTGATGTTTGACCTTGTGGTCTTTCCGTTTGGACTTATTTTGTGTAAGGCCTTAAGGCCATATTGATACTCCTGTTTAGTAGTGGATAACTTCTAGTTGTTTGGTATTTTTTCCGCTGTGCTTTATTCTGAGTGTTGAGATCGGGTAGTTAATATCATCTTTTAATGCCAAAGCTGTGGCGTCTGTATGTTTTGGGGCCCCGAACGGACTCATATTATACGGTCATTACAGGGGAGTTGTTACACAAGGCTATAGACAAGAGGAAGGCATTGACTATTATCAAACATTTGCTCCTATTGCAAGGTTTGAGTCTATTAGAATATTCCTTGCATATACTGCCTACAAAAAGTTCACTATATACCAAATGGATGTCAAGAGTCCATTCCTTAATGGTGAGCTTAAAGAAGAGGTTTATGTGGAGCAACCGCCAGGTTTTATCTCTCCAACTCATCCCTCTTATGTTTTTCAATTGCATAAGGCTCTCTATGGTCTAAAGCAAGCTCCAAGAGCTTGGTATGAGACCTTAGCTAGCTTTCTCCTAGAGCATAACTTTACTAGAGGCATTATAGATAGGAATTTATTCACTAAGCATCATAATGATAAAATTTATTAGTACAAATATATGCAGATGATATTATCTTTGGCTCTACTGATTCCAAACTATGCAAAAGATTCTCTGACCTTATGCATTCCAAGTTTGAAATGAGTAGCATGAGTGAACTTTCCCACTTCATTGGTCTCCAAGTAAAGCAAACACCTGATGGCATCTTCATATCCCAATCCAAATATGCTAAGGAGCTAATAAAAAGGTTTGGGATGGCTGATGCCTCAGCTAAGAAAACACTCATGGATTCAAATGCTGTGATTGACTCTGATGAACATGACAAGCCTGTTGATCAAAAATTATATAGGGGCATTGTTGGGTCCGTGTTGTATCTCACAGCAAGTAGGCCAAACATAATGTTTGCTATATGCCTTTGTGCTAGGTTCCAGGTGAACCCTAAAGAATCTCACCTTATTTTCCTAAAAGAATTTTGAGATATATAAATGGTTGCGCAAATTTAGGACTCTGGTATCCAACTGAGTCAGGATTTGAGTTGACTGGATACTCAGATGCTGACTTTGCTGGATGTAGAGTGGATAAAAAAAAGCACATCATGGACATGTCAGTTCCTTGGTGTTAGGCTAGTGTCCTGGTTTTGCAAAAAGCAGACATCTATGTCTACTTCAACTGCAAAAGCTGAATACATAGCAGCTGATAGTTGTTGTTCACAGATACTGTGGATTCAAAACCAAATCCTAGATTATGGTATCAACATAAATAATTCAACCTTACTGTGTGATAATATAAGTGCATTTTCTATTGCACAGAATCCAATATATCATGGCAGAACCAAGCATATAGAAATAAGACATCATTTCATTAGAGATTGTGTGGACAAAAATAAAATTGACCTTGTCTACATCTACACTGATTTGCATAGAGTAGACTGAAAGTGAAGGGATAGATACTACTCTAGAGGGGGGGTGAATAGAGTTATCAAATTTTGCACTATACAAAACTTAATGGTCTACCCAACTCCCTTGGAGTGAAGTGCGGAATGAAAAGATTATAGATATTGATTTAACCTTAAAGCCTAACACAAGTGATGTGTACAAACTCAAGCTAACTGTAATTACAGTTAAGGCTTGGAAAACCTAATCAGCAACTAGCAATCCTATTTATATCTATTCACAGCCACAATGCAGGAATTAAACAAGTGAATCCAGACGACACAAGGAAATTTATAGTGGTTCCCCAAACAACTTGGGTACGTCCACTCTTCTACCCACACGGTAGGAATCCACTCAGGTTTTTGATCAGGTGCCCTGCCACCAACAGGATCTGCTTCAGGTAGATCCAGAAACCCTTTAGACTTTTGATCAGGTGTCTAAAAACCAAGCACAGGTTTTTGATCAGGTGCCCTGCCACCAAGGGATACTTTTGAAGGGAGTAATAACCCTGTACAGGAGGGGGAAGAAGGTTAAGATGTCTTCTCTATTTTACAATAGATTAGAGAAGCACAAAAACTTGCACTGAGCTAGAAAGCTCTAAAGAATCAAGGCTCCCCCTGACTCAAAGATGTCCAGGTGAAGTCTTGCTTCAGTGCAGAAAACTGTTCAGAAAACTCTGAAGGAAAAACTACAAGAAGATACAAATAATAAAAATAAAGATCTTCAAGCAGCTGTCTTCTTCTTCTTCTTCTTCAAACGAACTCTGAGTTTGAACTTCCTGAAAGCAGGAGAACTCAGGTTGAAGAAGAGTAAAAGATCTTAACACTTCTCAGTTAGATGGAAATTGCTGAGAGCAGAAAGCTTGATCTTGATGAAGGCTTGAATGCTTGAAAATATGTGTAACACTAGCTTAAATCCTTCTTCAAAGGGTCCTTTATATAACATCAGCAAGCAACGACTCTCTTCAGTTTGAATAATTTGTCTTCTTCTGATACTTGAGACCTGAGCTGTAAATATCAAGAAGACACAACAAACTCTGCAGCAGAAACATTCTATAAAAGGAATAACCCTTTTTCTAGGAAGCTGCAGGAAACAATTTGATAATAAAGTACTAAATAAAGTCATATCAGAAACAAACTCTTTATAACAAAAAGAAGACTTTTCAGTCTAACGGCTATAAAGGGCTGACAGCAGATAAAGTAATTTATAATGTCAGCTAATAAGACAAACAACTTTATCTAAAAAGATTTGACTCAGGCAAAAAGAATAGAGCAGATATGCCTGGAAATATTATCATAAAACTCAAAACATCTTGCCAGAAAATGTATTAATTAATTAAATATAATAAATAAATACAAAATATGAAGGCAGACAGAAAGCGTCGAACGACCCTCGGAGATCGTCGACCGACGCATGGAGATCGTCGAACTATCAGACAGATAGTCGAACGGTCCAGATAGTCGAACTATCAAAGGAGATAGTCGAACTATCACAGCAGATAGTCGAACTAACAGAAGATAGTCGAACTATCAGATAGTCGACCTATCAACAGATAGTCGAACTATCAGGGCAAAACAGATAGTCGTGCTATCAGATAGTCGACCTATCAATCAGATAGTCGAACTATCAAGAACAAACAGATAGTCGAGCTATCAACAGATAGTCGAGCTATCAGAAACAAACAGATAGTCGATCTATCAACAGATAGTCGAACTATCAGATAGTCGAACTATCAAAGCAGATAGTCGAACTATCAAAGCAGATAGCGAGAACAGATAGTCGACCTATCAACAGATAGTCGAGCTATCAACGCAGAACAGATAGTCGAACTATCAACAGATAGTTGAGCTATCAGATAGTCGACCTATAAACACCAAACAGATAGTCGACCTATCAACAGATAGTCGAACTATCAAAGACAAACGGATAGTCGACCTATCAACAGATAGTCAAACTATCAGATAGTCGACCTATCCAAGCAGATAGTCGAACTATCAAAGCACACAGATAGTCGAACTATCAACCGATAGTCGAACTATCCTCGCAGACTGAAAGTCGAACAACTGATAGACGATCGTCGAACAGTTAGTCGACGATAGTCGAGCGGCGTTCGACGATAGTCGAATGAACAAACAACTTAACCAAATTCTCAATCTGGAAAAGTGAGGACTCTACAGCTAAACTACTAACCATTGACCATAGATAATTCTTGGGTCAAGGAGCACAAAGGAGAGGACTAAACTCAAATCAAACTAGGGTACCAACAATCTCCCCCTATTTGAGTTAAGTCTCTCAAAAACTAAAACATACAGCTAGCTATAGAACACTATAAACAAAACAGGAAATAGATAGCAAATAACTAGCAGATTATCAAACAGATAGATAATAAACAAATATAACACAGCAGTCAATCAAACTATTAAGAGTCTCCAGAATCTTGCAAGGGGGCAGAGGAACTAGGAACAAAAGAGATTTTCCTTAGAGGATCATCAGATTCTTTCTTTGATAGCTTCAAGTCCTGCACGCCAATGATCTTCAATTCTACAGCTCTTGGGACTACTGCTTCAGGATGCTTTTCCATATATTTTGAGGGATCAAATACATCAGGATTGACTTGGAACTTTTCAAACTCTTTCTTTCTGAAAGCAGACATGGTGGTTAAACCAGTAATATCTTTTCCTTCTGCTTTTGCTTTTCTTATTTGAGCTGCTCCAACTAGTTCGTGAAAACGAGCCATCCTAAAGTTAGGATCTAGCTCTGGACTTTCATAAACAGGCTCAGGGGGAGCAGCATCTGATTCTTTATCTAGATAAGATATTGGAGCAAACTTAGCAAAAGGTTCTTGCTAGAATTTTAAAACAAAGTAAACTACTTACCTTTTAAAACAACTTTCTCAGACTGAATTGGTGTAGCAGTTGAAACCTTTCTCTTAGGAGAAGGAGGAGGTGAAAAAGTTGGCTTTAGATACACAACCTCCTTAACTTGTTCTTTCACTTCTGCTTCATGCATTTGACTGCCAGAATGAGACTTTCCATGAGAGCTGTGAGAGCTTTTCCTTGATTGATGTTGAGACGAAGCAGATCTTGTTGATGGAGCAGATTTTCCTGAAGAGGCAGAAGGGTTGGCAGAAGGATTACCAGAAGCTCCTGCACCTGGAGGAGGAGGAGGAGGACCTCTGGGAGTCCATCTTGAACCAGGACTATCATATCTTTTAGATCTTTTCCTTTTTTTCTACTGGTTCTTTGAGAACCACATCCAATGCTGAAATTCCTTTGACTTAGGGTCAATGCCCTTCAGAATGTAATAAGGAATATCATTGTCTTTACTGGGAGGAGGAGGAGCAGCTTTTCTCTTCTTTTGAACAACTTTCTTTCTCTTTGAATTTTCAGATACATCAGAATCATCCTCATCATCAGAGTGAGATGATGGGGGATTATCATACGGATCATAGGCTTCAGAAACAGCCTTTTCTTTAAGCTTCAGAGCAGATTTCTCTCTTTCCTCTTCAATGGCATCCAGAGCCAGAAGGGAATCTAAGTCCAACCCTGGTGAGTCATCCCAGATGGTTGACTTTTCAATTTGCAGCTCTTTTTCTTTCTCTTTCAACAAAGACTGTACTCTTAGATCCCAGGCAGCTCTTGCTTGTACTTCTTCCATTCTCAGAGCAGGAGTGTCATCTTTGACTTCATCTTGATTCTCAGGCTCATCTTCTCTATCATCTAAAAACGATTCCAATTCTGGATCTACTTGGATATCAGGAACACTTGAGGCAGCCTCTGAGACAATTACTATTATCTGAGCAGATAAATCTTCTCTAATAAAATCTGTAGAATTATGAATACAGATCTGCTAAATAAGCAATAATCATTCCTTCAAGGTATTCACTAGCAAGCAAATTAATTGACTCGTCAATAAATCGAATAAGTGAATTACCTTCATACTTGACCATCTCCCATGATTCATCTAGATATGAGGTGATAATTCCTTCTAGGAATCTAGCAACCACAGGAGTGGTGAGATCTTCTAGGCAGACTTTTACTGCAATTTCAGATAGCATGATTCCATCAGCTATTTCCTTATCAGATAACACTGGAACTACTTCTTTCTCAGCTGGAGCAGACTCTTCCAGGGCTGTCATTACAGTATCTGTTATAGCTGGAAGGGAGGCAGGAGGTTCTGAGGCATCTTCATAGAACATCTCCCCCTGCCTGATTTCAGTGGAGACTGAAACCAGGCCCCTTGAGGAAGATGGCTCAGCAGATTTTGAAAGAGATTTGATGGAGGCAGTTAAGATATCAATGGAGGATGCAAGGGGAGCGATTGCCTCTTCAATCATGGTTTTGATTGACGTGGTAATCAACTCCACAATGCGGGAGATGAATTCAGGAGTGATCTTAAAAGATAAAGGATGTGAAGTGGATGGAGCTGCAGCAGATATGGTTGAAGTGCTGGGATGAAGAATGGTGTGGACAGGGGATTGAACAGGAGATGGAGCTGGAGAGTTAATTGGAGAATTAACTGGGGAATGAATGGGAGACAAAGGAGGAGTAGGAATTCTCTCAGATCCTAACAAATCAAAGCTAGGAGCAGATATCCTAGTCTGATGAGAAGGAATTGGAGAAGCTGGAGGGGAAAGAGGAACAACCGTAGTTGTTTCTGGAGCAGAAGAGGGAGAAGGTCGTACTTCAGCTGAAGTTGATGGAACTTCAACTGAAGCAGACAGCAAAGCAGAAGAGGAGGGAAGAGCTGAGCCAGCTTCAACAAGGTGAGGAGTGACTGATTCAGTCCTGGTGTCCTCAGATGTTGTTGGAGCAACCCCTGTGAGAGCGGGTTTCACAAAAGTTCTCTTCCATTTAGAAAACAGATTAGGATCCATCTTCTTGCTTGCGTTAATTGTTGTTGTTGTTGAACTCAGTAGCTGGGGGTATTTTTCCTTCAGGAAGATTCCAATAACCCTTCCGAGGGTAACTTCCTTCTTACCATTCTTTTTCCTTATTAAATCAAACATCACTGCTGCCCAATCTATCCTTTTCCGATTAACAATCGCACACATCAGTGCGAATTACTGCCTGGTGATATTATCATGAGCAGAGTGCTTACCCAGGAGCACTTTTCCTACCAGCTCAGCAAGAAACTTGATTTTGAAAGGGAAATTTACTTTGAGCAGCTTCGTGGGAATGCCCTCAGCATGTCCCAGCTCAACTAACATTCTTCCGAAATCTTGAGCATCTTGCTCATAATCCTCTTCACCATTTATTAAACCAAAAATATCTGTCAAAACGGCCGGAGTTAGGATTACCTCTTCTCCGCCGATGGTGCCAGTCATCGAGTCGTCGGTGGAGGACGACGTGAAGGCCCATTCCTTGATCTCTGGTATATTTATCTTAATCCTTGCAGACATTAACCTCTCTAATCCTTGATCCCTGCATAGCTGAAGAACTTCTACGATCCCGGCATCGCAGCTACTGAACGCGTCGAAATCAACACTAAATCCTGCATCAAACTTCACAACTGCTAGAACTGCTGGAGAGACCGCCATTGATTCGCTGGAGAAAGCTCGAGAAAGATGGAGAGGACGAAGAAGACGAAACGGCCGAAAATCGCAAGCGAGAAGGCAGAATGCGAAAAGACACGCTCCATCGACGATAAAACACAAGATCTTTTAACCTAGGTCGACTATCGACTTTATATTAGACCGGAAATAGTCGATCTATTAAAAAGATACTTGACCCGATAGTTGAACGGCCGTTCGACGATCGGCTCAGAAGCAGAGTAGTCGAATCATCGTTCGACTATTTCTGGCTTCTCAAACAACAGGCTTTCGTCATCCAGAGATCGACGATGAGCTTGACTTGTTCGACGATGGTCGAACGCCGGTCGACGATCTTCAGACAGATAAGCCATCATCAACCAGAGGTTGATGATAGACTTGATCCGTTCGACGATCTTCAATCATCGTTCGACGATCTTCAAACAAGTTTCAATATAGGCAGATATAGTCACACTTAGTCTCGTCCATTGATCATGCCTAATTGAACTAAAAAGAACAGATGCTTCTGTTCATCTAAAGGCTTGGTGAATATATCACCTCTCTGAAACTCAGTGGATATGAACTCAAGACAAATCTTGTTCTTTTCCACACAATCTCTCAGGAAATGGTGCCGAATCTCAATGTGCTTCGTTCTAGAGTGGTGCACTGGATTTTGTGCAATTGAAATAGCACTGGTACTATCACACATGATTTTGGTGTTCTTGTGTGAGTAACCATAATCCACAAGCTGGTTTTGAATCCACAGGATCTGTGAACAACAACTGGCAGCTGCTATATATTCAGCCTCTGCAGTTGAAGTTGAGACAGAAGCCTGCTTCTTACAGAACCAAGAGACCAATCTCTCTCCCAGGAACTGGTAAGTTCCTGAGGTGCTCTTCTTGTCAACTCTGCAACCAGCATAATCAGAATCAGAATATCCAATTAACTCAAATTCTGACTCAGCTGGGTACCAAAGTCCTAGATCTGGACATCCCTTCAGGTATCTCAGGATTCTCTTTAGAAGAATCAGATGAGATTCCTTGGGGTTGACCTGGAATCTAGCACAAAGGCATGTAGCAAACATTATATCAGGCCTACTTGCAGTTAGATATAATAGGGAACCAACAATGGCCCTATAATTCTTTTGATCAACTGGCTTGCCGTGATCATCAGAATCAATAACTACATTAGTAGCTATAGGTGTAGGCATTGCTGAAGCATCAGCCATCCCAAATTTCTTTACCAATTCCTTAGCATATTTGGACTGGGAGATGAAGATACCATCAGCATCTTGCTTAACTTGGAGACCAAGAAAGTAAGACAGCACACCCATACTACTCATCTCAAACTTAGAGTGCATCAGGTCAGAGAACCTTTTGCAAAGTTTGGGATCAGTGGAGCCAAATATAATATCATCTACATACACCTGAACTAACAGGATTGTGTCCTTGTGATGCTTGACGAAAAGGGTTCTATCAACTACTCCCCTAGTAAAGTTGTGCTCTAAGAGGAAACTAGCTAGAGTCTCATACCAGGCTCTGGGAGCTTGCTTTAGTCCATAAAGAGCTTTCTGCAACTTAAAAACATGTGAGGGCTGAGTTGAAGAAACAAACCCTGGTGGTTGTTCAACAAACACCTCTTCCTTAAGCTCACCATTTAGGAATGCACTTTTGACATCCATTTGGAACACCTTAAACTTCATGTAGGCTGCATAGGCTAAGAATATCCTTATTGCTTCTAGCCTTGCAACAGGAGCAAAGGTTTGGTCATAGTCTATACCTTCCTCCTGTCTGTAGCCCTGAGCTACAAGCCTCGCTTTATTCCTTATTATAATTCCATTTGCATCTAACTTGTTTCTATACACCCACTTGGTGCCTATGATCAGTTGGCCTTTAGGTCTTGGAACCAAAGTCCAAACTTTACATCTCTCAAACTGATTGAGCTCCTCTTGCATTGCAATGATCCAGTGGGGATCTAGCTCTACATCTTTAAAGGTGAGGGGCTCAACCTGTGAGAGGAAACAAGCATGCATTACATCCTGTCTTAATTGGTGTCTTGTTTGTACACCAGCTGATATGTCTCCAATCACTTGAGATGTGGGGTGATCTCTAAGTATGACAATATCAGCAGGTGGGATGTGATCTTCAGCAACAGTTGGGATTAATTCCTCAGGAGGAATTTGATCTACTGTTGGTGGTACAACAACTGCTTCAGCAATGTCTTCATCACTGTCTGATTCAGTGATCTGAAGAGTTGATAGTTGAAGAATTTCTTGAGGGGCATCAGGTACCTGCAAGGAACTGGAGGAAGGAGAATTTTCTTTCTCCTTGTAAAACATCTGATGCTCATCAAATGATACATGCACAGATTCTTCAATCTTACAGGTAGATTTGTTATAAACCCTATAAGCTTTGCTTACTTAGGAATATCCAAGCATGATTCCCATTGAAGCTTTTGCTTCAAATTTTCTAATATATTCTTTATTATTATTATGAATATAAACAATACAGCCAAAACTCTAAAGTAGTTAATTTTAGGTTTCTTTCCCTTAAGCAACTCATAAGGAGTTTTACACTTAAGTTTGTGTATCAAACTTCTATTCAAGACATAATTGGCTGTACTAACAGCTTCTGCCCAATAGGAGAGAGGCATGTTAGCATCTACCAACAATGTGCTAGCAGCTTCAATGAGTGTTCTATTCTTCCTTTCAACTACCCCATTTTGTTGAGGAGTTCTAGGAGCTGAGAAGCTATGTTTGATACCTTCTCTCTCACAGAATTCTTGCATGAGAAGAGAATCAAACTCAGTACCATGATCACTTCTGATCAAAGCCACATGAGTAGAGTACTCAGTCTGCACACATAGTAGAAAGTCTGTAAGGGCTTTGAAGTTATCAGACTTAGTTCTCAAAAAGAAAACCCAACTGAACCTAGAGAAGTCATCTACAATTACTAAAGTGTAATACTTCCCTCCTAGACTCTGTACATTTATTGGGCCAAAAAGGTCCAAGTGTAATAAATACAGGATTCTAGGAGAATCACTCTTATTTACAGATTTAAAAGAGTATTTGGTTTGCTTGCCTAGCTGACAAGCCTTGCATAGGCTCTCCTTCTTGTAGGGGCAAGAAGGTAAGCCTCTAACAAGGTTGTGTTTAGATAACCTAGATATATTTTTAAGGTTTACATGACTAAGCCTCTTATGCCATAAAGAATTATTATTAAGGGTTACTTCATTAAACAGGCAGATTTCAGAATGAGATGAATTGAAATCTACGAAATAAATATTACCTATTCTAATACCTACTAAAACAACATTATTATTTAAAGTAATATTGCAAGAGAAGTTAGAAAATGAAACCTGGTAGCCAGCATCACATAGCTGGCTGACTGAGATCAAATTATGCTTCAGTCCATTGACATATGCAACTCTCTTGAAAGTAACTGCTCCAATTGTGATCTTGCCATAGCCTTCTGTCTGACCACAGCTGGAGTCTCCAAAGATAACCTTTGGGCCGAGCTTAGCTTTGTACTTTGACAGAAGATCTTTATTTCCTGTCATATGCTTAGAGCATCCACTATCCAAATATCACTTATTTTGAGTGATTGGATAGGCCTTCACCTGCAAGACAATTATTTAGACAGTGTGGACCCAGGTAACCTTGGGTCCCTTGTTTTTCACATAAGAAAAACTGGAAATATATGAGAATGCAGGCTGAGGGTGATAACCTAGTGGGTGAGATCTCCTAGGTGGGATTCTCCATGCAGATGATGGGTCAACAAACCTAGGGTTTCTATATTCATTTAGGTTTCTATAGTACTGATTATGATTTTGAAAATCATGTTGAAATCATCGATCGACGTTCGACGATGGGCGCTCAGATCGTCGAGCTTCGTTCGACCATTGAGCTTCCGATCGTCGAGCAGCGTTCAACGCTCTTTGCATTTCTTTAAAGAATTTCTTTCTCTTTTCTCTCTTAGCTTTATTTAAAGTTTTATTAACTAGATTTACTTGCTCAGTATTCTTCATTCCACTAGCTGAAATGAAGTTTACTGGAGTTGAAAGATTATTTTTAAGCAGAACTGGGGGTTCACTGGGAGAAGCTCCTAAGCCTAGTTTGTCATTACCTGACCTAGTGTTAGTCATGCTGGTAATTTCTAACAACTTAAGGCTTCTACCATTAAGTGATTCCTCTAATCTCTTAGACTTAGCTAACTCTATTTTAAGAAATTTAATTTCTTCACTACAAGTAGTGAGATCTTCCTTTAACCTAATATTTTCAGTAGCTATTGATTCTGAGTCAGCTAACCTATTTCTAAGTTCTTTTATTTCCTTTTCTGAACTAATCAAATCTAAGCATAAAGATTTAAATTCTAATTTAAATTCTTCTGAAGTAAAATCATAAGAAGAAAGTACCTCATCTTCTGTAGGCATCTCTTCATCAGAATCAGAACTCTCTGCAGCAGAGTGGTTGCTGCAGGCATCTATTGCCATCAAGCAAACTTCTTTTGCCTTCTTCTCTTCCTCATCCTCACTGGAGCTTGATGAGGAGGATTCTTCATCAGAATCACTCCAGGTTTCAGCAATGAAACCTCTCTCCTTCTTCTTGTTTTTGTAGGAGGATGGCTTGGAGTGCTTCCTGTGTTGTTCTTTTTCTTTTCTCTTTTCTTTGTTCTTCTCCTCTGGACACTCTAGCAAGATGTGTCCAGGCTTCCTGCAACCATAACAAATAATTTCTTTAGCAGGAGAGCGATCATACCTTGGTTTGTCTTCATAGCGTGAAGACTTCTTTCTGAACTCCTTTCTCCCCATCTTGAGAAACCTCTTGGCAAACAATGCCATTAGTTCCTCATTAGATTGGCTGCCTTCAGAAGCATCTGCAGCCTTAAGAGCTAGAGATTGCTCTTTTCTTGTTGGAGTGGGGGTCTTTGCTTCAGCTTCTGCTTCCCTTGTCTTCAGCACTTGCTCAAAAGACTTGAGCTTGCCGAGGAGGGCTTCTGTTGAAATCTCATTAGTACTTCTGGCTTCCTTGATGGGCCAGATCCTTAGATCCCATGTGCTAGGGAAGCACATAAGAATCTTATCATTGACCTCTGTCAATGATATGTCCTTGTCCAGGGTCCTCAGCTCATTGATGATTGAGCTGAGCCTGGTGTACATGGCTTCAACTGATTCAGCATCAGTTTTCTTGAAGTTCTCATACTGTGAGATCAGGTCGGACCTTCTGTCCTTCCTTTCATCAGCTGAACCAGCTACAATCTGGTTCAGTGTATCCCACATGGCCTTTGCTGAGGAGCAGTCAGCAACCTTCTGGAATACCTCATCAGACATTGTCTGAGCCAGTATATTCATTGCCTTGGCATCTGCTATTTTGGCCTTCTTGTACTCATTATTGTAATCTGGAGGAGGCACTGCACTCATATCAGATGATGAGGCAGTAGCAGCAGCAGGTGCTCTTGGGGGACCTGACAAAATAGAAGCAAAGATGCTTTCATCAATAGAATTCATATATAATTTTATCCTTGCCTTCCAGATGCCAAACTTAGCTAAGTTGCATGCTGGAGGTCTGGTGCTAGAATAATCCTTGGACTGGGCCATGATAGTGAATATCTATAAGCTTTGGTATCTATCAGGATCTTGTGACTTAGGTGTTAGCCTATTCAGTCAGTCAACCTCCCTCTGATACCAATTGAAAGTGAAGTGATAGATACTACTCTAGAGGGGGGTGAATAGAGTTATCAAATTTTGCACTAGACAAAACTTAATGGTCTACCCAACTCCCTTGGAGTGAAGTGCGGAATGAAAAGATTATAGATATTGATTTAACCTTAAAGCCTAACATAAGTGATGTGTACAAACTCAAGCTAACTGTAATTATAGTTAAGGCTTGGAAAACCTAATCAGCAACTAGCAATCCTAGTTATATCTATTCACAGCCACAATGCAGGAATTAAACAAGTGAATCCAGACGACACAAGGAAATTTATAGTGGTTCCCCAAACAACTTGGGTACGTCCACTCTTCTACCCACAAGGTAGGAATCCACTCAGGTTTTTGATCAGGTGCCCTGCCACCAACAGGATCTGCTTCAGGTAGATCCAGAAACCCTTTAGACTTTTGATCAGGTGTCTAAAAACCAAGCACAGGTTTTTGATCAGGTGCCCTGCCACCAAGGGATACTTTTGAAGGGAGTAATAACCCTGTACAGGAGGGGGAAGAAGGTTAAGATGTCTTCTCTATTTTACAATAGATTAGAGAAGCACAAAAACTTGCACTGAGCTAGAAAGCTCTAAAGAATCAAGGCTCCCCTGGCTCAAAGATGTCCAGGTGAAGTCTTACTTCAGTGCAGAAAACTCTTCAGAAAACTCTGAAGGAAAAACTACAAGAAGATACAAATAATAAAAATAAAGATCTTCAAGCAGCTGTCTTCTTCTTCTTCTTCTTCAAACGAACTCTGAGTTTGAACTTCCTGAAAGCAGGAGAACTCAGGTTGAAGAAGAGTAGAAGATCTTAACACTTCTCAGTTAGATGGAAATTGCTGAGAGCAGAAAGCTTGATCTTGATGAAGGCTTGAATGCTTGAAAATATGTGTAACACTAGCTTGAATCCTTCTTCAAAGGGTCCTTTATATAACATCAGCAAGCAACGGCTCTCTTCAGTTTGAATAATTTGTCTTCTTCTGAGACTTGAGACCTGAGCTGTAAATATCAAGAAGACACAACAAACTCTGCAGCAGAAACATTCTATAAAAGGAATAACCCTTTTTCTAGGAAGCTGCAGGAAACAATTTGATAATAAAGTACTAAATAAAGTCATATCAGAAACAAACTCTTTATAGCAAAAAGAAGACTTTTCAGTCTAACGGCTATAAAGGGATGACAGCAGATAAAGTAATTTATAATGTCAGCTAATAAGACAAACAACTTTATCTAAAAAGATTTGACTCAGGCAAAAAGAATAGAGCAGATATGCCTGGAAATATTATCATAAAACTCAAAACATCTTGCCAGAAAATGTATTAATTAATTAAATATAATAAATAAATACAAAATATGAAGGCAGACAGAAAGCGTCGAACGACCCTCGGAGATCGTCGACCGACGCACGGAGATCGTCGAACTATCAGACAGATAGTCGAACGATCCAGATAGTCGAACTATCAAAGGAGATAGTCGAACTATCACAGCAGATAGTCGAACTACCAGAAGATGGTCGAACTATCAGATAGTCGACCTATCAACAGATAGTCGAACTATCAGGGCAAAACAGATAGTCGAGCTATCAACAGATAGTCGAGCTATCAGATAGTCGACCTATCAATCAGATAGTCGAACTATCAAGAACAAACAGATAGTCGAGCTATCAACAGATAGTCGAGCTATCAGAAACAAACAGATAGTCGATCTATCAACAGATAGTCGAACTATCAGATAGTCGAACTATCAAAGCAGATAGTCGAACTATCAAGCGAGAACAGATAGTCGACCTATCAATAGATAGTCGAGCTATCAACGCAGAACAGATAGTCGAACTATCAACAGATAGTTGAGCTATCAGATAGTCGACCTATCAACACCAAACAGATAGTCGACCTATCAACAGATAGTCGAACTATCAAAGACAAACAGATAGTCGACCTATCAACAGATAGTCGAACTATCAGATAGTCGACCTATCCAAGCAGATAGTCGAACTATCAAAGCACACAGATAGTCGAACTATCAACCGATAGTCGAACTATCCTCGCAGACTGAAAGTCGAACAACTGATAGACGATCGTCGAACAGTTAGTCGACGATAGTCGAGCGGCGTTCGACGATAGTCGAACGAACAAACAACTTAACCAAATTCTCAATCTGGAAAAGTGAGGACTCTACAGCTAAACTACTAACCATTGACCATAGATAATTCTTGAGTCAAGGAGCACAAAGGAGAGGACTAAACTCAAATCAAACTAGGGTACCAACATAGACCTCTTCACCAAACCCTTTGATGAGAGGAAGCATCTATTTTTTATAAATCAGATAGGCATGATCAATGGAGAAGGCCATATTTAACTTTTGTTCTTAGTTCAACGATTTATTCACAATTCGTCGAATGAAGATCGACGATCTTGCTTCAGAAAATTTTTCATCGACCTGAGAACGACGATTTATTTTCCACTCTTCCGACTGAGATCAACGATATCTTTCCACATGAAACTTTTCATCGACCTGAAATCGAAGATTTGTTTTATTTTTCGCAGGATGGAGTCTGCCGCTTCGCATTTTGAAAACCTTATAATTTGGTTTTCTTCGAGCTCTATCCCGCGCTTTCTGTTCTCTTGTACTTGATCTCTTTTTCTTTTTGCTGGACAATAATGGCGATTCCAGCAATTTCTCTCAAAGCATGAAGTTTGACACTTGCTTTGACATAGACTTCGACTCCTTTTGACATTCCGATCAAATCTTTATAGACATTATGTAGTTATGTGAAGATCAACATCTGAAGAAATTCATGACCATTAGGATAAAGTTGGCAGCAATAGAGATTAGAGAGTGGGTTTATACTTCAACTACTCCAGATGGAGATACCATGACTGGCACCATTGCAGGAACTCAGGTTATCCTAACCCCTGCTGTCTTGACAGAGATTTTTGATTTGGTTAATGGAGAAGAGGATTTAGAAATTGATAATTCTAAATATGATAATATGTTGATCAACATGGGCCATTCTGATGGAAACCCTAACAAACTGCTCAAAAAGAACTTATCTATTGAGTATAAGTTCTTTACAGATGTTGTGGGAAATGTGTTGCTGGGCAAACACAACCCACAATTACATAACCAGACACCAGTTCTTAATAATGTGTGCTCTGGTAAATAAGAAGGTAATCAATTGGGGCAAGAATTTGTTTGAATTTATTAAAAAGAAGAACTCCAAGAAAGAAGTGTGCTTTGGGAGGATTTTGGGCATTTTCCTCCAAGCCAAGGCATCTGAACTCCTGGTCTCCCAGACCATCTTCATTAATGCCTCCAAGAGGCTTACCTCTGCCTTGTTTGGCAGATGGGAGAGGACCATCCCCAAGCCATCCAGGTCTTCCTCTTCTTCCAGGACTTCTGATGATACAAGGGCAGTTATAGCTACTCACCTACCTATAGAAGAAATTACTCCCTCCATCAGGATTCCTTTACCCCCGCTAAACAACAACTAATTCACCAATCCTCATCCATCTCCACCACAATCTTCATTTCCTTCATCAACTCCCCTCCAACAACCATTTATTTCTTCACCAATCCACCCTTCCTCACCATCATAACTTCCATCTCCACCTCCTTAATCCCCAATCCTCATCCATGAAGACATTCAATCCACCTCCTCTCAGCCTAACTTCAACTTACTATCTCCTTCAAACTCTCCAATCCATCAATCCCCAGCTCACTCACCCATTCAGAAAACCACCACATCTACTCCTACCACTCAAGTTCCTACTACCACAACTCCAACCACACCAATTCATCCAACATTCCCTCTAATCCTACTTCCATATTTCCAGAATTCATCCATACAGACATCCCCCAAGCTTTCTCTGTATGTTCAAATTATGGACATCAGACCTCCTATACTCCCTCTGCTCCAGAACCCCTATTTATGAATTTATCTGATATTGCAAAGGATATTCTAAAATTCATCTCTCCTACTCTAGAGCAACTCATAGCAAATGTTATTGCTCCTCTATTTGCCTCCACCAATTCTCTCTCCACTAGACTTGCTGCACTCTCTACTGTCCCTTCTTCTGGGGGCCTGGCTTCAGGACCCTTTGAAACCAGGCAGGGGGAGATTTCCTATGAAGAAGCTCCAGTTCCTCCAGTTTCTCCTCTAGTGGCAGCAGCAGCAGCAAATTCTCCATAAACAGATATCCCTATAGATATTGATGATATTACAGATTCTCCTGAAACCAAGTTATGTTATTGATTTTTCTAAGGCTATTGTATGCTATTCTGCCCCAATAAGTCTGGCAATTATGGACCAAATAAGGGCAAGCTTTGTTGCTTCAGTGGTTACTGAATTATTAGCTGTTGAAGATATCTGTGAACCAGTTTTTGAGCCCAAGGATTTCTCTCCTCCAACTTATAAGATGGATGAAAGTCCTATGCCAAATATGGATGATATTATGCTTGCAGATATTGAAGAAGACATTCAGATTATGACTGAAAGTTCTGCAGAGCCAGCCATTCTAGAACAGCCTCAGACTAAGAAGCAGAATTCCAGAGAAACTCTAAAAGAAATTGATGATTTATATGATAATCCTATTGAATCATCTGATGATGATGATGATTCATCCACCAAGAAGAGCAAAGCTAAGAAAAGGAAAGCACCTCCCAAGGCCATTCCTAAACCAAACCCCACAACAGATACTCCTTACTATGTTCTGAACAACATAACTCCATATAAAGGAATGCCTAACTTGATGTGGCAATCAAAGAATGAACAGAAATCAAGGAAGAAAAGTAGGAAGTACTCTCCTCCTCCTTCTCCTAAAAGGAATTAATGAGGCCCTCCTCCTCCTCCATCTGCAGGGGCCTCTGGAAATGTCTCTCAAAGATCAACTCCATACATTAAAACATATCAAAGACAAGACAGATCTTCCAAGACAAATTCCTAGAGCAGCAGGCATCATCATCAATAGTAGTCTATAAGAAGAAATCCACCTCCAACTACAGAGCAAAAGAGTCCTCCAAAATCTCATGGTGAACCAAAGAAGGACAACAGTCTTGAAAGGCTTCCTTCCGCTACCTATGATCCAGAAATGGATCCTAACTCCAGGATGGCTAGATTCAATAAGCTGATTGCCCTCTCCCAGATCAGAAAGGCCAATGAAGAAGGAAGAGATACTTCACAATTCATAACTATGTCCAAATTTAGAAAGAAAGAACTTGAGAAGTATCAGGTAGGCAAGCTTTTCAATGCAGACACATACATGAGCCTTCTTCCTGAAGTTGTTGCTCCAAGTGCAGTTCTTCAGAAGACACTTGGAGATCAAGATATGAAAATGACCTAGAGGAAAGTAGAAGACCCTAACAGAGTTATCATTTTTACAAAATCTTCTGCTCCTCCTCCTTCTGAACCTTGAACTTTTATTCGGTTTGACATTTTGATTAGAACTATCTAAATGTACCATAACACTATATATTTGTTGATAGCTTTTTAATTCTGTCAGTTATTTATATTGCTGTATTTTCCCTTTTTTTCATTGTTTGATTAGTGACCTCACCCAAATAGGGGGAGATTGTTGAAACTCATGTTTAGATTTGGGCTAAGTTCACTACTTAGCATGTTTGACCCACCTTGTATAGCCAGGGTCAAGTTTGCTAGTCCTAGGGTTTAGGACAGTCATTAGAATCAAACTTCATTGACCATCCTGCAGTGGACTTCGGAAGACTCAAGACTTAGAAGATTTCAGAGTTCAGTTAAGTTTTCCATATCTTTGTCCCTAATTCATTCTATTCTATGACAGTAATTCTCTTAATAATTAATGCTTACATTCTCAAGAATATAACTGCTCATGGCAGCAATAATTATGGATTTCATCAGAGTTAATTACTTGCTCATTTTATTGGGACAGTTGGGAAGCTCATTAAAGACCATTTCAGCCGTTTTCTTCTCTAGAATCTAAGCTGTAATTAATGCATATAATTCAAAAGCAGAATTATATAGCAGAATATAAAAGAGATTTTTGAGCAGCTCTCGACAAGAAGATACATACACAAGGATATACACAGAACAATATACAGAATGACATATGCTTTCACTGTGTAGGAAAAGAAGTTTTTTTCCCTTGATCTTATAGAAGACTGAAGAAGAACATCAAATAGATATCAATCGTCCTCTTTAACTTCTACTCCAGGAATCCTCAAAGACAACACTTCTAGATCTGTTTACAAGTTCCTGGACATCGACAAGTCAAGGCTGAAGACATACACCTAGAGCAAAGCTCTAGTCTTCCTGAATATTTCAACATCTCAAGGGGAGCTTTGACACCAGCAATCCACTTAAGTCTTCTCTATTGTTTAGAGAAAGAGAAGGCAACATCACCTTCTTAACCCACTGTATAAAGGGTTTATTAACTCCCTTCAAAAGTTCTTTGTTGGTTTTTGGGCACCTGATCAAAAGCCTAAAGGGTTATGAGATCTCCTTGCAAATAGATCTTGTGGTGACAGGTCACATGAGCAAAAACCTGTGGTGACAGGGCCCCTAAGAAAAAACCTGTGGCGGCAGTCACCTGAGCAAAAACCTGTAGTGGATTCCAACCAGGGTGGTAGAAGAGTGGATGTACCCAGATTTGGGGAACCACTATAAATTCTTGTGTTATCTGTGTGTTCATTTTTCCTTGCTTTGATGTGCTGTGGTTGTGTAGTTTAGCTTAGTTCCTCTTTCATTTTATATAACTACTACTATCACTAATTTTATTGATAGATTTTAAAAACAGTAAAAAGATTTAAAACACTTTATTCACCCCCCTCTAGAGTAAATCAGATCTATCCCCTAACTTTCATTCCTCCATAAAGCCTTGGCTGATGATTCTGTGGATACATGATGGAAGACAAAATCATCAAACCATTACCAAATGAAACCCACTGCCTTTTGATCCATCTTCTTCCACTATATTTCATCCAACACGGTAGCCGGCCTCCCCAACAATGGGGAATAAAATCCTTACAATATAATATATCTTCAGTTCATATCTTCCAAATACTCCAGTTCTTGCCATTCATGCTAATCATTCATATGCTTTGCTCCATCTTCTCAAATAGCCTGACGGTGGGAGACAGGTCTAATTAATTCACGAAAAAATTTAGGAAGATATGGAGCATACCAATGTCGTCATCTATCGTTGATCCAAATATAAAATGGAACAACCAATTCGACAAAGATGAACCTATCTCTGATACCACTTTTCGTGAAACAAATATCCCACTACGCTTGCACTACTGGGCACTTAGAAGATAAAAATGCAGGAAATACACACAAAAAATACAACCAGAGAACACACAGATTTAACGTGGAAACCCCTTTCTCAAATCACGAAGGGAAAAAACACGATGCGGGGCACACATGAATCCACTATAAAAAAATAAGGATTACAAACAAGACACTAAGTTTGCCCAACCTAGATCTCCCCGAATTCACAAATTAAATTTCCCCTCTCAGATTCCAGATAATCCTTTGTCCAATAAAAGGGTCACAAACTCAAACAATCTCTCTTCAAACCCCAATGGAAAATGAAGACAAGAAAGAGAGCAAAAATACCCTAATAATGAAGACAAGCCACAAATCTAAGAATCTGATGTTCTTCTTCCTGAAGAACCCTAGTAGCAGTAATGGAGGAAAACCGAACACTTTCAGAACTCGAGAGCACGATCTTTTTTATAACGGCCAAAAAAATTTGTTGTACAGTTCTAGAATAAGTTATATCCTATATAGGGCAAAGTTCTAGGCTATCACAACCCTTAGATCAAGCCCTAACCCATCAAGCGACAGAGGAGTCTGCGATTTCACGAAACAGCATCTGTCAACCTTCACTCGATGCCTAGCAGCTCCACTTGATGCCCAACACCTCTACTCGATGCCCAACAACTCACTCGATACCTAGTTTCTCACTCGATGCCTAGTAGCTTTGAAAATCTTTGTTCAAGAGTAGCTACATACCTAGATGGGGGGGGGGTCAATAGGTTTTCAAGTATTTTTGAACAACTTTTAAGTTTGGTTGAGTTGTGTGTTAGATTTTATTGTTAGCTTTCAAGAGACACAACAAAACACCAAAATTTATAGTGGTTCCCCTATCTAGGTTACATCCACATTCTCCCTTCACATATCTAGCAGTGAGCTACATTCGGCCAACACCACCTTTATCTCGGCTCCATGAGCTTACACCTCAGATCCCACAGGATGCTAAACCTCAGAGTGAAACTCACTCCTACTACTCATAGTATAACAACTTCTACCTCAGGCTTGACAACCCTACACTCAGAGATATCAGATCTCCTACCTAAGATCTAAACATAGATCCTACCTTAGGCACAAGGCCTATCTCAGATCCTAAACAGGATCCTACAACTCAGAGACTCAACTCCTACATTCAGCCTTTATAATGCAGGCTTACAACTCAGATCAACAGATGAACTTACAGATTGAGTTAAGGTTTGGTGATGATTAAATCCAGAGAAAAATTTCTCTGAGTCACTATCTGAACTGAGAACACCAAGTCCTTACTTCTTCATAACAACAAGACTACTAATATTTAGAGTAGTTCTTCTTGTGCTGAGAAGACAACTGCAGAGCTCTATTTCTTCAAGCTTTTGATGTATCAGTGTTGTTTGTAGTGGCCTTGAATATGAGCAATAACTTTTGAGTGCTCTGCTTCTTCTTATTTTATAGAAAATAAGTTTTATATTCTTGTTGTAGAAGATATAGTGATTTTCAGTTCTTGATCTCTTCAACCATCAAGCTTCTTTCCTTGTTACATAAAACTTCTATAAATCCGAATGTAAAAGATTTACTTCCTTGATTGAGAAGAATACCATGATCTCCTCTCCTTTATAATTTCTTTGTAAAGTCTTCTCTTATGTCTCACCGTCCCAATGACTATGATTTATATGGACCAGTCAAAATTGGTAACTGCAAAGTTACTTTAGCTTTAATTATTATACTAAAGGCATTCAGTGCCATTTGTCTTCTAGCGTGCAAGACCTACAATACTTGAATTTTGGATGATGTCAGAATGACTTAGAAATTTTCAGTCAGTCTGCATAGGAGTTGAGTGAAGCCATATGACTCAACACAAAATTACTTAGCAGAAATTCTACTTCCTGAGGCATTGAGTGAAACTTCATCACTCAACGCATTTGACTTGTACAAACTTATTGATAAGGCATTGAGTGAGCCTTCATCACTCAAATCTTTTGGACTTGGCAGAATTCTTCTGGTTGAAGCCATAAGACTCAACGCAAAATTACTTAGCAGAATCCTTCACTCAACGCTTCTGAACTTTGCTGAATTACAAATAAGGCTTTCAGTGATCCTTCTTCACTCAATGCTTCTTAACTTAGATTTCATTTTAGCAATACAGAGGCTTTAACTACTTGATCTCCTGTCAAAGCTTTTAAACCTTAGGCGTTCAGTGAAGTGTACACATTAAACGCTTCTGGACTTAGCCTGTTTTCTACTTTTCCATCATCCTGACTTAAGTCCAACTAGCATTATGACCCTGCCAACCTGTCTAATCATGGCAAAGTAGACAACCTGCATAAATTGAACTTGAACATATATTAAATACAATCATATGTATACTATTTACTTGTGGGTCTTTTTTCAAATCTAGGATATTGTGATCAATGGACCCAATAATCTCCCCCTATTTAAAGAAGTCAGAACACTAGTCAATGATATACACTAGCACATGGAACGAATAAACTTCACAGTAAACAAGAGCAATAATCAACACATAATCAAAGTATGATTAACCCAAAAAGTGATATTGTTAAACAGAATGTGTGCTAATAGCAAAGTTCATATTCCTAGAGCCCTAAGGAACCTAATACAAAAAAATATTTTAGGTTTTTGGTTCCTTAATGACTATGCCCCGTCTTGGTTTTTTGGCAGCTTTCTCATCAGCTTCAATCTACATTTGCCTTGCCTTTCAAAGTAGCTGTAAGGCTTTGGAGAGTACTTGCTTGGCTCAGGAGCATTTGGTGGTACAACACCTGTCTACTTGTCCCTTCTGAACTTCCTCCTTGACTCTTAATTTCTCTCCAGCTTAGCTAATTTTAGGGAGCTATATAGCTTTCCCCTATAAGTCTTATTTTCTTTGATTTGATCCCAGCCTGACATAATGATAATCCTTGATCAAGGACTCCGTCTTTCAAAATCAGGACTGGTTTCCATCTCTTCTCTGTATCCCTTTTTTCTTAGCCCGATCTCTTCATCCTCTTCAGTAGTAGACTTTCCCTTGACCCTTGATATCTGTTCAGTAGTGGGGCTAAAGTAGGAATATCAGTAGCAGGGAATTCAACCCATTGATCACCATACTTGAAAGACTTATTTCAAGAGCTTAGACACCTAGATGGTGGGTGGGTGAATAGGTTCTAATTATCTTTAAGAATTTTAGACAATATAACAAGTTCTTAGTTAGCACAGAAATTGCAAAGCACAACACAGAAAATATAGCACATCATACACCAGATATATAGTGGTTCCCCAAGGTATGGGTACATCCACTTTCCCCCTTCGCCTATCCAGTAGAGAACTAGATTCAGCCCAACTTCCTTCCACTAACTCAGATCCACAGATCTTACAACTCAGAACCAGACTGGTTCCTATAGCTCAGACTTATACAAGTCTTACCTCAGATTCTCCCCAAGAATCCTACCTCAGGCCACATCCCTACCTCAGCCTTTATAACTAGACTTATAACTCAGACTATCAATTGTCCTATACCTCAGGCACACAACCCTACCTCAGCCTTTATAATTATAGGCTTACAACTCAGATCTAACAAAAGATCCTACAAGAATTTGAGTATTTAAGAAATATAGAAATATCACCAGATAGATCACTCTATAGGTGAGAGCTTCTTGATCAGTTTTTGAATGAATTGAATCTACAGATCCAACCTGACTTATCTATTTCAAAGGTTCTTGATAGAACAAAATAAGGTTGAACTCTTCTTGATGTATAAGTTGATCTCCTGTCAGCTCGGCCTTGAATTAAGAACAAGATCTGAATCTTCTCTGTAGACTGTTCATAATCTGCCTTCTTAAAGGTTTCCCCTTTTCTTATTGTGGATTTCTCTCTCTTAGTTGTTGGCTTTTCTGGCCTTCTATTTTGTTATTTGTGTCTTTTAAGTTGTCACAGATCAGTCCTTTATATAGAGATTTCTTCTGATTACTGACTGATCCGATTTGTAACAACCTTCTGACAGTTCTAACAAAGGTGTCAGAACTGTTGGTAATGAAAACTGTCGTGTCACCAGTCATGACAGTTGATTCCCCAAAGATTTTATAAGTCAGCATGATCCACTCAGCAGACTGCTTCATATGTGTCGACACAAATAGACTAAGTGTCAACACAGGTCTTGGTGATCTCGACATAACACCCCAGGTGTTGACATAATCATTCTCCAGCTACTCGACACATCTTCTCTTTGTATGTGTCGACACAACTGCTCTTGGTCTCGACATAACCGCTGCAGACAGATGGCATTGAGTGTTTGTCCAGCCGTCATTGAGTGTGTGTCGACACAAGTCTTGTGTGTCGACATAACTGCTTCTGGTCTTGACTTAGCTGCTGCAGTCAAATGGCGTTGAGTGTGTGTATAGCTGTCATTGAGTGAGTGTCGACACAAGTCCTATATGTTGACACAAGTCTTCTGACTCAGAATAGCTGTTGCTGTAAGATGGCGTTGAGTGTGTGTCTAGCTGTCGACACAAACCTTCTTCAGGTGTCGAAACAATTCCTGAGTGTCGAACATGCCTTTCTCCTGGTATCGACATAACTCCTGGGTGTCGACACAGATTCTGCTTTAGGTGTCGACACAGTTCCTGCCTTAGGTGTCGACACAATTCTGGGTATCGACACAACTACTTCTTTAGGTGTCGACACACTGCCTGGGTGTCGACACAACTTTGTTTCTAGTGTCGACACAACTTCTGGGTGTAGACACAATTCTTCACAAGTGTCGACACTTGTACTTAGAATATTTTTCTTCCACTTCTTAAACCTGCACAATGAAACTTAAACATCCATCAAATACATATTGATGTATATCATTGACTAAGATGAGGCTTCTCCAAATCTAGTATATACTTCCAGTGTACCCAACAATCTCTCCCTATTTGGAGAAGTCATAACCCTTAGTAAAAGATATAAATCACTTATAATAAAGCACTTAAGAATAGATGTACATACATTTTAGTGCAAGATAACATATAAACAATATAAACAACTAAGATTAATAGAGAAGTTGATTTTATTTTTTAATCAGAAAATTCTGGGTTTACATGCTTTTCTTAGAACAAAAACAAAAAGTTATATTGTTCTATTCTTAAGCCTATCTATCCTATGATTGGCTAGGCTCCTTAATTACAATGCCTTTTCCTGAATTGATCTTAGCCTGCATAGGAGGTTAAGTATCCTCAACAGGTTTCTTTCCTTTCACAGCTTTCTTCTTTTATTCTTCACCCTTTATTCTTTTCCTTTCAAAATAATGAACTGGCTTTGGGAAGTACTTGCTTGGCTCCTGAGCATTAGCAGGTAGCTTCCCAGCTTTAAAACTCCTTCTGTGTTGAAGAATGGCTTCCTGTCCAGCTTGGTACTTAATCCATTCTTGCTCTGAATACCATTTACCCCTATCATGGGTCTTATCCTTCACAGCTTTCCAGGAAGTCAGTATGATATTCCTGGAAGTAGGGCTGTATTGCTCAAAATCAGGCTTCAACTCAGCCAATTCTCTGAACCTCTTCTTAGATAGCTGAGCTTCCTTCTGAGCTTCCATGGCAGCTTCTGACATTTTTACTTTTTCCAGAATAACATTTTGCGCCTCTTGTGAAGGACTGTACATTTTCTGAACTTCCTCTTAAACCATTTCAAAATCAGCAGGAGGGAAAATCACCTGAGCAACTTCAGGCTGATCACCTTCAATATAGGTAGGTTTTATTCCAGATTCTGCTACATTATCATCATCACACAAGGGAGGATATCCAAGAGTTGCTCTGATGCTATTTGAAATCCATTTAGCATGATCAGAGCTATCTTTGACTATTAACCTCTCCCCCTTTATAACTTCTTTTTGAACATGATCCCTCAGGTCATCTTTTTGAAATCTGACTTGATTAACAACATAGTCAGTTCCTTCTTTAAAATAGTCTCTGAACTTTGTCAAGAAATCAAAGATATTCTTCTGAGAGGCTGGAAATGTTGCCTGAACAGCAGCTATATCTTCCTTTATCTGCTTGGATACTTTAGCTTTGACAACAGTAGTAAGATCATCAATCTTTATTAAAATAGCATTGTGTGAATCTTTCAGATTTTCATTCATTCTTAAATGATTCTCAAGAACATATCCCTGCTTTACTGCAATGTCTTCCACCTGAGTTTTCAGATCTTGTTGTTGTTTGGCCAAAAATACCACAGCATTACCTCCTTTATGGAAGCAATCTGTCATTTCCTTTTTATTTTGATTGACTTCAATTCTGATTGACTTGATGTCCTGGGCCAATTGAAATTGTAACTCCTTGTGAGTTTCATCCACATACTTTTCCAGAGATTGCCTTTGCTCATCCAATTTTAATTGCATTTGGACCAGTAGTGAACTAAAGTCCATGCTTGGAGCAGGTGGTGATGTGCCTGTTTGCAAGGCCTTTTTATAGCCTGTACTCTTCTTCCTTAAGGCAACCATTTTCCTTTTCTTAGCCATAGTGGCTTCCTCATCATCAGAGGGTTGAGATGAGCTATATATATCAACAATTTCCTTATTAGATGGGGCATATAACAACTCCTCCCCCTCAGTCCTTGGCAGTTCTTTTTCAATCTGAGATTGCTCCCCCTCAGTCCTTACTGCAGGTGGATCAGGGAATAACTCTTCCATTGTGTACTCCTACTGCATCTGAATAAGAGGAACACGATTAGTTTTTAAAACAAAAGATTCTCCCTGAACATCCAGATTGTTGTTCAGGGCCCCCTCTTTAAAGAAGATACTTACTTGCTCAACTTGAGCTTCATTATTGATTTTTGATACTATATCCATAACAATATCAGCAACTAATTCACTCTCTAGTGCAGGTGTAGCAATGCCTCCCCCTTGGGCAGGCAGCTTAGTTTATTAAGGGTTTTCTCCTCCTGGAGTTGAGACTATATGTTGTTCCAGGGGCTCACTGCCCTCCACTTGATCTTGGGCATCTTTTGGTTGCTGGTCTTCATTTGAGCTGAAGACCACCTCTTCTTCAGAATCACTAGAGGATTTTGCTTGTTGAACAACTTTCTTCTGTTTTTTATCTTTCTTAATTTATTTCTGAGGAGTAGTGATTTCCTTTGTCAAAACCCTATCCCACCTTGAAAGAATTCTCACATCCATTCTCCTCATGTGATTGATTTTGGATCCAGGAAGTTTGTTCAAAGTATCTGGGATGATTGAGGATAGACATAGACTCAGGATCCTACCCAAGTCTGGTTTCTTCACACCTTCTTGGATCTTGTCAAACACTATTATTGCCCAGTCAGTTTTTACTTTGAATATGATCCTTATCATCAGATTGAACATGCAGACTGAAATTCGGTCATGTCCACCAGTCTTACATAGAATCACCTTCCCTACTATTTCAGATAAGAACTTTCCTTGGGAATTCATCCCTTTTCGAGTTATGGATGATCCAACCTTAGTACTAGGGTTTAGCCCACACCAGCTTAAGGAATCTTTTGTCATTAGGGGAATGATGTCATCTTCATCTTTGACCTTAAGAAGTTGGAGTGATTTCCTAATCGATTTTAGTGTAAGTTTCGCTCTGGAATCCTATACATTGGCTTTGATTGTCTTCCCTTCAGTATCCACGGTAGCTGACGAATAGAATTCCATGACTTCCTTTTTTCAAATCTTTCTTGGTTCAGAGACTAAGAATTCCAAACCATTCTCTGAAATTAGGGCAATAACACCCTGAATTTCTAGAGATGCTGACGTGAAACCACCATGAACTAGCACATACCCTTCATTCACTTTATCATCCTGATGAGGTGCCATTAATGAGAGAGAGAGATGGAAGTGAAGAGAAGAGAAAATCTAAGTCGACACAAGGTCTAGAGTCGAGAAAGCTGAAGGCGTAGTCGACAAGATTTTGACTTCACCTATTTATAGTCTTGGTCTAAAAGGGAGTTCAAAAGACGGGCTTAGAAATAAGACTAGGTCTCGACAATACTTAGGTTTAGTCAACACGTCTATGTGTCGACATACTTATGTCAGTGTCGACATGGATGTCGACATGTTTCGACACAAAGTGTCGACTTTGATTTTTGTGTGTCGATACAAAAATCAGCTAACTGAAAGTCTCGACATAGTTGCGTCGACACTAACTCTTGTGTGTCGACACAAAAGTCTTCTAGTTATATATTCTCGACAGCGTTGTGTCGACACCTATTCTTCAGTCGACACAGATATTATTTCTGTGTCGACACATCCTTTTACTTTGTCGACACAAAGTCTGCTTGTGTCGACACAAACATGGTACTTAGCTAAAATTTCAAGAGAAATTTTGTACTTGATAGATTCAACTTAGGAATACTTGAGCTGACCTATTCTAGGTTCAACATACCTAATTCAATTTTAAAATGATTGAATTTAGTTTCATCCAGAGGTTTTGTAAAATTATCAGCAATTTGATTATTTGTATTTACAAATTCTAGACTAATATCCTCTTTTTCCACATGTTCTCTTATGAAATGAAACTTAATTTCTATATGCTTGGTTCTACTGTGTGATACAGGATTCTTAGCAATAGAAATAGAACTTGTAGAATCACAAAACAGTGGAATTCTACTTACCTTGATGTCATAATCTTCTAGTTGGTGCTTTATCCACAATAATTGTGCACAACAACTGCCTGCAGTTACATATTCTGACTCAGCTATTGAAATAGCTACACTGGTTTACTTCTTGCTGCACCAAGACACTAGCCTTCCACCTAGGAATTGACAAGTACCTGTAGTACTCTTCTTGTCTTCTTTGCATCCTACAAAGTCTGCATCTGAGAAACCAGTTAGTAGGAAATCTCTATTCTTAGAGTACCAAAGGCCTAGATTAGGTGTGCCCTTAAGATATCTCAAAAATTCTCTTAACTGCAGTATAATGAGATTCCTTTGGGCAAGCTTGGTACCTAGTACAGACACATGTTGCATAAATGATGTCGGGTCTACTAGCAGTCACGTAAAGTAGGGAGCCAATTATCCCTCTATACAAAGACTCATCAACAGGTTTCCCTGCCTCATCTTTGCCTATAGGAATACTTGTTCACATTGGAGTTTTCAGGGTGGAGTCTGAGTCCATTCCATACTTCTTAATCAACTCATTGGTGAACTTAGATTGGGATATGGACAATCCACCATCAGTCTGTCTTACTTGAAGTCCCAAGAAGAACATCAGCTCGCCCATACTGCTCATTTCAAACTTCCCTTGTATAAGTTTGGCAAACTTTCTACAAAGGTTGTTCTCAGTAGATCCAAAGATAATGTCATCAACATATATCTAGACTAAGATTATCTTGCCTTTTGATTCCCTATAGAATAGAGTTTTGTCTATATTTCCTCTGGAGAATTTATTCTCAATTAGAAAAGCTGACAAGGTTTCATACCAAGCCCTAGGGGCTTGTTTCAAATCATATAGAGCTTTCCTAAGCCTATATACATAATTAGGATAATGAGAATCTACAAAAACTGAGGGTTGTTCAACATAGACTTCTTCTTTTAAATTACCATTTAGAAATACTAATTTTACATCCATCTGATATACCCTGAACCCTTGATAGGCAGCAAAGGCCAAGAACAACCTTATAGCCTCTAGCCTTGCCACTGGGGAAAAGGTTTGATCAAAGTCAATACCTTCCTCTTGCCTGTAGCCTTTTGCTACCGGTCTGGCATTGTTCTTGACTATAGTGTCATTCTCATCAAGCTTATTTATGTATATCCACTTGGTTCCTATAATGTTGTGATCCTTAGGTTTAGGAACCAGTTCCCAGACTTTACATCTTTTGAATTGACTGAGCTGTTCTTGCATATCATTAATCCAGTTGGAGTCTAACATAGCTTCTTCAAACTTCCTGGGTTCTATTTGAGACAGGAAGCTAGAACATAGAACTGTGTTCATGCACTTATTCCTTATTAGAATACCATGACTTGCATCACCAATGATTTGGTGAGCTGGATGATCCTTCAAGTGTCTCCTTGTTGGAGGAAATCTGTCATCCTCAAGCCTTTCTTCAGTTTCCTCAACTTGATGCTCCTCATTGTCTTCTTCATTCAGTGGGACTTGTTCTCCCCCTAGACAGCTTGCATCTTTTTCTTCATCCATCCTAGCAGGAACTTCTTCATTGATGGTCAGCTTGTCTAGCATGTCTGTGAGACCTTTAGAACTAAATGAAGAACTAGACACTTCATTGTTAATAAACTTTGACTCATCAAATACAACATATACAGATTCTTCTACAACTTGGGTAGTCAAGTTATAGATTCTGTATGCCCTACTATGATTGCTGTACCCAACAAATATCCCTTCTAGGGATTTGGAAGCAAACTTTATTTGGTAGTGCTTACCATTAACTAGAACAAAACACTTGCTACCAAAGATTCTGAAGTATGAAATGTTTGGTTTTCTGCCTTTCAAAATTTGGTAGGGAGTCATCTTGTGTTTCTTATTGATGGATGCCATATTGAGTACATGACAAGCAGTATTTACTGCCTCAGCCCAGAAGTATTCAGGGAAAGAAGTGTCACTAAGTAGTGTTCTACTTGCCTCAATGAGAGTCCTATTATTTCTTTCAGCAATACCATTTTACTGAGGAGTTCTAGGTGAGGAGAATTCCTGATGAATCCCAAGTTATTCACAGAACATTGTCATACATTCAGACTGAAATTCAGTTCCATGGTCACTTATGATTTTGACCACTGAATTGTTATATTCATTTTGAATTTGTCTAACAAAAGTCTGAAAATTAGTTGGGATTTCAGATTTCTGCCACAAGAAGAAAACCCATGTATATTTAGAATAGTCATCTACAATAACTAGTGTGTATACTTTCCTACCAAGACTATGAACTGGCATAGGACCAAACAAATCCATATACAAGAGATATAAACATCTCATTGAATCTTTGATATCAAGTGCCTGGAAAGAGGATTTAGTCTGCTTGCCCTTTTGGCAAGCTGAACACACACCCTCTTTAGTGCACTTGACTCGAGGACCATTCCTCACTAAACCCATGCTAAATAGCAGTCCTATAGACTTATAGTTCAGATGAGCTAATCTCTTGTGCCATTTGACAAATAGTGAAGCTTTCTCACCTGCAACTAGGAAAATGGATGAGTTATTAAACTCACAATCTAGGTTAAGGCAATATACATTTCCTTTCCTAGTGCCAGTCAAAATGATCTCTTGATCACTTGACCTTCTTATTTGACACTCCCCTTTTAGGAAAGAAATGTCATAACCTAGATCATTAAGTTGACTTATACTAATCAGGTTATGTTTTAGACCCTTCACATAAGCCACTTTAGTGATAATAATTGAATCATTAGAAATGTTACCAAATCCTTTGATGATTCCTTTTTTTGATCCGTCAAAGATTACTTTGGGTCCATTCTCTATGAGTATATGGCCCATCAACATTTTTCTAGTTCCAGTCACATGTCTGGAACATCCACTATCCAAGTACCATATAGGGGTATGGTCACTTGGATTCACCTGCATCAAATAAAGAATCAATTATCCTTAGAACCCAGCTTGCTATTGGGTCCTAGGTCCTTGTTAGTTTGCAATCTTGAAGCTGTTCTGACAGGAAAACTACTCTTGGTATTAACACTTGTGTTAAACCAACAGTTCATGGCAAAGTGACCCACCTTGCCACAATACAAACACTCAAATCTATTATACCTTCTCTTAGGTATAGACTTCTCAACTTTGTTGCAAGCAGTCTTATTAAGTGTTGGTGTTGGAGCAGTAAACTTTAAGAATTCCTCTTGAACCTGATGGGCATGCCAATAGAGTGGCCTATTGGCATTTGCACCCTTGCCCATGAGATTTCCATACTCACAGTGACCATAAGTAGTGTCATGATCATAACTGTTTGTAGGATTCATCACCTTCCTAAAAAAGATAGGGAGTTTTGCAGCTAGAGGCTGAATTGGGGCCTTACCTTTTCTATGTGAATTGGTGGCCCTATTTCTTCCCTTAAAACCTAGATCAGTCTTCCCTTTTTGTGAAATGAAATTATCTATTAAGGGTAAGACAAATTTTGGCTTGGAGAATTTAGCCACTAGCTCTCTTTCTTGCTGAAGTTTTGCCTCCAGTTTCTTGATATGATTCTCCTTGAAAGAGATTGTGCCCATCTGAATAACAGTAATGTTTTTCAGTTTGGCAACCTCATTCAATTTAAGATCCAATAACTTCGTTGAATCTATTGCAGCCAGCTTAAGAGACTCAATCTCCTTGTCCTGCTCTCTGATAAGAACCCTGCTCTTCTTCATAGCATGCAACAACCCACCATACTCATCAATGAGTTGGTGTACACCCCCCTCAGACACAGAACCATCCACTTATTTTGAAGCAGATGCTTCTGATTCTGATCTAGTAAAGTAATCAGAAGCTAAGGAAGAATTGTATACCTTACTTGGTCCAAGCTGATCCTGGCACTGATCATCTTCTGATTGAGCCATCAGCCCCTTACAGCAGTAGTCTTCTACTCCATTAATGGAGTCCATCATTTATAGGAATTCCAGTTCCCTAGAATCCTCTTATGTTGAGAACAGCCCAACATATGCTTCTTCATCTTCTACTCCAGATTCTAAAGATGAAGAGTTTGTCCAACTCTTCTCCTTATGAGCAACAAGGGATTTTCCTTCTTGCATTTTACTTGCTGTTTCTTCTTGTCTTTTGACTCCTTCCTCTTGTCAGGACAGTCAGCTATGACATGTCCAGGCATGTTGCAATAATAGCAAACATTCTTAGAATTAGATTGTTTACTAGGTTTAGAAGCATACCTTTCCTCCTTGGGATTCTTCTTTTTCTTATAATACTCATCCTTAGAAAAGGATGTTGCTGGTCTGGTTCTCCACTTCTTATTTTTCATGAACCTTTGGAACTGCCTTGTAAAGGCAGCAAAGTCCTCATTAGAAGTGTGGCTATCTGATGTGCTATTGTCAGGATTTCCTTCTTCTGCCTCAGCATTCCTTCTGGGTGGAGAAGGAGATTTTCTCCTACCCTTTCTTGTGCCTTCAGCCTTGAAGGCTAATGTCTTTTCTTTATACTCAGATATGCTTCCCTTCTCCTCCTCTTTTCTGGCAGTAAGCTGCATTTCATAGGATAGTAGCTTTCCAAAAAGTGTGGGTGGAGGTGTATCAGCCAGCCTTTCCACTTCTTTGATGGCACATATCTTAGTGTCCCAATCCTTTGTTAGGGACCTAAGAAACTTGTCATTCAGTTCATAAGTGCTGAAGACTCTTCCATAGGTCATCAACTCATTTACTATTCTGAAGAACTTCTTATAGCATTCAGCTATGCTGTCAGACTTGGCTTGTCTGAGGCTTTCATATTCCTGATTCAGCATTGATTTCCTGTCCTCTCTGACTTCTTCTGTGCCCTCCATGTAGACAATCAATATGTCCCACTTTTCCTTAGGGGTTTTACAGTGCACCGGATTCTAAAATGTGGCATCATTTATAGCACTTACAATAATGTTCTGTGCTCTTTTGTCTAGTGTTGCCAAGATAATCTCATCCTTGGTCATTTCAGAATAACTCTTAGGAGTTTTAACATTTGCATCCAGAACTGATACCTTCATTGGAATAAAGGGGCCTTCCTGTACTGTGATATAGATTCTTGGATCAGATGCTTCCATAAACAACCTAACCCTTTCCTTCCATATGCCAAAGAATTCTTTCCTACAAATTGGCAGTTTCATAGATCCAAACTCCTTTTGATTCTCATTTGAACCCATTCTTGATATCTATTATTTGGCTTGGAGATTCACTCAGACTGTTAGGTCAATCTTTGAGTAACCTCCATCTGATACCACTTGAAAGATTTATTTCAAGTTCCTTAACACCTAGAGGGGGGGGGGGTGAATAGGTTCTAATTATCTTTAAGAATTTTAGGCAATATAACAAGTTCTTACTTAGCATAGAAATTGCAAAGCACAACACAGAAAACACAGCACAGCATACACCAGATATATAGTTGCTCCCTAAGGTATGGGTACATCCACTTTCCCCCCTTCGCCTATCCAGTAGAGAACTGGATTCAGCCCAACTTCCTTCCACTAACTCAGATCTACAGATCTTACAACTCAGAACCAGACTAGTTCCTACAGCTCAGACTTATATAAGTCTTACCTCAGATTATCCCCAAGAATCTTACCTCAGGCCACAGCCCCACCTCAGCCTTTATAACTAGGCTTACAACTCAGACTATCAATAGTCCTACACCTCAGGCACACATCCCTACCTCATTATTTATAATTATAGGCTTATAACTCAGATCTAACAAAAGATCCTACAAGAATTTGAGTATTTGAGAAATACAGAAATATCACCAGATAGATCACTCTATAGGTGAGAGCTTCTTGATTAGTTCTTGAATGAACTGAATCTACAGATCCAACCTGACTTAGCTATTTCAAAGCTTCTTGATAGAATAAAATAAGGTTGAACTCTTCTTGATGTAGAAGTTGATCTCCTGTCAGATCCTTCATTGAATTTAGAACAAGATCTGAATCTTCTCTACAGACTGTTCAGAATCTGCCTTCTTAAGGGTTTCCCCTTTTCTTGTTGTGGATTTCTCTCTCTTAGTTATTGGCTTTTCTGGCCTTCTATTCTGTTATCTGTGTCTTTCAGTTGTCACAGATCAGTCCTTTATATAGAGATTTCTTCTGATTATCGACTGATCCTGTTTGTAATAACCTTCTGACAGTTCTGACAAAGGTGTCAGAACTGTTGGTAATGACAGCCGTCGAGTCACCAGTCATGACAGTTGATTCCTCAAAGATTTTATAAGTCAGCATGATCCACTCAGCTGTCTGCTTCATATGTGTCGACACAAATAGACTAAGTGTCAACACAGTTCTTGGTGATGTCGACATAATACCCCAGGTGTTGACATAGTAATTCTCCAGCTACTCGACACATCTTCTCTTTGTATGTGTCGATACATGTACTGTGTGTCGACACAACTGCTCTTGGTCTTTACATAACCACTGCAGACAGATGACATTGAGTGTATGTTCAGCCGTCGTTGAGTGTGTGTCTACACAAGTTCTGTGTGTTGACACAACTGCTTCTGGTCTTGACTTAGCTGCTGCAGTCCAATGGCGTTGAGTGTTTGTATAGCTATCGTTGAGTGAGTGTCGACACAATTCCTATGTGTCGACACAAGTCTTCTGACTCAGAATAGCTATTGCTGTAAGATGGCGTTGAGTGTGTGTCTAGCTGTCGACACAAACCTTCTTCAGGTGTCGACACAATTCCTGAGTGTCGACACACGCCTTTCTTTTGGTGTCGAGATAACTCCTGGGTGTCGACACAGCTTCTGCTTTAGGTGTCGACACAGTTCCCGCCTTAGGTGTCGACACAATTCTGGGTGTCGACACAACTACTTCTTTAGGTGTCGACACACTGCCTGGGTGTCGACACAGCTTTGTTTCTAGTATCGACACAACTTCTGGGTGTGGAAACAATTTTTCACAAGTATCGACACTTGTACTTAGAATATTTTTCTTCCACTTCTTAAACCTGCACAAGGAAACTTAAACATCCATCAAATACATATTGATGTATATCATTGACTAAGATGAGGCTTCTCCAAATCTAGTACATACTACCAGTGTACCCAACAATACTGATCACCATACTGATCACCATTAGTCTGTTCTTCTAAAGTAGGAGTAGGAACATTATCATATGTAAATTGTTCAACTCCCAATGATCCTCTGATGACATTAGTGACCCACACGACATTTTCAGTGTTTGCTTTGATCATTGCTTATTTCTCCTTTATGACTTCTTCAGACATGGTCGTAGTCAGGGAGTTCTTGGCAATAGAGATCCTTTCATCCAGAAAATTTACCCCTTTGGTGACATGATTCTTAACCTCTAATATGTGGTTGTCCAAGATCTATGTACACGCAGCCATTCTTCTTTCTAGAGTGACATTGTTGGTTTCCATGATTTGCTTTTGCACATTATACACCATTTTCATGTTGCTTGAGGCAATGTTCTGATTCTCTATTATATCATTTTGCTTTTGTCTGATTTCCTTTAGTTTGATTTCAGTATATGTCACAGTAGGAGCATCCCTTGTGAAGAATGCAACTGTGTTGGCCTTTAGCATATTCACCTCAAATCTTATAGACTTGATCTCAGTAGATAGATCTTGTCTTAATCCTATGATATAATCATCTATAGTGTAGAACCCCATATCCGGCGAATGGGATCGGCAGGAGACAGACCAGCCAACTCGGGTAGTCAAAGTCCCAAGTGAGTCGGGAGGGAGGCGACAGTCCTATAGCCTCGCTAACCCGCCAGGAGGGGTAGGACATGTGAGGGTCGAGTGAAGCAGGTAGACTCACACTCGCCCTATGATCTCAGCGAGTAACCGGCAAGTGGGGCAGAGCAGGCCCGCACTTGCCCAGGGCAAAATGAGGTGGCGAGTGCCAGCTCCATCGAGCACTCGCAACATCAGGCGAGTAGAGGTTTTAGAGGGCCACTCACCCAGTTTTGTATGATGTATTCTTATCACTTTGCAACCGTTGGCCTGCCCATTGTCTTCTAAAACAGCGGAGTCACGCTGTCGGCATGCCAATCTGTACTGCATATAGCTGTTTGGAGCAGCGGAGGTGGCTGTTGGCAGACCATTTTTTAGAAAACTATAAATAGACCCAAGGGGTTACCTCGGAAGACATGCTTACTTTTGCCCTAGTCTTCTTGCACTTTCTGAGGTATCCTTAGCTCAACACTTGGCTAAGGAGGGGAAGAGCTCTAAGATCTTATGGGTGTGTGGCGGGACCTCCGTGCTGGAGCCTTGGGTCTGTTCCTTGTGCTAAGTCTTTGGTTGTTTAGCTTGTGAGAGACAAGTGTGCGAACACCCCTTCCCCAAGGGTCAGACTCCACAGTGACCGATTCTTTGGTTTTAATATTTTGGTGCGGTGAGCATGGAGCGTCATCATCACCGAAAATCTTCTGCGAGCTCGATGACTGATGGACATCGATAAGGTTCGGGCAGGGCCGACTCGCCGCCCCCTCCCCCTCTTGCCATCGTCGGGATGCTCGAAGAGTTCAGGAAGGAGATGCTTAGCCTCTTCAAGTTCTCACTCGACACGTGCGTCAAGTGCTTGTCGCTAGTAGTCCCAGTCGCCGCTGACCTAGCCCTAGGCGAGGATGCCCCAGCTAGGAGAGCCGAGAAGGAGATAGCAGAGGAGGGGAGTGGGCGAGATCTCCCTAGGAGAGTGATATTCTCCGGTTCGGCAAGCGCAGGTAAGATCAACGAGGTGGAGCAGCGAGATCGCCCGGCTCACCCGGTAGGGGGTGGCAGCCCCTTCAGTGAGTTGGTTTCATCTGCTCTAGTTCCAGAGGGGTTTAGGGAGCCGGAGATGTCTTACTACACTGGGAAGGATGACCCAATTTAGCATATTTAGTGGTTCGAGGATGTGGTTTCGATAAGTCATGTTGGTACCCTAGTTTGATTTGAGTTTTGTCCTCTCCTTTGTGCTCCTTGACCCAAGAATTATCTATGGTCAATGGTTAGTAGTTTAGCTGTAGAGTCCTCACTTTTCCAGATTGAGAATTTGGTTAAGTAGTTTGTTCGTTCGACTATCGTCGAACGCCGCTCGACTATCGTCGACTAACTGTTCGACGATCGTCTATCAGTTGTTCGACTTTCAGTCTGCGAGGATAGTTCGACTATCGGTTGATAGTTCGACTATCTGTGTGCTTTGATAGCTCGACTATCTGATAGTTCGACTATCTGTTGATAGATCGACTATCTGTTTGTTTCTAATAGCTTGACTATCTGTTGATAGCTCGACTATCTGTTTGTTCTTGATAGTTCGACTATCTGGTTGATAGGTCGACTATCTGATAGCTCGACTATCTGTTGATAGCTCGACTATCTGTTTGGCCCTGATAGTTCGACTATCTGTTGATAGGTCGACTATCTGATAGTTCGACTATCTTCTGGTAGTTCGACTATCTGCTGTGATAGTTCGACTATCTCCTTTGATAGTTCGACTATCTGGATCGTTCGACTATCTGTCCGATAGTTCGACGATCTCCGTGCGTCGGTCGACGATCTCCGAGGGTCGTTCGACGCTTTCTGTCTGCCTTCATATTTTGTATTTATTTATTATATTTAATTAATTAATACATTTTCTGGCAAGATGTTTTGAGTTTTATGATAATATTTCCAGGCATATCTGCTCTATTCTTTTTGCCTGAGTCAAATCTTTTTAGATAAAGTTGTTTGTCTTATTAGCTGACATTATAAATTACTTTATCTGCTGTCAGCCCTTTATAGCCGTTAGACTGAAAAGTCTTCTTTTTGCTATAAAGAGTTTGTTTTTGATATGACTTTATTTAGTACTTTATTATCAAATTGTTTCCTGCAGCTTCCTAGAAAAAGGGTTATTCCTTTTATAGAATGATTCTGCTGCAGAGTTTGTTGTGTCTTCTTGATATTTATAGCCCAGGTCTCAAGTCTCAGAAGAAGACAAATTATTCAAACTGAAGAGAGCCGTTGCTTGCTGATGTTATATAAAGGACCCTTTGAAGAAGGATTCAAGCTAGTGTTACACATATTTTCAAGCATTCAAGCCTTCATCAAGATCAAGCTTTCTGCTCTCAGCAATTTCCATCTAACTGAGAAGTGTTAAGATCTTCTACTCTTCTTCAACTTGAGTTCTCCTGCTTTCAGGAAGTTCAAACTCAGAGTTCGTTTGAAGAAGAAGAAGAAGACAGCTGCTTGAAGATCTTTATTTTTAATATTTGTATCTTCTTGTAGTTTTTCCTTCAGAGTTTTCTGAAGAGTTTTCTGCACTGAAGCAAGACTTCACCTGGACATCTTTGAGCCAGGGGGAGCCTTGATTCTTTAGAGCTTTCTAGCTCAGTGCAAGTTTTTGTGCTTCTCTAATCTATTGTAAAATAGAGAAGACATCTTAACCTTCTTCCCCCTCCTGTACAGGGTTATTACTCTCTTCAAAAGTATCCCTTGGTGGCAGGGCACCTGATCAAAAACCTGTGCTTGGTTTTTAGACACCTGATCAAAAGTCTAAAGGGTTTCTGGATCTACCTGAAGCAGATCCTGTTGGTGGCAGGGCACCTGATCAAAAACCTGAGTGGATTCCTACCGTGTGGGTAGAAGAGTGGACGTACCCAAGTTGTTTGGGGAACCACTATAAATTTCCTTGTGTCGTCTGGATTCACTTGTTTAATTCCTGCATTGTGGCTGTGAATAGATATAACTAGGATTGCTAGTTGCTGATTAGGTTTTCCAAGCCTTAACTGTAATTACAGTTAGCTTGAGTTTGTACACATCACTTGTGTTAGGCTTTAAGGTTAAATCAATATCTATAATCTTTTCATTCCGCACTTCACTCCAAGGGAGTTGGGTAGACCATTAAGTTTTGTCTAGTGCAAAATTTGATAACTCTATTCACCCCCCTCTAGAGTAGTATCTATCCCTTCACTTTCAATTGGTATCAGAGGGAGGTTGACTGACTGAATAGGCTAACACCTAAGTCACAAGATCCTGATAGATACCAAAGCTTATAGATATTCACTATCATGTCCTAGTCCAAGGATTACTCTAGCACCAGACCTCCAGCATGCAACTTAGCTAAGTTTGGCATCTGGAAGGCAAGGATAAAATTATATATGAATTCTATTGATGAAAGCATCTTTGCTTCTATTTTGTCAGGTCCCCCAAGAGCACCTGCTGCTGCTACTGCCTCATCATCTGATATGAGTGCAGTGCCTCCTCCAGATTACAATGATGAGTACAAGAAGGCCAAAATAGCAGATGCCAAGGCAATGAATATACTGGCTCAGACAATGTCTGATGAGGTATTCCAGAAGGTTGCTGACTGCTCCTCAGCAAAGGTCATGTGGGATACACTGAACCAGATTGTAGCTGGTTCAGCTGATGAAAGGAAGGACAGAAGGTCCAACCTAATCTCACAGTATGAGAACTTCAAGAAAACTGATGCTGAATCAGTTGAAGCCATGTACACCAGGCTCAGCTCAATCATCAATGAGCTGAGGACCCTGGACAAGGACATATCATTGACAGAGGTCAATGATAAGATTCTTATGTGCTTCCCTAGCACATGGGATCTAAGGATCTGGCCCATCAAGGAAGCCAGAAGTACAAATGAGATCTCCACTGAAGCCCTCCTCGGCAAGCTCAAGTCTTTTGAGCAAGTGCTGAAGACAAGGGAAGTAGAAGCTGAAGCAAAACCCCCACTCCAACAAGAAAAGAGCAATCTCTAGCTCTTAAGGCTGCAGATGCTTCTGAAGGCAGCCAATCTAATGAGGAACTAATGGCATTGTTTGCCAAGAGGTTTCTCAAGATGGGGAGAAAGGAGTTCAGAAAGAAGTCTTCACGCTATGAAGACAAACCAAGGTATGATCGCTCTCCTGCTAAAGAAATTATTTGTTATGGTTGCAGGAAGCCTGGACACATCTTGCCAGAGTGTCCAGAGGAGAAGAACAAAGAAAAGAGAAAAGAAAAGGAACAGCACAGGAAGCACTCCAAGCCATCCTCCTACAAAAACAAGAAGAAGGAGAGAGGTTTCATTGCTGAAACCTGGAGTGATTCTGATGAAGAATACTCCTCATCAAGCTCCAGTGAGGATGAGGAAGAGAAGAAGGCAAAAGAAGTTTGCCTGATGGCAATAGATGCCTGCAGCAACCACTCTGCTGCAGAGAGTTCTGATTCTGATGAAGAGATGCCTACAGAAGATGAGGTACTTTCTTCTTATGATTTTACTTCAGAAGAATTTAAATTAGACTTTAAATCTTTATGCTTAGATTTGATTAGTTCTGAAAAGGAAATAAAAGAACTCAGAAATAGGTTAGCTGACTCAGAATCAATAGCTACTGAAAATATTAGGTTAAAGGAAGATCTCACTACTTGTAGTGAAGAAATTAAATTTCTTAAAATAGAGTTAGCTAAGTCTAAGAGGCTAGAAGAATCACTTAATGGTAGAAGCCTTAAGTTGTTAGAAATTACCAGCATGACTAACACTAGGTCAGGTAATGACAAACTAGGCTTAGGAGCTTCTCCCAGTGAACCCCCAGTTCTGCTTAAAAATAATCTTTCAACTCCAGTAAACTTCATTTCAGCTAGTGGAATGAAGAACACTGAGCAAGTAAATCTAGTTAATAAAACCTTAAATAAAGCTAAGAGAGAAAAGAGAAAGAAATTCTTTAAAGAAATGCAAAGAGCGTCGAACGCCGCTCGACGATCGGAAGCTCAATGGTCGAACGAAGCTCGACGATCTGAGCGCCCATCGTCGAACGTCGATCGACGATTTCAACATGATTTTCAAAATCATAATCAGTACTATAGAAACCTAAATGAATATAGAAACCCTAGGTTTGTTGACCCATCATCTACATGGAGAATCCCACCTAGGAGATCTCACCCACTAGGTTATCACCCTCAGCCTGCATTCTCATATATTTCCAGTTTTTCTTATGTGAAAAACAAGGGACCCAAGGTTACCTGGGTCCACACTGTCTAAATAATTGTCTTGCAGGTGAAGGCCTATCCAATCACTCAAAATAAGTGGTATTTGGATAGTGGATGCTCTAAGCATATGACAGGAAATAAAGATCTTCTGTCAAAGTACAAAGCTAAGCTCGGCCCAAAGGTTATCTTTGGAGACTCCAGCTGTGGTCAGACAGAAGGCTATGGCAAGATCACAATTGGAGCAGTTACTTTCAAGAGAGTTGCATATGTCAATGGACTGAAGCATAATTTGATCTCAGTCAGCCAGCTATGTGATGCTGGCTACCATGTTTCATTTTCTAACTTCTCTTGCAATATTACTTTAAATAATAATGTTGTTTTAGTAGGTATTAGAATAGGTAATATTTATTTAGTAGATTTCAATTCATCTCATTCTGAAATCTGCCTGTTTAATGAAGTAACCCTTAATAATAATTCTTTATGGCATAAGAGGCTTAGTCATGTAAACCTTAAAAATATATCTAGGTTATCTAAACACAACCTTGTTAGAGGCTTACCTTCTTGCCCTTACAAGAAGGAGAGCCTATGCAAGGCTTGTCAGCTAGGCAAGCAAACCAAAAACTCTTTTAAATCTGTAAATAAGAGTGATTCTCCTAGAATCCTGTATTTATTACACTTGGACCTTTTTGGCCCAATAAATGTACAGAGTCTAGGAGGGAAGTATTACACTTTAGTAATTGTAGATGACTTCTCTAGGTTCAGTTGGGTTTTCTTTTTGAGAACTAAGTCTGATAACTTCAAAGCCCTTACAGACTTTCTACTATGTGTACAGACTGAGTACTCTACTCATGTGGCTTTGATCAGAAGTGATCATGGTACTGAGTTTGATTCTCTTCTCATGCAAGAATTCTGTGAGAGAGAAGGTATCAAACATAGCTTCTCAGCTCCTAGAACTCCTCAACAAAATGGGGTAGTTGAAAGGAAGAATAGAACACTCATTGAAACTGCTAGCACATTGTTGGCAGATGCTAACATGCCTCTCTCCTATTGGGCAGAAGCTGTTAGTACAGCCAATTATGTCTTGAATAGAAGTTTGATACACAAACTTAAGTGTAAAACTCCTTATGAGTTGCTTAAGGGAAAGAAACCTAAAATTAACTACTTTAGAGTTTTGGCTGTATTGTTTATATTCATAATAATAATAAAGAATATATTAGAAAATTTGAAGCAAAAGCTTCAATGAGAATCATGCTTGGATATTCCCAAGTAAGCAAAGCTTATAGGGTTTATAACAAATCTACCTGTAAGATTGAAGAATCTGTGCATGTATCATTTGATGAGCATCAGATGTTTTACAAGGAGAAAGAAAATTCTCCTTCCTCCAGTTCCTTGCAGGTACCTGATGCCCCTCAAGAAATTCTTCAACTATCAACTCTTCAGATCACTGAATCAGACAGTGATGAAGACATTGCTGAAGCAATTATTGTACCACCAACAGTAGATCAAATTCCTCCTGAGGAATTAATCCCAACTGTTGCTGAAGATCACATCCCACCTGCTGATATTGTCATACTTAGAGATCACCCCACATCTCAAGTGATTGGAGACATATCAGCTGGTGTACAAACAAGACACCAATTAAGACAGGATGTGATGCATGCTTGTTTCCTCTCACAGGTTGAGCCCCTCACCTTTAAAGATGCAGAGCTAGATCCCCACTGGATCATTGCAATGCAAGAGGAGCTCAATCAGTTTGAGAGATGTAAAGTTTGGACTTTGGTTCCAAGACCTAAAGGCCAACTGATCATAGGCACCAAGTGGGTGTATAGAAACAAGTTAGATACAAATGGAATTATAATAAGGAATAAAGCAAGGCTTGTAGCTCAGGGCTACAGACAGGAGGAAGGTATAGACTATGACCAAACCTTTGCTCCTGTTGTAAGGCTAGAAGCAATAAGGATCTTCTTGGCCTATGCAGCCTACATGAAGTTTAAGGTGTTCCAAATGGATGTCAAAAGTGCATTCCTAAATGGTGAGCTTAAGGAAGAGGTGTTTGTTGAACAACCACCAGGGTTTGTTTCTTCAACTCAGCCCTCACATGTTTTTATGTTGCAGAAAGCTCTTTATGGACTAAAGCAAGCTCCCAGAGCCTGGTATGAGACTCTAGCTAGTTTCCTCTTAGAGCACAACTTTACTAGGGGAGTAGTTGATAGAACCTTTTTCTTCAAGCATCACAAGTACACAATCCTGTTAGTTCAGGTGTATGTAGATGATATTATATTTGGCTCCACTGATCCCAAACTTTGCAAAAGGTTCTCTGACTTGATGCACTCTAAGTTTGAGATGAGTAGTATGGGTGTGCTGTCTTACTTTCTTGGTCTCCAAGTTAAGCAAGATGCTGATGGTATCTTCATCTCCCAGTCCAAATATGCCAAGGAATTGGTAAAGAAATTTGGGATGGCTGATGCTTCAGCAATGCCTACACCTATGGCTACTAATGTAGTTATTGACTCTGATGATCACGGCAAGCCAGTTGATCAAAAGAATTATAGGGCCATTGTTGGTTCCCTATTATATCTAACTGCAAGTAGGCCTGATATAATGTTTGCTACATGCCTTTGTGCTAGATTCCAGGTCAACCCCAAGGAATCTCATCTGATTCTTCTAAAGAGAATCCTGAGATACCTGAAGGGATGTCCAGATCTAGGACTTTGGTACCCAGCTGAGTCAGAATTTGAGTTAATTGGATATTCTGATTCTGATTATGCTGGTTGCAGAGTTGACAGGAAGAGCACCTCAGGAACTTGTCAGTTCCTGGGAGAGAGATTGGTCTCTTGGTTCTGTAAGAAGCAGGCTTCTGTCTCAACTTCAACTGCAGAGGCTGAATATATAGCAGCTGCTAGTTGTTGTTCACAGATCCTGTGGATTCAAAACCAGCTTGTGGATTATGGTTACTCACACAAGAACACCAAAATCATGTGTGATAGTACCAGTGCTATTTCAATTGCACAAAATCCAGTGCACCACTCTAGAACGAAGCACATTGAGATTCGGCACCATTTCCTGAGAGATTGTGTCGAAAAGAACAAGATTTGTCTTGAGTTCATATCCACTGAGTTTCAGAGAGGTGATATATTCACCAAGCCTTTAGATGAACAGAAGCATCTGTTCTTTTTAGTTCAATTAGGCATGATCAATGGACGAGACTAAGTGTGACTGTATCTGCCTATATTGAAACTTGTTTGAAGATCGTCGAACGCCGAAGATGCGGCGTTCGACCATCGTCGAACAAGTCAAGCTCATCGTCGATCTCTGGATGACGAAAGCCTGTTGTTTGAGAAGCCAGAAATAGTCGAACGATGATTCGACTACTCTGCTTCTGAGCCGATCGTCGAACGGCCGTTCGACTATCGGGTCAAGTATCTTTTTAATAGATCGACTATTTCCGGTCTAATATAAAGCTGATAGTCGACCTAGGTTAAAAGATCTTGTGTTTTATCGTCGACAGAGCGTGTCTTTTCGCATTCTGCCTTCCCGCTTGCGATTTTCGGCCGTTTCGTCTTCTTCGTCCTCTCCATCTTTCTCGAGCTTTCTCCAGCGAATCAATGGCGGTCTCTCCAGCAGTTCTAGCAGTTGTGAAGTTTGATGCAGGATTTAGTGTTGATTTCGACGCGTTCAGTAGCTGCGATGCCGGGATCGTAGAAGTTCTTTAGCTATGCAGGGATCAAGGATTAGAGAGGTTAATGTCTGCAAGGATTAAGATAAATATACCAGAGATCAAGGAATGGGCCTTCACGTCGTCCTCCACCGACGACTCGATGACTGGCACCATCGGCGGAGAAGAGGTAATCCTAACTCCGGCCGTTTTGACAGATATTTTTGGTTTAATAAATGGTGAAGAGGATTATGAGCAAGATGCTCAAGATTTCGGAAGAATGTTAGTTGAGCTGGGACATGCTGAGGGCATTCCCACGAAGCTGCTCAAAGTAAATTCCCCTTTCAAAATCAAGTTTCTTGCTGAGCTGGTAGGAAAAGTGCTCCTGGGTAAGCATTCTGCTCATGATAATATCACAAGGCAGCAATTCGCACTGATGTGTGCGATTGTTAATCGGAAAAGGATAGATTGGGCAGCAGTGATGTTTTATTTAATAAGGAAAAAGAATGGTAAGAAGGAAGTTACCCTCGGAAGGGTTATTGGAATCTTCCTGAAGGAAAAATACCCCCAGCTGCTGAGTTCAACAGCAACAAAAATTAATGCAAGCAAGAAGATGGATCCTAATCTGTTTTCTAAATGGAAGAGAACTTTTGTGAAACCCGCTCTCACAGGGGTTGCTCCAGCAACATCTGAGGACACCAGGACTGAATCAGTCACTCCTCACCCTGTCGATGCTGGCTCAGCTCTTCCCTCCTCCTCTTCTGCTTTGCTGTCTGCTTCAGTTGAAGTTTCATCAACTTCAGCTGAAGTACGACCTTCTCCCTCTTCTGCTCCAGAAACAACTACGGTTGTTCCTCTTTCCCCTCCAGCTTCTCCAATTCCTTCTCATCAGACTAGGATATCTGCTCCTAGCTTTGATTTGTTAGGATTTGAGAGAATTCCTACTCCTCCTTTGTCTCCCATTCATTCCCCAGTTAATTCTCCAATTAACTCTCCAGCTCCATCTCCTGTTCAATCCCCTATCCACACCATTCTTCATCCCAGCACTTCAACCATATTTGCTGCAGCTCCATCCACTTCACATCCATCATCTTTTGAGACCACTCCTGAGCTTATCTCCCGCATTGTGGAATTGATTACCCCGTCAATCAAAACCATGATTGAAGAGGCAATTGCTCCCCTTACATCCTCCATTGATATCTTAACTGCCTCCATCAAATCTCTTTCAAAATCTGCTGAGCGATCTTCCTCAAGGGGCCTGGTTTCAGTCTCCACTGAAATCAGGCAGGGGGAGATGTTCTATGAAGATGCCTCAGAACCTCCTGCCTCCCTTCCAGCTATAACAGATACTGTAATGACAGCCCTGGAAGAGTCTGCTCCAGCTGAGAAAGAAGTAGTTCCAGTGTTATCTGATAAGGAAATAGCTGATGGAATCATGCTATCTGAAATTGCAGTAAAAGTCTGCCTAGAAGATCTCACCACTCCTGTGGTTGCTAGATTCCTAGAAGGAATTATAACTTCATATCTAGATGAATCATGGGAGATGGTCAAGTATGAAGGTAATTCACTTATTCGATTTATTGACGAGTCAATTAATTTGCTTGCTAGTGAATACCTTGAAGGAATGATTATTGCTTATTTAGCAGATCTGTATTCATAATTCTACAGATTTTATTAGAGAAGATTTATCTGCTCAGATAATAGTAATTGTCTCAGAGGCTGCCCCAAGTGTTCCTGATATCCAAGTAGATCCAGAATTGGAATCGTTTTTAGATGATAAAGAAGATGAGTCTGAGAATCAAGATCAAGTCAAAGATGATACTCCTGTTCTGAGTATGGAAGAAGTACAAGCAAGAGCTGCCTGGGATCTAAGAGTACAGTCTTTAAAAGAGAAAGAAAAAGAGCTGCAAGTTGAAAAGTCAACCATCTGGGATGACTCACCAGGGTTGGACTTAGATTCCCTTCTGGCTCTGGATGCCATTGAAGAGGAAAGAGAGAAATCTGCTCTGAAGCTTAAAGAAAAGGCTGTTTCTGAAGCCTATGATCCGTATGATAATCCCCCATCATCTCACTCTGATGATGAGGATGATTCTGATGTATCTGAAAATTCAAAGAGAAAGAAAGTTGTTCAAAAGAAGAGAAAAGCTGCTCCTCCTCCTCCCAGTAAAGACAATGATATTCCTTATTACATTCTGAAGGGCATTGACCCTAAGTCAAAGGAATTTCAGCATTGGATGTGGTTCTCAAAGAGCCAGCAGAAAGAAAGGAAAAGATCTAAAAGATATGATAGTCCTGGTTCAAGATGGACTCCCAGAGGTCCTCCTCCTCCTCCTCCAAGTGCAGGAGCTTCTGGTAATCCTTCTGCCAACCCTTCTGCCTCTTCAGGAAAATCTGCTCCATCAGCAAGATCTGCTTCGTCTCAACATCAATCAAGGAAAAGCTCTCACAGCTCTCATGGAAAGTCTCATTCTGGCAGTCAAATGCATGAAGCAGAAGTGAAAGAACAAGTTAAGGAGGTTGTGTATCTAAAGCCAACTTTTTCACCTCCTCCTTCTCCTAAGAGAAAGGTTTCAACTGCTGCACCAATTCAGTCTGAGAAAGTTGTTTTAAAAGGTAAGTAGTTTACTTTGTTTTAAAATTCTAGCAAGAACCTTTTGCTAAGTTTGCTCCAATATCTTATCTAGATAAAGAATCAGATGCTGCTCCCCCTGAGCCTATTTATGAAAGTCCAGAGCTAGATCCTAACTTTAGGATGGCTCGTTTTCACGAACTAGTTGGAGCAGCTCAAATAAGAAAAGCAAAAGCAGAAGGAAAAGATATTACTGGTTTAACCACCATGTCTGCTTTCAGAAAGAAAGAGTTTGAAAAGTTCCAAGTCAATCCTGATGTATTTGATCCCTCAAAATATATGGAAAAGCATCCTGAAACAGTAGTCCCAAGAGCTGCAGAATTGAAGATCATTGGCGTGCAGGACTTGAAGCTATCAAAGAAAGAATCTGATGATCCTCTAAGGAAAATCTCTTTTGTTCCTAGTTCCTCTGCCCCCTTGCCAGACTCTGTAGATTCTTAATAGTTTGATTGACTGCTGTGTTATATTTGTTTATTATCTATCTGTTTGATAATCTGCTAGTTATTTGCTATCTATTTCCTGTTTTGTTTATAGTGTTCTATAGCTAGCTGTATGTTTTAGTTTTTGAGAGACTTAACTCAAATAGGGGGAGATTGTTGGTACCCTAGTTTGATTTGAGTTTAGTCCTCTCCTTTGTGCTCCTTGACCCAAGAATTATCTATGGTCAATGGTTAGTAGTTTAGCTGTAGAGTCCTCACTTTTCCAGATTGAGAATTTGGTTAAGTAGTTTGTTCGTTCGACTATCGTCGAACGCCGCTCGACTATCGTCGACTAACTGTTCGACGATCGTCTATCAGTTGTTCGACTTTCAGTCTGCGAGGATAGTTCGACTATCGGTTGATAGTTCGACTATTTGTGTGCTTTGATAGCTCGACTATCTGCTTGGATAGGTCGACTATCTGATAGTTCGACTATCTGTTGATAGGTCGACTATCTGTTTGGTTTTGATAGTTCGACTATCTGTTGATAGGTCGACTATCTGATAGCTCAACTATCTGTTGATAGTTCGACTATCTGTTCTGCGTTGATAGCTCGACTATCTGTTGATAGGTCGACTATCTGTTCTCGCTTGATAGTTCGACTATCTGCTTTGATAGTTCGACTATCTGATAGTTTGACTATCTGTTGATAGATCGACTATCTGTTTGTTTCTGATAGCTCGACTATCTGTTGATAGCTCGACTATCTGTTTGTTCTTGATAGTTCGACTATCTGATTGATAGGTCGACTATCTGATAGCTTGACTATCTGTTGATAGCTCGACTATCTGTTTGGCCCTGATAGTTCGACTATCTGTTGATAGGTCGACTATCTGATAGTTTGACTATCTTCTGGTAGTTCGACTATCTGCTGTGATAGTTCGACTATCTCCTTTGATAGTTCGACTATCTGTCCGATAGTTCGACGATCTCCGTGCGTCGGTCGACGATCTCCGAGGGTCGTTCGACGCTTTCTGTCTGCCTTCATATTTTGTATTTATTTATTATATTTAATTAATTAATACATTTTCTGGCAAGATGTTTTGAGTTTTATGATAATATTTCCAGGCATATCTGCTCTATTCTTTTTGCCTGAGTCAAATCTTTTTAGATAAAGTTGTTTGTCTTATTAGCTGACATTATAAATTACTTTATCTGCTGTCAGCCCTTTATAGCCGTTAGACTGAAAAGTCTTCTTTTTGCTATAAAGAGTTTGTTTCTGATATGACTTTATTTAGTACTTTATTATCAAATTGTTTCCCGCAGCTTCCTAGAAAAAGGGTTATTCCTTTTATAGAATGATTCTGCTGCAGAGTTTGTTGTGTCTTCTTGATATTTACAGCCCAGGTCTCAAGTCTCAGAAGAAGACAAATTATTCAAACTGAAGAGAGCCGTTGCTTGCTGATGTTATATAAAGGACCCTTTGAAGAAGGATTCAAGCTAGTGTTACACATATTTTCAAGCATTCAAGCCTTCATCAAGATCAAGCTTTCTGCTCTCAGCAATTTCCTAACTGAGAAGTGTTAAGATCTTCTACTCTTCTTCAACCTGAGTTCTCCTGCTTTCAGGAAGTTCAAACTCAGAGTTCGTTTGAAGAAGAAGAAGAAGACAGCTGCTTGAAGATCTTTATTTTTATTATTTGTATCTTCTTGTAGTTTTTCCTTCAGAGTTTTCTGAAGAGTTTTCTGCACTGAAGCAAGACTTCACCTGGACATCTTTGAGCCAGGGGGAGCCTTGATTCTTTAGAGCTTTCTAGCTCAGTGCAAGTTTTTGTGCTTCTCTAATCTATTGTAAAATAGAGAAGACATCTTAACCTTCTTCCCCCTCCTGTACAGGGTTATTACTCCATTCAAAAGTATCCCTTGGTGGCAGGGCACCTGATCAAAAACCTGTGCTTGGTTTTTAGACACCTGATCAAAAGTCTAAAGGGTTTCTGGATCTACCTGAAGCAGATCCTGTTGGTGGCAGGGCACCTGATCAAAAACCTGAGTGGATTCCTACCGTGTGGGTAGAAGAGTGGACGTACCCAAGTTGTTTGGGGAACCACTATAAATTTCCTTGTGTCGTCTGGATTCACTTGTTTAATTCCTGCATTGTGGCTGTGAATAGATATAACTAGGATTGCTAGTTGCTGATTAGGTTTTCCAAGCCTTAACTGTAATTACAGTTAGCTTGAGTTTGTACACATCACTTGTGTTAGGCTTTAAGGTTAAATCAATATCTATAATCTTTTCATTCCGCACTTCACTCCAAGGGAGTTGGGTAGACCATTAAGTTTTGTCTAGTGCAAAATTTGATAACTCTATTCACCCCCCCTCTAGAGTAGTATCTATCCCTTCACTTTCAAGTCAAATGTCAGATTCCTTTAAATGTAGGATCTTTGTCATCACCCTAAAGGAGAAGGCAAGGGATTCATTCCACAAGCTAACGACCAGCTCTATCTATTGCTTCGAGGACCTGTGTCAGGGGATCATGGTGAGGTTTATCGCTTCCAAGAAGAAAAAGAAGGAGTCCGAGTCCCGGTTTGACATCAAGCAGGGGGTGAACAAGACCTTAGGGAGCTATGTGGATTAGTTCCAGGAAGAGGTCACCGAAGTCCAGGAGATGCCAGGGCACACCCTGATGATGGCCTTCACCTTGGGGCTGTAGCAAGGCTTCTTTAGGATGGAGTTGAAGAGGGTTCCTCCTCTCTCTTATGATGAGCTGATGAAGAGGGCAGTGAGGGAGGTCGACGGGAAGGCGTCGAACCCGAACTTTGCCAAGAAGATGGCCAAGTGGGCCACGGAGGAGGATAAGGTGTTAGGAGGTGGCAGAGGTCATGAGGTGAGGAGAGCTGAACCCCGATAGAGGGAACAACATTAGCAGAAGCAGCTGTTAGGATTGGGGCGCCAAGAGCCGAACAATCGACTCAGTCAGAGACAGCAGGAGTGGCAGGACCAGGGGCTGAGGAGAGTTTTCCATAGAGGAGACCAATGCCAGGGGGCCAAGGTCAGTTCAACCCCCCAGGTTGGAGGAAAGGCTAATAGCCTCCTCTCCCTGATCAACATCAGGCTATGGATATAGCCTTGGGGAGGAGGTGAGCCTGACAGAGGAGGAGACAGGGAGTCAGGGTGGAGTTGCCCTTTTACGACTTCCATCAGGAGGAGGGACATACTACGACCACGTGCCCGGAGTTTCTAGAGTTGAGGGGAAACAAGGAGTAGCAATAGTAGCAAGACCGCCGGGAGGTGCGGATTGAAGAAGTCTTGCCTAGGTGAGAGGAGGACCGGTACGAGGATAGGACCGATGTCGGCAACCGAGGAGGTATCAGAGTGATCCACATGGGAGGGGGGAGTTGAGGCTTCCCGGAAAGCGAGTCTCCATACTATGTATCGTCGGAGCATTGCCTCCAAATCTCTAGCCCCAACCCTGGAGGAGAAGATCACCTTCTCCGGGAAGGACATGCCAGATCATGAGGATTCTTTTTGCGATTCGTTGGTCATCCAGACCGCGGTCGAGAATTTTACTGTCTCCTGGATCCTCATAGATAACAGGAGTTTGGTCAATATCATTTTCAAGAAGGCATTTGATGTGATGAAGGTAGAGGCCTAGAGGGTGTTAGACTCAGATGGACCTCTCTTTGGGTTATTAGGAGAGAGGAAGGAGGTGGAGGGAGGAGTAGGACTCCATATTACCTTGGGGGGGGGCAGTCTAGAAACTATAGGTTTGTCATTATAAACGTGCCCAACAGTTGCAATGCTATCTTCGAACGACCCCTTATCAGTGCCTTCCACTACGTGCCCTCATCGTTCCATCAGTACTTGAATTTCAACACTGAGGGGATCCAGGTCAGGGTCCAGGGAGACCCTAAGGTGGCAAGGGAATGCTTTGTCACCGCGGTGAACTCCATCTCTTGGCAGGGGGAGTCGAGGAGGTGGAGAGGAGGATGGAGGAGCTATCCAGGCAGGAAGCCAAAGGAGAAGTGGTGGAGATGGAAGTGGATGAAGGAGTTCTGGAGGAGCCAGCCATGGTGAAGACCATGGAGGAAGCTGAGGAGGTGGTCACTGTCCCAAGTGAGGGAGCTGTTGGAGAGTGGGAAGAGAAATCCTGACAGGAGGCTGTCGAGGAGGTGGTGGAGATGGAGGTTCTAACCCAAGGAGGCGGGGTGGAGAAGGTGCGTATCAGTGAGGGGCTGAGCCCGGAGGACCAGGGGAGGATGTTGACGTGCCTGCAGAAGAATGTAGATGTCTTCGCATGGAGCGCGACAAAAATGCAGGGATCGATGCATACGTCATCTGCCACTGCCTCAACCTAGATCCTGAAGCCCGCCCCATCCAGCAGAAGAAGAGGTCCACAACTGACAAGTTGGCCGAGCCCATCAGGGAGGAGGTGGCCAAGTTCCTCATGGCCAGGTTTGTATCCGAAATCCAAAACCCTGGCTGGGTCTCCAATGTTATAATGGTTAAAAAAGTAGACGGCCGGTGGAGGATGTGTGTTGATTTTTCCTTGCTAAATAAATCATGTCCTAAGGATTGTTACCCCTTGCCTCGGATCAACGCGTTGGTTGACTCAACCGTCGATTTTTCTGTGATGAGTTTTTTGGATGCATTTTCATGTTATCATCTGTTGGAAAACCCTATTACTAATTTGGGTAAGGATCACTATGGTTGTCTTAGGAAACCAGGTTGACCTAGTTGTATAGTTGTGAAGGTCAACACTAGAGTGAGTCTAGGGCTTAGAACTTAGGTTTGAAGCTGCCCCCAGGACCATTCCAAGATCAAGGTTGAAGAGCTAAGTCTAAGGCAATTTTCGTCGAGCTCAGGTCGACGAATCGTCGAACTCCATTCGACGCTCTCTGAGCTCAACTTCGATAAATCGTCGAACTCCGGTCGACGATCTTCGAGCTCAGATCGACTATTTGCCTTCAGCCCGTTCTGCTTAATCGTCGAACTCCTTTCGACGATCTTCTAGCTCAGGTCGTCGATCATTCTTCAGTTATTCTTCAGGTCCCCGAGCTCGGTTCGACGATCTTCGAGCTCAGTTTGACGTTTTCTGTCTGCTTTATCTCATTTCATCTCTGAGCTCAGTCCGACGATCGTAAAGCTCAGATCGACGATTCTTCTGAGAGATCGACGCATTTAAGGATTCAAATGCTGTTATTCTTTGGAATGTTTTTGAATATTATCAGCATTTATGATAAGAAGATCTGCCAGCTGTTTGTCTTTATTCTGGAGCAAGTTTCAAGGTATTATTCAGAGAATGTTTGCTCGACTTTCCTCTAGAAGACAAGACTCTTTATGGAAGACATTTATGACTGCCAACGGCTACTTTGGACAAAGAATTTTTCAGAGAATACGATATTCCTTTTTCTAAAACCAAAAAATAGATATCATATACAAACACACAAGGAGAATATACAGAATACAGAACACTGATAGCAAAAGAAGAACAGAAGAACTGTGACATAAAAATCTTCTTGCTTACTGAAAAGTGTTCACAACTTCATTTCAAGAACTCCAGACACCTCATCTTTCAGCCTTCTTGCTGAAACAATCTTTTGCTGGAGATCAAAATTCTGAAGACCTATCACCCTAGAGCAAAGCTTCCTTTCCTGAACCAGTCTAGATCTCAGGGGGAGCTTTGACAACAAAGATCCACTAGTCTTCTCTCATTTGATTTGAGAACAGAGAAGACAACTTCATTTACTTTTCCTTTTTATTTTTCTGCTGTAAAAGGGTTCTTGAACTCTCTTCAAAAGTTCTGTCTGGTTCTGAGAACCTTGTCAAAACTCAGTGGTGGCAAGACACCTTATCAAAATATCCAGTTTTGGTTTTTGAGCACCTTAACAAAAGCTCATTGGTGTCAGGACACCTGATCAACTCATCCTGAGTGGATTCCTACCAAGGGTGGTAGAAGAGTGGATGTACCCAGGTGTTTTGGGGAACCACTATATTTCCTTGTGTCTTCTGGATTGTTTGTTTGATTGTTGCTGTGTGCTGTGCTCTTAGTTTCTTGCTTCTTTATTTATTTTCTAGCACTCTACACTATAGTGTAAATTAAATTTTATATGTGTTGATATTTTCAAAACTGTGAAACTTATTTGAATAAACTCTATTCACCCCCCTCTAGAGTTGAGATAGATCTTACCCTCACTTTCAATTGGTATCAGAGCCAGGTTGGTTGCTCATACAGGCTAACACCTGAACCAAGTGATCCTTGACAAAATCTATCTTTTAAGAGGGTTATTTCTTCTTATATTTATATCACTCTAAGACATGGCACAGAACAAGGATTACGCAAGCACCAGACCTCCAGTGTGCAATCTATCTAAGTTTGCACTTTGGAAGGCAAGGATTAAATTATACATGAACTCTATTGATGAAGATATTTTCAATTCTGTCTTGACAGTTTGTCCAAGTCCACCAGCAAGCTCAAGTACAAATGCTGTTCCACCTCCGTCAGGAACAGATGCAGACATAAAGAAATGGAAAACTGCAGATGCAAAGGCCATGAACATCTTAGCTCAGACAATGTCTGATGAGATATTTCAGAAAGTAGCTGACTGCAACTCAGCCAAAGGAATTTGGGACAAGCTCTCTGAAATTGTCTCAGGGTCTGCTGATGAAAGGAAAGACATGAGATCTCACCTCATAACCCAATATGAGAATTTCAAGAAAGGAGAGACTGAGTCAGTAGCAGATATGTACAACAGATTGAGTCTGATTGTCAATGAGCTAAGGACCTTGGATAAAGAAATCTCATTGACTGAGCTTAATGACAAGATCCTAATGTGCTTCCCCAGTACTTGGGATTCAAGAATTTGGCCAATCAAAGATGCCAGAAGTCTAAATGAAATCACTACTGAAACTCTCCTAGGCAAGCTCAAATCTTATGAGCTGCTTATCAAGAACAGAGAGGAAGAACAGAAGGCTGCTTCACCAGCCTCAAGGAAAGAGAAGTCAATAGCTTTCAAAGCTATTGAAGATCAGCCTGAAGAAAAACTCACAGGCAATGAGGAATTGGTCAGCCTGCTGGCCAAAAGATTTTACAAGCTAGCCAGAAAAGACTTCAGAAAAAGGCCATACAAAGGACATGACAAACAAAGGTATGATAAGTCAAATAATAATAACAAAGAAATCATATGCTTTGGTTGCAGGAAACCAGGCCACATTGTGCCTGACTGTCCAGAGAACAAGAACAAGGACAGAAAGGATAGAAGAGAAAGAAGAAAAGAAAAAGATTTCAAAAAGAACAGCTCAGACAAAGCCTCCTCTAGTAGGAACAAAAATACAAGGAAGGGTTTTGTTGCTGAGACATGGAGTGAGACAGAAGAAGATTCTGAAACTTCATCTAGATCCAGTGATGATGAAGATGATGCTGATGAGAAAGAATTCTGCATGATGGCTATCAATGCCTTACAGCAAAACTCTGATGAAGAATCAGATTCAGATTCAGAAAATCAATCAGAGGAAGATCAGGTAATTAGCTCTTTTGATTTTAATTCTGAGGACTTCAAAAATGAATTTAAGACATTGTGCTTGGATCTACTAAAATCTGAAAAAGAGACAATCTCTCTCAGAAATAAATTATCTGAATACAATGTCCTAAACTCAAATAACCTCAAACTCTCTGAGGAGTTAGAATGCTATAGGGAGGAGATAGCTTCACTGAAAAGTGAACTATCAAGGGCCAAAAAGTTTGAAGAATCCCTAAATGGGAGAAGTATCAGACTGATGGACATTACAAGCACAGTGAACTCTAGATTCAATAGTACACTGGGCTTGGGTGCCTCATCCAGCCAACTTATAATATTAACAACTCCAATCAAATTTGTCTCTGACAAAGGAAAGGGAGTAATAGAGGTAGCTAGGAAGAATGCAGATCTGTCAGAGAAAAATTCAGTTTTACAGATTGCGTCGAGCAGAGCTCGACGATCGTCGAACAGAGCTCGACGATCTAACCACAGATCGTCGACCTCAGCTCGATGACATCCAAACTCTGAACTTCAGTATAATCAATCTTCGAACAGAGATCGACGATCTGACCCAAGATCATCGACCTCAGTTCGACGATCGTCGAACAGAGATCAGGTCTGTGAACATTCCTTCAATGGCACATCTAGATTCAATCCTAGAGGTCCCACATCCCAAGGCTTTAACCCCTATACTGAATGGATAGTACCTCCTAGGAGATACCATCCTGAAGGCTATAAGAGTCAACCTGGGATGTCCTTTATTTCTGAATTCAAATGATATCAGCCTAGGCCCAAGGTTAACTGGGTCAAAAACAAATAAGCTGCTCATGTGCAGGTGAAGACCTATCCAGTATCTAACCAATAATGGTATCTAGATAGTGGGTGCTCAAAGCACATGACAGGGAACAGGGAGAACCTATCATCCTTCATAACCAAACTTGGACCCAAGGTGATTTTTGGTGATTCAAATTTTGGTCAAACCAAAGGATATGGTGCTGCTCAGATAGGCTCAGTCACTTTTAAGAAGGTGGCATATGTAGAAGGACTGAAGCACAATCTGATAAGTATCAGTCAACTAAGTGATGAATGATACAAGGTGACATTCAATAAATCCCTGTGCAAGATCAAATCAGAGGACAACACAACAGTGTTAACAGGTAAAAGGACAGGTAACATTTACTTAGTAGATTTTCTTTCTTCTAAAGTAGATATCTGTTTATTCAATTCCATATCTAAGCCTAATATTTTGTGGCATAAGAGACTAGGACATCTTAACCTTAGAACCATTGCTAGGCTCTCCAAGGACAACCTTGTTAGAGGACTCCCTTCTGGCTCCTACAAGAAGGAAGGACTCTGCAAGGCTTGTCAATTAGGCAAGCAAACTAAAAATAGCTTTAAGTCACTTAATAAGAGTGATTCACCTAGGATTTTGTATTTGTTGCACATGGATCTTTTTGGACCCATATCAGTACAAAGCCTAGAAGGGAAGTCCTATACTTTAGTAGTTGTAGATGACTTCTCAAGATTCACATGGGTATTCTTTCTGAGGAAGAAGTCTGATAACTTTAAATGTTTGACAGAGTTTCTCAAATGCATACAGATTGAGTTCAACACTCACATTGCCCTGATCAGAAGTGATCATGGGACAGAGTTTGATTCTCTTCTTATGCAAGAGTTCTGTCAGAGTGAAGGGATCGGACACACTTTCTCAGCTCCTAGAACTCCTCAACAAAATGGGGTAGCTGAAAGGAAAAATAGAACCCTAATTGAATCTGCTACTACATTGTTGACAGATGTTCACTTACCTCTATCCTTTTGGGCTGAGGCAGTGAACACCTCCAACTATGTACTAAATAGAAGCCTGATACATAAACTAAAGGGCAAGACTCCCTATGAATTGCTCAAAGGGAAGAAACCTAAAGTAAATTATTTTAAATTTTTTGGTTGTATTTGTTATATTCACAACAATGACAAGAAACATCTAGCAAAATTCCAAGCTAAAGCTGATGAAGGAGTGTTTCTGGGATACTCCATGATCAGCAAGGCTTATAGGGTATATAACAAATCATCTTGTAAAATTGAAGAGTCTGTTCATATTACTTTTGATGAAACTAACATGTGTTATAAGGAGAAGTCTACTTCTACCAAAGAACCTTTTCAGGTACAATCTATATCAGAAAGCATGGACAGATTACAGGTTAAAGAAGAGGATACAACTTCTCAACCTATTCAGCAAAAGGATGAAAGCAGTGATGATGAAGGAGTTCAACATCTTGAAGAAAATCATTCTGAAGAACCAGTTGTTATTCCACAAGAGGAAACAACAACACAGGTTGGTGAACAATCAACACCCCTTGTTGATTTAGTAACAACAAGAGATCATCCAATTTCCCAAGTAATTGGAAACATCTCAGCTGGTGAGCAAACCAGAAATCAGCTCAACCAAAACCTGATGCACACCTGCTTCCTATCTCAAGTTGAGCCTCAATCCATTCAAGATGCAGAGCAAGATCCACACTGGATCATTGTAATGCAAGAGGAGCTACATCAATTTGAAAGGAACAAAGTTTGGGAACTAGTGCCTAAGACAAAGGATCATTCCATTGTTGGAACAAAGTGGGTGTTCAGAAACAAGCTTGATGATCAAGGGATTATTGTCAGAAACAAGGCAAGGCTAGTTGCTCAGGGCTACTCTCAACAAGAAGGAATAGACTATGACCAGACCTTTGCACCAGTTGCAAGGTTAGAGGCCATCAGAATATTTCTAGCTTATGCTGCTCACAAAGGCTTCAAGGTCTATCAAATGGATATGAAGAGTGCATTTCTCAATGGGGACATCAAAGAGGAAGTCTATGTTAGACAACCTCCAGGTTTTATCTCTCTAACTCACCCTGATTATGTTTTCAAATTGCATAAAGCATTATATGGTCTCAAGCAAGCTCCTAGAGCATGGTATGAGACCCTAGCATGCTTTCTTCTGGAAAATGATTTTGTTAGGGGGAGAGTAGACCAAACTCTTTTTATTAGAACCCATAAGTCCCACACCCTACTAGTACAAATTTATGTAGATGATATCATATTTGGATCTACTGATTCAAACTTGTGCAGAAAGTTTTCCAACCTAATGCATTCCAAATTTGAAATGAGTAGCATGGGTGAGCTCTCCTTCTTCTTAGGATTGCAAGTAAAACAGCATGCTGAGGGCATATTCATTTCCCAAACCAAGTATGCTAAAGAATTGGTTAAGAGATTTGGTATGTCTGAGGCATCTTGTATGAAAACACCCATGCCTACCAATGCTGTATTGGATGCTGATGAACATGGGAAACCAGTTGATTAGACAACATATAGAGCAATGATTGGCTCTCTATTGTACCTTACAGCCAATAGGCCAGATATAATGTTTGCTACATGCATATGTGCTAGATTCCAAGTTAGCCGTAGAGAGTCACACCTAACTCTAGTTAAAAGGATTCTTAGGTATGTAAAAAGTTGTCCAAATCTAGGACTCTGGTATCCAAAAGACTCAGGATTTGAATTAACTGGATTCTCAGATGCTGATTATGCTGGATGCAGAATAGATAGGAAAAGCACCAGTGGAACATGTCAGTTTCTTGGTGACAGACTTGTCTCCTGGTTTTGTAAGAAGCAAACATCTGTGTCAACTTCAACTGCTGAAGCTGAGTATATGGCTGCAGGCAGTTGTTGCTCACAAATATTGTGGATACAAAATCAGCTTCTAGACTATGGTTACAACTTAGAGAAGTCAAAAATTTTCTATGATAATACTAGTGATATCTCTATAGCACAAAATCCAGTCCTCCATAGTAGGACAAAACACATAGAAATTAGGCATCACTTTCTAAGAGATAATGTAGAGAAAAATAAAATTGAACTTCAATATATTCCTACTGATTTGCAAAGGGGAGATATTTTCACCAAACCTTTGGATGAAAAGAAACACAATTTCTTCCTAAATCAGTTAGGCATGTTAGATGGAGGAAGCCTAAATTAAATTTCAAGATTTTGAAAAGCTAAAACAGATCAAGACTAGGCTAAAAATCAATTCTTTTTGTGTCTGTAGAATAAGTTTTGTCTCTGAACTACGCTCGATGCTTTCCCAGAAATCGTCGAACGAAGATCGACGATTTTCCAAAAATTGTCGACTAGAGATCGACGTTCCGGAAGTCGTCGATCTGAGTTCAGAGCCTTCGCTAGAACTAGGCTTTCTCTCCTTCTGTTCAGAGGCCGTCGAGCGGAGCTCAACGCTTTTCAACATCGTCGAACGGAGATCGACGATATTGACATCTCTTCAGATTCCCTCTGTAGCCCAAATCGTCGAGCTGAGATCGACATACTGTCGAACCGAGCTCCACGATTTTCCGTTTTGCCGTCGAACCCTAATATAAAATCATTTCTTCAGCCGTCGTTCTCCTTTTGCGCTTTCATACTCTGCAACTTTCTTCGTTTTCCCTCCAAATCCTCTACGCTTGGTCGTGTTTGTTTCTTTTCTGTTGCAGGTGCAAATGGCTGAATCCAGTGCTGCTATCTCTAAGATGAAATTTGATACAGGATTCGATATTGATATAAACTCGTTTGATGGAAGCGACCAGCGCTTCAAGGACATTCTAAATCTGTTCAGAGAACAACAGTTGACTCAAATAATGACTACCCGGATGAAGATTGCTTCAGAAGAGATCAAAGAGTGGTGGTTTACAGCGACAGACGAGACTGAGAACTCTGTCGTCGACATCATTAAAGGGACTCAGGTACACCTATCACCGGCTCTCTTAACAAATGTCTTTCAACTTAGTACTGGAGAAGATTCTATTGAATTATCTGGAGAAGATTATGATTCAATGCTTAATCGAATGGGTCACAATGCTGTCAACCCTAACAAACTTTTAAAGAAAAATCTGTCTCTGGAATATCAATTCCTGGCTGATGTAGTTGGGAAAGTGCTGTTGGCCAAGCACTCAGCTCATGACACCATCTCTAGATATCAACTTTGCTTGATGGGAGCTTTAGTCGATAAGAAACACCTTGATTGGGGATCCATCTTCTTCAACTTGATTAAGAAGAAAATCAATAAGACTGCTGTGAGATTTGGGAGAATCTTAGGGGTCTACCTGCACTACAGATGCCCTGAACTATTAACCTCCTCTGGGATGTTCATCAATGCATCCAAGAGGCTCTCTTGTGCCCTATTCAGCAAATGGGACAGGCAAATCATCAACCCTACAAGAGCTACTGCACCACTTCCTTCAGGCACAAGGACTGCTTCAGTCACTCCACCAGCAGAAGTGTTGCCTGCCTCTCTTCCTCCTCCAGCTGTATCTACCCCAGCCATTTCCTCCTCACCACCTGTCACAACCATAACCATATCATCCCCAATTACCATTTCCTCACCAGCTTCATCTCCTCCTGTATCCACCTCAGAGGAATTCCATCCTCTCTTCTCTTATTCAACCTTCACCCTACCATCCTTTTCCCGTGTAGATGATTCCTTCATGGATGATTCTCCCTCCACTCCTCCTGAGCCACCCTCTACCTCCTCTTTTCAACAAATGCTTAATGACATTCTTTCCCAACCATCCTTCACCCTCTCTCTTGCTTCACCTATCTCCACCTCCACCTTCTCTATCTCCACAATTCCATCCTCAGAGCCATCCATTCCTACTCCACCTACCCCCACACCTTCAGCTCCAGCCAACATCCCTCCATCTACCTTTACTCCTACCTCTGCTCAAGCCCCACTTGAGCATGTAGATCTTCCAAGGTTGGCAGACAGACTTTATGAGTTGCTAGCTCCCAGGCTGACATCTCTGTTGGAGACTTCCCTGGCTCCACTCCTGAAACAAGTTCAGGAGCTGTCTACCAAGCTTTCCTCCTTTTCCTCCTCCCAGGCAATCCCTTTTACTGGGTGCCTTGATTCAGCTCTCCTTGAACCAAGGCAGGGGGAGATGCTTTATGAAGAAGTGGATGTGCCAGTGGATGCTCCTGTTTTTGCTCTAGCTCCAGCTCCTGCTCACTCAGAAAGCAGTGGATGTGCTTTTGCACTAAATCTTCAGAGCCTGCTATCTCAATTTGATACAGTTCATTTCAGCTTTCTGCCAGTACCTCTCACTGAAGATCTGTCTAAGGCCATTGTGCCTGTATCTGTTTGTGATCCCAGCCACATTGAATCCTATATCAATTCCTGGAAGGCTGTGGATATTCCTAATGCTGCTACTAAGGCCATTGTGCCTCCTGTTGTTGAAACTGCTGCTGCTGCTGCTGAAGATATAGAGATGATTCCAGTAACTATTGCTGATGAAACTACTGATGAAGAACTTGCTTCCTACCTAGAAGATCCCACACCCGCTGCTATGCCTGCTCCTGCTCAAGTATCTGCTGCTGCTGTTGCTCCTGCTCTGACTTCTGATCAGTTAAAGCTACAAGAAAAGTACTTGAAAAGCATTGATGATCTGTATGACAGCCCACAAAGCTCAGATAGTGACCCATTCCAGACTGAATCAGATGACTCTGCCAATACCATTGCCAAGAAGAGGAAAGCTAGAAGCAAAGCCATGATGTCAGTTCCTCCAGCTAAAGCAAAAGACTCCAATGATATTCCCTACTACATTCTGCATAATTGCCCCATTTCTGAGCCATGGATGCAATACTCCAAGAATCAACTGAAAGTTATGAATATGAGAAGGAAGCTTGATAAATATGAAAAAGGATCTTCACAATATCAGCCTCCTCCTCCTCCTCCAGATTCTGGATCAGGCTCAGCCCCTCAAGCTCCAGCTTCAAGGCAAAGCTCCTCCCAATCTTATCCAAGATACTATCAAAGGGGACAACATCAAAGAGGATATCAATCCAGAAGAGGTCATTACAGAGGAAATCAGAGAGGACAAAGATCTTATCAAAGGGAAGGACAAGGCCACACTGACTCCTCTTCAGGTCCTTTCCCTTACAGGCTGAAAGACACAGTTATTTCCAGGACTCCTCCTGCTCCTGAATCTCTCAACAGGTATGAACCTCCTGTTCCTTTTGAGGATCCTGAGAACAATCCTCTATCCTGGACAGCAAGAATGAAAGAGCTAACTGCTCTTGATCAACTAAAGAAAGCCAGAGAGCAAGGCATGGACATCTCCAATATAACAACTTTATCAGATCAAAGGAAGAAAGAATTGGAAAGATATGCTTCAAGAAAGTTTTTCAACCCAGAAGACTACATGAAGCTGCACCCAGAGGCTGTAGTTCCAAGGCCAAGATCTCAAACTTCTCTAGGTGCAGAGTATGACAGAAGATCAAAGAAAGAAAGCCTGAATCCTAACAGAGAAATTTTGTTTAAAAAGGGAACTGAGAAGAAGTAAAATTGTGTAAGCTAAACATTCATCCACCACTGGATAATTGCTGCTCTTTCTCTGTGATCTGCTTGCTGCTATATCTTTGCTTGGTTAGCTCTTGTTTTTGTATGAATGCTTATTCATTTCCTAATGTTATTTGTAAATAGTAATCCTAACCCAAATAGGGGGAGATTGTTGGAACACCCTATTACTAATTTGGGTAAGGATCACTATGGTTGTCTTAGGAAACCAGGTTGACCTAGTTGTATAGTTGTGAAGGTCAACACTAGAGTGAGTCTAGGGCTTAGAACTTAGGTTTGAAGCTGCCCCTAGGACCATTCCAAGATCAAGGTTGAAGAGCTAAGTCTAAGGCAATTTTCGTCGAGCTCAGGTCGACGAATCGTCGAACTCCATTCGACGCTCTCTGAGCTCAACTTCGATAAATCGTCGAACTCCGGTCGACGATCTTCGAGCTCAGATCGACTATTTGCCTTCAGCCCGTTCTGCTTAATCGTCGAACTCCTTTCGACGATCTTCTAGCTCAGGTCGTCGATCATTCTTCAGTTATTCTTCAGGTCGCCGAGCTCGGTTCGACGATCTTCGAGCTCAGTTCGACGTTTTCTGTCTGCTTTATCTCATTTCATCTCTGAGCTCAGTTCGACGATCGTAGAGCTCAGATCGACGATTCTTCTGAGAGATCGACGCATTTAAGGATTCAAATGTTGTTATTCTTTGGAATGTTTTTGAATATTATCAGCATTTATGATAAGAAGATCTGCCAGCCGTTTGTCTTTATTCTGGAGCAAGTTTCAAGGTATTATTCAGAGAATGTTTGCTGGACTTTCCTCTAGAAGACAAGACTCTTTATGGAAGACATTTATGACTGCCAACGGCTACTTTGGACAAAGAATTTTTCAGAGAATAAGATCTTCCTTTTTCTAAAACCAAAAAAATAGATATCATATACAGACACACAAGGAGAATATACAGAATACAGAACACTGATAGCAAAAGAAGAACAGAAGAACTGTGACATAAAAATCTTCTTGCTTACTGAAAAGTGTTCACAACTTCATTTCAAGAACTCCAGACACCTCATCTTTCAGCCTTCTTGCTGAAATAATCTTTTGCTGGAGATCAAAATTCTGAAGACCTATCACCCTAGAGCAAAGCTTCCTTTCCTGAACCAGTCTAGATCTCAGGGGGAGCTTTGACAACAAAGATCCACTAGTCTTCTCTCATTTGATTTGAGAACAGAGAAGACAACTTCATTTCCTTTTCCTTTTTATTTTTCAGCTGTAAAAGGGTTCTTGAACTCCCTTCAAAAGTTCTGTCTGGTTCTGAGAACCTTGTCAAAACTCAGTGGTGGCAAGACACCTTATCAAAATATCCAGTTTTGGTTTTTGAGCACCTTAACAAAAGCTCATTGGTGTCAGGACACCTGATCAACTCATCCTGAGTGGATTCCTACCAAGGGTGGTAGAAGAGTGGATGTACCCAGGTGTTTTGGGGAACCACTATATTTCCTTGTGTCTTCTGGATTGTTTGTTTGATTGTTGCTGTGTGCTGTGCTCTTAGTTTCTTGCTTCTTTATTTATTTTCTAGCACTCTACACTATAGTGTAAATTAAATTTTATATGTGTTGATATTTTCAAAACTGTGAAACTTATTTGAATAAACTCTATTCACCCCCCCCCCCCCCCCCCCCCCCCCCCCGCTAGAGTTGAGATAGATCTTACCCTCACTTTCATCATCAAATTAGGATGCACCCACCCGACATCAAGGATGTCTCTTTCATCACTGGGGATGAGTGCTACTGCTACAAGAGGATGCCTTTTGGGCTAAAGAATGCTGGGGCAACATATTAAAAGATGATGGACCAGGTCTTCCGAGAGCAAAAGGGGAGGAACCTGGAGGTGTACGTTGATGATCTTATGATCAAAAGCCGGGAGGTGGGCTCTCATCTCTAGGATCTGGAAGAGACCTTCGGCACCCTACGTAAGTATAAGATGAGGCTAAACCCCTTGAAGTGTGTCTTCAAGGCAAGCAGGGGTAAGTTTCTGGGCCACCTACTTACTCCTGCAGGTAGAAAACCCAACCTTAATAGGGTGTGGGCGATCATGGATTTGGGGTCGCCTCAGAATGCCAAAGAGGTCCAGAGGCTTACAAGAAAGTTGGCTGGGCTGAGCAGGTTCCTCTCTCGGGCAGGTGAGAAGTGCTCCCCCTTCTTCAAAGCGTTGACGGGGGGGGGGGGGGAGGTCAAAAGTTCGAGTGGTTGAAGAAGTGCGAGGAGACATTCCAAGCCCTAAAGAGGCAGTTAACCCAGGCTCTTCTCCTCCAAGGGCCCAAGGAAGGGGAGGACTTGTCCCTATATCTGGGGGTGGAATCCAAGGCATTTTGCTCCGTCTTGGTCCGAGAAGAAGGGAAGAAACAATTGCCTATCTATTATGTGAGTAGGGTCTTGAAGAAGGCGGAGCTCTGATACTCGATCTTAGAGAAGCTAGACTTTGCTCTAATCATCTCAGCCTGAAGACTTTGACCCTATTTCAAGGCGCAATCCATCCAGGTGGCGACTGACCACCCCCTCCGCAACATATTTGAGGAGCTGGATCACTCAGGGAGGTTGGTGAAGTGGTCGGTGGATTTGAGTGAGTTCGACATATCCTTTGTTCCCCGCCTCTAGATCAAGGCCCAGGCGATGGCCAACTTTCTTATGACCAATTCGTTTGAAAGCCTTGAAAGCTATTGAGATAGAGGCAGATGGAAGGACCGGAACTGGCTTAGATGTCCGAACTTTGATGTCTTAAGCATTAGTTGACTTTCGTTCCACTCGCTTTCAACGAATTCTTTTCTTTCAGAGACTCACCCCTACGGGCCTTAGAGTGGAGGTCTGTCAGTCTAATACGTGTCGTGTTAGGAAAGAGTTGTTCAATTCAAGAAGAAAGTTGTACATTTTGTGGTCGAGGCAGAACTTACCCGCCCGGTCCCTTGGAAGGTGATGGTGGACGGCGCCTTAGGAAGGCATTCTTTGGGGGTAGGGGTAATCTTGGAGAGCCCTTAGGGAACAAGGATTGAGCAGATTGTGGTAGTACATTTTTCCATCACCAACAATCAAGCCGAGTATGAGGCAGTGATAGCCGGATTGTGCCTGGCCAGGTAGCTTGGAGTGCATGATGGGGAGGTCCTCACCGACTCCATGGTGGTAACCTCCTAGATCAATGGGGAGTTTGAGGCAAGGAAGCCAACTCTCTAGTTGTACTTGGCAAAGGTGAAGGGGGTAATCGTCATGTTCCAGATATTCTCTATCAATCACATTCCAAGGGAAGAAAGTGAGCGGGTGGATCAATTGGCCAAGCACGGACCTCGGGTGGGTGCTATCACCGACTTATTCTGCCCATCAATCAAGGAGGGGGAGTTGATGGAGATAAACCGGCACCCCTCGTGGATGGATCCTTTTGCAACTTTCCTATCCACATGGGAGTACCCAGAGGGGATGGACAAGAAGTGATTCAAGTATATGTCGGCATACTACCTCATGCACGATGGGCAGCTGTATAGAAAGACTCTCTCGGGGATGTTGGCACGTTGCGCAGCCGAGAGGGAGATCCCGAGGATTTTGGAAGAGGTCCATTCTGGGGAGTGCAGGAGTCACTCTGGGAGCCGGATCCTGGAGGGGAGGATAGTTCGACAAGGGTATTTCTGGACAACCCTGGGCCGTGATACTACTGAGTTCACGAAGAAGTACCACAAGTGTCAGTTGTTCGCCCCTCTACAAATTCTACCAGTTCAGCATCTCAGGAGCATTACAACACCCTGGCCCTTCTCCATTCGGGGAATGGATCTAGTAGGACCTTTCCCCCAGGCTAGCAGGCAGAGGAGGTTCTTATTAGTCATGCTCGATTATTTCTCTAAGTGGTTGGAGGTGAAGGCATTGGCCAAGGTGACCTCCCAAGTAATCAGGAACTTTGTATGGGAGGAGATCATTTGCATACACGGGTTGCCCCAAGCCATTATCATGGAGAATGGGCCTCAGTTTGCCAGCGTGGAGTTCATCAGCTTTTGTGGATCGCTTGGGATTGACCTCAGGCTTGCCTCGGTCCACCACCCTAGGAGCAACGAGCAGGTGGAGGCGGCAAACAAGATCATTATAAACCTCTTAAAGAAGAAAGTTGAGAGCTTGAAGGGGTACTGGATAAAACAGCTTCCTTCAGTCCTCTGGGCCTTAAAAACCACCCCCAATACAACCATAGGAGAGACCCCTTTCAAACTCTATCATAGTTGCGAAGTAGTACTCCCTATAGAATTCGAGGTCCGGACAACTCGAGTCGTCTAGGCAGAAGGAGGTAGAGAAGTGTGGCGAGCTGAGAATGATGATGGGAAACGACTCTCCTTGGACATCGTGGAGGAGATGCGCGACCTGTCAGCTATCCGGCAGGAAGAGGTCAAGCGAAGAATGGCTAAGTATTTTGACAAGCACGTTCGAATCAAGAAGTTCACGAAGGGGGACTTGGTCTTGAAAAAGGTGGATGCAGCCGAAAGATCAGCTACCATGGGGAATCTTAACCCCAACTGGGAAGACCCAAAAATTGTACATGAAGCATTGAGATCAGAAGGGTATCGCCTCCGGAATGTGGAGGGCGAGACCCTAAGTCACACCTGGAGCGGTGATGACTTGAAGCTTTTTTATCCATGAAATATGTACATACTTTCCTTTGATTAAATAATGAAACCCTTTGATGTTTCAGCTCTTTTTGGCAATGGTGTTCGTGGCGGGCCTGTGCGAACAAGAAAGAAACAGACTGAAATTTGGAATAACAGAATTTTTATTAGCCAAATAAGTATATATTACAAAGTTATAGCCTCCCTTTATTGAATGGAGGAGAGGGGGAGATTAGAATTAAGCAATGTGGGACAAATAAACAATGTTACAACCGTCTATAAATAAAATCAGACCGCACAAGCCGCGCGGTTAGACCAATAGGCTAACTGCCCGGCAACTACTATAAAGAGAAGAGAAGGCACTAGGAGAGACTGCTAGACTGCCCGGTCATCAAGTCATCTGCATCAAACCACCAGACCGCCCGGTCTCCAGTCAATAACATCTCGGCTAACAAGCCGCTGAGAGAAACCGCCAGACCGCCCGACTACCAAGCTGCCAGAGTGAAACCGCTAGACCGCTAGGTCTCCAAACCTCCAGACACAAGCCGCTAGACCGCCCGGTATCCATACTGCAACACTGCCCCTCAAGCGCATATATTAATCATGCCTATCTTGTCGCAAATGTGAAAAAAAAGGAAGGGGACACAGGCTTGGTGAATATATCTTCCAACTCATTGTCTGAAGTAACGAACGGAGTGCAAATCTGTTTCTTAAAGATCTCTTCTCTAATGAAATGGCAGGCCACTTCGATGTGTATTGTTCTCTCATGGAAGACCGGATTTTCGAAGATATATAGCGGCCTTATTGTCGCAGAACATAGGTAGAGGATGGTTGTAGACCTCTCTTAAGTCAAGCATGAGAGCCCGTAACCACTTTAATTCACATGTGATTGACGCCATAACTCGATGTTCTGCCTCTACACTAGACCTGGAGACGATAGACTGTTTCTTGCTCTTCCAGCTCACAATGTTCCCCCCACAAATGTACAAAAGCCCGATGTGGACTTGCGATCTCCTTTGTCATCAACATAGCTAGAATCCGATTACACTTCAATCTTCAAATGACCATTCTTCTGAAACAGTAGTCCTTTACCTGATGCTGCTTTAATATATTGCAATATCCTTAGGGCAGATTGTAGGTGACACTCCCTAGGAGCTTGCATGAACTGGCTAACCTTACCTACTGCGTAGGAGATGTCGGGTCTGGTTACCGTGAGATAAGTGAGTTTGCGGACCAGACGTCTGTACCTCATAACATCTGATAGAGGAGACGAGTCATCTGTCCAGGTTTTATTTTCTCTAGTGGCCATGGGGCATTGGGCAGGTTTAGCCCCAGTCAACCATATTTCCTTTAGAAGATCAAGAGCATACTTACATTGGGAGAGGACCAAGGAGTTGGGCTTTCGAGAGATTTCTATCCCCAGAAAGTATTTTGGGGAGCCCATATCCTTCGTGACCAGGTGTTAACGGAGATGTTTCTTAGTCAAGGCTACCCCGTCCTAGTCATCTCCAGTGAGAAGAATATCATCCACATATATGGCAAGAACCACCAGACCCAGGGAGGTTTTGTGAATGAACAATGAGTGATTGACATAACTTCTTGTAAAACCCATGGCTGCCACAATACAGCTAAACTTGACAAACCAAGTCTGAGGGCTTTGCTTTAGGCCATAAATGGCCTTCTTCAGCCTGTATACATGCGTCTCCCCCTGAGCAACATACCCAGGATGTTTCTCCATGTAGACATCCTCTTGAAGATCACCACAGAGAAAGGCATTCTTGACATCCAGTTGGGAAATGGGCCAATCCCTGTTGATGTCCACAGAGAAGAGGAGTACCCGAATAGTACTGAGACGAGCAATAGGAGAGAAGGTGTCAAAATAGTCAACACCATTAGTCTGAGTGAAGCCTTTGGCGACCAGTCGAGCCTTGTAACGATCCACACTGCCGTCTGGCCTGAACTTCACAACAAAAACTTAGCGACAGCCAACAACATCGTTGCCCAATGGAGGAGGAATAAGGGTCCATGTACCCCGCTCAGTGAGGGTGGCAATTTCCTCATCCATGGTCGCCTTCCAATGTGGAACAGCAAGGGATTCCTGGTAGGTGCGGGGAGTGGTTGTGGTCAAGATAACCAACACAAAAGTCCTGCGAGAAGGAGTAAGACGAGCATAGGAAACAACAACAGCAAGCGAGTGCTGGCTACATGTCCGCACCCCTTTTCGAAGAGCAATGGGAAGATCTAGGTCGGCATGTTCCTCAGTATCTGGTGCTTCCGTGGTGGAGAGAGCTGGCTTAGGAGTAGAGAGAGATGACAGCTGTACAACCCCATATTCACTGGGTAGGACCAAGATCTTCCAAGGACCCAGATTGGGCTAGCCTTGGGCTAGCATTAGGCATCTTTGGGTCAAGCAAGAAAATGGGCGAAAGGGTTCTCACCGGGAGCAGGCTGAAAGGCTCTCGCCTAGGGGTCATAGAGCACTGGTTCGCCGAGCTCAATGCGTCGAGCTGAGAGTACTGGTTTGTCGAGTTCAATGCGTCGAGCTGAGAGCGCTGGTTTGTCGAGCTCAATGCGTCGAGCTGAGAGCGATGGTTCGTCGAGCTCAATACATCGAGCTGAGAGTGCTGGTTTGCCGAACTCAATGCGTCGAGATAAGAGCACTGGTTCGTTTAGCACACTCCGGGTTTGAGCCACGGCAGGCCCAAGGCAGGAGGGAAGGCTCCCGCCCCGAACAGGCGAAAGGGCTAGCGCCTCTCTTTGGCAGAAGCTCAACGCCTCTTTAGTCTATTGTCCCCACTTGGGGTAGGCGGGAAGGCTCGCGCTCAGAGCAAGAAGGGTTCCCGCAGAGCTCAGCAGGAAAAGCTTCCGCCAGGTGGGACCCAGATGTGGGACCCAGACCTGAAATTAGCTGAATACCCCTTGGTCTGCATTTAACTCTTCAGAACAGCGGAGTTTGGCTATTGACAAACCAACCCAGGTGCACGATAGTAATTTTAGGGCAGCAAAAGTATGTTTTTGGCAGACTAGACTTTGAAAACTTATAAATAGACCCATGGAGTTCTTCAGAAGGTATGCTTTTCTCATTTCTATAGTCCACTAGTGCTTTCTGAGGTTCTCCTAGCCCAACAATTGGCTTTGGAGGGGAAGCACTCAGAGATCTTCCGGGTTAGTGGAGGGACCTCCCAGTTGAGGCTTAGGGTCAGTTTCTGGTTCTTCATTGCTAGTTAGGGGGCTGGGTTTGGGAGAAGTAGGCGTTGGCTACACCCCGGGTTTCAAACTTTTGTTGAGGTCAAATTTTGGCTCCAATTATTCTGGTGCGGTGAGCGTGGATGTAGCTGGTGCAAGAAAATATCAAGCTAAGTCTCATGGCTGGAGAGGAAGGCGAAGGAGCTAGTTCGAGAGGTTCCCCCCTCGGGGAAGCGGGGTGACATTAGGGATGCTAAGAGAATTCAAGCGAGAAGTCCTCCAAACCATCCACCTTGCCTTGTCGGCAAGGAGCGAGTGGGCCACACCACAAGTCCCAGTGGATGTTGTTCCATCTCTAGGCGAGAACGCACCTGGGCAGCGCCCCGGGAAGGAGATTCCGGCGGAGGTTGTCGAGAGGGATCTCGCAGGGCGGGACCAATTCCCCGGGCAGGCCAGCGGGGATCGGGCCAGCGAGCCGAGGCAGCGGGAGGATTCTTCCCGACAAGCTATGGGCGGGAGCCCTTTTAGTGAGCTCATCATTTCAGCTCCGGTTCCAGAAGGGTTCAGGGAGCCAGACATGACATACTACACAGGAAGGGACAACCCGACGCAACATGTGCAGTGGTTCGAGGATGCCATCTCCATCAGGAAGATGTCAGACGCCTTCAAGTGTAGACTCTTCGCCATCATGTTGAAGGAGAAGGCGAGGGATTGGTTTCACCAGTTGCCTGCAAGCTCAATCTACTGCTTTGAAGATTTGTGCCGCGGGTTCTTACTGAGGTTCTCAACATCCAAAAAGAGGAATAAGTTGGCGGAGTGCCTGTTTGCCATCAAGCAGAAGTCGTAGGAGACATTGGGATGCTATGCGGATAGGTTCCAGGAGGAGATTTTACAGGTCTAGGAGATGCCAGGTTACTCCGAGATGCTCGCCTTTACCCTCAGGTTAAGGTCGAGCTTCTTCAGCATGGAGTTGAAGAGAGCCCCACCTCTCCTTTGAGGAGTTAATAGAGAGTGCGGCGAAGGAGATTTAGATCGAGGCGACCAATCCGGCGTTTGTGAAGAAGTTGGCCAAGTTAGCGGAGGAGGAGGTGAAAGAGCCGGGAGCTGGGAGGCAGAGAGAGCAGAGGGAGCAGAGGGAGGAGAGGAGAAGGGAAGAGCCCAGAGGCCAGGGGCATCAGGGGCAGCCCCAGGGGTGTGGGCATAGGGAGCCAAACAATCGGTTGGGCTGGAGGCCCTAAAAAGGACACCCCCAAGGGAAGGGGGAGGATGGCAAGGTGGAGACAACTTTTGCGAGCAAAGGAGGTTCAACTAACTGGCTTGGAGGCAGGGACAGAGGGTCCCCCTCTTGCAGCAGTAAGATGCTATGGAAATCTTGAGGGGAAGAGGTGGAAGGAGAGGATCTAGGGGAGGAGCGAGGAGAAGAGAGGGAAGGGTGGCATTTCTCTTTTGTGACTTCCACTAGGAGGAGTGGCATGCAACGGCTACCTGCCCAGAGTTTCTAGAGATGATAGCGGCTAGGAGGCAGGTCTAGCAGCAGCCCCCCCGCAAGGATGGAGGAAGTTCTGCAAGGAGGAGGTCAGGATATATGTGAAGATCAGGCAGATGTGGGAGCCCGAGGGGGGATCAGGGTGATCCATGGGGGTGTGGGGATCAAAGCCACCCATAATGGGAGCTTCCAAACCATGTATCAGAGGAGTGTCGCCTCAACCTCCCAGACCCCCCCCCCACCTAGGAGGAAAGGATCATCTTCTCGTCGAAGGATATGCCTGATTACAAAGACCCGTACTGCGAAGCCTTGGTGATCCAGACGGCGATAGAGAATTTTACGGTCTTCAGGATTCTGGTGGACAACGGGAGCTCCGTGAACATAATCTTCAAAAAAGCCTTTCATGAGATGAAGGTGGAAGCCCGGAGGGTTCTAGCCTCAGATGGATCGCTGTTTGGGTTCTCGGGAGATAGGAAGGAAGTAGAAGAAGGGGTGGGGATGCATGTGACGTTGGGAGGGGTGTCGAGGAACTATCAATTCATCATCGTTGACACTCCGAGAAGCTACAACTCTTTCTTTGGGATCCCCCTCATCAACGCCTTCCGTTGCATCCCCTCCTCGTTCCATCAATGTTTGAAGTTCAGTAGTGGAGGAGTACAGGTCCGAATCAGGGGGGATCAAAAGGTGGAGAGGCAGTGCTACATGACTGTCGTCAACACCATTTCCTGGATGGCGGAGGCAGAAGAGCTGGAGAAGGAGATGGAGAGGGAGGAGGAAGCTGCGAGCAAAAGAGAGAGGAGCCTAGGTGAGGCTGGGGATGAGATTGAGGAGGAGGTTGTGGATAAAGAAGCGGCAAGCCTAAGTGAGGCTGTGGAGAAGGCAGTGGAGGAGCAAAGGGTAGAGGGAGAAGTAGAGAGAGAGTTGTCCGGGGAAGGCTTGTTGGAAGCAATGGAGGTGGAGAGGCTAGAAGTTGAGGAGGAGTTGGGAGACAAGGAGAAAAGGGCCAGTAGGGAGCAGTCCTGGCTGGTGCCGACGGAGGAAGTCATGGAGATGGAGGCTATCTGCAGGATAGGGGAGGTAGAGAAGGTGAGGGTCAGTGGGGTCTTGCATCCAGAAGACCAGGTAAGGATGCGGGAGTGCATCCGAAATAATATTGTCATCTTTGCCTGGAGCGCGGCGGACATGTCGGGCATTGACGCTGATGTGGCTTGCCACCGCCTTAACCTGGACCACAAGATGCGTCCCATTCACCAGAAGATGAGGAACATCGCTACCAAGCTAGAGGAACCCATCCGCGAGGAGGTCAAGAAGCTGGGTCCCCAACGTGGTAATGGTAAAGAAGGGTGATGGGAAGTGGCGCATGTGTGTAGACTTTTCTTTATTGAATAAATCATGCCCTAAGGATTGCTACCCCCTGCCTCAGATCGACGCGCTAGTCAATTCAGCCGTCGGTTTTTCTATTATGAGTTTTTTGGATGCTTTTTTAGGTTATCACCAGATCCGCATGCATCCCCCAACATCAAAGATGTCTCCTTCATCACGAGGGAGGGATGCTTCTGCTACAAAATGATGCCCTTCGGGCTTAAGAACGCGGGGGCGACCTACCAGCGCATGATGGACTGGGTCTTCTAAGACCAAAGAGGTAGGAATCTCGAGGTCTACGTCGATGATCTTATGGTAAAGAGCATGGAAGTGGACTTGCACCTGCTTGACTTAGAGGAGACGTTCGCGACCCTGCGAAAGTTCAAGATGAGGCTAAATCCACAAAAATGTGCCTTCGGGGCAAGCCGAGGCAAGTTTCTTGGGCACCTCCGAACCCCAGCGGGGGTCTAGCCTAACCCAGATAAGGTGAAGGCCATTGTGGAGTTGGAATCGCCTTGCAATGCCAAGGAGGTTCAGCGCTTTACAAGTAAGCTAGCCGGGCTGAGTCGGTTCCTCTCTCGAGACGGGGAGAAGTGCTCGCCTTTCTTCAAAACGCTTTGGGGAAACAAACAGTTCTAGTGGACAGAGGAATATGATGAGGCATTCCGGGCGTTGAAGGCTCAGCTGTCCCAAGCGCCGCTCCTGCAGAGCCCCAAGGAGGGAGAGGACTTAGCCTTATACCTTGGGGTAGGGGCTGAAGCGGTGAGCTCTGTGTTAGTAAGAGAAGAAGGGAAGAGGCAGTTACCCATCTATTATATCAGTAGAATCTTAAAGAAGGTTGGGCTACGCTATCCCATCTTAGAGAAGTTGGCTTTCTCTCTGATCGTCTCGGCCAGGAATCTCAGGCCATACTTTCAAGCCCACTCAATAAAAGTAGTGACCGACCACCCACTGCACAAGATCTTTGAAGGAGTGGAACACTCGGGGCAGGTGGCCAAGTGGTCCATTGAGCTCAGCGAGTTCGCCGTCTCTTTTGTGCCTAGCCTCTCCATCAAGGCACAGGCGGTGGATGACTCCTTAGTCGACTATGTCATAGAGCTAGAAGGAGAGGAAGCGCTGCCAAGGGAGTCATGGAGGATGTACATTGACGGAGCCTCGGGGAAGCATTCCCTGGGGGGAGGGGTAGTACGTGTAAACCCTGAGGTGGTCACCATATATCAAGTAGTAGCGCTGCATTTCCGGGTCACAAATAATCAGGCGGAGTGTGAGGCTGTCATCGCCGGGTTATGGTTTACCAAGGAGCTCGGGGTCCATGACGTAGAGATGGTCACGAATTCACTAGTAGTGGCGTCACAAATCAGGGGGGAATATGAAGCCTGGGAGCACACCCTCCATAGGTACTTATCCAAGGTGAGAGTGATTATTAAGGGGGGAGGGGGGTTTCGAGCGTTCTCAATACAGCACTTCCCCAGGGAGGAGAATGAAGTGGCTGACCGATTGGCCAAGTTCAGACCCCGGGGGGGGGGGGGGGGGGAGGAACCTTGACCAAGCTATTTCATCCAGCGATTGAAGAGGGGGAGTTGGTGGAAGTGGATCGGTGACCCTCGTGGGTGGATACTTTCTTGGCCTTCTTTGCCACTGGCAACCTCTCCGAAGGGGTCAAGGAGGCTAGGGGTTTCCGGCATAAAGCGGCTCACTATCTTATGCATGAAGGGGGATTGCATCGAAAGATGCAATCGGGCCTTTTGGCGCAATGTGTGGCAGAAGAAGAGGTCTCAAGAATTTTGGAAGAAATACACTCCGGGGAGTGTGGCAGCCATTTGGGGGGTAGAACGTTAGAAGTAAGGGTGGTCAGGCATGGATACTTCTAGCCCACCTTGAGGAAGGATGCAGCAGATTTTGCGAGGAGGTGGCAAAAGTGCCAGCTCTACGCCCCCTTCAGCTCTTGCCTGCCCAAAGGCTACGAAGCATCACAGCGTCGTGGCCCTTCGCCATCTGGGCGATGGACTTAATTGGACCCTTCCCTCCAGTAAGCGAGCAGAGAAGGTTCCTCCTAGTCATGATTGATTACTTCTCAAAGTGGCTGGAAGTCAAGGCATTGTCCAAGGTAACCTCCCAAGTTATCAGGAACTTCGTTTGGGGAGAGATCATCTGTAGGCACGGGTTTCGTCAGGCAATTCTCACAAACAATGTGCCACAGTTCGCAAGTGAGGTGTTCATAAGCTTCTGCACTCAGCTGGGTGTTGACCTTAGGTTTGGCTCCATTCACCACCCCGGAGCAACGGCCAGGTGGAGGCGGCAAACAAAATTATAGTGAACCTGCTCAAGACGAAGGTAGAGAACCTGAGGGGGAGCTGGGTGGAGCAACTCCCCTCGGTGTTGTGGGCCCTACAAATAACCCCAAAAACGGCCACTAGAGAGACCCCTTCAAGCTTTCGCATGGGTGTGAGGCGGTCCTACCCGTGGGATGTAGGCTTGCACATTGACACCGAAATATATCTATAGGCTAGCACACTTATCTCTCTACGATCCAAATCCTATAACCGCACAATCGTTCTACGTCGTACCACGTTATTAATTCTATCAATTAAATGCTAGCGTACGGGTAGCCAAACCATTTAGGATTGAATAGAGGCGATAGGCCAATACACTTTCTGGCTAAAAGGACCCACCCAGTCCAAACGAGCGGTGTTTTACCAAAAGTGATCTATCCAAATAAAATATGATTCAGAAAAGGTAGGTCTCTCTCAACAAAAGAAAACGAGGGCTCGCCAAACCATTTTTGAAAATTAAGTCAATCAAGAGAAACACAAAACGATCAAAGAAATCCACGATGAATTAATTTTATCAAAATACAACGCTACGTACCACCACAGGAATTAATCTAGGAAGAGAAACACACAATCGGTAGAAAGGATTCGTTACCCTATCAGAGTGGATGATTCCGATTTCTCTACTTGGATCGTTCTTCAACGGCACCGCCGGAGTCACGCCGGTTGGAGAGAAACTTGTTCTCCTTCGTCGCGTCATGCCGGAGTTGCAATCCACAAAGGAAATCTTTGCCTTTGCCGATTTCTTCAAGGAGGTGGGTTGAATGGTTGCTTTGTTGGAGGTCGGTTTTGAGGGGAGAAAAGGAGTAGGAGAGGTTTGTTAAGGTGAGAAAAGAGGAGGGAAAGAGGGGAGGAGTCTTGTGGCTGAATTCCACAAGGAGGAGAGGGAGAAGGGTGGCCGAAATTGCCAAGGAAGAGGGGGAAAGAAGGATGACCGAATTTTGCCAAGGGGGGAGGAGGATCTCAAAAGATCTTTAGGGGGATTATTTTCTTATTCTTCTTCTCTCTCTAATTATTCCTTCATAACATGACTATATATAGCCTACACCACTCAATCTCCCTCCATTAAAAATTCAAAATTCAAAATGAAAGTTATGATGGTTATATGCACCCATCATAATACAAGAAATGAAATAATTAAAACAACCAATGATGGTTATAAGCACCCATCAATACATGAATTATTTAAATGCAATAAAAATAAAAATGCTAAAATAAAATAAAACATGAAAATGACTTAATAATTAATAATAATAGCTCCACATGGTCATCCGTAAGCACGCCGTCGCCGTCTTTAAAATGTTGCGGGCCATCGTATCCATCAATCCTCCCCCACTCAAAAGTACTCATCACCGATGAGTTGGGCTGAAGGCACCAACGCGGGAGAGCAAAAACCAAAAGAGCCACCTCCGATCTAGTAAGCGAAGAGTCATCGAAGGACGGACGATCACGCCATCAAATCAAGGAGTGGCGAACATCACCCCATGAAAAGGAGAGCACTTCAACCTGGATTATCCTGTCATGCAAAAAGTTGGTCCTGGGGAACCTTGGAAAAGCATTAGGCAATAAAGGAAAGCAAATTTCTACATCAACAACCAACATACCTCCAGTGAAGACCGATGAAGAGAACGATCCAGGCACAAGCTCACTACCCAAACCATAAGAAAACAAAGTGGACCCAAACAGACAGACAGATAATTCAAGTGGTGGAGAAACATATAGCGTTAAATTAGAAACATTAAAAATAGGGGTAATACCCCAATCAGTGGAAAGCTTTAGATGATATGTGTGTTCTCCTAATTTCATTACTATCCGAAAAAGGTCCAGCTCACCAACTCGCCAACTTTCTATAGTGCCCAAAGGCAACTGTTCAAGGACGAGACGCACCAAAACAAAATCGCAAATCATATAGTGAGACGCTCTTCTATGTAAACTAGCATGAAATTGATAAAATTTAATTTGTATGGCTAGCGCTTCACTACTGTGCTTATATAATTTTTGAACATGAGAGACATAAACTAGTGTGAGTTGACTTGGTTTATCAAACAATGGAAACAACGTCAAGTCAAAAGGCACTTGTGCTTTAAATCCGTGCACGATCTTATTCGGCAAGCAACAAGCATATAAATAATCATAAGACACAATTATATAGATTAATTTATTACAAGTGTGCCTAAATATCTCGCTACCGTGTGGAGTGAACCCATGCGATATGTGACTCAACCCTAAAACGGAGGGTAACGAGGTTAAATCCGGGGGTACAGGAGCCTTAAAATCAAAGATGACTTTCATAGGTATCAAAGTCGCAGTTCTAATTTTAAAATTAATATAATCGCGCTTGGCATGAAGATATGCCAAGGGAAACCGCACATCATAAATACTAATAGAGTTGAATGCTCCCGGGTGAGACAACAGGTGCGAGCGATACAACTCATGTGGCCTAACCGTGGTCACTAATGAGTGGGAAAAAGGGTCATCAAATGGCAGTGGGTAAATCCGTGCGAATGAGTGTGGTATATAGGTGTGTGAAAGAGACAACACAACCCGTGGCACAATAGACAAAGGCTCACAAACATACGAGGATGGAACCGTAGCCGGACACATAGAGAAATGAGTAGTCAAATGTGTCGTGTAGTCGGATCTACGCTGAGCGGTGAACAGACTAAAAACTAGCGCACTCAACTTGCTGATATCTAAGCGTGGAGACAATGCCAAAGTAGGAACTAATATAGTGGTCGTGTCGCAACAACTCAGTCTTGGCCTACCGATTCCACTACCTAAAATATCTACTAATGCGGGCACAAAAATAGGAGGAAAGGTTGGTGAAATCAAACCCGGGAAATCCAAATCAGAATTAATTTTACCTACCGATGCTAACATCACTGAACTCTCAACCGGGGATAAAACTAAAGAATCGTCCAATAATACCACTTCCTCGTCTACAGTTTCCTCTGACACACTAGTCAAGTCGTCTACCTTAGAATCAGTAATGGTCTCAGAAATGGGCAAAATCGAACCCGACAGAAAATTTAATTCAGGTGGAGCTTTAGACAAAGGTGATATCATTAAATAACTATTGTTTGGGTTCACAACTCTAACATCATCCAAACATAACCCTTTCACATAAGGTAAGTCTTCCAATACAACACTTCCCTCGCTAGCCGAATCTTCCCATGATGTAGGTACATCGTCAAAATCAGGATAGAAGATTGGGCAAATCGAAACCGAGGGAGAATCTAAATTAGCTTGAATCTCAAGCAATGATGATAATATCACAGAACTATCTCCCAGATGTGCATCACTAAGTTCATCCCAAGATATACATCCATCCCAAGGTGACTGAAAGTTCACCTAGTGTCAACTACCTTCACCTATGGGGGGGATAGGTGACTTGCAGCGTATTTGCGGAATTAAAAGTGTACCTGCAGAATCAAAACAAAACACACAGCACAGAGAATAACACAGGCAATTTATAGTGGTTCCCCGATTTGGGTACGTCCACTTTCCCCCTTCGACCTATCTCCCAATCCAGGGACGACTCAGTCACTTCACCAACAGGATTGAAATCCAATCCTTGCACTATCGGAAGGAACCCTTCCACACATAGGAGTCAACACTCCCACAACACGGGTTGCACCCAACCCTACAACTAGGAACCAAATGTTCCTTTACAATGAAAACGAAATTAGAGTGTATAGGAAATACAAACAACTTGAAGATCTAGGTGTCCCTTTTCGTTAGACTACTTGTCCTTGTAGGCAACGAAAAGTCCACAACCCTAGATCTTTCTTGGAGAGAATCTCCCCGAGACGGGCGGCGGCAACGGGCGGTGGCAAGGCTCTCGGTGTTGGCGGCGGCAACTGAAAACAGCAGCAAAGCATTGGAGACTCAAACTTCTTAGCGAAGTAGGCAAGGTCTTCCAACGGTCACACTAGGATCGATCGTCTCGATCGATTCGGACGGGGATGGATTTCCCTATCTCAAATCAAGAGACAAAAGATCTCTGGTTAGACGCGTGAGACGCTGTGCAAGACTTGGCTTCTCTCACCGGGGATCTGGAGGAGATTGAGATCGGCTACGGTGACCACTGTACGAGCGGCGGCGGCGACGGAGCAGGTTCGCGAGTTTAGGGTTTGACGGCCGCTTGCTTTCGTATTCTGTATTCGTTACTTTACTGTACACCAATACTTGTATTTATACACTAGGTCATAAAGATGACCGTTGTGGGCCCCACCAAAGCAAAGAGCGAAGTCCGGTTCGAAATACCGCTAGAAACTTGGACCGGTCCAGGAAATGTCGGAAACTTGCCCATGTCAAATTCGGCGAGAATCGAATGTGATTCTCGACGAATCGGCGAGAATCACTTACGATTCTCGCCGAATTCTACTTGACGAATTCTGGCATCACAGGTTATACAGGCCGGGGAGAATCGGCGGGAATCACATTAGATTCTCGCCGAATCGTCGAGAATGCAAAGACATTCTCGACGAATCGGCGAGAATCACTTGGTGATTCTCGACGATTCTGCCTTAGAGAATTTTCTGGCGGCGATGAGTCAGCTGGCCTCAACCGGCGAGAATCATCTAGTGATTCTCGACGACTCGTCGAGAATCATAAGTGATTCTCGACGATTTTCACTTGGACGATTTCTCCTCTTTCAACCCGTGAGCTGGTCTTTGGCCCATCCTTGCTCCTTGTCTGCTCTTGCTTTATCATAGCCCTGTACTTGAAATTAAGTACACCCCAATAGAGAGAGTACACGTAGGCCAACACACTGATCTGCTCAACGAGGGATTACATCGCGCAGACCCGTGTATATTAACCCACTGCATCCTGACATTGGTGTGTACTTAGTGTGGAATAACTACAAGCACGACTCAAAAGATTTCATCAAACACATTGTCTATTTACCTTAGCTTGTTCAGGGGCTTCTTCAAATAAGGTACATTGTGGATACAATACCCAACAATCTCCCCCTATTTGAAGAAGCCTAAACCATATAAGCTAGGGTGAATAGAGCATATAGGAATGAAACTCATAAACTTAAAATTGAGTTGAGAGAGATATTCATTACCAATTACTTGAGAGCAAACTTGGAGCCACCTTAGCCTTAGCCGAGAGGGTAATCTCCCCCTTTTCGGCTTCTGCAAATCTGGGTCTTGTGCATATGACCCCATGCTCCCCCTCAGTTCTTGCACCTGTGCTTACACTTGAGTTCCTGGCAGATGCTCCCCCTAGATGCACGAGCCATGAGCTTCTGTAGTCTTCATTCCTCATAGTTGAGCATCCCCAATTCAGTTTTGAAGAGACTGAACTTGGCCTCGTCTAAGGGCTTAGTGAAAATATCTGCAATCTGCTTGTCCGTGGGGACATAGCAGAGAGAGATGTCCTTGTTCTCCACATGCTCCCAAATGAAGTGGTAGCGCACTTCAATATGCTTCGTTCTGCTGTGCGATACCGGATTGTTGGCAATAGCAATTGCACTTGAGGAGTCGCAGTACATTGGTACTTCCTTGAACTGGAGGTGATTGTCGGCTAACTGGTTTCTTATCCATAGGAGTTGTGCGCAACAGCTGCCAACCGAGATGTACTCAGACTCTGCAGTGGAGGTTGCTACACAATTCTGCTTCTTGCTGTTCCATGAAATAAGCCTTCTTCCGAGGAATTGACACGTCCCGGAGGTGCTTTTCCTGTCATCCCTACTTCCTGGAGGTTGAGCAACGTATACTTCCTCTTTCAAATCTCCATTCAAGAAAGCCGATTTCACGTCCATCTGATAGACTGTGAATCCTTTGTGAGAGGCATAGGCTAGGAATAGCCGGATTGCCTCGAGCCGTGCAACTGGTGCAAATGTCTGGTCAAAGTCAATCCCCTCCTCCTGTCTGTATCCTTGAGCCACCAGTCTGGCTTTGTTCTTGATGATGACTCCATGTTCATCCAACTTGTTTCTGAAGATCCACTTGGTGCCAATCACATTTTGCGTCTTTGGTCTGGGAACCAGCGTCCAGACTTTGCATCTTTCGAATTGATGCAGCTCATCTTGCATGGCCAAAATCCATGATGCGTCTTTGTTTGCTTCGTCGAACTTCTTTGGCTCAACCTGCGACAGAAAGCTAAGGTGCAAGATTTCGTTAAGAGTACCTCGGCGAGTTCTGACACCGTCTCGGGGATCTCCAATGATTTGATTTCTGGGATGATCCCTCACGTGTCTGAGCTCTAGAAATCTTGCATCAGGAGCTTCGACTACTTCTTGGGCATCTCCTTCTTCTAAAGGATTAGCTTCATTTTGATTTTCAACTTCTACGATAGGCGTTGATGTGGAGACCTTGACGTATTTTGGAGTTGCATCTTTCTCGGGATCATCTAATTGTAACTTTTCGAGTCTGGCACCTGCAGCTTCAGGAAGACAACTAGAAGTCTTGCAATTAAGCAGGCTTCCTTCATCAAATACAACATTTATTGATTCCTCTACCACTAGGGTTTTCTTGTTGAAAACTCTATAAGCCTGGCTGTGGATACTATAGCCCATGAATATGCCTTCGAAGCATTTTTCACCAAACTTAGTACGAGGGTACTTCCCATTATTCAGTACATAACATTTGCAGCCAAAGATCCTCAGATAGGACATGGTTGGTTTCTTGCCTTTCAGTAGCTCATACGGAGTCTTACGATGGCTCTTGTTGATCAACGCCCGATTTTGTACATGACAAGCCATATTGACAGCCTCAGCCCAGAAGTATTCTGGAAGAGAAGCGTCATTCAACATTGTCGTGTACGCCTCAATGAGTGTTCTATTCCTCCTCTCCGCCACTCCATTTTGTTGAGGAGTGCGAGGTGAGGATAACTCATGAAAGATACCAAGCTCTTCACAGAACTCTCTCATAGCCCCAGACTCAAACTCTGTTCCGTGGTCACTTCTGATTTTGACCACTGAGCAGTTAAGTTCGTTCTGTATCTGCTTGATAAAACTGGTGAAGATGTCAAACGTATCAGACTTGTGCTTTAAAAAGAACACCCACGAAAACCGAGAGTGATCATCTACAATTACTAGCGTATACGACTTCCCTCCTAAGCTATGAACTTGCATTGGACCAAACAGGTCCATATGCAGAAGATAAAGACATCTGGAGGAGTCTTTGTCTGGGATGCCCTTAAAGGTAGCCCGAGTCTGCTTGCCCATATGACATGCAGGACATGGACTATCTTTAATGCACTTAATAATGGGAGCATCCCTTACTAAGTGTTTGGAAAACAGCATATTAATTGTCTTGTAATTAATGTGTGCCAATCTCTTGTGCCATTGTTCACAAAGAGATGCACTGCCTTTAGCAACGAGGCATACTGGGGTAGAAGAATCTAAACTAAGAAAATCTAAACAAAAAATATTTCTGCTCCTAATGCCAGTTAATACAGTTTCCGAAGAATCACATGATATTATCAGGCATTTATCCTTGCAGAACTTAACGTCATACCCTTTATCACATAATTGACTTACGCTGATCAGGTTATGATTTAATCCTTCAACATAAGCCACGTTAGTGATAGAGATTATACCGTTGGAAATCGTACCGTAACCTCTAGTGACTCCCCGATCAGATCCCCCAAATATGACTTTGGGTCCATTCTCGACTGGAGAGTACTCCCTCAGCAGGCTTCTTGTCCCGGTCATGTGACGAGAGCATCCACTGTCCAAAGACCAAATAGGAGTTTTGTTGGCCTTTGGACATTCCTGCAAAATAGAATTAATTTGCCTTAGGAACCCAATCGAACTTGGGTCCTAGATTCCTTATTAGCATACTCCCCCTCGATTGGTTAACTCTACGAGTGGTCGGCCTCGCATTGCTAACATAAGGAGTCTCGTTATACCTTGGATTAAACCAACAATCCACGGCAAAGTGACCAATTTTGCCACAGCACCAACAGTCAAACCTGTTATACTTCCTCTTGGGCGCCTGCTTTACCCTTGAAACGTGGGGTTCAGCTGGGGTCGAAGACCTGGAAGTGGAGGCAACATGATGACCACAGTCACATGACTTCTTCACCTCTTGGCTTTTCAGTGTAACAGGCTTGGCCTTAGGTGTCTGCTTCCTATTATGGCCGCTAGAGAATTGACCATAATTTCCCATGTGGATTTCCTCATAAGGTGCCTTGAAGACACTCTCACTGAAGTTACGGGGAAAGGTCCACCCAACATTCCGGCTCTTTGGCTTTGCTACCGAGGGCCTGAAGTGATGGCCATATGTTGACTCAAAGTCATGTTGGTTACAGGGAAAGCTAGGCTTTCTGAACTCAACAAGGCTGAGTGGGGCCTTTCCTTTCTCATCAACAGAGGCTTTCTTGGCAGCCTTATTCTTCCTCTTGTTCCTGTTTCTCCTGGATGAGGAGCTAGATATCCCTACATGCCCCAAGCCAGCTCCTTTGGCTTGAGCAGAGAAGGTATCAACTAATGGAAGAACAGTTTTTGGCATAGAGAAGCTCTTGACGATCTTCCTTTCTGCCGCAAGTAGTTCTTCCAACTTGTCGACTTCCTCCTGCTTAAGATCAAGGAGCTTAAGAGACTCTGAATGCTTTGAAGTCAGGTCCAAGTGCTCCTATCGGAGTGAGATCAAACTGGTGATCTCTTCCCTCAGGGATACACTCTCACCTTTAAGGAATTTAACTTCCTTTTTCTCAGCCTTCAGTTTCTTTCGACATTTCAGGAAAGTATTGAGCAGAAGCTCATACTTATCGAGGAGCTCAGCTTCAAGGGCAGAAGGGCTATCCTCAGGGTCATCATCCTAAGACTCAGGATCAGAGTCAGAGTCGGAGAGAGGGGTGTGAGCTTTTACCTTCCTAGTAAACGGGGGGCATTCTCCTTCTGAGTCAGAGCGACCCATTAGCCCAAAGTAGGCTTCCTCATCATCGCTGGTGTCTGACGTGTCAGATTCACTCAGCGTCTTTGGCTTCTTTGCGATGTAACTCCTCTCCTTCTTCTTGTCTTTTGAGGACCTGTGCTCCTCTCCCTTTCCCTTTTCCCTCTTGCCTTGATGGCAGTCGGCCACGACGTGTCCTGGCTTGTTGCAACCAAAGCATATAATGTCAGAAGAGCGGTGTTTGTTCTGTTTGGAAACATACCTGTCAGAAGAATAGTTCTTCTTCTGATCCCTTGAGGAGGAGCCGTTTCTCTTTCTCTGATTCCTCAGCTTGAGGAACTTCTTGAATTCCCGTGTGATAAGGGATAAATCTTCCTCTGACAATTCTGAGCCGGAGGAGCTTGGCTCAGAGTCTTCCTCTTCATCCCTCTTCCACGCACGGGAAGAAGCGGCACCCTCGCCCTTTCTGGATTGAATGGCTTTCAGGGCCACCATCTTTTCCTTGGCCGTGGCTTTCTCTGCTTCCTCTTCAGCCTTCCTTGTGTTCAACTGAAGCTCATAGGACATGAGCTTCCCGAACAGAATCTGTGGATCAGTATCCGCAAGTCTGCCAAACTCGCGGATGGCGCAGATCTTTATGTCCCATACCTTAGTGAGGGACCTAAGGAACTTATCATTGAGTTCACCGTCAGTGAACACTCTTCCATATCCTTTGAGTGCATTGACGATCTTGAGGAAGTTCTCGAAGGTAACTCCGATATCCTCCTTTGGCCCTTGCCTGAAGGCCTCATATTTCTGATTAAGGAGGGATCTCCGATCGTCCCTCACTTCATCTGTGCCCTCCATTAGGACAATCAGATAGCTCCAGAGATCCTTGGCTGTCCTGCAGTTGCAGAAGTTCTGCATCATAGAGTCGTCAACTGCGCTTACCAGGATGTTCTGAGCTTTCTTGTCGAGTCCGAACAACACCATTTCGTCCTTGTCCATTTCCGAGAGTTTCTTGGGCACTTTCTTGGTTGGATCAATGGTGGAGGCCTTGGTGGGAATGTAAGGTCCCTCCTCCACAATCATGAAGAGCCGGGGGTCGACTGCTTCCATATAGAATCTGATTCTTTCCTTCCAGATAGGAAAGTTCAGTCTGGTGCGTACTGGGATTTTGCCGGAGTGCTTGAGTCCGTCCATGGAAGATATCGGTCTTCTTCTTGACACTGGTGGCAGGATTCTACTCAAGGTGTGAACCTTTTTGATGAGTAACCTCCCTTTGATACCACTTGAAAGTTCACCTAGTGTCAACTACCTTCACCTATGGGGGGGGGGGATAGGTGACTTGCAGCGTATTTGCGGAATTAAAAGTGTACCTGCAGAATCAAAACAAAACACACAGCTCAGAGAATAACAGGCAATTTATAGTGGTTCCCCGATTTGGGTACGTCCACTTTCCCCCTTCGACCTATCTCCCAATCCAGGGACGACTCGGTCACTTCACCAACAGGATTGAAATCCAATCCTTGCACTATCGGAAGGAACCCTTCCACACGTAGGAGTCAACACTCCCACAACACGGGTTGCACCCAACCCTACAACTAGGAACCAAATGTTCCTTTACAATGAAAACGAAATTAGAGTGTATAGGAAATACAAACAACTTGAAGATCTAGGTGTCCCTTTTCGTTAGACTACTTGTCCTTGTAGGCAACGAAAAGTCCACAACCCTAGATCTTTCTTGGAGAGAATCTCCCCGAGACCGGCGGCGGCAACGGGCGGCGGCAAGGCTCTCGGTGTTGGCGGCGGCAACTGAAAACAGCAGCAAAGCACTGGAGACTCAAACTTCTTGGCGAAGTAGGCAAGGTCTTCCAACGGTCACACTAGGATCGATCGTCTCAATCGATTCGGACGGGGATGGATTTCCCTATCTCAAATCAAGAGACAAAAGATCTCTGGTTAGACGCGTGAGACGCTGTGCAAGACTTGGCTTCTCTCACCGGGGATCTGGAGGAGATCGAGATCGGCTACGGTGACCACTGTACGAGCGGCGGCGGCGACGGAGCAGGTTCGCGAGTTTAGGGTTTGACGGCCGCTTGCTTTCGTATTCTGTATTCTTTACTTTACTGTACACCAATACTTGTATTTATACACTAGGTCATAAAGATGACCGTTGTGGGCCCCACCAAAGCAAAGACCGAAGTCCGGTTCGAAATACCGCTAGAAACCTGGACCGGTCCAGGAAATGTCGGAAATTTGCCCAAGTCAAATTCGGCGAGAATCGAATGTGATTCTCGACGAATCGGCGAGAATCGAATGTGATTCTCGACGAATCGGCGAGAATCACTTACGATTCTCGCCGAATTCTACTTGACAAATTCTGGCATTACAGGTTATACAGGCCGGGGAGAATCGGCGGGAATCACATTAGATTCTCGCCGAATCGTCGAGAATGCAAAGATATTCTCGACGAATCGGCGAGAATCACTTGGTGATTCTCGACGATTCTGCCTTAGAGAATTTTCTGGCGGCGATGAGTCAGCTGGCCTCAACCGGCGAGAATCATCTAGTGATTCTCGACGACTCGTCGAGAATCATAAGTGATTCTCGATGATTTACACTTGGACGATTTCTCCTCTTTCAACCCGTGAGCTGGTCTTTGGCCCATCCTTGCTCCTTGTCTGCTCTTGCTTTATCATAGCCCTGTACTTGAAATTAAGTACACCCCAATAGAGAGAGTACACATAGGCCAACACACTGATCTGCTCAACGAGGGATTACGTCGCGCAGACCCGTGTATATTGACCCACTGCATCCTGACATTAGTGTGTACTTAGCGTGGAATAACTACAAGCACAACTCAAAAGATTTCATCAAACACATTGTCTATTTAACTTAGCTTGTTCAGGGGCTTCTTCAAATCAGGTACATTGTGGATACAATACCCAACAGTGACTCTTCCAACACCGACGAAACATCTATCAACACTGGGTCCACATAAGACTCCATGATAATCATGGTAGACACCTCAAAAATATCGTCGAAAGGGAGTGGAGATGATTCCTCAGGGGGGAAATCCTCATCCAGGTCACTAGGGTAACCTATCTCCTCATCATCACTCAAATCATTAACGTAATCATCCTCATCCTAAGTGACGGGCACAGTCCTAGACGCAACCTCAGACTCAACAGGAGAGTCAGGCACTATCGTAAGTGAAGGAAGACTCTCACCTAGCAGATTAACTTCATCATCCAGAAATTCTATATCCACATAAGAATCCTCAGAGGTATCAGTCACTATATCAGAGGGCTTAGATGTCGAGGCTAAAGAAGCAAGCACCCTAGTAGTAACCTCTTTCGAGTTCAAATTTTGGGGTCTAAATGGCTTATGTTCCCTATAGGTGGGACTGGCACACTTTGGGTATTACTACCTCTCTGGGGATAGGATCTATCCTGAGGCGTAGGGTCACTTCTATAAGCAGATACGGGTCTAGTGTCATAACTATTCTTACTAACGGGTGTGGTGCTATTAGTACGCAAGTAGGCGGGATCAAATTGATCCGAGAGGAGGCTACACATGTGTGGCCAAACATAACGATAGTTACCAACACGACGCTCTTCGTTTAACCAAAATAATCGGGCTCGACCTACTAACCGCTCTCGGGCAAAGCTAACCTTTTCGTAGTCACCCCATAAGTGACAATTAAAATATTGTTCTAATAACTTAAGCTAGTCTCTAAAATTTTGGGGATACTCTAAACCGTCATAAATAAGATAAATGTGGTATGCCCTAGGGGTGTGTTTAGCAATATCCTTAGCATAGGAATATTCTAACTGGGCAACATATACGTCATATTCCATTTAGTGAGAATCGGAGAGAAAAACTCACCCAGAGCTGGCGCACATGCAATGACTAAATAACCTGACCATATTTAATTTTCAAAGATGGAATTTTTCCTGCTAATTACTTAAAAAACAATATATATTTTTATTTTCTTGCTGGAAAAAATATGAAGATTATTAAATAATTTTTTTAAAAAAATTTTTTGCTGAGGAAATAAAAATATAGGCTGCTATTGGCAGACCAAAATTAAAATTTTATACTGATTTAATAAATTTAATGACTTAATAAAAATAAATATTTTTTTGATTTCTTACTAATAAAATGATGGAGAAATTCCAGATATTTTTTTTAAATTTTGAGGAAAAAATTGAAAATTTTAAGCCGCTATTTGCAGACCAAAAAATTTAAAAATTGATTTATATGAAGTGCAAAGAAACATGCAAGTGCGTGTCGGTGCACAAAAGTAAAAGGGGGGGGGGAGGGGGCCAATTGAGAAATTGACGTGAACCTGACTCTGATACCAAATTGATGCAGGCTTGCACGTTGACACCGAAATATATCTACGGGCTAGCACGCTTATCTCTCTACGATCCAAATCTTATAACCGCACAACCGTTCTACGCCACACCACGTTATTAATTCTTTCAATTAAATGCTAGTGTACGGGTAGCCAAAACATTTAGGATTGAATAGAGGCGATAGGTCAATACACTTTCCGGCTAAAAGGACCCACCCGGTCCGAACGAGCAGTGTTGTACCAAAAGATATCTACCCAAATAAATATGATTCAGAAAAGGTAGGTCTCTCCCAACAAAAGAAAACAAGGGCTCGCCAAACCATTTTCGAAAATTAAGTCAATCAAGAGAAACACAAAACGATCAAAGAAATCCACGATGAATTAATGCTATCAAAATACAACGCTGCAAATCTACCACCACATGAATTAATCTAGGAAGAGAACACACAATTGGTAGAAAGGATTCGTTACCCTATCAGAGTGGATGATTCTAATTTCTCTACTTGGATCATTCTTCAACGGCTACGCCAGAGTCACGCCGGTTGGAGAGAAACTTGTTCGCCTTCGTCGCGTCACGCTAGAGTTGGAATCTACAAAGGAAATCTTTGCCTTGACCGATTTCTTAAAGGAGGTGGGTTGAATGGTTGCTTTGTTGAAGGTCAGTTTTGAGGGGAGAAAAGAAGTAGGAGAGGGTTGTTAAGGTGAGAAAAGAGGAGGGAAAGAGGGGAGGAGTCTTGTGGCCGAATTCCATAAGGAGGAGAGGGAGGAGGGTGGCCGAAATTGCCAAGGAAGAGGGGGAAAGAAGGATGGCCGAATTTTGCCAAGGGGGGAGGAGGATCTCAAAAGATCTTTAGGAGGATTATTTTCTTATTCTTCTTCTCTCTCTAATTAATCCTTTATAATATGGCTATATATAGCCTACACCACTCAATCTCCCTCCATTCAAAATTCAAAATTCAAAATTCAAAATTCAAAATGAAAGTTATGATGGTTATATGCACCCATCATAATACAAGAAATGAAATAATTAAAACAATCTATGATGGTTATAAGCACCCATCAATACATGAATTATTTAAATGCAATAAAAATAAAAAATTCTAAAATAAAATAAAACATGAAAATGACTTAATAATTATTAATAATAATTAATTATTTATTATTAATTATTAATATATTGGTTTGTATTCAGGACGGATATTATGGCAACGCTCCACATGGTCATTCGTAAGCACGCCGTCGCCGTCTTTAAAACGTTGTGGGCCGTCGTCTCCATCATCGTGGAGTTTGATGTTCTATCCCCACGGGTTGCGGCCGCAGGAAAAGGAGACGAGGCATGGAGGGAAGAAAATGAGGAGGAGCTACGACTCTCATTGGACATGGTGGAGGAACTCCGCGACGTGGCCGCTGTCAGGCAAGAGGAGATCAAACGAAGGATGGACAAGTACTTCGGTAAGAATGTCAGGATAAAGCAGTTCAAGGAAGGGGACCTGGTCATGAAGAAGGTCGACGCCGCAGGAAGGTCGGCGGCAATGGGCAAGCTCAAACCCAATTAGGAGGGGGATTATATTATGGAAAGGGCCCTAGGGTCAGGGGGATATCACCTCCAGAATGTGGAAGGGGTATCCATGAGTCATGCATGGAGTGGCGACAACCTGAAGCGCTTCTACCCTTAGTGGGAGACAAGGTTGTAAATCTTATTTGTAATAAATTCATTGAATTATTTCATGGTTGGTTTCTTTTGAGAGTTGAAAAGAGTGGTTGATAGTCAGCAAGACCCCGAGATGATCCCGCTGCTCAGGCTCCCATTAGCTAGCAGGTCTGGAAGGCACGCTCGGCCCTGTGTAGACCCATTGCAAGGCTCTCACTAGCTGGCAGGGTCGTAGGCTCGCCTAGAGGGTAATGGAATACCTCGAGTGGTGATTCTGTTGCTCAGACTCTCCTAGCTGGTAGGGCATGCTCGACCCCGAGTAGAATTGCTATCCAGGCTCTCATTAGCTAGTCAGGGCTGTAGGCACACATGGGGGGGAAAGGATGGGGGGTTGAGAAAAGAATTGAGAATCTAAGCATGACCCCGAGATGAGCCCACTACTTAGGCTCCCACTAGCTGGCTAGTATGGAAGGCGCGTTTGGCCCTGGGTAGACCCGCTACCAAGCTCTAACTAGCTGGTAGGGCCATAAGCATGCCTGGGGGGTAAGGGAATACCTTGAGTGGTGATTCCGCTACGCAGACTCTCCTAATTGGCAGAGCATGCTCGACCCTGGGTAGACTTGTTGTCCAGGATCTCATTAGCTGGGTAGGGCTGTAGGCACACCTGGGGGGAAAGGATGGGGGGTTGAGGAAAGAATTGAGAATCTAAGCAAGACCCTGAGATGATCCCGCTGCTTAGGCTCTCACTAACTAGCAGGTCTGGAAGGTGCACTCGGCCTCGGGTAGACCCACTGCCAGACTCTTACTAGCTAGCAGGGTCGTAGGCTCACCTGGGTGGTGGTGGTGGTGGTAAGGGAATACCTCAAGTGGTGATTATGCTGCGCAGACTCTCCTGCTTGAAGGGCACGCTCGACCCTGGGTAGACTCATGGTCCAGGCTCTCATTAGCTGGGTAGGGCTGTAGGCACACCTGGGAAGAAAGGATTGGGGGTTGAGGAAAGAATTGAGAATCTAAGCAAGACCCCGAGATGATCCCGCTGCTCAGGCTTCCACTAACTGGCAGGTCTGGAAGGCGAGCTCGGCCCCGGGTAGACCCGCTGTCAGGCTCTCACTAGCTGGCAGGGCCGTAGGCTAACCTGGGGGGGGGGGTATGGGAATACCTCGTATGGTGATTCCACTATGCAGACTCTCCTAACTGGCAGGGCACGCTCGGCCCCGGGTAGACTCACTGTTCAAGCTCTCATTAGCTGGGCAGGGCTGTAGGCACACCTGTGGGGAAAGGATGGGTGGTTGAGGAAATAATTGAGAATCTAAGCAACACCCCGTATTATCACGCTGCTCAGACTCCCGCTAGCTGGCAGGTTTGGAAGGCGTGCTTGGCCTCGGGTAGACCTGCTGCCAGGCTTTCACTAGCTGGCAGGGACGTAGGCTTGCCTAGGGGGGAAGGGAATACCTCGAGTGGTGATTCTGCTACGTAGAGTCTCCTAGCTGGCAGGGCGATAAGCCATGCTCGTCCCTGGGCAAACTCACTATCCAGGCTCTCATTAGCTAGGCAGGGCTGCATGCACACTTGGGGGGAAAGGATTGGAGGTTGAAGAAAGAATTGGGAATCCAAGCAAGACCCCGAGATGATCCCGCTGCTCATGCTCCCACTCACTGAAAGGGCCGGGTGATCTCTTGGAGGGAAGATGGAAGAAGGGGATTCTTGTTTAAGTGGTCCTAGGTGGGCCCGATAATGAAGTTTACACCAAGCAGACAGGGCTGTTGAAATCATGACGGAGTCACGAAGCTTTTGATAACAGGTTTACAAACGGCTAACTCCAGTCCTATGCAGGTATTCGGATGGCTCAGATCCCTCCCGACAGGGCTCTCAGTCAGGCTCTTGGCCAGGTTCTCGGTAGGGCTCTCGGCAGGGCTCTCGGCATAACCCTCCCAGCGGGACTCTCAGCAGGGCTCTCGGCATAACCCTCCCGGTGGGACTCTCGGCCACACACTTGGAAGGGCTCTCGCCACTGCCATCTCGTCCGGGATTGCAACAAGCATCTTTCGGCAAGGGGAAGGATTCCCGGCACGACCCTTACGGCAAGGCTCTCAGCGGGTCTTTCCCGGCAGGCTTTACTTGTCCAACTCTTTGAAAAGGCGGCGGTCATAACCTAAGATCCCAAGAGCTCAGGGTTTGCGCAAAGGTATACAATATTCCAGCGATAAAGAAGATCTTTCAACACCGTAAAAAAGGAGTAAATGTAAGCAGGGGAATCTCGTCCCTTACAAAAGTTACAATGGATAAGTTCACAAAAATAAATGTACAAAAATCGAATCAAGATTTGGAGGCTATTGAGCCAGCCCGCCGGAGGTTCTGCTGGAGCTCCTGCTGGAGGTTCCGCTGGTGGAGTAGCTGGAGGACTCGCCGGGCGAGCTGCCGCCAGTCTCCTCATTCAAAACCGGTTCAGCCGCATCATCGTTCATCAGAGAGACGTCCTCTCTCACAGGTCTGAGGATAGGCTCGAACAGCCAGGGCAAGACCCCTTGTACCGTAAGGGTCTCGCCTCCTTCGTTCAAGAGCTCAAACTCCCGTAACACCTCGATGACCATCTTCGCCGTGGCTTGCGCGTTCTCCTGGATGATCACGTCGAGCTCGTACGCAGAATAGTGACGGTGTTCGATTCTCTCATCCAGCAATGGCTGTTCCTGAGCCAGGGCCAGCACCTACTCCAGGCGCTTAATCTCAGCTCGCAGCAGTTGGTTCTCGCACTCGACGCCGGCCACTCTGGCGCGAGACAATTGGGCTTCAGCGAAATCCTGCGAGTAGGTCCTGTTAGGCGAAAATATATGTGCTAAACATACATACTAAGGGGGCGTGAGTGTTAGAAGGTCCCGCTTACCTCAGTTGTCGGGCGAAGGGAGATAAGTTTTTGGGCGGCCGATAAGTCATCCTTCAGGCTGGCCACCTCAGCCACCGCCTCGTCCCTCGACTTGATCGTATCAATGAGGTTGCGCTCTATGGTATGGGATCGGCGCTCGGCCACATGCGAGAACTGCAATGCGTGAATTTGGGCCTGGGCAGTGTCGAACACGAGATCCCGGGATATCATCCGGTCGAATGTGCCGGCGTCCTCCCGGTTATAGAGGTCGTAGCCTAGCGCGAAGGCGTTGCCGGTGCTTGAATCCTACTCTCTCTAGGAGGGGAGAAGGGTCGAAACTGCGATGCGGTTGGAGGTATGATCCCACTAGAGCAAAGGCAGGCCCACTGTGTCCTTGTATTTATCGCCGAAGCCGAAATTCCGATGCCCTCTCGGCACCGGCTAGCGAGAGGGCTCGGTTGGGGTCTCTGCGGTAGGCCGGGCGACATTCGCCTCACCGACAACTGAAGGGGTCTCGACAGGGATCTCGATAGAAGCCGATACGACGGAATTACCCTTTTCTGTTGCCGTCGGCTTCGATTTTTTAAGAGGAGGGGCGGAGTGGGAACTCAGTTTCCGCTTCTGGGTACTTGGCACGGAAGAGGATCTAGGCTCCTCCCGGCAAGCGGCTGCGGCAGACTTGGCGAGTGACAAGGGGTCGGCAAGCGCCCTGGACTCGTCAAAAGGTTGATGGAGGGGAATGTCTCGCTCACATGCGAATCTTGTAGTTAATTAGCCCTATCTCTCGAAATGAAAGGTTGCAAATTAAGTCCAGAATATTACCTTCATCGGGGGTACCGGTTGGAGGGAATCCAAGTCTCACTGAAGGAAAAGGACGTCAAAGGATTTCGAGACGAAGAACTTGAACAGGGTGCCCTCTTGCTCCCCAAGAGTGGGAGGCTTGTAGGTTGCGTCGTTGTATTGAATGGGCACGAGAGGGATGTGGCCAAAAGGCCCCTAGACGAAGATGAACCTTTCCGCAAGGTGATGGTGTTTGTTAGCGAGACCCACCATCTTCACCGACTGTCCTGAAAGGAAGACTGATCCTCCCTTGGCCCGAAAGTTGAACAGCTTCTGAAGATCGACAGACTGAACTCAATCCTTTCTGCCCGCATATAGCAGGCGAAAGCCACCATAAGGTCGATGGAGTTAGGGTTGAGCTGGGCTGGCACCACCCCATAATAGCGTAAGGCCTGGCACACTTCAGGCCAGAGGTGGAGGCGGAAGCCCGCCTCGAAGTGATCCAACGGGATGGAGAGTTTTCCTTCTAGCACGAGGTTAACACCGTCCTAATTCCCAGGCTTCAATGCTACGAACCCCGGAGGGATGAAGGTCTCGGTGATTGTGAGGAATTCCTCCTACATGAGCCGGCAAGGCGGGAAGGCGTGGTCTAGGAAGGTCTGCAAGGCGCAAATGGTACAAAGCGAGAAGGGTAGGACAGGGGGGTAGGGGGAATAGGATATAAAGCCCACAAGGCTCAGTACGGCTCCCACTGCCAATGACCCTGATCTCATCTCCCCGGCCTTGGAGGTGCTCGCGAATTGTAGAAATCCGTTAGAGCGGTCAGCCCTTGGTTGGCCAGGCAGAGCTGATCCTGAACCCGCGCGATATATCTTATGGGGGAAGTCTTGGCGGAAAACGTTTCCTGGGAATACATCTCTCTAACGAGGTCGGTGCAGTCCCGCTCGACAATCCCCATCCGCTTCTCCATCGTCTCATGGATTTTCTTCACCGCCGCGGAGTCGGCTTGCTGCCGTCGCGCAAGCTTCGACAGGACTGACGCGATCCTTTGCCACCGCGCTTTGCCACTCCGGGAGGCTTCAAGGAAGTCCTCCATCTCGCCAGGAGAGGGGAGGGGTGAGTCTCCCCCGTCTTCTTATTCCCCCTCTCCACCCTCATCTTCATCTTCTTCTTCTTCGACTTCCGCACCATGCACCTTTGGATCTGAAGGGCATTCGGTCAGATCAAAGCAGGAGCGAGAAGGAAAATGATAGGTTCTCGCATACCTGAGTTGTCACCGAGGGATCTCGCCGACGGTTGGCGAGAGGGGTCAGTGGTGCAGGCCTCTATCGAAGTCTCAAATACGGGCTAGGGGAATCAAGCGGACGCGTCTAAAAATCCACTATCAAACTCGCACAAGTTTTATTCGCAACACACTCGCAAGAAAAATAACACAGTTCACCGACGTACGGTAGCAGCACCGCTGAAAGGTCGAATGAACGACGATAGGTCGATGTTCTTCCAAGCAAAAGGGACCTACCCGGTCCGGACAAGCGTGGTTGTACCAAAAGAGTCTACCCAAAATGCGATCGAGAAATGGTAGATCTCTCCCAACAAAAAAACGGGGCTCGCCAAGCCCTTTCGGAAATAACGAATCAAGAATCGGCGCACATCTCCATCTGTAGTGGGAAACACGTCATCCTGGAGAATCCTGTCTGGCAAAAATGCTGTCCTGGCAAACCTGGGAAAAGCATTAGGCAGCAAAGGGGGAAAATCTATATCATCAACATTTAGCGTACCTCTGTTGGAGACCGACGGAGAGAGCGATCCCTTACCCCACTCAACCCCATACCCATGAGAATCTGTAGTGGAACTAACAGACAAGAAGATAATTCTAGTGGCGGAGCAATATATGGCGTTAAATCCGAAACATTAAAAATAGGGGAAATACCCCAATCAGTTGGTAATTCCAAAAGAAATGCATTGTCTCCTAACCTCTTTAAAATCCGAAAAGGTCCCGCTCGCCGATCCGCTAATTTTTTTAAGGTGCCCGTAGGCAGCCGTTCAGGGATGAGACGCACCATGACTAAATCACCTACTTTCAAGTGAGACACTCTCTTATGTGCGTTGGCATTAACTTGATAAGATGTGTATTGAGTGGTAAGCGTTTCATTTATGTGCTTGTGCAGATCATGGATGTGAGAGGCAAAGTCCTGTGCAAATTAACTTGACTTAAAAGATGGCGATAACGGAATCAAGTCAAGTGGCACGGGTGCTTTATAACCATGCACGATCTCATTCGGGGACAAACCCGTGGACCTAATTTTGGAATTATTATACGCTAACTGATCATGAGGGAGGATAAGGTCCCATGTACCCTTTTGGTCTCCTACAAGGCATCAGAGCAAACAACCTAAACTTCTTTTTACAACTTCGGTTTGCCCATCTGTCTGCGGGTGGTAAGCTGAAGAGAATAGAAGTTTGGTGCCCATAATCCTCCACAGGGTCTTCCAAAAATTACTTGTAAACTTCACATCCCTATCGGTAACTATCGATTTTGGAACGCCTCGATGGCCAACTACCTCTTTAAAATATAATTGTGCAACATGTGACGCATCGTTGGTTTTATTGCACGCGATAAAATATGCCATTTTGGAGAAACGATCTACAACAACTAAGATAGAGTCGTGACGTCTAAATGTGATTGGGAGGCCGAGAATGAAGTCCATGCTAACGTCTTCCCAAGGGATATAAGGAATCAGAAGAGGGGTATAAAGCCCCGCATTTGTTTTGTTCCCCTTAGCCAATTGGCACGCTCGACAACTTCCCACGATTTTACGAACCATGGCCTTAAGACCGGGACAATAGAACTTATCTTCTACTAACGTGATCGTCTTGTCACGACCAAAATGTCCACCTAGCCCTCCGCTATACAATTCCCACACTATGAAGTGTCGTAGGGAGTAACGGGGGATGCATAGCTTCGAATGGTTGAATAAATAGATGTCACGAATGTAAAAAGAAGTAATGGTTGTAGGCAAGTCGTCTTGAGTGGTGAAATAGATGTCCTTGAAATCTGGATAGTTGATGTATTCGTCCTTAATCCTATCGAAGCCGATCACCTTAAATTCTAGCGTGGATAGTAATAACGAAACACGACTAAGAGCGTCGGCTATGCGGTTGAGAGTGCCCTTAAGGTGTTTGATAATGAAAGTGTACTCCTGGAGATAGGAGACCCACTTGGCATGCCTAGGACTAACCTTATTTTGAGAGTTAATAAATCTTAGCGCGTCATGATCAGATAGGATGACAAACTCTTTAGGAAGTAAATAATGCCGCCAATGTTGGAGGCATCTAATGACTGCGTAAAACTCCCGATCGTAATTGGAATAATTTAATTTTGGACCCGCCAATTTCTTACTGAAATACCCCACAGGGTGACCTTCCTGACTCAACACTCCGCCAATTCCCACTCCTGACGCATAACATGACAACTCGAAAACTTTGGTAAAATCCGGTAGTCGCAAGAGGGGGGCTTCCGACATGCGTGTTTAATTAATTGGAATGCCCTAGCGGCCGAGTTTGTCCATGTAAATTCACCCTTTTTCATGCACTCGATAATGGGGGCCATAATACTACTAAAATCCTTAATAAATCTCCGATAGAATGTAGCGAGCCCGTGAAAACTCCCAACATCCCGAATGTTGGCGGGCTCGGGCCAATTTCTAATGGCTTGCACCTTCTTGGGGTCTACGTGGATCCCCTTCGAACTAACGATATAACTGAGGAACTCAACCGATGACACATGGAAAGTACACTTCTTAATATTAACGAATAATTTTTCCGATCTCAGCGTGGTAAGGATGGTTTTTAAATGTGACTCGTGATCGATCGTGGAGGTGCTAAAAACCAAAATGTCGTCAAAATATACCACGATGAATTTTACCATATAGGGTTGGAAGACGTTGGTCATCATCCTCGAAAACGTGCTCGGCGCATTGGAAAGCCCAAACGACATAACTAACCACTCGTAGAGCCCTTCCTTAGACTTAAATGTGGTTTTCCACTCGTCCCCTTCCCTAATTCGGATCTGATGGTAGCCGCTCCTAAGGTCCAATTTCGAGAAAATCGTGGCATCAGCTAACATGTCCAATAAATCGTCCAAGCGAGGGATGGGAAATCAGTACTTAATAGAGATCTTATTAATGGCTCTACTATCCACGCACATCCTCCAAGAGCCATCTTTCTTGGGGGCAAGTAAGGCGGGTACGGCACACGGGCTCATGCTATGGCGGATAAAACCTTTTTGCAATAAATCCGAAATCTGGGTTTGTAACTCTAAGTGTGCGGAAGGGTTTAGCCGATAATGTGGGAGGTTGGGCAATGAGGAGCCTGGAATGAAATCAATGGCATGCTGGATAGCCTGCATGGGGGGTAACTCAGACGGTAGCTCGTCCGGGTACACGTCCACAAACTCATCTAAAAGCTTTCTCAGTGCCGGCGGCAAATTCTCAAACGTTGCTGCATCTTCCTTAACTTGTAGACACACTAATGCATAGAGGACACCGCCTGCAAAGGTAGTACACTTCAATTCTTTCTTCCCTATCAGACTCAACGTTTTCTTCTCGACTGGGACGACCGTATCCTTGGAGGGGGCCGAAAGATCCATTGGCGGAGCGGGTTTAAAGATAATGGTTCTGCCATTAAATTTAAACTCGTAAGTGTTGGCCCGACCAAAGTGGGTAACGTCATGATCATACAACCAAGGGCGACCCAGCAAGACGTGACAAGCATCCATAGGGATGACGTCACACCAAATCTGATCAGAATAAGCTTTGATGGTAAGGGGTACCAAGCATCGCTTCGACACAGGGAGGGACGACTTGTTTACCCATGCCACCTTATAAGGGTGAGGGTGTGGCTCGGTAGCAAGTGACATACGCTTCACCGCGGCTTCAGAAATAACGTTCATGCAACTATCGCTATCGATGATCAACCTACACCATTTTCACCACTTTTAAAATTCAACGTGAAAATGTTCGTCCTATTCCAGTCGTCTAATGCTCGTGGGGTCATCAGAATACACCTCATAACCATCATATGGGAGTCATCCTCCATATCACTTGGCACTTCATCCGACTCACTCTCATCTCCCGCCTCGTAAGTAAGGTCGTCTGACCCACCAGTGGAATCTAACAGGGCTAATGGTTTTGGTTTAGTAGGACAATCACTAGCATAGTGCCCTTGGATCCCGCAAGCGAAACAGGTGACATTCGTTCTGTTGACCCTACCAACTGGGATTCTCTCACCAGAGGGGTTTCTATTATTCCTAGCCGTTACGACTATGGAGGTCGAGTCGGGGGACTGATATTTTTCTTTGTCCTTATAGGTGGAGGTGGGCGGTGGTCCTAAGATGGATTTGCCCTTTTGGAACGAGCGAGTCTTACCCTTAAGCACATTGTGCTTCTCAATATCTAAGGCAGCGTTGAATGTGACGTGCAAGTCAGTGTGACCATAACGCAAAAGCTTTTCTTGGTTGTCGGGGTTTAGTCCCTTACGAAACCGGGAGAGGGTGACCTCGGGCATCTCTTTCACGTCACACCAAACCATCATGTCCTTCAGCAGACTCATGTACTCAGAAACCGACCTAGTCCCTTGCTTAAGGGTAGATAAATCATCGAACATCTGTGTTTGATGGTACGTGGGGACGTACTGCTCTGTCAGCCTCGCCTTCATATCATCCCAACCAATGGGCAACACATCGTTCTCGACTCTCAAACGTCATTCCTAATTCAGCCAAAATATTTTAGCACGCCCTAGCAACTTCATCCTCGCTACTCGCACCTTACCCGCGTCGTTCAGAGCATACCACTCGAAATAACATTCGATTTCCATGACCCAGTCTTGGAAGACTTGGGGATCCCCCATGCCATCGTAGGATGGTGGCATGACTCGGACGGCCCGAGTAAGATCAAACTCGTAAGGTGCGCGTGGAGCGTGCTCATTAGGAGGGTGGGGGTAAGGATTGTGATTGTCTCCCACCCGTTGGTGAGCGGGTTGATTACAGGGTGCCCCTTGTGGTAATCCCATTCCGTGAAGTGCCTCCCTAATGGCCGTCATCTGCTCCGTAAAATCCTGACGAAGTTCCTCAATCTCAGTGAGGGCACGTCCCTCTCCCCGGTCATCATCCATAGTAGAAGATGATGGAGGATATTCCGTACCTAGCCTAGTGCGCATGCAACGGTGATAACAAAAGACTTAGACAGACCACGGGAGGATTTAATCCCGCTTAACGATTATAGAAAAATAAATTTCTTTTTGATTTTCTTACAGGAAATAAAATGAGGACTATTAAATTTTTTTTTTGCTGAAAAATAAGAAATCTACGGCGCTATTGGCAGAACAAAAATAAATTTTTTTTTTGAGATTTTGACAAAAAACGTGCATACAGTAGTGCGTGCTAACGTGCAAAAATAACAGGGGAGGGTGCCAATTAAAATATTGACAAGAACCTCCCTCTGATATCAAATTGGTGCAGGCCTCTATCGAAGTCTCAAATACGGGCTAGGGGAATCAAGCGGACACGTCTCAAACTCTACTATCACACTCGCACAAGTTTTATTCACAGCACACTCGCAAGCAAAATAACACAGTTCACCGACGTACAGTAGCAACACCGCTGAAAGGTCGAACGAATGACGATAGGTCGATGTTCTTCCAAGCAAAAGTGACCTACCCGTTCCGGACAAGCGTGGTTGTACCAAAAGAGTCTACCCAAAATGCGATCGAGAAATGGTAGATCTCTCCCAAAAAAATACGGGGCTCGCCAAGCCCTTTCGGAAATAACGTGTTAAGATAGATGCAAATCAAAAGGAAAACCCCGAAGAATCTAACGATTCAAATCCAACGCGAAAAATCTTTCCGGCCACTAGACTATTAAGAGAGAATCACACTTGAGTGGAATGGTTCGTTACCCAAGTCGGAATAGATGATTCTGACTACCTTCAAAGGATCACTCTTCCGCAGTTCCGCCGGAGTTGCGCCGGATGGAAAGATAGATCGTCCGCCTTGGCCGCTTCACACCAATGTCCAGATTCTTCGTCGTTGAAGGAGACTTTCCCCGGATAAAAGTCCAAGTGAAGAGGTGTGGCCGTTTTCTTCTTCAAGGGTACTCGGGTGGAGGAGGAAGATGGTCGGACAGCTATGGGTAGTGGAGAATGGTTGATGTAGAGGGAGAGGAGGAGGCGGCTATGGAAGAGGGAGGAGAGGGGCGGCTGGACTTGAAGTGGAAGAGGAATGGGTGGAGGTTTTGGAAGGGGAAGATGAGGGAGGAGAGGGTTGGCCGAATGCTTGGAGAGAGGGAGAGAGAAGGAGGGTGGCGGCTAAGAGAGGTAGAGAGAGAGAGAACTTTAGGGAAGATTAGGGTTAAGAGTTTTTATTCATTCAACTTAACTTAAACAAAACACTACATGCCTATATAGAGGCTTAACTCCAAGTCTTGGCTATATGTAGCCCAAATAAAAATAACACACTCCATGGCTACATGCAACCCAAATAAAATAACATACTTCAAATGATTAAATAAAGCATGCTAAAAATATAAATGCTCTCAAGCTAATAATAGAAGAAGTTCAACTATTTATTTGTCTTGCGACGAGGGCGGAGATTATAGCGCCGCTCCATACGAATGCCATGGCGACATGAGTCCTTTGTTGGAGACGAAGGAGGGTCGTCCGTTAGCGTGCCGTCATCAATAACTTGGGGGCCGTCGTCTCCACCAGTCAGACAGTCCCTCAGGGCTTTTCCAAAGAGCAGGTGAAGCGGTTTCCTCTGCCCGGGGTATAATGTCCCACGCCCCAAGGTCTCGGCCTACGTCGGTGGGGCGATAGAGGCGCCTTTTACTGCTGAGGGCTGGGATTCCCGCGCAAGTGCCGATGATTCAGCGACAGCCCCTCCGGCCATAGGAGCAGGGTCGACCGCTTGGTTGATGTGATCTACGGGGGCGGAAGCCCTGGGCCTCCAGTCAACGAGGTCCGAGTTTACAAGAGGAGGGACAGCGAGAAGCATAGTCAGAGGAAAGTAAAAGCAGATTAGTTAAAGCGGAAACCACATCAGCAAAAAGATGGAATACCAGGAGTGCTTGGGAGATTGGCTAGAGTAGTCCAAGGGGCAGCCCCCGAGGTGTATGACGGAGCCCCGAGGAGAGGGAGGGACGTATCCGCCCGAGGGTAGTCGACGATGCCTTTCGCCACCGCCCCCCCCCCCCCCCCCCCGTGAGAAGGGCGATACATCAGTACACAACCCAGGTCATTGAGAAAGTTCACGCCTATGAGAGAGGCGAAGAAAGTATCTCTGACAGGGAAGAGGGGTTCATGTTGTGGTGTGGAGTTGGGGTAGGCGAGGCTCGGTTGTCCTTCAATAGGCCGTGCTTAACCGACTTGGCCTTCTTCTTCTTCTACAGGCGGGAACTCTCGCCGGCTGGTTTTTCGCCAGTTGACTTCTCGGCCACTGCCTTCTGACCGGCGAGCCTCTCGCCCATCAGCCAAGGGGAGACCTTGGCATAGTTGACGCGAGCGGCTTTTCGGCATTTTGGCATGCATTTTCATGGCTCTGCAGGGGCTTGAGCAGAGAGTAATGACGTTAGAGATGGCCTTAGAGATAAACTCAGCGGTGTATTTATAGGGCGGAGGTGGGGTCTGCAGAAAGATTCCCTGCCAGGTCAGCATGTACCCACCGAATATTTGGGGTTGGGAATGCCTTTCCGAGCGCAAGGCTAGCTCGCAGAGAGCGGAGATTGTGTACAACCCCATATTCACTAGGTAGGACCAAGATCTTCCAAGAACCGAGATTGGGCTAGCCGTGGGCTTGCATTAGGCATTTTTGGGTCAGACAAGAAAATGGGCGGGAGGGTTCTTGCCGGGAGCAGGCGGAAAGGCTCTCGTCCAGCAGTCATAGAGCACTGGTTCGTCGAGCTCAATGCGCCGAGCTGAGAGCGCTGGTTCGTCGAGCTCAATGCGTCGAGCTGAGAGCGCTGGTTCGTCGAGCTCAATGCGTCGAGCTGAGAGTGCTGGTTCGTCAAGCTCAATGCGTCGAGCTGAGAGCGCTGGTTTGCCGACCAATGCGTCGAGCTGAGAGCACTGGTTTGTCGAGCGCACTCCGCGTTTGAGCCATGGAAGGCCCAAGGCAGGTGGGAAGACTCCCGCCCCAGGCAGGCGAAAGGGCTCGCCCCTCTCTTTGGCAGAAGCTCAACGCCACTTTAGTCATTTGTCCCCGCTTGGGATAGGCGGGAAGGATCGCGCTCAGAGTAAGCAGGGTTCCCGCAGAGCTCAGCAGGAAGAGCTTCCGCCTGGTGGGACCTAGATGTGGGACCCAGACCTGAAATTACCTGAATACCCCTTGGTCTGCCTTTAGCTCTTTAGAACATCGGAGTTTGGTTATTGGCAAACCAACCTAGGGGCATGATAGTAATTTTAGGGCAGCAAAAGTACGCTTTTGGCAGACCAGACTTTGAAAACTTATAAATATACCCATGGAGTTCTTCAGAGGGCAGGCTTTTCTCATTTCTATGGTCTACTAGTGCTTTTTGAGGTTCTCCTAGACTAGCAATTGGCTTTGGAGGGGAAGCGCTCAGAGATCTTTCGGGTTAGTGGAGGGACCTCCCAGCTAAGGCTTTGGGTTAGTTTCTGGTTCTTCGTTGCTAGTTAGGGGGCTGGGTTTGGGAGAAGTAGGCGTTGGCTACACCCCGGGTTTCGAACTTTTGTTGAGGTAAAATTTTTGCTCCAATAGCCGCGGAGAGGAGGAAGACAGAGAAGGCAGAGATAGAGAAGTAGAAGGAGGAGACGATGGACACAGTAAAGGAGGAGATGTCTCAGTAGGTGTAGACGGGATAGAGGGGATGGTAGGAGAAGCAGGAACATCAGGATGAAAGGAGCAGTCAATAGAGAAATAGGATGCATTTTCAAAGAAGGTTATGTATGCGGAGACGAACTGCTTGCAAAGAACGGGGTCAAAACAACAATATCCTTTCTTAGTGGTAGAGTAACCCAGAAAGACACATTTGGTGGCACGTGGGGAGAGTTTGTCACGGGTGGCAGAAGGAGCGTGCACAAAAGCCGTGCACCCAAAGATACGCAGAGGGAGAGGAAATGGATCCTTGCCTGGATAAAGAGTGGAGAATGGGATTTGACCGTGGAGAACCGTGGAGGGAATGCGATTGATGAGATAGTTGGAGATGAGAACGGCATAGCCTCAATAGGAGCGAGGAACCTGCATCTGTGTCATAAGAGTGCGAGCGGCATCAAGGAGGTCACGGTATTTGCGTTCCGCCACACCATTTTGCTGTGAGGTATAGACGCAACTAGTTTGATGAACAATTCCATTTTGCATACAGAAAGAAGAAAAATCATGACTAAGATATTTTTTGGCCTTATCAGACCGAAATATTTTAAAAGAGACATCAAACTGAGTTTTAATCATACAATAAAAAGATGTCCATACAAAGAATAACTCGAAGCAATCCTTTAAATGGTACACCCACGTACAACGTGAAAATTCATCAATAAAAGTTACAAAAAATAAACTACCTCGACCTATTGTGAGGGTAGGAGCAGGACCCCAGATATCAGAGTGAACAAGGTCAAATGGAAGGGAAGATCCACTGCCTTGATATGGTGGGAAGGAGGAGCGGTGTTTCTTGCCAAGCTGACATGCGTCACAATTGAGAGGGGGACTGTGCGGAGGGAGGTGGGGCAAAAGCTGACGAAGAAGCCATGGAGGAGTATGACCAAGGCAAAGATGCCATTGCAGAAGGTCTATAGAAGAAGAGGAGAAGGCGGACAGAGAGAAAACGTTGTCATGGAAGTAGAGGCCGACGCTCTCAGTCTCAGTAGCAATTGTCTGTTAGGAGCCCAGATCCTGAAAAGAATATGAAGTAGGAGTGAATGTGACGGAACAATTTAGTTGCTTGCAAAGAGAAGTTATAGATAATAAATTGCAAGAAAAAATTTGACACGTAGAGAGTATCCGCCAAGCGAAGAGACGGAGTGACTTGAACCACTCCCATCCCATTGACCGGTGAGGGAGAGACGTCTACAATAAAGACAGGGGGCAACCGATCATGTGTTTCTAGGAGAGAAAAACACTGAGGATTGCCGGTCATATGATTGGTAGCGCCAGAGTCAATCAGACATTTACCTTGAGTAACGATGTGTGCACTACCTAAAGATGTGACCACAGAGGAAAACTGCTTTGAAGAGGAGGTGGAAGCGTCCCCAGAGGGACAAAGATATGGATGTTTCATCCAGCAGCAATCAACTGTATGGCCGGTGCGGCCATATGAGAACAAAGAAAGCGGGAAGGACCATGCCTTCCGGATTGGTGGCTGCGGCCACCAGAGCCACTGCGCTGAGTCTGGTGAGCATAGTTGTCCGTTTAAGGAGTTGAGGATAGCAGCGAGCATTGAAGCAGTGAGGTAACCGCGATAATGCGGGCAGTAGTGGCATCCAAGGTTGGAGATTCCTCTTTGCCAAGGATCTATTAACGGATCATGTCATAAAACTCAGGAAGTCGTAGAAGATAGCACACAACTAGAAGCTCTTGGAAGTGCTTTTGTTGCTCAGCCAGATCCGCAGAGAAGGGGCTATTTTGAAGAATCTCGGCTCCAAGAGCCTGAACTTGTTGGTAAGCAGCAGCAGGAGACATGGAGGGATGGGAAAAGAGGTCCGCATATAGAGTATAAATGCGAGACGTCTGAGCCCCTTTTGAGTAGAGTGTGGCAAGATGAGGCCACATAACCCTGACTATTTCATCATGACGGATGACAGGGAGGAACTAATCAAAAATGCTGTTAGATAGCCAAGTGCGAACTAGAGCGTCGCTAGCATCCCAATCATCAAAGAGATCGGACTCTGGAGGAGGAGGGTAATCAGTGAGATGATGATATTTGTGTTGTGAGCGAAGAAGAAAGGTGAAGGAGACACTCCAATCTGAGTAGTTGGAACCGATGAGTTTGGAAAAGGTACCAAGGTTGCCCAAAGGAGTAGGAGGAGGAGGAGGGTGGGCCACGAGAGTAGTAGTGGTAAAAGTATCAAAGAGAGCCATACAAGCGAGGAGAGCAGAAAAATAGAAGAGACCGCACGAATAGAAGAGACATGCCGCACGAATAAAAGAGACAGTGCGAATAGAAGAGACCAGGCGAATAGAAGAGATCGCACGAACAAAAGACAGGCCGCGTGAACAAAGAGAAGAGACAAGATCGCGAAGATAGGTCGCGCTGAGGCAAGTCGTGCGAACAGAGACAGGTCGCATAAATAAAGAGAACAAGGGGATGAGACCGTGCGAAGACAGGTCACGCTTAGACAGATTGCGCCCAGACAGGCCGCGCGAATAGAAGAGAAAAGATCGCTCGAAGACAGGTCATGCGAAGACAGGCCGCGAAGAGAGACATGTCACGTGAACAAAGAGGAGACAGGTCACGCGAACAGAATCAGGAGGAAAATATCGAGAGCTCTGATACCATGTGTGACAAGAAAGGAACATACCGAAATTTGGAATAACAGAATTTTTATTATCCAAAAAAGTATAAATTACAAATGTATAGCCTCCCTTTTATAGAATGGATGAGATGGGAGAGATTACAATTAACCATTGTGGGGGCAAATCAACAATATTACAACCGGCTATACATAAAATAAGACTGCACAAGCCGTACGATTAGACTAATAGGCTAACCACCCGGCAACTACTATAAAAAGAAGAGAAGCCATAAGGAGAGACCGCTAGACTGCCCGGACATCAAGTTATCTACGTCAAACCGCTAGACCTCCCGGTCTCCAGTCAGTAACATCTCGGCTACCAAGCCGCTGGAGAGAAGCTGCTAGACCGCCCGGCTACCAAGCTGCTAGAATGAAACTGCCAGACCGCTTGGTTTCCAAACTGCCAGACACAAGCCGCCAGACTGCCCGGTCTCCATGCTGCAACAGGGCCAAGATTTCCTTAGACCCCGAGCAAATCCCGCTGTCAGGCTCCCACCCAGCTGATAGGGCTGGATGTCACTCGAGGAGTCTACTCATGTCTCGAGATGCTCCCGCTATCAGGCTTCCATCTAGCTGGCAGGGCAGAGATCCCCAATGGATATCTTCCTTACTCTGGAGCTAGGACTCGAGATGCTCTCACTATCTAGCTTCCATCAAGCTGGCAGGGTCGGGATCCTCGATGGACATCATTATGGCTCTGGAGCTAGATCTCTAGATGCTCCCGCTGTCAGTCTTCCATCTAGCTGGCAGGGCCGAGATCCTCGATGGACAACTTTCTTGCTCTAGAGCTAGGTCTCGAGATGCTCCCACTGTCAGGCTTCCATCTAGCTGGCAGGGCCGAGATCCTCGATGGACATCGTTATGGCTCTAGAGCTAGGTCTCGAGATGCTCCCGCTGTCAGGGTTCCATCTAGCTGGCAGGGTCGGGATCCTCGATCGACATCTTTCTTGCTCTATAGCTAGGTCTCGAGATACTCCCGCTGTCAGGCATCCATCTAGCTGGCAGGGTCGGGATCCTCGATGGACATCGTTATGGATCTAGTGCTAGGTCTCGAGAAGCTCCCGCTGTGTGGCTAGTTGGCAGGGTTGAAATCCTCGATGGACATCTTTCTTTCTCTAGAGCAAGGTCTCGAGATCCTCTCGCTATTAGGCTTCCATCTAGTTGGCAGGGCTGGGATCCTCGATGGACATCGTTATGGCTCTGGAGCCATGAAAGATAAACTTAGGCAATTGATAATCCTTTGATACTAATTGAAAGTTAGGGGATATACCTAATTTAATCTAGATGGGGGGGGGAATAGAGTAATTAAAACTTTTGGCTGTTTTTAAATTTATCTGAGAAAATAAGTGATACCCGTAATAGTATAGAAATGAAATAGAAACAGGCTAAGCTAATCTATCACAGCACAACAAAAACAAAGAGAAAATGAACAACCAGACAACATAAGAATTTTATAGTGGTTCCCCAAACTGGGTACATCCACTCTTCTACCACCCTGATAGGAATCTACTATTAGGTTTTTGATCAAGTGACTGCCACCACAAGATCTATTTACAGGGAGATCTCATAACCCTTTAGGCTTTTGATCAGGTGCCCAAAAACCAAAATAAACTTTTGAAGGTAGTTAATAAACCCTTTTTACAGGAGGTTGAGAGAGTTGATGGTGTCTTCTCTTTTCTCTATACAACAGAGAAGACTCAGTGGATTGTTATTGTTAAAGCTCCTTCTGAAATGTTGAATGGTTTAGAAAGCCTGGAGCCTTACTCAGGGTGTAGGTCTTCAGCCTTGTCTTGTGGAGATCCAGGAACTTGCTGACTAATCTAGACTTGTGGTCCTTGAAGATTCCTGGTGTAGAAGTTGAAGAAGACTCTTGATATAAGATGGTTGTTCTTCTTCAGTCTTCTAAAAGATCAAGGGGAAAATAGAATGTTTTTCTGTACAGAGAAGAAGTAGATATTCTTCTATAAATTTCTGTATCTCTTCTCTTGTTCTATTGTATCAGATCTATATCAGCCATCTGAAAAGAATTCACTTTTTTATCCTGCTATCCAATTCTCTTTTTGAATTTTGAATTCCAAGCATTAATTGCAGACTAATTCTGGAGAATGAAATGACTGGAAATAATCTTTAATGAGTTTCCCCAACTATCCCATTAAAATAATCAAGTAATTAACTCTAATGAAATCCATAATTAATGCTGCCAAGAATGACTATATTCTTGAGAATGTAAGCATTAATTACTCAGAGAATTTCTGCCAAAGAATGGATTGAAAAGAGGGACAGATAAGGAAAACCTCCCAATCTGACTCGGGACAGAAATCGTCAACCTCTGGGTAGAATTCGTCGACTGGAGTTCCAAATTCGTCGAGCTGAGAAATCTTGTTCGTCGACCTGAGCTCAGCAAACTTCATTCTGGAAATAACTTGCCAATTCTGCGCTCTAAGTTTGTCGAGCAGAGAATCTGTCTGGAGGAAGAAATCTTTGACCTGAGCTCAAATATCGTCGAGCTCAACTTAGAGAAAAACTTTGAGTTCATCGATCTGCTATCAATGATCGTCAAGCTGAGTTCGGAGAATTTCGAACTGAAAACTTGAACTCTGAATTCTTCTAAGTCTTGTGTCTAATGAAGTCCTCTGCTGGCTGGTCCATGAAGATTGACTCTAATGAGTAGCCTAAACTCTAGGACTAACAGACTTGACCCTAACTATATAATGTGGGTCAAACACATCCTAATTAGTGAACCTAGCCCAAATCCAAACTAGGGATCCAATAATCTACCCCTATTTGGGTGAGGTCACTAATACAAATAGAAGAAAACAATCATAAAGCATGAAAACCGATATCTGGCAGATATGTACAATAGGTGCTTCATGATTAACAAATAGTTCAGAAAATATAAACTAAACAAAAAGCTATTTGTTTTTCTTTGACTTCTCTTTCTCAGCTTTGTTAGATGGCTGCCTGAAAATAATTTTTCTGTTGGGGTTTGCAGCTTCTCTCTTTGACATAGTCATGTTAGATTCTCCAATAATGTTGCATGAAGTAGCCTTTGGTACAACAACCTCAGGATGGAGACCCATATAATCATATACATTGAAAAATTTATTGCCTTTGTCATACCTTTTGAGCTCTTCTTTTCTGTATGATGAAATTATGGAGTATTGAGATGGATCTTTTCCTTCTGCTTTAGCTTTGTTAATCAATGAAATTCCAATCAGCTCTTGAAATCTGTCCATCTTTGTAGTTGTCTCTTGTTCTGGATCTACAAATGGAATAGCAGGTGATTCTGGCCTTTTGGGACTGGAGTTCTTCTTTGAATCATCAAGAGATGCTAAAGTACTTTTCTTTTTTGTAGCAGGAGGAGGCTTGCTCTGAGTAGATTGTTGTTATTGACTGCTGCCTTGAGAACTTGGCTTGGAGTGTCTGTGATAAGTATTGGTAATTGGTGTTGATCTGTGAATTACACTTCCAGAGGCCCTAACTGATGGAGGAGGAGGAGGAGAAGGGTCTTTCCTGAATTTATTGGGAGGAGAACTGTACCTTCTTCTTTTCTTCCTTTCTTTCTGCTCATTCCTTGACAACCACATCCATTGTAGCATCCCAGGGTAAGGTGTAATATTATTAAGAATGTAATATGGTGTGTCAGCAGAAGGGTTTGGCTTGGGAGCAGGCTTAGAAACAACTTTTCTTTTCTTAACAATCTTCTTCTTAGCCTTAGGATCATCAGAATCTTTAGAATCTTCATCATCATTGGAAGATCTAGGAGGATTATCATATAAAGAATCAATCTCTTCAATCAGCTTAGATTGATCTTTCTTAGGAGATACTGGCTGTACAATCTCAATCTCTGTACTAGTCATATCAGGAGCATTCTGAATATTTTCTAGACCTTGTGCAATGTCTGGAGCAATTAAATCATCCAGACTGGGAATTGGACTTTCATCCATAATATAGGTTGGACCATAAGGGCTTGGCTCAACTTTGTTTGTTGTAACATCTGATGGTTCCACAATCATTAGGTCAGCAAAACTTTCCTTTAGTTGCTTAACAATTTCAGGACTTATTGGGGAAGTGTAGCAAATTATAGCCATAGATTTCTCTAGACAAACTTCTGGTAAGTAATTTATATAAGCTGAATCAAATGAATTCAATACACTGAATAAATCTATTATGGGATTGATAAAACAATCACCAGCAGTCAAAATTTCTGGAAGATCTGCAGGCTCATCTGTACAAATTCTATCAATCTCAACTTCTTCAACTTCTGTATTCATATATATATCTACATCTACTGCTATATCCAATTGTACATCTGATGCTGCTGCTACTACTACTACTGGAGGAGAGAGCACTAGAAATTCATCATTTGATATCTCCCCCTGCCTGGTTTCAGAGGGTCCTGAAGTCAGGCCCCTAGAAGAAGAAGGGATAGTGGGGGAAGCAGCAATGAGAGCAGAAAGGGAGGAAATAGAATCAGCAAGAGGTTTAATAGCCTCTGCTATGAGCTTTTTGAGGAGATGATTGATGAGCTCCAAGAGAGTTGAGATGGAAGGGGAATCTAATTGTACAAACTCAGAGGGTGTCTGTGTGGATACAGATGGATGGATGGAAGATGATGAAGGGAAAGGATCGGTGTTAGTCATTGGCTCATCTGGAGATGATAGTGTGTTGATGGGAGATGATGATAAAGGATCAAAAGTTGGAATGAATGTGAGGTTATGGAGGGGGATGTCAGTAAAATGATGGGGTAATGGGGATTGAGGTGGTGTGGTATGTTGTGGAGATGCAAGTGGTGTTGGTTGATGTACTGGAGATGCAAGTGGTGTTGGAATATGAAGTTGTGATATATATGGATGTTGGTGGGGAGTAGATGAAGGAATTTGAACTAGTGGAGGAGTAGGTTATTGTTGATGAGATGTATGGCATGGAATTTTAATGGAGGGAAAATCTTCTGGAGGTGGGGGATTAGCTGGAATAGCTCTTGTATCCTCAGAGAGTCTAGAAGAGGATGAAGCCTTGGATGGCTTAGAGATTGTCCTCTCCCATCGTCCAAACAAGGCACAAGTTATCCTTTTGGAAGCATTTATGAATATGGTATGGGAGACAAGGGATTCAGCTCCCTTGTCCTGAAGAAAGATCTCAAGAATTCTTCCAAAACACACTTCCTTCTTACTATTCTTCTTCCTTATCAAATCAAACAAAATCCTAGCCCAATCCACTGCTTTCTTATTGACTACAACACACATTACCAGAAATTGGTGCCTGGTAATGTAGTCATGGGTAGTATGCTTGCCTAGCAAGACTTTTCCCATTACATCAGCTAAAAACTTATATTCAGAAGATAAGTGTTTCTTCTACCACTTGTTAGGGTTTTCTCCAATATGACTCATTTTTTTAACATATCATCAAAATTAGAACTATCTATCTCTATGTCTTCACCATTAACTAAACCAAAAATCTCAGTTAAAACTACGGGAGTAAGAGAAACCTGGTTGCCAGAGATTGTGCCGGTCATGGTATCGGCATTTGGAGTAGTAGAAGTGAATACCCATTCTCTAATCTCTGTTGTTGCAATCTTTATTCTGGTAGTCATGATTTTCTTCAACTGCTGGTCCTCAAATAATTGTAGTATGTCCTCGAAAATCTGATCAGAATGTTGGAATGATTCAAAGTCGATATCGAATCATGTGTCAAATTTTATTGCCGAAAGAGAACTCGCTGGAATTGCCATTGGTCGACTGCAAAAGGAAACAAAAAGATCAAGTGCAAGGGGAACAGAAAGCGCGGGATGGAGCTCGAAGAAAACCTAGATATTAGGCTTTCAGAATATGAAGCGGCAAACTTCGTCCTGCGAAATAAACAAAATTCTTCGATCAGAGTTCGACGAAATATTTTATTGACAAAGCAGTTTGTTGATCTCAGTCTGAAGAAGGGAAAATTTTTCGTCGTTCTCAGCTCGACAAAAAATTTCTGAAGTAATATCGTCGATCTCCATTTGACTAATAAGACTTCACACAGAGAGTTTGTCGATCTATGGTTGATGAATTCTCTCAAGAACTTTTCTCAAATCGTCAATCTCCGTTCAACGAACTGTGACAGATTCATGGACCACATACAGAAAGTTAAATTAATGCTTCACCATTTATCATACCTAGCTGATTTAGAAAGAACAGATGTTTCTCATCATCCAAAAGTTTGGTGAAGATGTTTGCCCTTTGTAATTCAGTAAAGACAAAAGTAAGATTAATTTTCTTTTTGTCTACACACTCTCTAATGAAATGATGCCTTACATCTATATGATTAGTTTTACTATGATGTACTGGATTCTGTGCAATAGAAATTGCACTGGTATTATCACAAAGTAGAGTTAAATTATTTAAGTTGACACCATAATCTAGGAGTTGGTTCTAAATCCACAACATCTGTGAACAACAACTATCAGCTGCTATGCACTCAGCTTCTGCTGTTGAAGTAGACACATGTTTGCTTCTTGCAAAACCAGGACACTAGCCTATCACCAAGAAACTGACATGTCCCTGATGTGCTCTTTCTATCCACTCTACATCCAGCAAAGTCAGCATTTGAGTATCCAGACAACTCAAATCATGACTCAGTTGGATACCAGAGTCCTAAATAAGGGCAACTCTTTATATATCTCAAAATTCTTTTTAGGAAAATAAGGTGAGATTCTTTAGGGTTCACCTAGAACCTAGCACAAAGACATGTAGCAAACATAATGTCTATCCTACTTGCTGTGAGATATAATATGGACCCAATAATGGCCTTATATAATTTCTGATCAACAGGTTTCACATGTTCATCAGAGTCAATCACAACATTAGCAGCAATGGGTGTTTTCTTAGCTGAAGCATTAGCCATCCCAAACCTCTTTATCAGCTCCTTAGCATATTTGTATTGGGATATAAAGATGCCATCAGGGGACTGCTTCACTTGGAGACCAAGGAAGTAGGAGAGTTCACCCATGCTAGTCATTTCAAACTTGGAATGCATAAGGTTAGAGAACCTTTTGCATAGTTTGGAATCTATAGAGCCAAATATAATGTCATATACATATATTTATACTAACAAAATTTTATCATGATTGTTGGTACCCTAGTTTGGATTTGAGTTCAGTCTTCTCTTTTAGTCTCTTGACCCAAGATTTATCTTTGGTCAAAGTTAGTTGTTTAGCTAGCTCGCTCTAGTTGTAGAGTTGTCACTTATCCAGATGAAAATTTGGTTATGTTGTTTTTTGTTCGACTATGGTCGAACGCCGCTCGACTATCGTCTATCGACTGTTCGACGATCGTCTATCAGTTGGTCGACGTTTGTCTGTTAGCAGATCGTCTATCTCTAAGTTAGTTCAACTCTTGTTAGCTCGACGTTCTGTGGAATCTGCCTCGCCGATCGTCGAACCCCGCTCGACTTCTTTTGACCAGACAGATTTCCTGATAGTTCAACTATCTGCTTGGATAGTTCAACTATCTGATAGTTCGACTATCTGTTTGATAGGTCGACTATCTGTGTTGCTTGATAGTTCGACTATCTGTCTTGATAGGTCGACTATCTGTTTTTCTTTGATAGTTCGACTATCTGCTTGGATAGTTCAACTATCTGATAGTTCGACTATCTGTTTGTTAGGTCGACTATCTGTCTCCTTTGATAGTTCGACTATCTGTTTGATAGGTCGACTATCTGTTTTATTTGATAGTTCGACTATCTGTTTGATAGGTCGACTATCTGTTTTCTTTGATAGTTCGACTATCTGTTTGATAGGTCGACTATCTGTTTCCTTTGATAGTTCGACTATCTGTTTGATAGGTCGACTATCTGTTTTCTTTGATAGTTCGACTATCTGTTTGATAGGTCGACTATCTGTTTTCTTTGATAATTCGACTATCTGTTTGATAGGTCGACTATCTGTTCTCTTTGATAGTTCGACTATCTGTTTGATAGGTCGACTATCTGTTTTGCTTGATAGCTCGACTATCTGTCTTGATAGGTCGACTATCTGATAGCTCGACTATCTGTTCTGATAGGTCGACTATCTGTTGTGGTAGTTCGACTATCTGCTTTGATAGTTCGACTATCTGTATCGTTCGACTATCTGTTTGACAGGTCGACGATCTCTGTGCTTCGGTCGACGATCTCCGAGGGTCGTTCGACGTTCTGTTGCGTCTTTAGTAATTTTGTCTCTTTCTATTCTATGATTTATTTCATATTTATTTGGCATACTTTATAAAAGATTATTTCAGTAATTTTATGCTATCATTTCTAAGCAATACTTGCTTGCTTCTTTATGCATAAGTTAAGCTTTTCTCTGACAAAGTTGTTTGTCTTATTAGTTGACATATCCTGTTGCTTTATCTGCCATGCTGTCCTTTATAGCCGTTAGACTCAAAAAGTCTTCTCTGGCCGTAAAGAGTTTCTTCTGATGTGACTTTCTCTAGTATTCTTTTATCAGATTTATTTGCAGCTTCTTAGAAAGCTTTATCCTCGTATAGGATATCTGTCTGCAGGATTTGTTTTTGCTTTATGCTATTTGCAGCCCAGTTTGCAGATTTCAGAAGAAGACAAGATTCAAACTCAAATTAGAGCCGTTGAAAAGGCCCATATATAAAGAGCTTCTTTTGAGAGAAGACAGAGAGACAATATATAGAGAAGAAACTCTCAGTGATTGATACTTTCAACTGAGAAGATCATCTCTCTTCAACCTTCTTCTTCAATCCTGAGTTCATCCTGCTGCAAGGAACATTCACTCAGTGCCTCAAGAAGAAGAAGAAGAAGAAGAAAGAAAAGCCTGTGAAGAAGAACATTTATTCAACAATCAAGAGTCTTCTTCAAGCTTCTCCTTCAGAACTTCAAGACAGTGCTTTGTCTCAAGTTTAGAAGAGTTCCTGTACCCTGAAGCAAGACTCCTTCCTGGATATTCTCTAAGCCAGGTGGAGCCTTGATTCTTTAGAGCTTTCTAGCTCTGTGCAATCCACTAGCTTCTCTAATCTGTTTTAATAATAGAGAAGAAACTTTAACTCTCTCAACCTCCTATACAAAGGGTTATTACTCCCTTCAAAAGTGAACCTTGATGGCAGGGCACCTGATCAAAAACCTTTTTTTGGATTTTGAGCTCCTGATTAAAAGCTCAAAGGGTCTACTTGATCTACTTGAAGCAGATCAGTTGGTGGCAGGGCACCTGAACAAAAACCTGTAGTGGATTCCTACCAGGGTGGTAGAAGAGTGGACGTACCTATTTAGAGGGAACCACTATAAACTTCTTGTGTCGTCTGTGTTGCTTAATTAATTTATTGCACTGTGGCTGTGAGTAGAAATAACTAGGATTGCTAGTTGCTGTGATAGGATCCAAAGCTCAACTATAATTACAGTTAGCTCTCTCTTGTGCACTATACTTTTGGTTAGGCTCTAGGGTTTCAAATATCTATAAACTCATTCCGCAAATTAACTTTAAGGGAGTTGACTAGGGTGTCATAATTTTTGAATACTCTATTCACCCCCCCCCCCTCTAGAGATATATCTATCCTCACTTTCAATTAGTATCAGAGCCAGGCTGTCTGACTGTACAGGCTAACACCTGAGTCACAAGATCCTGATAGATACCAAGCTTATAGATATTCACTTCATGGCCCAGTCCAAGGATTACTCTAGCACCAGACCTCCAGCTTGCAACTTAGCTAAGTTTAGCATCTGGAAGGCAAGAATCAAATTATATATGAACTCTATTGATGAAGACATTTTTTCTTCTATTTTGACAGGACCTCCAGCACCTCCTGCTGCAGCCACTGCTACAACATCTACAAATCTCAGTGTAGTGCCTCCTCCAGACTACAATGATGCCTACAAGAAGGCAAAGATAGCTGATGCCAAAGCTATGAACATTCTGGCTCAGACTATGTCTGATGAAATCTTCCAGAAAGTGGCTGATTGCACCTCTGCAAAAGCCATGTGGGACTCACTGAACCAGATTGTAGCTGGTTCAGCTGATGAAAGGAAGGATAGAAGGTCCAACCTTATATCCCAGTATGAAAACTTCAAGAAAACTGAAGCTGAATCAGTTGAAGCTATATACACAAGGCTCAGCTCAATCATCAATGAGCCGAGAACTCTTGATAAGGAGATTACATTGACAGAGGTCAATGATAAGATACTGATATGCTTCCCAAGCACATGGGATCTCAGGATCTGTCCTATCAAGGAGGCCAGAAGTACAACTGAAATCTCAACAGAAGCTCTCCTTGGAAAGCTCAAGTCTTTTGAGCAAGTGCTGAAGACCAGGGAAGCTGAGGCTGAAGCAAAGACTCCAACTCCAGCAAGAAAAGAGCAAACTCTTGCTCTTAAAGCTGCTGATGCTTCTGAAGGAAGCCAATCCAATGAGGAGCTAATGGCACTCTTTGCCAAAAGGTTTCTCAAGATGGGAAGAAAAGACTTCAGAAAGAAATCTTCAAGATATGAAGATAAACCAAGGTATGACAGATCTCCTGCTAAAGAAATTATTTGTTATGGTTGCAGGAAACCTGGACACATTCTACCAGAGTGTCCAGAGGAAAAGATTAAAGAAAAGAGAAAGGAGAAAGAACATCACAAGAAACACTCCAAGTCCTCCTCCTACAAAAATAAGAAGACGGAGAAAGGATTTGTTGCTGAAACTTGGAGTGATTCAGATGAGGAATCTTCCTCCTCAAGCTCCAGTGAAGATGAGGAAGAAAAGAAGGCAAAGGAAATCTGCCTTATGGCAATTGATGCCTGCAGCAATCACTCAGGTGCAGAGAGTTCTGATGATGATGAAGAAATGCCTACAGAAGATCAGGTATTGTCTTCATATGACTTTTCTTCTTCTGAATTTAAAACTGAGTTTAAATCCCTTTGCTTAGATTTAATTAGTTCAGAAAAGGAGATTAAAAAACTTAGAAATAAGTTAGCAGAATCAGAATCTATTTCCATTAAAAATGCTAGGTTAGAAGCAGAACTCACTAAGTCTAGTGAAGAAATAAAGTTTCTTAAAAATGAACTAGCAAAGTCCAAAAGATTAGAAGAATATTTGAATGGTAGAAGTTTTAAGCTGTTAGAAATCACTAGCATGACAAACACTAGGTCAGGCAATAATAAGCTAGGCTTAGGAGCCTCATCAAGTGAACCTCCTTTGGTTCTTAAAAATCATCTTTCAACTCCAGTGAACTTTATTTCAGCAGATGGAATAAAGAACACTGAGCAAGTAAAACAAGTTAATCAAGCCTTAAATAAAGCTAAGAGAGAAAAGAGAAAACAAAAGTTTAAAGAACTTCAAAAAGCGTCAAACGCTGCTCGACGATCGAAGGATCGATGGTCGAACGATGATCGACGATCTGAGCATCAAGCATCGAACGCCGATCGACGATTTCAATTTGATTTTCAAAATTATAACCAAAACCTTAGAAACCCTAATATAAATAGAAACCCTAGGTTTGTGGACCCATTAACTGCATGGAGCATCCCACCTAGGAGATCTTACCCCTTAGGTTATAAACCCCAACCTGCTTATTCCTTCATTTCAAGTTTTCATTATGTAAAGAATAATGGACCCAAGGTTACCTGGGTCCACAATGTCTAATTGACTTTTCTGCAGGTGAAGACCTATCCATATACTAAAGACAAATGGTATTTGGATAGTGGCTGTTCCAAACACATGACAGGAAATAAAGAAAATCTGTCAAGATTCAAGGCCAAGCATGGACCAAAGGTGATCTTTGGGGATTCTAGCTGTGGTCAAACAGAAGGATATGGTAGGATTACCATTGGAGCAGTAACTTTCAAGAGGGTTGCATATGTAACTGGACTGAAGCATAATCTTATCTCAGTAAGTCAGTTATGTGATGCAGGGTATCTGGTATCTTTCACTAACTCTCTCTGTAATATTACTTTAAATAGTAATGTTGTGTTAGTAGGTATTAGACAAGGTAATATTTATTTAGTAGATTTTAATTCAACCCATTCTGAAATCTGCTTATTTAATGAAGTAACAAATAACAACACCTTATGGCATAGGAGGCTTAGCCATGTTAACCTCAAGAACATATCTAGGTTATCTAAATACAACCTTGTTAGAGGTTTACCTTCTTGCCCCTACAAGAAGGAGAGCCTATGCAAGGCTTGTCAATTAGGCAAGCAAACCAAAAATTCCTTTAAATCTGTAAATAAAAGTGATTCACCTAGAATCATGTATTTATTACATTTGGACCTTTTTGGCCCAATAAATGTACAGAGTCTAGGAGGGAAGTATTACACTTTAGTAATTGTAGACGACTTCTCTAGGTTCACTTGAGTGTTCTTCTTGAGAACTAAGGCTGATAACTTCAAAGTTCTTACAGATTTTCTACTATGTGTGCAGACTGAGTACTCTACTCATGTTGTCTTGATCAGAAGTGATCATGGCACTGAGTTTGATTCTCTTCTCATGCAAGAATTCTGTGAGAAAGAAGGTATCAAACATAGCTTCTCTGCTCCTAGAACTCCCCAACAAAATGGGGTAGTGGAAAGGAAGAATAGAACCCTGATTGAAGCTGCTGGTACATTATTGGCAGATGCTAACATGCCTCTTTCTTATTGGGTGAAGCTGTTAGCACAGCTAATTATGTCTTGAACATAAGTCTTATACACTAGCTTAAGAGTAAAACTCCTTATGAGTTGCTTAAAGGAAAGAAACCTAAAATTAATTATTTTAGAGTATTTGGCTGTGTAGTATTCATTCATAACAATAATAAAAAATGCTTTAGAAAGTTTGAAGCAAAAGCTTCAATGAGAATTTTTTTTGGATATTCCAAAGTAAGCAAAGCTTATAGGGTATTTAACAAATCAACTTCTAAAATTGAGGAATCTGTACATGTTTCTTTTGATGAATCTCAGATGTTTTACAAGGAGAAGGAAACTTCCCCTTCCACAAGTTCATTGCAGGTACCAGAATCTAGTAAAGATGTCACTCAAGAGATTCTCCATTTATCAACTCTTCATATCACTGATTCAGACAGTGATGAAGACTTTGCAGAATCAGTTGCTGTACCACCAATAGTTGATCCATTTCCTCCTGAGGAATTAATCCCAACTGTTGCTGAAGATCGCATCCCACCTACTGATATTGTCACACTTAGAGATCATCCTACATCTCAAGTGATTGGAGACATATCAGCTGGTGTACAAACAAGACATCAATTAAGACAGGATGTGATGCATGCTTGTTTCCTTTCACAGGTTGAGCCCCTCACCATTAAAGATGCTGAGCTAGATCCCCACTGGATCATTGCTATGCAAGAGGAACTCAATCAGTTTGAAAGATGTAAAGTATGGACTTTGGTTCCAAGACCTAAAGGCCAATTGATCATAGGAATCAAGTGGGTGTTTAGAAACAAGTTGGATGCAAATGGAATTATTGTAAGGAACAAAGATAGGCTTGTAGCTCAGGGCTACAGACAGGAGGAAGGTATAGATTATGACCAAACCTTTGCTCCTGTTGCAAGGCTAGAGGCAATAAGGATCTTTCTAGCCTATGCAGCCTATATGAAGTTTAAGGTCTTTCAGATGGATGTCAGAAGTGCCTTTCTAAATGGTGAGCTGAAGGAAGAGGTATTTGTTGAACAACCACCTGGGTTTGTTTCTTCAACTTAGTCCTCATATGTGTACAAGTCGCAAAAAGCTCTTTATGGACTCAAGCAAGCCCCCAGAGCCTGGTATGAGACTCTAGCTAGTTTCCTGTTAGAGCACAACTTTGTTAGGGGAGTAGTTGATAGAACCCTTTTCATTAAGCACCACAAGGACACAATCCTGTTAGTTCAAGTGTATGTGGATGATATAATTTTTGGCTCCACTGATCCCAAACTGTGCAAAAAGTTCTCTGACTTGATGCATTCTAAGTTTGAGATGAGTAGTATGGGTGAGCTGTCTTACTTTCTTGGTCTCCAAGTAAAGCAAGATGCTGATGGCATCTTCATCTCCCAATCCAAATATGCCAAGGAATTGGTAAAGAAGTTTGGGATGACTGATGCTTCAGCAATGCATACACCTAAGGCTACTAATGTAGTTATTGATTCTGATGATCAGGGTAAGCCAGTTGATCAGAAGAATTATAGGGCCATTGTTGGTTCCCTATTGTATTTAACTGCAAGTAGACCAGATATAATGTTTGCTACATGCCTATGTGCTAGATTCCAGGTCAACCCCAAAGAATCTCATCTGATTCTTCTCAAGAGAATCTTGAGATACCTGAAGGGATGTCCAAATCTAGGACTATGGTACCCAGCTGAATCAGAATTTGAGTTAATTGGATACTCTGATTCTGACTATGCTGGTTGTAGAGATGACAGGAAAAGTACCTCAGGAACTTGTCAGTTCCTGGGAGAGAGATTGGTCTCTTGGTTCTGTAAGAAGTAGGCTTCTGTCTCAACTTCAACTGCAGAGGCTGAATATATAACAGCTGCTAGTTGTTGTTCACAGATCCTGTGGATTCAAAACCAGCTTTTGGATTATGGGTATACACACAAGAACACAAAAATCATGTGTGACAGTACCAGTGCTATCTCCATTGCACAAAATCCTGTGCACCACTCTAGAACCAAGCACATTGAGATTAGACACCATTTCCTGAGAGATTGTGTGGAAAAGAACAAGATCAGCCTTGAGTTCATATCCACTGACCTTCAGAGAGGTGATATTTTCACCAAGCCCTTAGATGAACAGAAGCATCTGTTCTTTTTTGTTCAACTAGGCATGATTAATGGAAAAGACTAAGTGTGACATCTGCCTTTGTTGAAACCTGTTTGAAGATCGTCGAACGACGTTCGAAGATAGTCGATCGGATCAAGCCTATCGTCGACCTATGGTTGATGATGGCTTATCTGCTTGAAGATCGTCGACCGACGTTCGAAGATCATCGAACAGGTCGAGCCTATCGTCGATCTATGGTTGACGACAGCTTGTTTGTTTGTGAAGACAGAAATAGTCGAACGATTGATCGACTACTCTGCTTCAGGAATGATCGTCGAACGACCGTTCGACCATCGTCTCCAGTATCTTTTAAAATAGATCGACGATTGCTGTTTAATATAAAACCGATGGTCGACCTAGGTTAAGAGATCGTTCTTTTTATCGTCGACGGAGATCGTCTTTTCGCATTCCGTCTTTCTGCTTGCTCCCTATCTCGCGTTTTCTGCCGTTTCGCCTTCTCCGTCTCTCTCGCCTTCTCCAACATCATCGATGGCGATTGATCCATTTCTCCTGTCTGTGGTGAAGTTCGATGCTGGTTTCAGCGTAGACTTTGATTCTTTCAGCTCTTGTGAGTCTGCGATAGTGGAAATCCTCAAACTCTGCACGGATCAAGGATTTGAAAAGTTCACGTCCACAATAATAAAGATAAATGTCCAAGAGATTAAAGAGTGGGCTTTCACTTCGTCCTCCAATGACGAATCTATGACTGGAACGATAGGCGGAGAAGAGGTAATTTTGACTCCCGCCGTTTTGACTGATATTTTTGGATTATTAAATGGGGAAGAGGATTATGAGCAAGATACCCCAGAATTTGGGAGAATGCTGACTGAATTAGGACATGCCGACGACATTCCTTCTAAGCTGCTAAAGGTTAACTTTCCGTTTAAGATAAAGTTCCTGGATGAACTAGTCGGAAAAGTGCTTCTGGGCAAGCACTCTGCCCATGATAATATAACCAGGCAACAGTTTGCCCTGATGTGTGTCATTGTGAACAAGAAACAGATTAACTGGGCAGGAGTTTTGTTTGATTTGATAAGGAAAAAGAATAGCAAGAAGGAAGTCACCCTGGGTAGGGTGCTTGGGATATTTCTAAAAGAGAAATATCCCCATCTGTTGGTTTCAGTTTCTACATCCATCAATGCCAGCAAAAAATGGACCCAGCCCTGTTTGTCAAATGGAAAAGGAGCTTTCTGAAGCCCGCTCTAGCAGGGGTTGCTCCAGTTGCATCTGAGAGCACAAGGACTGCTTCAGTCACTCCCCTCCTTCAAGAAGTAGGCTAAGCCATTCTCTCCTTTCCATCCACTTCTTCTGCTTTACCATCCACTTCTACTGTAAGTGCCACCATCTACTTCAATTGTAGTACCATCTTATGCCTCTCCTCTTCTTGATTCTTCCACAATTCTCCATGCATCATCACCAGCATCTCCACTCCCTCATCATCTTGCTAGGATCTCTCATCCTAGTTTTGATTTATTGGTTTCTGAGCTATCCACTCCTCCTCAGTCACCAATTCCTCATTCAGATCATATTGATCTTCTTGCATCCACCCATCAATCTCTAGTCCACTCTCCATCTCATCAGGAGAACACCATCCCTGCTGATCATCCATCTACTGTGATTCCCCCACCATCATTTGAAATAACCCCAGCCTTCATTTCAAGCATATTGGAGTTAATTACTCCTTCAATCAAAATCATGATTGAAGAAGCAATTGCTCCTCTCGTTTCTTCCATCTCTACCTTATCATCTTCCATTCTTGCCATCTCAAAATCTGCTGAGCCATCTTCAGTTAGGAGCCTGACATCACTTTCTTCTGAAATCAGGCAGGGGGAGATGTTCGAGGAAGATGCCTCTGGACTGCCTCTTATTTCTCTCCCAGCAGAGCCCCAAGTTCAAATTCAAGATGTAGCAGAAGCTCCAGTTATCATTACAACATCCTCTGCAGTTCCAGCTCCAGCTCTCAAGCCTTCTGATGTTATAATGGAAGCGGAATTTGCATTTAAAGCTTGCCTCGAAGAAGCTTCTACTCCATGTGTTGCTCGTTTCCTAGAAGGAGTCATTACTTCCTTTCTAGATGACATGCGGGAAATAGAATGCTCTGAAGAGTCTCCTGAAGGTAATTCTTTTACTCATTTTCTAGACTTGATAACTGACATGTTAGTATGGGAATACCTAGAAGGGTTGATACAATTTCATTTAGCAAATCTGTGTTCCTGATACTACAGATCTAGTGGAAGAAGTTCTAGCTGCTATAGAACCAGTGTCTCAACCTGCTCAAGACCCAGTGCAAGTATCTGATAATTCAGTGCCTGTATCTTCTCCTCCAGCTCAGGTAGCTGTGAATGATGAACTGGTCCTCATGACAGTTGCAGCTGAAATAGAGAAAGCTTCAGATATTCAAGTGGAAAAGTCTACAGTCTGGGATGACACCCCAGGACTGGATTTGGATACCCTTCTGGCACAGGATGCCTTGGCTGAAGAGAAAGAAAAAGCTTCTTTAAAAGATAAAGAAAAAGCTATGCAAGAAGCTTTTGATCCTTATGATCATCCTCCTTCATCAAATTCTGAGGATGAGGATGACTCTGATGACTCAGAAGAATCTAAGAGAAAGAAATCTGCTAAAAGGAAAAGAAAAGCTGTTGCTCCTCCTCCACCTAACCCTGACCATGATATTCCTTATTATATCTTGAATGGAATAGATCCCAAGTCCAAAGAGTTTCAGCATTGGATGGGATTCTCCAAGAATCAGCAAAAGTTAAGAAAGAAATCCAAAAGGTATGACAGTCCAGCTCCAAAATGGACCCCTAGAGGTCCTCCTCCTCCACCTCCCAGTGCAGGAGCTTCTGCCAACTTGTCTGCAAATCCTTCTGCCCTGTTTGCTAGATTTACTCCATCCCAATCTTCTCAAAGGAAAAGCAATCAAGGATATCAAAGCAGATCCCAATCTGGATACCAAAGGCAAGATGCTGATGCAAGAGAACAAGTAAAGGAGGTAGTTTATCAGAAACCAACCTTTTCTACTCCTCCTTCCAAAGAAACCAAGAGCATATCTTCCTCAAAGCCAGATCATGCAAAGAAAATTGATTCAAAAGGTAAAAGAGTTATTTTCTCTGAAAAATCGAGTAAGAAATTTGCTGAGTTTGCTCCTCCTTCTTCTCTAGTTATTTAGGAAAATAAAGAGCCAGCTGAAAGCATGTTAGATCTGTCTATTAAATTTAAAGCTGTGAAACCTTTAGATCCAACCTGTGAAAATGTGTATGAAAGTCAAGAGCTTGATCCTGATTTTAGGATGGCTAAATTTCTTGAACTAGTTGGATCAACCCAGATAAGAAAAGCCAAAGCAGAAGGAAAAGATACTACAGGATTAACGATAATGTCTAAATTCAGAAAGAAGGAGCTTGATAAATTCCAGGTTAGACCTGAGGTCTTTGACCCTTCAAAATATATGGAAAAGCAACCTGAAGCAGTTGTTCCAAGGACAGCAGAATCTAGAATTATTGGAGAACAAGATCTAAAGTTATCGAAGAAAGAAGCTTTAGACCCTTTTAGAAAAATTTCTTTTCTTCCTAGTTCCTCTGTATCTAAACCTGATTCTGATGCTTCTTAAATTTCATTGATTGACAGTTATTTATTTGTCTGTTTGATTGATGCTATCTGCTGCTTAGATATTCCCTTTCGTGTATTTTATTTATTTCCAGTAGTTTGTTTTGTGTGTTTTTGTTGTTGAGAGACTTAACTCAAATAGGGGGAGATTGTTGGTACCCTAGTTTGGATTTGAGTTCAGTCTCTTTTAGTCTCTTGACCCAAGATTTATCTTTGGTCAAAGGTTAGTTGTTTAGCTAGTTCGCTCTAGTTGTAGAGTTATCACTTATCCAGATGAAAATTTGGTTATGTTGTTTTTTGTTCGACTATGGTCGAATGCCGCTCGACTATCGTCTATCGACTGTTCGACGATCGTCTATCAGTTGGTCGGCGTTTGTCTGTTAGCAGATCGTCTATCTCCGAGTTAGTTCAACTCTTGTTAGCTCGACGTTCTGTGGAATCTGCCTCGCCGATCGTCGAACCCCGCTCGACTTCTTTTGACCAGACAGATTTCCTGATAGTTCAACTATCTGCTAGGATAGTTCAACTATCTGATAGTTCGACTATCTAATTGATAGGTCGACTATCTGTGTTGCTTGATAGTTCGACTATCTGTCTTGATAGGTCGACTATCTGTTTTTCTTTGATAGTTCGACTATCTGCTTGGATAGTTCAACTATCTGATAGTTCGACTATCTATTTGATAGGTCGACTATCTGTCTCCTTTGATAGTTCGACTATCTGTTTGATAGGTCGACTATCTGTTTTCTTTGATAGTTAGACTATCTGTTTGATAGGTCGACTATCTGTTTTCTTTGATAGTTCGACTATCTGTTTGATAGGTCGACTATCTGTTTCCTTTGATAGTTCGACTATCTGTTTGATAGGTCGACTATCTGTTTTCTTTGATAGTTCGACTATCTGTTTGATAGGTCGACTATCTGTTTTCTTTGATAATTCGACTATCTGTTTGATAGGTCGACTATCTGTTCTCTTTGATAGTTCGACTATCTATTTGATAGGTCGACTATCTGTTTTGCTTGATAGCTCGACTATCTGCCTTGATAGGTCGACTATCTGATAGCTCGACTATCTGTTCTGATAGGTCGACTATCTGCTGTGGTAGTTCGACTATCTGCTTTGATAGTTCGACTATCTGTATCGTTCGACTATCTGTTTGACAGGTCGACGATCTCTGTGCTTTGGTCGACGATCTCCGAGGGTCGTTCGACGTTCTGCTGTATGTCTTTAGTAATTTTGTCTCCTTCTATTCTATGATTTATTTCATATTTATTTGGCATACTTTATAAAAGATTATTTCAGTAATTTTATACTATCATTTCTAAGCAATACTTGCTTGCTTCTTTATGCATAAGTTAAGCTTTTCTCTGACAAAGTTGTTTGTTTTATTAGTTGACATATCCTGTTGCTTTATCTGCCATGCTGTCCTTTATAGCCGTTAGACTCAAAAAGTCTTCTCTGGCCGTAATGAGTTTCTTCTGATGTGACTTTCTCTAGTATTCTTTTATCAGATTTATTTGCAGCTTCTTAGAAAGCTTTATCCTCGTATAGGATATCTGTCTGCAGGATTGTTTTTGCTTTATGCTATTTGCAGCCCAGTTTGCAGATTTTAGAAGAAGACAAGATTCAAACACAAATTAGAGCCGTTGAAAAGGCCCATATATAAAGAGCTTCTTTTGAAAGAAGACAGAGAGACAACATATACAGGAATATACATAAACTCAAGATATTCAGATCAAAAAGCAAGAAGAGTTACAACTCTCAGTGATTGATACTTTCAACTGAGAAGATCATCTCTCTTCAACCTTCTTCTTCAATCCTGAGTTCATCCTACTGCAAGGAACATTCATTCAGTGCCTCAAGAAGAAGAAGAAGAAGAAGAAAGAAAAGCCTGTGAAGAAGAACATTTATTCAACAATCAAGAGTCTTCTTCAAGCTTCTCCTTCAGAACTTCAAGACAGTGCTTTGTCTCAAGTTCAGAAGAGTTCCTGCACCCTGAAGCAAGACTCCTTCCTGGATATTCTCTAAGCCAGGGGGAGCCTTGATTCTTTAGAGCTTTCTAGCTCTGTGCAATCCACTAGCTTCTCTAATCTGTTTTAATAATAGAGAAGAAACTTTAACTCTCTCAACCTCCTATACAAAGGGTTATTACTCCCTTCAAAAGTGAACCTTGGTGGCAGGGCGCCTGATCAAAAACCTGTTTTGGATTTTGAGCTCCTGATCAAAAGCTCAAAGGGTCTACTTGATCTACTTGAAGCAGATCAGTTGGTGGCAGGGCACCTGAACAAAAACCTGTAGTGGATTCCTACCAGGGTGGTAGAAGAGTGGACGTACCTATTTAGAGGGAACCACTATAAACTTCTTGTGTCGTCTGTGTTGCTTAATTAATTTATTGCACTGTGGCTGTGAGTAGAAATAACTAGGATTGCTAGTTGCTGTGATAGGATCCAAAGCTCAACTGTAATTACAGTTAGCTATCTCTTGTGCACTACACTTTGTGTTAGGCTCTACGGTTTTAAATATTTATAAACTCATTCCACAAATTAACTCTAAGAGAGTTGAGTAGGGTGTCATAATTTTTGAATACTCTATTCCCCCCCACCCTCTAGAGTTGTATCTATCCTCACTTTTAATTGGTATCAGAGCCAGGTTGTCTGACTGTACAGGCTAACACCTGAGTCACAAGATCCTGATAGATACCAAGCTTATAGATATTCACTTCATGGCCCAGTCCAAGGATTACTCTAGCACCAGACCTCCAGCTTGCAACTTAGCTAAGTTTAGCATCTGGAAGGCAAGAATCAAATTATATATGAACTCTATTGATGAAGACATTTTTTCTTCTATTTTGACAGGACCTCCAGCACCTCTTGCTGCAGCCACTGCTACAACATCTACAAATCTCAGTGCAGTGCCTCCTCCAGACTACAATGATGCCTACAAGAAGGCAAAGATAGCTGATGCCAAAGCTATGAACATTCTGGCTCAGACTATGTCTGATGAAATCTTCCAGAAAGTGGCTGATTGCACCTCTACAAAAGCCATGTGGGACTCACTGAACCAGATTGTAGCTGGTTCAGCTGATGAAAGGAAGGACAGAAGGTCCAACCTTATATCCCAGTATGAAAACTTCAAGAAAACTGAAGCTGAATCAGTTGAAGCTATGTACGCAAGGCTCAGCTCAATCATCAATAAGCTGTGAACTCTTGATAAGGAGATTACATTGACAGAGGTCAATGATAAGATACTGATGTGCTTCCCAAGCACATGGGATCTCAGGATCTGTCCTATCAAGGAGGCCAGAAGTACAACTGAAATCTCAACAAAAGCTCTTCTTTGCAAGCTCAAGTCTTTTGAGCAAGTGCTGAAGACCAGGGAAGCTGAGGCTGAAGCAAAGACTCCAACTCCAGCAAGAAAAGAGCAAACTCTTGCTCTTAAAGCTGCTGATGCTTCTGAAGGAAGCCAATCCAATGAGGAGCTAATGGCACTCTTTGCCAAAAGGTTTCTCAAGATGGGAAGAAAAGACTTCAGAAAGAAATCTTCAAGATATGAAGATAAACCAAGGTATGACAGATCTCCTGCTAAAGAAATTATTTGTTATTTTTGCAGGAAACCTGGACACATTCTACCAGAGTGTCCAGAGGAAAAGACCAAAGAAAAGAGAATGGAGAAAGAACATCACAAGAAACACTCCAAATCCTCCTCCAACAAAAATAAGAAGAAGGAGAAAGGATTTGTTGCTGAAACTTGGAGTGATTCAGATGAGGAATCTTCCTCCTCAAGCTCCAGTGAAGATGAGGAAGAAAAGAAGGCAAAGGAAATCTGCCTTATGGCAATTGATGCCTGCAGCAATCACTCAGCTGCAGAGATTTCTGATGATGATGAAGAAATGCCTACAGAAGATCAGGTATTGTCTTCATATGACTTTTCTTCTTCTGAATTTAAAACTGAGTTTAAATCCCTTTGCTTAGATTTAATTAGTTCAGAAAAGGAGATTAAAGAACTTAGAAATAAGTTAGCAGAATCAGAATCTATTTCCATTGAAAATGCTAGGTTAGAAGCAGAACTCACTAAGTCTAGTGAAGAAATAAAGTTTCTTAAAAATGAACTAGCAAAGTCCAAAAGATTAGAAGAATATTTGAATGGTAGAAGTTTTAAGCTGTTAGAAATCACTAGCATGACAAACACTAGGTCAGGCAATAATAAGCTAGGCTTAGGAGCCTCATCAAGTGAACCTCCTTTGGTTCTTAAAAATCATCTTTCAACTCCAGTGAACTTTATTTCAGCAGATGGAATAAAGAACACTGAGCAAGTAAAACAAGTTAATCAAGCCTTAAATAAAGCTAAGAGAGAAAAGAGAAAACAAAAGTTTAAAGAACTTCAAAAAGCGTCGAACGCTGCTCGACGATCGAAGGATCGATGGTCGAACGATGATCGACGATTTGAGCATCAAGCATCGAACGCCGATCGACGATTTCAATTTGATTTTCAAAATTATAACCAAAACCTTAGAAACCCTAATATAAATAGAAACCCTAGGTTTGTGGACCCATTAACTGCATGGAGCATCCCACCTAGGAGATCTTACCCTTAGGTTATAAACCCCAACCTGCTTATTCTTCATTTCAAGTTTTCATTATGTAAAGAATAATGGACCCAAGGTTACCTGGGTCCACAATGTCTAATTGTCTTTTCTGCAGGTGAAGACCTATCCATATACTAAAGACAAATGGTATTTGGATAGTGGCTGTTCCAAACACATGACAGGAAATAAAGAAAATCTGTCAAGATTCAAGGCCAAGCATGGACCAAAGATGATCTTTGGGGATTCTAGCTGTGGTCAAACAGAAGGATATGGTAGGATTACCATTGGAGCAGTAACTTTCAAGAGGGTTGCATATGTAACTGGACTGAAGCATAATCTTATCTCAGTAAGTCAGTTATGTGATGCAGGGTATCTGGTATCTTTCACTAACTCTTTCTGTAATATTACTTTAAATAGTAATGTTGTGTTAGTAGGTATTAGACAAGGTAATATTTATTTAGTAGATTTTAATTCAACCCATTCTGAAATCTGCTTATTTAATGAAGTAACAAATAACAACACCTTATGGCATAGGAGGCTCAGCCATGTTAACCTCAAGAACATATCTAGGTTATCTAAATACAACCTTGTTAGAGGTTTACCTTCTTGCCCCTACAAGAAGGAGAGCCTATGCAAGGCTTGTCAATTAGGCAAGCAAACCAAAAATTCCTTTAAATCTGTAAATAAAAGTGATTCACCTAGAATCCTGTATTTATTTCATTTGGACCTTTTTGGCCCAATAAATGTACAGAGTCTAGGAGGGAAGTATTACACTTTAGTAATTGTAGACGACTTCTCTAGGTTCACTTGAGTGTTCTTCTTGAGAACTAAGGCTGATAACTTCAAAGTTCTTACAGATTTTCTACTATGTGTGCAGACTGAGTACTCTACTCATGTTGCCTTGATCAGAAGTGATCATGACACTGAGTTTGATTCTCTTCTCATGCAAGAATTCTGTGAGAAAGAAGGTATCAAACATAGCTTCTCTGCTCCTAGAACTCCCCAACAAAATGGGGGTAGTGGAAAGGAAGAATAGAACCCTGATTGAAGCTGCTGGTACATTATTGGCAGATGCTAACTGCCTCTTTCTTATTGGGTGAAGCTGTTAGCACAGCTAATTATGTCTTGAACATAAGTCTTATACACTAGCTTAAGAGTAAAACTCCTTATGAGTTGCTTAAAGGAAAGAAACCTAAAATTAATTATTTTAGAGTATTTGGCTGTGTAGTATTCATTCATAACAATAATAAAAAATGCTTTAGAAAGTTTGAAGCAAAAGCATCAATGGGAATTTTTTTTGGATATTCCAAAGTAAGCAAAGCTTATAGGGTATTTAACAAATCAACTTCTAAAATTGAGGAATCTGTACATGTTTCTTTTGATGAATCTCAGATGTTTTATAAGGAGAAGGAAACTTCCCCTTCCACAAGTTCATTGCAGGTACCAGAATCTAGTAAAGATGTCACTCAAGAGATTCTCCATCTATCAACTCTTCATATCACTGATTCAGACAGTGATGAAGACTTTGCAGAATCAGTTGTTGTACCACCAATAGTTGATCCAATTCCTCCTGAGGAATTAATCCCAACTGTTGCTGAAGATCGCATCCCACCTGCTAATATTGTCACACTTAGAGATCATCCTACATCTCAAGTGATTGGAGACATATCAGCTGGTGTACAAACAAGACATCAATTAAGACAAGATGTGATGCATGCTTGTTTCCTTTCACAGGTTGAGCCCCTTACCATTAAAGATGCTGAGCTAGATCCCCACTGGATCATTGATATGCAAGAGGAACTCAATCAGTTTGAAAGGTGTAAAGTATGGACTTTGGTTCCAAGACCTAAAGGCCAACTGATTATAGGCACCAAGTGGGTGTTTAGAAACAAGTTGGATGCAAATGAAATTATTGTAAGGAACAAAGCTAGGCTTGTAGCTCAGGGCTACAGACAGGAGGAAGGTATAGATTATGACCAAACCTTTGCTCCTGTTGCAAGGCTAGAGGCAATAAGGATCTTTCTAGCCTATGCAGCCTATATGAAGTTTTAGGTCTTTCAGATGGATGTCAAGAGTGCCTTTCTAAATGGTGAGCTAAAGGAAGAGGTATTTGTTGAACAACCACCTGGGTTTGTTTCTTCAACTCAGTCCTCATATGTGTACAAGTTGCAAAAATCTCTTTATGGACTCAAGCAAGCCCCTAGAGCCTGGTATGAGACTCTAGCTAGTTTCCTGTTAGAGCACAACTTTGTTAGGGGAGTAGTTGATAGAACCCTTTTCGTTAAGCACCACAAGGACACAATCCTGTTAGTTCAAGTGTATGTGGATGATATAATTTTTGGCTCCACTGATCCCAAACTGTGCAAAATGTTCTCTGACTTGATGCATTCTAAGTTTGAGATGAGTAGTATGGGTGAGCTGTCTTACTTTCTTGGTCTCCAAGTAAAGCAAGATGCTGATGACATCTTCATCTCCCAATCCAAATATGCCAAGGAATTGGTAAAGAAGTTTGGGATGGCTGATGCTTCAGCAATGCATACACCTATGGCTACTAATGTAGTTATTGATTCTGATGATCAGGGTAAGTCAGTTGATCAGAAGAATTATAGGGCCATTGTTGGTTCCCTATTGTATTTAACTGTAAGTAGACCAGATATAATGTTTGTTACATGCCTATGTGCTAGATTCCAGGTCAACCCCAAGGAATCTCATTTGATTCTTCTCAAGAGAATCTTGAGATACCTGAAGGGATGTCTAAATCTAGGACTATGGTACCCAGCTGAATCAGAATTTGAGTTAATTAAATACTCTGATTCTAACTATGCTGGTTGTAGAGATGACAGGAAAAGTACCTCAGGAACTTGTCAGTTCCTGGGAGAGAGATTGGTCTCTTGGTTCTGTAAGAAGCAGGCTTCTGTCTCAACTTCAACTGCAGAGGCTGAATATATAACAACTGCTAGTTGTTGTTCACAGATCCTGTGGATTCAAAACTAGCTTTTGGATTATGGGTACACACACAAGAACACAAAAATCATGTGTGACAGTACCAGTGCTATCTCCATTGCACAAAATCCTGTGCACCACTCTAGAACCAAGCACATTGAGATTAAACACCATTTCCTGAGAGATTGTGTGGAAAAGAACAAGATCAGCCTTGAGTTCATATCCACTGACCTTCAGAGAGGTGATATTTTCACCAAGCCCTTAGATGAACAGAAGCATCTATTCTTTTTGGTTCAACTAGGCATGATTAATGGAAAAGACTAAGTGTGACGTCTGCCTTTGTTGAAACCTGTTTGAAGATCGTCGAACGACGTTCGAAGATAGTCGATCGGATCAAGCCTATCGTCGACCTATGGTTGATGATGGCTTATCTGCTTGAAGATCGTCGACCGACGTTCGAAGATCATCGAACAGGTCGAGCCTATCGTCGATCTATGGTTGACGACAGCTTGTTTGTTTGTGAAGACAGAAATAGTCGAACGATTGATCGACTACTCTGCTTCAGAAATGATCGTCGAACGACCGTTCGACCATCGTCTCCAGTATCTTTTAAAATAGATCGACGATTGCTGTTTAATATAAAACCGATGGTCGAACTAGGTTAAGAGATCGTTCTTTTTATCGTCGACGGAGATCGTCTTTTCGCATTCCGTCTTTCTGCTTGCTCCCTGTCTCGCGTTTTCTACCGTTTCGCCTTCGTCGTCTCTCTCGCCTTCTCCAACACCATCGATGGCGATTGCTCCAACCCTCCTGTCCGTGGTGAAGTTTGATGATGGTTTCAGCGTAGACTTTGATTCTTTCAGCTCCTGTGAGTCTGCGATAGTGGAAATCCTCAAACTCTGCAAGGATCGATGATTGGAAAAGTTCATGTCCACAAGAATAAAGATAAACGTCCAAGAGATTAAAGAGTGGGCTTTCACTTCGTCCTCCAATGACGAATCTATGACTGGAATGATAGGCGGAGAAGAGGTAATTTTGACTCCCGCCGTTTTGACTGATATTTTTGGATTATTAAATGGGGAAGAGGATTATGAGCAAGATACCCCAGAATTTGGGAGAATGCTGACTGAATTAGGACTTGCCGACGATATTCCTTCTAAGCTGCTAAAGGTTAACTTTCCGTTTAAGATAAAGTTCCGGGCTGAACTAGTCGGAAAAGTGCTTCTGGGCAAGCACTCTGCCCATGATAATATAACCAGGCAACAGTTTGCCCTGATGTGTGCCATTGTGAACAAGAAACAGATTAACTGGGCAGGAGTTTTGTTTGATTTGATAAGGAAAAAGAATAGCAAGAAGGAAGTCACCCTGGGTAGGGTGCTTGGGATATTTCTAAAAGAGAAATATCCCCATCTGTTGGTTTTAGTTTCTACATCCATCAATGCCAGCAAAAAGATGGACCCAGCCCTATTTGCCAAATGGAAAAGGAGCTTTCTGAAGTCCGCTCCAGCAGGGGTTGCTCCAGTTGCATCTGAGAGCACAAGGACTGCTTCAGTCACTCCCCTCCTTCAAGAAGTAGGCTCGGCCATTCTCTCCTTTCCATCCACTTCTTCTGCTTTACCATCCACTTCTACTGAAGTGCCACCATCTACTTCAATTGCAGTACCATCTTCTGTCTCTCCTCTTCTTGATTCTTCCACAATTCTCCATGCATTATCACCAGCATCTCCACTCCCTCCTCATCTTGCTAGGATCTCTCATCCTAATTTTGATTTATTGGTTTCTGAGCTATCCACTCCTCCTCAGTCACCAATTCCTCATTCAGATCATATTGATCTTCTTGCATCCACCCATTAATCTCTAGTCCACTCTCCATCTCATCAGTGTTGAAGTGTGACCGGGCGGTCTGTCTTGGCGAGTTGGAGACCGCGCGGTCTAACGGTCTCACTCAGCGGTTTGGTTGTTGTGCTGTTGCTGTCTGGTTGCCGAACGGTCTGGCGGTCTCCCCTGGCGGTCTCCTCTGGCGGTCTCTCTCTCTCTCTGGTGGTAGCCGTGCGGTTAGCCCTTCTGTCTAACCGCGCGGTCTGTGCGGTTTGATCTGTATAGTCCGCTTAGTCCTGTAAATTTTTAGTCCCACATCTCTTATTTGTATTCTCTCTTCTCTCCTCCATTCTATATAAGGGAGGACATACCTTTGTAATAGATACTTTTTTTCTGATAATAAAATTTCAGTTATACCCGTTCCGGCTTGTTTTTAGTTCGTTTCTAACATGGTATCAGAGCCATCGGTCATTGGCTCCTGATTCTGTCCGCCCTGTTCGTGCGGCTTTCTTCCTCTTCTCGCGGCCTGTTTCCGCGGCTTGTTTCTTCCGCTTGTTTTTCTCGCGACCTGTTTCTGTTGCTTGCTTCTTGCGACCTATTCTAGTCGCCGCTCCCTCCTTCTCTTCTCTAGTCGCCGCGACCTGTCTCCGCGGCCTCTTTTGCCTTGGTTGCCTTTTGCGACCTGTCTCCTGATATCCTCCTCTTCTGTTCGCGTGGTCTGTCTGCTAGCCGCCCGACTTCTCTCCTTCTGTTTGGTTCTGCGGCTTGGTCGTGGCCTTTCTGGCCGCTGGTGTCTGCCATCGTGACCGCTGCAGATCTTTTCTTCCTATCCGCGCGATTTCTCTCTGTTCGCGTGTGTTCTTCCTTGTTTAGGCGGCCTCTCTGCCCTTCTTCCTTCGCCGTTCTCTCTTGTCCCCGCGACCTGTCTCTTAGTCGCAGCGGCTTGTTTGTCCTCTGTGCGGCTCTTCCTTTAGCCGCTCCTGCCTGTTAGTCGGCGCGACCTCCTATTGTGTCGCGCGGCTTGTGCTTCCCTTTTGCCTTGCTCTGCATCTTGGTCGTGGCCCTTCTTGCCGCTGGTGTGCTGTCACCGTGACCGCTGCAGTTCTTTTGTTCCTCCTGTCATGGATTCCATATACTCCTCCGAGCCGCTCGCCTCGGTGGTCACGTCTTCTGGTAGTGCCCACGTTGTTACTCAAGGAAAATGGCTGATCGACACCGGTGCTACTAATCATATGACCGGCAATCCCCAGTGTTTTTCTCTCCTAGAAACACATGGTCGGTTGCCCCCGGTTACTCTCGCTGACGGCTCTTCATCGTCGGTTCATGGGACGGGAATAGTCCGTGTCTCTCCGTCTCTTCGTTTGGAGGACACTCTCTACGTGCCCAAGTTCCCATGCAACTTATTATCTGTTACCTCTCTATGCAAGCAATTACAATGTTCTGTTACTTTTACTTCTACTAATTGCTCTTTTCAGGATCCGGCCTCCCAACGGACGATTGCTACTGGGACTGAGAGTGGCGGCCTATACTTCCTGGACAACATTTCCGCTTTCTCCACCTTCTCATCCACCTCCACAGATCTTCTCCAATGGCATCTCCGCCTTGGTCATGCTCCTCCTCATCTTCTTCGTCAACTTCTGCCCCACCTTCCTCCACAAAGTCCTCCGCTCAACTGTGAGGCCTGTCAGCTTGGCAAGCATCACCGCTCCTCCTTCCCTCCAAAGCACGTTCGTGGATCCACCCGTCCGTTTGATCTCATCCACTCCGATATTTGGGGTCCTTCTCCTACTCCTACCGTTGGTCGGGGTAGTTCATATTTTGTCACATTCATTGATGATTTCTCTCGCTGTACGTGGGTGTATCTGTTAAAAGATCGCTCCGAATTATTCTCTGTCTGGACATCCTTCTATCTCATGATCAAGACTCAGTTTGATGTTTCTATTAAAGTTCTTCGATCTGATAATGCCAAAGAATATATCAGTCATGATTTCTCTGTCTTCTGCATGCAATATGGGATTATTCATCAAACTAGTTGTGTCTATACTTCACAACAAAATGGTGTGGCAGAACGCAAAAACCGTCATCTCCTTGATGTCGCTCGTTCCTTGATGACCCAGATGCATGTTCCTCGCTCCTATTGGGCCTATGCTGCTCTCCTTGCCTGTTACCTCATCAATCGCATTCCCTCCACCGTTCTTCACGGAAAAACCCCATTCTCCATTTTGTATCCGGGCAAGGAGCCGTTTCCCCTCCCTCTCCACATATTTGGATGCACTGCTTTTGTGCATGCCCCCTCTGCCACCCGTGATAAGCTATCCCCTCGCTCCACCAAATGTATCTTTCTGGGATACTCCACCACTCAGAAAGGGTATTGTTGCTTTGATCCCATCCTTCGTAAGCAGTTCATTTCTGCTGACGTCACCTTCTTCGAGAATATCTCCTACTTCTCGGATGACTCCTCTCCTCCTCTCCCATCTTCTGATTCTCCTGCTGTTCCCTCGTTTCCTACTACGATATTCACCCCTACTCCATCTCCGTCCACTCCTCCCACTCCACCGCCGTCTCCCTCTTCTCCACCACCGTCTCCCGCATCTCCGTCGCCGTCGCTCTCTCCTCCCGGGCCAGCTCTCTCTGCCACGGATGCTCCGGATGCCGAGGAACTTGCTGACCTGGATCTTCCTGTAGCTCTTCGCAAAGGGGTGCGGACGTGTACCCTACACCCCCTTACTGCCGTTGTTTCGTATGATCGTCTTACCCCTTCTCGCAGGGCCTTTGCTCTAGCTCTCTCTGCCACTGCCACGCCCCGCTCTTACCAGGAGGCCCTTGCTATTCCTCACTGGAAGATGGCCATGGATGAGGAAATGGCCACCCTAACGGAGCGGGGTACCTGGACTCTTGTTCCTCCTCCCTTCGGTACTGATGTCGTTGGCTGTCGCTGGTCTTTGTGGTGAAATTTTCCCCGGATGGCACTGTGGACCGTTATAAAGCTCGCCTTGTTGCTAAGGGCTTTACTCAGACCTATGGAGTTGATTACTTTGACACCTTCTCTCCCGTGGCTCGTCTCAGCACTATACGGGTTCTTCTCTCTGTGGCGGTCAATAAAGACTGGCCAATTTCCCAGCTGGATGTAAAGAATGCCTTTCTTTACGGTGATCTTCAGGAGGCCGTCTACATGGAGCAACCTCCTGGGTATGTTGCTCAGGGGGAGACACGAGTATGCCGGCTGCAGAAGGCAATCTATGGCCTCAAGCAGAGCCCTCGAGCTTGGTTTGACAAGTTCAGCGGCATTGTGGCGGCCGTTGGTTTTGTGCGCAGCTCTGCTGATCACTCTCTATTTGTTCGCAAAACCTCCTCGGGACTGGTGGTTCTTGCAGTTTATGTTGATGACATTCTTCTCACTGGCGATGATCAGGAAGGGGTAGCCTTGACAAAGCGGCACCTTCGTCAACATCTAGTCACGAAAGACATGGGCTCTCCGAAGTACTTTTTGGGGATCGAAATCTCTCGGAAGCCCAACTCCTTAGTCCTCTCTCAGCGTAAGTATGCCCTTGATCTTTTAAAAGAAGCAGGATTGACTGGGTTAAACCTGCCCAGTGTCCCATGGCTGTTGGAGAAGACAAAACCTGGACAGATGATTCGCCTCTTCTTTCGGATACTACGCGGTACAGGCGACTTGTTGGTAAGCTCATATACCTCACTGTGACCAGGCCCGACATTTCCTATGCTGTGGGCAAGGTGAGTCAATTCATGCAAGCACCCAGGGAGTGCCATCTACAGTCCGCCTTGCGGATCTTGGAGTACGTCAAAGCAGCCCCTGGGAAAGGATTGCTCTTTCAGAAGAATGGTCATCTGAGGGTTGAAGCATACTCAGATGCGAGTTACGCTGATGACAAAGGGGATCGCAAGTCTACCTCCGGTTTCTGCACTTTTGTTGGGGGAAATCTGGTAAGCTGGAAGAGCAAGAAGCAGTCTGTTGTCTCCAGGTCCAGTGCTGAAGCAGAGTATCGGAGTATGGCATCGACCACTTGTGAGTTAAAGTGGCTTCGGGCTCTCATGCTGGATTTAGGAGAGGTCTACAACCATCCTCTACCTATGTTCTGTGACAACAAGGCTGCTATATACATCTCCAAAAATCCAGTTTTTCATGAAAGAACCAAGCACATTGAGGTCGATTGTCATTTCATTCGTGAAGAGATTTTAAAGGAACAAATTTGCACTCCATTTGTTACTTCTGAGAAAGAACTGGCTGACATCTTCACCAAACCAGTATCCGCCTCGTTCCTTCATATTTGTGACAAGCTGGGCATGATCGATATATATGCTCCAGCTTGAGGGGGAGTGTTGAAGTGTGACCGGGCGGTCTGTCTTGGCGAGTTGGAGACCGCGCGGTCTAACGGTCTCACTCAGCGGTTTGGTTGTTGTGCTGTTGCTGTCTGGTTGCCGAACGGTCTGGCGGTCTCCCCTGGCGGTCTCCTCTGGCGGTCTCTCTCTCTCTCTGGTGGTAGCCGTGCGGTTAGCCCTTCTGTCTAACCGCGCGGTCTGTGCGGTTTGATCTGTATAGTCCGCTTAGTCCTGTAAATTTTTAGTCCCACATCTCTTATTTGTATTCTCTCTTCTCTCCTCCATTCTATATAAGGGAGGACATACCTTTGTAATAGATACTTTTTTTCTGATAATAAAATTTCAGTTATACCCGTTCCGGCTTGTTTTTAGTTCGTTTCTAACAATCAGGAGAACACCATCCCTGCTGATCATCCATCTACTGTGATTCCCCCACCATCATTTGAAATAACCCCAGCCTTCATTTCAAGCATATTGGAGTTAATTACTCCTTCAATCAAAATCATGATTGAAGAAGCAATTGCTCCTCTCGTTTCTTCCATCTCTACCTTATCATCTTCCATTCTTGCCATCTCAAAATCTGCTGAGCCATCTTCAGTTAGGGGCCTGACTTCAGTTTCTTCTGAAATCAGGCAGGGGGAGATGTTCGAGGAAAATGCCTCTGGACTGCCTCTTGTTTCTTTCCCAGCAGAGCCCCAAGTTCAAATTCAAGATGTAGCAGAAGCTCCAGTTGTCATTGCAACATCCTCTGCAGTTCCAACTCCAGCTCTCAAGCCTTCTGATGTTATAATGGAAGCGGAATTTGCATTCAAAGCTTGCCTCGAAGAAGCTTCTACTCCCTGTGTTGCTCGTTTCCTAGAAGGAGTCATTACTTCCTTTCTAGATGACATGCGGGAAATAGAATGCTCTGAAGAGTCTCCTGAAGGTAATTCTTTTACTCATTTTCTAGACTTGATAACTGACATGTTAGTATGGGAATACCTAGAAGGGATGATACAATTTCATTTAGCAAATCTGTGTTCCTGATACTACAGATCTAGTGGAAGAAGTTCTAGCTGCTATAGAACCAGTGTCTCAACCTGCTCAAGACCCAGTGCAAGGATCTGATAATTTAGTGCCTGTATCTTCTCCTCCAGCTCAGGTAGCTGTGAATGATGAACTGGTCCTCATGACAGTTGCAGCTGAAATAGAGAAAGCTTCAGATATTCAAGTGGAAAAGTCTACAGTCTGGGATGACACCCCAGGACTGGATTTGAATACCCTTCTGGCACAGGATGCCTTGGCTGAAGAGAAAGAAAAAGCTGCTTTAAAAGATAAAGAAAAAGCTGTGCAAGAAGCTTTTGATCCTTATGATCATCCTCCTTCATCAAATTCTGAGGATGAGGATGACTCTGATGACTCAGAAGAATCTAAGAGAAAGAAATCTGCTAAAAGGAAAAGAAAAGCTGTTGCTCCTCCTCCACCTAACCCTGACCATGATATTCCTTATTATATCTTGAAAGGAATAGATCCCAAGTCCAAAGAGTTTCAGCATTGGATGGGATTCTCCAAGAATCAGCAAAAGTTTAGAAAGAAATCCAAAAGGTATGACAGTCCAGCTCTAAAATGGACCCCTAGAGGTCCTCCTCCTCCACCTCCCAGTGCAGGAGCTTCTGGCAACTTGTCTGCAAATCCTTCTGCCCCGTCTGCTAGATTTACTCCATTCCAATCTTCTCATAGGAAAAGCAATCAAGGATATCAAAGCAGATCCCAATCTGGATACCAAAGGCAAGATGCTGATGCAAGAGAACAAGTAAAGGAGGTAGTTTATCAGAAACCAACCTTTTCTCCTCCTCCTTCCAAAGAAACCAAGAGCATATCTTCCTCAAAGCCAGATCATGCAAAGAAAATTGATTCAAAAGGTAAAAGAGTTATTTTCTCTGAAAAATCGAGTAAGAAATTTGCTTAGTTTGCTCCTCCTTCTTCTCTAGTTATTCAGGAAAATAAAGAGCCAGCTGAAAGCATGTTAGATCTGTCTATTAAATTTAAAGATGTGAAACCTTTAGATCCAACCTGTGAAAATGTATATGAAAGTCAAGAGCTTGATCCTGATTTCAGGATGGCTAGATTTCTTGAACTAGTTGGATCAGCCCAGATTAGAAAAGCCAAAGCAGAAGGAAAAGATACTACAAGATTAACGACAATGTCTAAATTCAGAAAGAAGGAGCTTGATAATTTCAGGTTAGACCTGAGGTCTTTGACCCTTCAAAATATATGGAAAAGCATCCTGAAGCAGTTGTTCCAAGGACAACAGAATCTAGAATTATTGGAGAACAAGATCTAAAGTTATCGAAGAAAGAAGCTTTAGACCCTTTCAGAAAAATTTCTTGTCTTCCTAGTTCCTCTGTATCTAAACCTGATTCTGATGCTTCTTAAATTTCATTGATTGACAGTTATTTATTTGTCTGTTTGATTGATGCTATCTGCTGCTTAGATATTTCCTTTCGTGTATTTTATTTATTTCCAGTAGTTTGTTTTGTGTGTTTTTGTTGTTGAGAGACTTAACTCAAATAGGGGGAGATTATTGGTACCCTAGTTTGGATTTGAGTTCAGTCTTCTCTTTTAGTCTCTTGACCCAAGATTTATCTTTGGTCAAAGGTTAGTTATTTAGCTAGTTCGCTCTAGTTGTAGAGTTGTCACTTATCCAGATGAAAATTTGGTTAAGTTGTTTTTTGTTCGACTATGGTCGAACGCCGCTCGACTATCATCTATCGACTGTTCGACGATCGTCTATCAGTTGGTCGACATTTGTCTGTTAGCAGATCGTCTATCTCTGAGTTAGTTCAACTCTTGTTAGCTCGACATTCTGTGGAATCTGCCTCGCCGATCGTCGAACCCCGCTCAACTTCTTTTGACCAGACAGATTTCCTGATAGTTCAATTATCTGCTTGGATAGTTCAACTATCTGATAGTTCGACTATCTATTTGATAGGTCAACTATCTGTGTTGCTTGATAGTTCGACTATCTGTCTTGATAAGTCGACTATCTGTTTTTCTTTGATAGTTCGACTATCTGCTTGGATAGTTCAACTATCTGATAGTTCGACTATCTGTTTGATAGGTCGACTATCTGTCTCCTTTGATAGTTCGACTATCTATTTGATAGGTCGACTATCTATTTTCTTTGATAGTTCGACTATCTGTTTGATAGATCGACTATCTGTTTTCTTTGATAGTTCGACTTTCTGTTTGATAGGTCGACTATCTGTTTCCTTTGATAGTTCGACTATCTATTTGATAGGTCGACTATCTGTTTTCTTTGATAGTTTGACTATCTGTTTGATAGGTCGACTATCTGTTTTCTTTGATAGTTTGACTATCTGTTTGATAGGTCGACTATCTGTTCTCTTTGATAGTTCGACTATCTGTTTGATAGGTCGACTATCTTTTTTGCTTGATAGCTCGACTATCTGCCTTGATAGGTCGACTATCTGATAGCTCGACTATCTGTTCTGATAGGTCGACTATCTGCTGTGGTAGTTCGACTATTTGCTTTGATAGTTCGACTATCTGTATCGTTCGACTATCTGTTTGACAGGTCGACGATCTCTGTGCTTTGGTCGACGATCTCCGAGGGTCGTTCGACGTTCTGCTGTATGTCTTTAGTAATTTTGTCTCCTTCTATTCTATGATTTATTTCATATTTATTTGGCATACTTTATAAAAGATTATTTCAGTAATTTTATGCTATCATTTCTAAGCAATACTTGCTTGCTTCTTTATGCATAAGTTAAGCTTTTCTCTGACAAAGTTGTTTGTCTTATTAGTTGACATATCCTGTTGCTTTATCTGCCATGCTGTCCTTTATAGCCGTTAGACTCAAAAAGTCTTCTCTGGCCGTAAAGAGTTTCTTCTGATGTGACTTTCTCTAGTATTCTTTTATCAGATTTATTTGCAGCTTCTTAGAAAGCTTTATCCTCGTATAGGATATCTGTCTGCAGGATTTGTTTTTGCTTTATGCTATTTGCAGCCCAGTTTGCAGAATTTAGAAGAAGACGAGATTCAAACTCAAATTAGAGCTGTTGAAAAGGCCCATATATAAAGAGCTTGTTTTGAAAGAAGACAGAGAGACAACATATACAGGAATATACAGAAACTCAAGATATACAGATCAAAAAGCAAGAAGAGTTACAGCTCTCAGTGATTGATACTTTCAACTGAGAAGATCATCTCTCTTCAACCTTCTTCTTCAATCCTGAGTTCATCCTGCTGCAAGGAACATTCACTCAGTGCCTCAAGAAGAAGAAGAAGAAGAAGAAGAAAGAAAAGCCTGTGAAGAAGAACATTTATTCAACAATCAAGAGTCTTCTTCAAGATTCTCCTTCAGAACTTCAAGACAGTGCTTTGTCTCAAGTTCAGAAGAGTTCCTGCACCCTGAAGCAAGACTCCTTCCTGGATATTCTCTAATCCAGGGGGGGCCTTGATTCTTTAGAGCTTTCTAGCTCTATGCAATCCACTAGTTTCTCTAATCTGTTTTAACAATAGAGAAGAAACTTTAACTCTCTCAACCTCTTATACAAAGGGTTATTACTCCCTTCAAAAGTGAACCTTGGTGGCAGGGCACCTGATCAAAAACCTGTGTTGGATTTTGAGCTCCTGATTAAAAGCTCAAAGGGTCTACTTGATCTACCTGAAGCAGATCAGTTGGTGGCAGGGCACCTGAACAAAAACCTGTAGTGGATTCCTACCAGGGTGGTAGAAGAGTGGACGTACCTATTTAGAGGGAACCACTATAAACTTCTTGTGTCGTCTGTGTTGCTTAATTAATTTATTGCACTATGGCTGTGAGTAGAAATAACTAGGATTGCTAGTTGCTGTGATAGCATCCAAAGCTCAACTGTAATTACAGTTAGCTCTCTCTTATGCACTACACTTTGTGTTAGGCTCTAGGGTTTCAAATATCTATAAACTCATTCCTCAAAATTAACTCAAAGGGAGTTGAGTAGGGTGTCATAATTTTTGAATACTCTATTCACCCCCCCCCCCCCCACTCTAGAGTTGTATCTATCCTCACTTTCAATGATGATGCTTAATAAATAAAGTCCTATCTACTATGCCTCTAAAAAAGTTATGCTCTAAGAGAAAGCTGGCTAAGGTTTCATACCAAGCTCTTGGAGCTTACTTTAGACCATAGAGAGCCTTATACAACTTAAAAACATGAGAGGGATGAGATGAAGAGATAAAACCTGGTGGTTATTCTACATAAACCTCTTCTTTGAGTTCACCATTAAGGAATGCACTCTTGATATACATTTGATATACTGTGAACTTCTTGTAGGCTGCATAAGCTAGAAATATCCTGATAACATCAATCCTTGCAACAGGGGCAAATGTCTGGTCATAATCAATGCCTTCCCCTTGTCTATATCCTTGAGCCAATAATTTTGCTTTGTTCCTGATGATAAGACCTTGAGCATCTAGTTTATTTCTAAATACCCATTTAGTTCCAATGACTGGGTAGTCTTTGGGTCTTGGAACTAAATCCCAGACTCTATATCTCTCAAACTGGTTGAGCTCCTCTTACATTGCAATAATCCAGTATGGATCTTGCTCAACATCTTTAATATATTGGTGCTCAATTTGAGATATAAAGCAGGCAAGCATCATGTCTTGGTGGAGTTGATGCCTTGTCTACACACCTACTGACATGTCTCCTATTACTTGAGATATAGGAAGATCTCTAAGTGTGACTAATTCAGTAGGAGGAGTTGGTTCAGCAACAGCTTGAGGAATTAATTCCTCTTGTGGAATTATGGTAGCTGTTGTTGGCTCTTCACTGTATTCAATGACATCATCTTCACTATCTTCTACAACATGTGGAGAAGGATGTGCAACAGTCTCATTGGTGAGGGTCAACTCATCCAACTTCTCACATAGATGTGGTTCCTGCAAAGTCTCACTGGTAGAAGAAATCTTCTCCTTATAAAACATGTTAGGCTCATCAAAAGAAATATGAATAAGTTCTTACACTTTCATAGATGATTTATTATAAACCCTATAAGCCTTGCTTACTTGGGAATATCCAAGAAAAATTCCAATTTCAGCTTTGGCTTCAAACTTTTTAATGTGTTTCTTATTGTTATTATGAATGTAGCAAATACAACCAAAAATTCTAAAATAATCTACTTTAGGTTTCCTCCCTTTGAGTAGTTCATAGGGGGTTTTGCCCTTAAGCTTCTGAATAAAACTTCTATTCAGTACATAGTCTGTTGTGCTCACAGCGTCTGCCCAAAAGGATAGAGGCAAGTGAGCATCTGTAAGTAATGTGCCTACAACTTCAATTAGGGTCATGTTTTTTTCCTTTCAGCTACTCCATTTTGTTGAGGAGTTCTAAGAGTAGAAAAGCAATGCCAGATACCTTCTTTCTCATAGAATTCTTGCATGGGAAGAGAATCAAATTCAGTACCATGATCACTTCTGATCAATACAACTGGAGTAGAATACTCAATCCTTATACTCTTATGAAAGTTTGTAAGAACCTTGAAGTTATCAGACTTGTTTCTCAAGAAGAACACCAAAGAGAACCTAGAGAAGTCATCAACTATCACTAAGGTATAAGACTTCCCTCCTAGCCTCTGTACAACAATGGGTCCAAAGAGATCGATATGAAGCAAATATAGAATCCTAGGTGAATCACTCTTATTAAGTGACTTAAAGCTATTTTTAGTTTGCTTGCCTAAATGACAAGCCCTGCAAAGGCTTTTCTTCTTATAGGGGCAAGAAGGCAATCCTCTAACAAGGTTGTCCCTAGAGAGTTTATCAATGTTTTTCAAGTTAACATGTCCTAATCTCTTATGCCAAAGTTCATTGTTATTACTAGTTTGGTTAAATAGGAATATTTCAGTTTTAGCAAACTTAAAGTTAACTACATAGATGTTTCCTACTCTAGTACCAGTTAACACTACTTTGTTATCTACTGAAGTAATAATACAAGATGTTTTATTAAATGATACCTGAAACCTTTGATCACATAATTGACTAATGGATATCAGGTTGTGCTTCAGTCCACTTACATATGCTACCTTCCTGAAGGTGACAGCTCCAATTTTGACCTTTCCATAGCCTTCAGTTTGGCCACAGTTGGAGTCACCAAATATTACTTTTGGTCCTAGCTTGAACTTATAGTTGATTAGGTTGTCCTTACTACCAGTCATATGCTTTGAATAACCACTATCCAGATACCACTGTTGCTCTGTGGTGGGATAGTATTTCACCTACAATGAAACAGATTACCTATTCTTGACCTAGGTTATCTTGAGTCCTTATTTATTTATATAATTAAAACTGGAGATATAAGAGTATTCAGGTTGATTTTTATAACCTAGGGGATGGTATCTTCTTGGTGGAATTATCCACTAGGTGAATGGATTAACATATTCTCTTGGCTGATTAAATGATTTGGGAGAATTAAAATTTTTGTTATTCTGGACTGGGGTCGATGAACTATGGTAAGTTCGTCGATCTGAGCTCGATGAATAGGAATGAGCTCGTCGAGCTCCACTCAGAGAATGAAAATATTCATTCTCTGCACCCCAAGTTCATCGATCTTGGGTCGATGAACCATACAGGTTTCATCGATCGCAGTTCGAAGAATAATCATTTTAAAAGTTTGCGTTCGGAGTTCGTCGACTTGAGTTCGACGAACTGTACACATTTCGTCAATCTGAGTTCGACGAAATCTGCTGAACATTGTTATAGTTATACTTCTTCTTATTCTTTCTCTTTTTCTTATTTTTCTGTTTAAATTCTATTAGCATAATATCATCTACTTTCTCTTTACCCTTTTCAGAAACAAATTTAATAGGAGTTGATAAAATATTTTTATGAATAAGTGGGGGTTGGCTTGATGAAGCACCTAAGCCCAGCTTGCCATTAAGTCTGACATTCACTGTGCTTGTGATGTTCATCAACTTGATGCTTCTCCCATTTAGGGATTCTTCAAGTTGTCTTGCCTCAGCCAATTCAGTTTTTAATGAGATGATTTGTTCATTTGCTAAAGTTAATTCATCTTTTAGTTTAATGTTTTCAGAAATGAAATTATCTTGTTTAGTCAGTTTTTCTCTAAGTGTTTTAATTTCTTTCTCAGAATTTATTAGATCGATACATAATGATTTAAATTCAGTCCTAAAACTATCTGAATTGAAATCAAAAGAGGACAGTACCTGATCTTTATCAGATTCAGATGGTTCTTTATTGTCTGACTGCTCAGCTTCTAATAGGCTGCCTGATGCATCAATAGCCATCAAGCAAATCTCCTTTACTTTAGCCTCTTCTTCATCTTCACTAGAGCTGGAAGATGAGGATTTATCTTCAATTTCACTCCAGGTTTCAGCCAAAAAGCCTTTCTCCTTCCTTTTATGCTTGCTGGAGGAGGGCTTGCTGTAGTGCTTCTTCCTGGGTTCCTTTTCTCTTCTTCTCTCCTTCTTTTGGTTCTCTGGACACTCTGATATGAAGTGTCCTGGCTTCCTGCAACCAAAGAAAAAAATTTCTTTAGTTGAGGTCTTATCATACCTTGGCTTGTCATCTTGTCTTGATGACTTTCTTCTGAAATCCTTCTTGGCCATCTTGTAAAATTTCTTGGCTAAGAGACTTAGAAGTTCTTCATTGGCTATTGGAGCTTCTATTTTTTCAGATGCCTTGAATGCTATGCTTTGCTCCTTTCTGGATTATGAGGGAGTCTTCTACTCAACAACTTATCTTGTCTTTATTAGCTATTCATAGGATTTGAGCTTTCCTAGTAGAGATTCAGTGGAAATCTCATTCAGAGTTTTGGCTTCCTTGATTGGCCAGATTCTGGAATCCCATGAGCTGGGGAAGAACATGAGGATTTTATCAATGACCTTTGTGAGAGTTATGTCCTTGTCCAGAGTTTTTAGCTCAATGATGATTGAGCTTAGTCTGGGTTACATGCCACTTACAGACTCTGACTCTTCTTTCTTGAAGTTTTCATATTGTGAGATGAGATTTGATCTCCTGTCTTTTCTCTCATCTACTGATCCAGCAACCATTTGGTTAAGAGAATCCTAGATTGCTTTGCCTGATGTGCACTCTGCCACTTTCTGGAAAATGTCATCTGACATTGTATGAGCTAGAATATTCATGGCCTTGGCATTAGCTATTTTAGCCTTCTTTTGTGCATCTGTCCACTTAGGTGGTGGAACAACATAAGTGCTGGAAGTTGTACTAGATGTAGCTTCTTAAGTTGGTGGTCCTATCAAGATAGAATTAAAAATATCTTCATCAATAGAGTTCATGTATAACTTAATTCTTGCCTTCCAGATAGCAAACTTATTCAGATTGCAAACCGGAGGTCTGGTGCTTGCATAATCTTTGTTATGTGCCATGATATGAAATAAACAGAAAAAACTAGGGAAAAAAATCAGATCTATCAAGGATCTTTTGGTTCAAGTGTTAGCTTATAAAACCAAACGAACACCCCTCTGATACCAATTAAAAGATAAACTAAGGCAATTGATAATCCTTTTATACCAATTAAAAGTTAGGGGATATACCTGATTTACTCTAGAGAGGGGGGGGGTGAATAGAGTAATTAAAAATTTTGGCTATTTTTAAATTTATCAGAGAAAATAAGTGATACCAGTAATAGTATAGAAATGAAATAGAAACAGACTAAGCTACTATATCACAACACAACAAAAACAAAGAGAAAATGAACAACTAGACAACACAAGAATTTTATAGTGGTTCCCTAAACTGGGTACATCCACTCATCTACCACCCAGGTAGGAATCCACTAACAGGTTTTTGATCAAGTGACTACCACCACAAGATCTATTTATAGGGAGATCTCACAACCCTTTAGGCTTTTGATTAGGTGCCCAAAATCAAATAATAAACTTTTGAAGGGAGTTAATAAACCCTTTTTACAGGAGGTTGAGAGAGTTGATGGTATCTTCTCTTTTCTCTATACAATAGAGAAAACTCAGTGGATTGCTATTGTCAAAGCTCCTTCTGAAATGTTGAATGGTTCAGAAAGCCTGGAGCCTTGCTCAGGGTGTACGTCTTCAGCCTTGTCTTGTGGAGATCCAGGAACTTGCATACTAATCTAGACTTGTTGTCCTTGAAGATTCCTTGTGTAGAATTGAAGAAGACTCTTGGTATAAGATGGATGTCCTTCTTCAGTCTTCTGAAAGATCAAGGGGAAAACAAAATGTTTTTCTGCACAGAGAAGAAGCAGATATTCTTCTATAAATTTCGGTATCTCTTCTCTTATTTTATTGTATCAGATCTATATTAGCCGTCTAAAAAGAATTCTCTTTTATATCCTGCTGTCCAATTCTCTTTTTGAATTTTGAATTCCAAGCATTAATTGCAGACTAATTCTGGAGAATGAAACGGCTGGAAATAATCTTTAATGAGTTTCCCCAACTGTCTCTTTAAAATAAGCAAGTAATTAACTCTGATGAAATCCAAAATTAATGCTGCCAAGAACGAGAATATTCTTGAGAATATAAGCATTAATTACTCAGAGAATTTCTGCCAAAGAATGGAATGAAAAGAGGGACAAATAAGGAAAACCTCTAAATCTGACTCGGTACAGAAATCGTCGACCTCTGGGTAGAATTCATCGACTGGAGTTCCATGTTCGTCGAGCTAAGAAATCATGCTCGTCGACCTGAGCTCAGCAAACTTCATTCTAGAAATAATGTGCCAATTTTGCGCTCTAAGTTCGTCGAGCAAAGAATATGTCTGGAGGAAGAATTCGTCGACCTGAGCTCGAATATCGTCGAGCTCATCTCAGAGAAAAACTCTGAGTTCGTCGATCTGCGATCAACGATCGTCGAGCTGAGTTCGAAGAATTTCGAACTGAAAACTTGAACTCTGAATTCTTCTAAGTCTTGAGTCTACTAAAGTCCTCTGCTGGCTGGTCCATGAAGATTGACTCTAATGACTAGCCTAAACTCTAGGACTAACAGACTTGACCCTTGCTATACAATGTGGGTCAATCACATCCTAATTAGTGAACCTAACCCAAATCCAAACTAGGGATCCAACAAGCTAGGTATCGAGATGCTCCTGCTATCAGGATTCCATCTAGCTGGCAGGGCCAGGATCCTCTATAGACATCTTTCTTGCTCTGGAGCTAGGTCTCGAGATACTCCCACTGTTAGGCTTCCATTTAGCTGGCAGGGCTGGGATCCTTTATGGACATCATTATGGCTCTAGAGCTAGGTCCCGAGATGCTCCCGCTGCCAGGCTTCCATCTAGCTGGCAGGGACGGGATCCTTGATGGACATCTTTCTTGCTCTAAAGCTAGGTCTCGAGATACTCCCGCTGTCAGGCTTCCATCTAGATGGCAGGGCCGGGATCCTCAATGGACATCATTCTTACTTTAGATCCAAGTCCCTGGGCTGCTCTTGCCAATCAACACAAGGCATCTAAAGTTGAACTTGGGGAAGAGGCCAAGGGGAAAGGCCACAAGGAAAACTTGGGGTTAGACCTAATAACCCCTAGGCGAGTAGGTAATGGCGAGTCAAGATCTCGGCCTCTACTTAAGGAATGCGAGCCAAGACGGTTCTCAACTACACCACACCCCATCAGGATTTTAATTTGGAAATTTTTGGTTCATAACAAATCTCTAGAGAGCAGGAATCCCGAGGAAAACTAGGTGGCCGTAGGTCTAGCTCAGCGAGTAGCCCGACCCTACTATTAAGGGGTGGCGACATCTCCAGGTCTCTACGCTAGTACGTAACCTAACTCAAATACATTCTAATGGCGAGTGCCTTCCTAGCGAGGTCACATAGTATAGGGGCAACGCGCCTGCACATGCAGTACAGTAAATAAATACCAGAAAGTTTTGCTAATATTTCATTAATGAACTCACAAGTTACAGGGGAGCTCGCCTCGGCGAGAGTACAAAAGGGGGGAAGCTATTTACATAGCAAAAAGAAAAAAGAAGAGAAAAAAGGCGAGCTAGCTCTCCCCCTCCCCTCTAGAATCTTCATCCTTGAAGCCGGGGACGCCCTTGAAGAGCGAGCCGAAGCTGTCTTCCTCCTCGTCGGGTGAAGTAGGAGGGACGAAGAGATCTGACATGAGATCCTTCGTCGTCATGTCCTCGCAGCCCTCCATCAACACCTGCATGTCCTTCATAATTTGTAGAGTGAACTCGGTAGTGCTGATGGAGTTGACCTGCAATATTTCAGTGACCTCCGCCTTGCTGAAGATCTTCGTCCTCTTGGCCGGGACACTAGGCTCGTTTCCGACCTGGGGGAGGAAGATGTCCATTTGGTGGGTGAGCTCACCCCGCAGCCCTTGGTTCTATTCCTCCAGTGCTTTGTTCCTCTCCTCCAATGCATTATTTTTCTCCTCCATCTCGGCGGCGCGAGCGCGCATGCGGTCTGCAGTCTCAGCATCCTGCCAGGCAAGAACATGTTAAGAAGTTGTTGAAAACCCAAGTCAATGGGAGAAGGGGTCAGCCGATACTTACCATCCATGAAAGTATCTAGCGTCTACCTAAATCACCTAGAGGGGGGTGAATAGGTGATGTCTGTGTCTTTTTGCGGAATAAAAATTATTTTAAAGAACAAGCACACAAACGCAGAGATTTTATAGTGGTTCCCCAAGTTGGGTACATCCACTGTCCCGCCTCGCCTCTCTCCCACGATGGGCATATTTGGCAACTTCACCAAACTCAGATTTCGTCAAAACTTACACCTCGGAGCCACAACTCCTATAACTCAGAGACGACGCTCCTACAACTCGGAGAACAAACTCTCCTACAACTTGATCCGCAAACCGGATCTACAACCTCGATCCACAACCGGATCTACTCTCTCGATTCACAAATGGATCTATAAATCTCGGAGAAAAATCTCCTACGATATTTAAAATGATCCTAAAAAATAACACACGATTACAAGTCTTGATCCGACGTTCTTGGAAGGGTTGATCTTGAATCTCGGAGAACTCCAAAACTTGAAATCTTTGGATATAAACCTTGGATCTTGAATCTTCAACCGACTTGGACTGGAGTAGAAAGAATCTTGGAGGAATAAAAGATCCAGTCGAAGATGTCATAGAAGAAGAAGATCGCTTGATGTCACGGTCGATCGGAAGGATTTCGCGAAAAAACATATGCGCCGGCCGACCGGTTCTGTTTTGGGAAAATCTAGAAATTTGAAAAAGGAATTAGGTTTTTGGATGCATATAGATTTCAAAATCTCCTTAGGTATATATATGGAGAGATTTGAAAACAAACGGCTATAAAATGTTTCCAAAAATGAACCCTAGAAAAACACTGCGCATGGCGACGATTTCAAACCAGAGGAAAAATCGGAAAAATGACAAGACATTTTCGGCCAGTTTCGTCGAGTATCCAGTATGATACTCGCCGAATATGACAATGATATATGCCGAATATACCTTATACAGAATTCTAGGGTGGACAATATTCGGCTCGACACACTCGGCGAGTATCACCTAGGATACTCGTTAAATTCGGCGAGTATCACTGGTGATACTCGGCAAATTCGACGAGTATCACCAGTGATACTCGGCGAATTTGCCTTGGTCAAATTCTGGAATTCCAGAGAATTTCCCCTAAGTATATACGATGAATTTGACGGGTATCGGGAAGCATACACGACAAATTCGGCGAGTATCAAGGGGATACTCGACGAATTCGACGTGTATGACTCACCATACTCGCGGAATTTTATTTAGGTAAAATTCTTCCTTTCAGACTCCTATTCTTTGGCCTTCCTTGATCCTTCTCCTGCACTTGGGGTAGAAGTACACCCAATAAAGAGATTACATGTGAGTCAACACATTGGCCTACATAATGGAAAATTACATTGTATAGTCCTGTGTTTACTGACCCACTGTAACCTGACATTAGTGTGTGCTTGGTATTGTAAACCTTCAAGTACATAACTAAAATGAAATATCAAATACAAACTCAATCCATCTTAGCTTGACTGGACCCTTCTTCAAATTAAGGTTATTGTGGATACAATACCCGACAATCTCCCCTTATTTGAAGAAGTCAAAATCCTATAAGCTAAGGTGAGTTGCACATACCAATTAAAATAACATAAAGACTTGAAAAGATAATAAAGATGAAATGACTTGCATTCTAGGACAATATATAAATCATATATATATATATATATATATATATATATATATATATATATATATATATATATCAGAAGTGTTTTAGATTAGGGAGGGCATCCCGCAACACACAACAATAACATATATATATATAGGAATTTAGGTCTTCCTGTTCTTTCTCTTCAACAACTGTCTCTCAAAATATTCCCTGGGCTTCAGATAGTACTTTGGAGGAGGATGAGGCATAGGATCAGCATCTTTGTTCTTCCTGAAATGAATTCTCCTCCTAGTGCAGACTTCTTTGTATCTGTTCAATTATTCTGAACTGTAGTGATCCTGATGCCTCTCCACTCCGAGCTCGTCTAAGGGAAAGGTGTCAAAGATAATTCCTTTTGAAGTTGGTCTCCAAACTTCATCCATTTCACGGTTAGGCCCTTCTCTGACTTGAGCTGGCCTGACTTCGGAAGTACCTTCTCTTAATTTCCTTTTCTTGAGAACCTGAGCCTCTGAGAACGCAGCAATAACATCAGTAGCAGCTTGAACATCTGGACACATAGCACCAGCAGCAACATGAGCCTGGGAGAAGTCCTGTGAGTGTCCAATATTGAGTGTAGTCCAGAGTTAGATGAACATCAATATGAACAGACTCAGCAACAACTTGAGACGGGAATAACTGCCCATATAACCATACAGTGTTGTCTTAGCTATAATCATTTGTTTGTTTGAATTGATCGTACATAGTCTTTTCAACATCGACAATCTTAGATGTAAGGGCTTCCTCCCCCTTTTAACTTCGGCAACAATGGCATTCACATACGTTTGCAAAGAAAAATCATAGTGTTACATAGATCTGTAGTACTCTTCAGCAATGGTGCTAGTGTTTTGGTCAAGAGTTGTCAAACCATCTTTGTTGGTCTTATGTCCACTCATTATATGAGTGACTATAGTAGCAGCTTTGTCATACTTTCATCAAACCTGGCCTCTAGCTTATCAAATTTAGCTTTAACTTCAACAACCCCATCTAGCATGAACTTCTCTGATTGTTCAACTCTTTTTACCACTTTCTCCAACGAGGCATCGAACTATGCCTGTTGCTTTGCTAGCATAGCTTCAACATCTTTCAGATCAGATCACTTGAACTTAAGCTTGGAACATCTGGTAGCACTAGAATAATAGCAGTTGGGACAGGAGTATACTCCTCAACATCTCCTTCCTCATCAGATAAGGTGACCACCTCCTCCTCAATAATTAGAGGGGCACCTGACAACTTACTAATTCTTGTCTCCAGGTTGCGCATCAGTCTATCAACCTGAGTGGAAATAAATATTTGGGATGGAGTTGTCTCCCCCTCAAACACTACATAGTTGATCATCACAGGGAGAGAAACTATCAGATTGTCCACTAACATCGGTACAGAAACAACTATGACATCCCTGACAACATCAGCGGCATCAGACTTAACAGAGACTAGCATATTCTCGTCAGTAGCATTCTCTAACTCATAATCAGTAACTATTAGATCATCATCATTAGTACCATCATCAAATACCTCAGCTTCCTCATCATGCTCCAAAGGAGCTAGATCTTCGGTATCATAAGTGTCCTCTTGAACAGTATTAGCCTCAGATTCCTCAGGCACCAAGTCTTCAACAACAGTCTGAGCAATCTGAACAACTTCTTCCAACAGATTCTCGGGCTCTAGAACTGGAGTAACTTACCCTGGAACAGAAATCACTATAGCTATGACTGAATCTGGAATCACTGACTCCCCGCCAATTCCTGCACTCATACTATCAGGAATCTCGCTGGGGTGTGGCGAAGGGATACGTGAGTGCCCTGCCCTCCCGTTTTATTTATAAATATATGAATATATATGATTTTAAAATTGCACTAAGAAGGCGCATACCTCAAAATTGATTGTCGAGTCTTCGGATCCAATAAAGACATTTGAAATTTTTTGCCCAAAATAGAATTCCGCGAAATTTGTTGTTGGGGGAGTCCAATTCGGCGAATATGACATGAATAATCGACAAATCGCCCGATATACACCGAATTTGTCTTTGCAAAATTTCTAATTTGTTGAAGTAGATCCCGAGACAATTTCTTCCAGCTTGATCGTCTTCATATGTCCTTGTTCAGCATGCTTAGCTCTATTTTGAAAAATGAGAACTTGGTCTCATCTAGCGACTTCGTAAAAATATCTTCAACCTGCTTGTCTGTCAGAACATAGCTGAAGGCTATGTCCATATTCTCCATATGCTCCCAGATGAAATGATAGCGCACCTCGATGTGCTTGGTCCGGCTGAGGAAAACTGGATTGTTTGCGACTGCAATTGTGTTGGAGGAGTCGCAGTACATAGGAATTTCTCGGAACTTTAAGTTATAATCCTCGAGTTGATTCCTTATCCAAAGAAGCTATACGCAACAACTATCCGCAGAGATGTACTCTGACTCGGTAAAAGAAGTTGCCACACAATTCTGCTTCTTACTGCTCCAAGAGATAAGTCGTCTTCCGAGGAATTGGCACGTCTCGGAAGTGTTTTTTCTGTCATCCCTGCTTCCTGCAAAATCAGCATCTGAAAAGCCAATTAGCTCGACATCATTACTCTTTGGGTACCATAAGTTAAGATTAGGTGTGCCCATATGGTATCTTAAGATCCGCTTTGCAGCGACATAATGAGATTCCTTAATGTTCACCTGATATCTAGTGCAGACACATGTTGAAAATAATATATATGGTCTGCTGGAAGTCAGGTAGAGCAAGGATCCAATAATAATCTATACTTGGTTTCATCAAAAGGTTTCCCTTTCTTATCCTTGTCTAGAGACACAGTTGAACCCATTGGAGTCCTAATAGAGGTTGCACTCTTCATTCCGAATTTCTTAAGAAGCTCCTTGGTAAACTTCGTCTGAGAGATGAAAATTTAATCTTTAGATTACTTCACTTGAAGTCCTAAGAAATACTTCAACTCTCCCATACTGCTAATTTCAAACTTTTCTTGCATAATTTTGGAAAATCATTTGCAAAGGTTGTCTTTTGTAGAGCCAAATATGAAGTCGTCAACATAGATTTGCACTAGCAAAATCTTATCTTTAACTTCCCTAAGAAATAATGTCTTGTCTAACTTTCCCCTTGTGAACTTGTTCACAAGAAGAAAGCTAGACAATGTCTCATACCAAGCTATGGGATCTTGCTTTAACCTATATAAAGCTTTATTTAAAAAATAAACATGTTTAGGGAATTGAAAATGGACAAAACCTGGGGGTTGCGCTATGTATACTTCCTCTTTCAAATTTCCGTTGAGGAATGCTGACTTTACATCCATTTGATAGATAGTGAAGCCTTTGAGGGAAGCATACGCAAGAAACAACCTGATCGCCTCGAGCCGAGCCACTGGAGAAAATGTCTGGTCGAAGTCGATCCCTTCTTCTTGTCTATAACCTTGAGCTACAAGCTTGGCTTTATTATTGTTAATTACTCTATTCTCATCCAGCTTTTTTCTGAATATCCATTTGGTGTCTATCACATTCTGTCCCTTTGGCCTGGGTACCAACTCCTAGACTTTGCATTGCTCGAACTGATTGAGCTCTTCTTACCTTGCCAAAATCCAAGAAATATCCTTATTTGCCTCTTCGAATTTCTTCGGCTCAACCTGCGATAGAAAACTAAGATGCAAAATCTCATTAGTTGTACCTCTTCTGGTTCTCACACCGTCACCTGGCTCTCCGATAATTAGATTAGCTGGGTGATCTCTTAGGTGTCAGAACCCTATATTCATTGCCCTTCCTTCAGCAGGACCTGCAACATCTTGTGCAGCCTCTATAAGTTGAGGCAATTCTTCCTCTAGCTGTTCTTTATCCACCAAGCCTGGATCGATGATCTTGATTGAGCTCGAAATGTCTTCTTTGACTGGTTCATCCAAGCTAAGCTCTTTGAACCTGGTACCTGCATTTGCATCAATAACACTAGACGAGCTACTATAGAGCATGCTAGTCTCATCAAATACAACTTTTATAGACTCTTCTACCACTAGAGTTTTCTTTTTGAAAATCCTATATGCCTTACTATGGCTACTATATCCTACAAAGATACCTTAAAAACACTTTTCACTAAACTTTGTGCGGTAATTTTTCCCATTATTAAGTACGAAGCATTTACTTCCAAAGATTCTAAAGTAGGACACAGTCGGTTTTCTGCCCTTCAATAGCTCATAGGGGGTCTTACAATAGCTTTTGTTAATCAGTGCTCTGTTTTGCACGTGATAAGATGTGTTGATTGCTTCAGCCCAGAAGTACTCTAGAAGTGAGGCGTCATTCAACATCATTGTACATGCTTCAATGAGGGTTCTATTCCTTCTCTCAACAACTCCATTTTGCTGTGGAGTGCACGGGGAGGAAAACTCATGAAAGATACCTTGGCTTTCACAGAATTTTATCATGGCACCAAACTCAAACTCTGTTCCGTAGTCACTTCTGATTTTGACCACTGAGCAGTCCAATTCATTTTGAATTTGTCGGACAAAATTAGTGAAAGAATCGATGGTTGAACCATCGATCAAGGAGTGAACCTAACCTCTGAGAGGAAGTAATTGTGCAATTTCTTCCTTCAGATTTACTTCCAGTACCTTGAGGGAGACAATCTCTTTTAACTGCTTTTTGACTACCTTACGACATTTATCAAAATCCTTTAAAAGGTTCTCGTGATGAGCCATCAAATCAGAGTCATCTTCCTCCTCAGAAGAGTAGCCATCATGACCATTCGAGGACGTTTCAGATTCAGAGAGTATTATGTGCGAGTTTACCATCCCGTGATACTCAGATTCGCCAACTTACTTGTCTGTATGTGTCATGAGCTCGAAGTATGCTTCTTCGTTCTTAGAGCTCGACTCACTCTAGTCACTATCACTGAGAGTCTTCGGCTTTTTGGTGACGAAGCTCTTTTCTTCTTTCTTCTTTCCTTTGAAGGATCTCTTCCCGTCCTTCCTGGAGCTATCTTTCTTCTTATACGGACACTCCGCAATCATGTGACCTGATTTATTACAACAGTAACAAACAACATCAAAGGAAGAAAATTTATTAGGTTTTGTTTTATACATGTCCTCCTTATTGTAGCTTTACTTGGTACGATCACCGTCACGATGTGATATCCTGTAGTCAGAGGAGGATGATGGATTCCTCATCTGCCTTCTCGTACTGAGCAGTTTCTTGAACTGCTTGGAGATAAGAGAGAACTCTCCATCACATAGCTCGGAGCAAATGTCCTTATGGGTGACACCTGATGTGCTGGGCTCAGAGTCTTCAGGAGTGTCTAGAGCCTTCAGCCTTTAGGGCTAATGACTTCTCTTTGCTTAAAGTTCGGTTGACTTGCTCCTTTTTTTCTAGTGTTCATTTGGAGTTCATAGGAGAGAAATTTGCCGAAAAAATTCCGAGGGTCGATCTCCGGCAACTTTCCAAATTCTCTAATGACGACGACCTTTGTGTCCCAGTCCTTTATGACCCAGTCCTTTGTGAGGGATCTAAGGAACTTGTCGTTCAGTTCTCTATGTGTGAAGACACAACCGTAGTTTCTGATTCCGTTGACGATCTTAAAGAATTTTTCAAAGCTGTCTGCAATGGTATCACTTGATGCTTGCTTGAAAGCTTCGTATTCTTAATTCAATAGAGATCTATGATCGTCTCACACTTCTTCTATACCTTCCATGATTATAACCAGATAGTCCCATATCTCCTTAGCAGATTTGTAGTGGAGTAAGTTCTGAAGCATTTAGTCATCCACTACACTTGGTATTATATTTTTTGCCTTCTTACCTAGGGAGACTAGGGCAATCTCATCCTTAGTGAGATCCATCATCTTTTAGGGAATCATAATCGCTGGATTTATCATTGAAGGCTGAGTAGGGATGTGTGGTCCTTCTTCCACGATCTGAAAATTCTCGGATCAGTAGCTTCCATGAAGAACCGAACTCGTTCTATCGATATGAGAAAGTTTTCCTTGGTGCACACCGGTAACTTCATGGATGACATGTCTTTTCTTCTGTCCATTGCAACTAAGCGGAATCTCTTTACACTAGATCAGGGATCTTGATCAAGGTGTTAACCTTATCAACCAAAACCTCGCTCTGATACCAATTGAAAGTATCTATCGTCTACCTAAATCACCTAGAGGGGGTTGAATAGGTGATGTTTGCGTCTTTTTATGGAATAAAAATTATCTTAAAGAACAATCACACAAACACAGAGATTTTATAGTGGTTCCCCGAGTTGGGTACGTCCACTATCCCACCTCACCTATCTCCCACGATTGGCAGATTTAGCTACTTCACCAAACTTAGATTTCATCAAATCTTACACCTCGGAGCTGCAACTCCTGCAACTCAGACACGATGCTCCTATAACTCGGAGAACAAACTCGCCTACAACTCGATCCACAAACCGGATCTACAACCTCGATCCAAAATCGGATTTACTCTCTCGATTCACAAACGGATCTACAAATCTCGGAGAAAAATCTCCTACAATATTTAAAATGATCCTATAAAATAACACAAAATTACAAGTCTTGATCCGACGTTCTTGGAATGGTTGATCTTGAATCTCGGAGAACTCCAAAACTTGAAATATTTTGATATAAACCTTGGATCTTGAATCTTCAACCGACTTGGACTGGAGTAGAAAGAATCTTGGAGGAATAAAAGATCCAGTCGAAGATGTCGTAGAAGAAGATCGCTTGATATCGCGGCCGATCGGAAGGATTTCACGAAAAAACGTATGCGACGGTCGACCGGTTCTGTTTTGGGAAAATCTAGAAATTTGAAAAAGGAATTAGGTTTTTGGAGGCATATCAATTTTGAATTCTCCTCAGGTATATATATGGAGAGATTTGAAAACAAACGGCTATAAAATGTTTCCAAAAACGAACCCTAGAAAAACAGTGTGCATGGCCGACGATTTCAAACCAGAGAAAAAATTGGAAAAACGACAGGTCATTTTCGGTGAGTTTCGTTGAGTATCCAGTATGATACTCGCCGAATATGACAGTGATACACGCCGAATATGCCTTAGACAGAATTGGGTGGATGACATTCGGCTCGATACACTCGACGAGTATCGCCTGGGATACTCATTGAATTCAGCGAGTATCACTGGTGATACTCGACAAATTCGACGAGAATTTGCCTTGGTCAAATTCTGGAATTCCAGAGAATTTTCCTTAAGTATATACGACAAATTTGACGGGTATCGGGAAGCATACACGACGAATTCGACGAGTATCAAGGAGATACTCGACGAATTCGACGTGTATGACTCACCATACTCGCCGAATTTTACTTTGGTAAAATTCTTTATTTCAGTCTTCTTGTCTTTGGCCTTCCTTGATCCTTCTCATGTACTTTAGATAAAAGTACACCCCAATAGAGAGATTACACATGAGTCAACACACTGCCCTGCACAATGAAGAATTACATTGTATAGTCCTGTGTTTACTGACCCACTGTAACCTGACATTGGTGTATTCTTGGCATTGTAAACCTGCAAGTACATAACTAAAATGAAATATCAAATACAAACTCAATCCATCTTTGGTTGACTGTACCCTTCTTCAAATCAGGGTTATTGTGGATACATTACCCAACAACCTCGCTGGCCTCTTTGGCAAGGAGACTCTCGACGACCTCCAGCCGCTTCGCTAGGGTGGCGACGTCGTCCTTCACAACATCCTACTACTCCCTAGCTTTCGCCAGTCTGTGGCTGAGTTGGTAGCTGCGGCGAGTCGACATGTGCGCGAGTTGCAGCGCGCGCATTTGAGTTCGCGAGCTCTCATGGGCGAGCCGCTGGAGGCTCATGTCATCGAAGTCCGCGATGCCCTCGCGGGCATAGAGCCCAAACCCTAGGCCATAGGCATACCCACTGGGAGGGTGGCGCTCCGACCAGGAGGGGATGAGGGAGGATATGGAGACCCTGTGGGCCTGCTCATGCCATCGAACCATCGGCTCCCCGAGCCGGTCCTTGGCCTTCCCACCGAGACCAAAGTTACGGTGGTCCATCGGCAGGCCCGGCTCGTGGGCCACAAACTCCTCAGCGGTGTTGGAGGCAGGCAGTTTGCCTCTACCCTGGTCCTTTTCGGGAGACTTCTCCGACGTGGTCTCTGGGGAGCTCAGGTATATTTGATGTTGTTGTATTTGTTTCCCCTTGGAGATCGCCATCACCTTTTTCATCTTTTTTGATGGCATAAGGCGGAGAGGCGAGCTGGATCCCGCGAGGTTGGGCCGCTTCTTGCCGAGGAAAGTTTGCCCGACCCCAGCTCGCTTTGGCAGGCTACTGCAGTTGCCTGCTCACGTGCGAGTGGGTCCTGGTAGATTCCCGAGTCCATAAAATGTGGGTGCTTAGGAATCAACCGCTCCCCTGTAGAAAAAGACTTGGGAGTTAGAAAATCATTATTATGCATAAGCGATCCCATTGAGGTTGAAAGAAGGGAAAGAGCTATACCTTCGCCGAGCAGAACCAAGGGAAGCGAGTCGAGGCCCCTACGAAGGAAGGCGACCTCAAAATCCTTATTGAGAAAGAATTTGTGGAGCTCAGCATCATCGCCCGTCACCGTCGGGGGCCGATACACCTCCTTGCTCCTCTACCGAGACGAGAAGGGTATATTGTCGAGCTCACCCTTGTTAAAGATAAGATTTGAGAACCAATTATGGTTCTTGTTGGCCGTCTCGCGGACCTTGAACTGCGAGCCAGCCAGGAAGGCGACCATCATTGGTCGCCCGATAGATGAAGAGCTTCCTGAACACCATCAGGTTGAACTCTATCCGCTCTCAATAGAGGTAGCAGGCGATTGATACCATCATAGCGATGACATTCAGATTCAGTTGGGCAGGGACCACTCAGTAGTCCATAGGGGGAGGCAACAACCCCATCTCGAAGTGCAAGATGGGGAAGGAGAGCTCATCGTCAAAGAATGAGTTGATGGCCTCGCCTGCTGTGGCTCGGCTCGCAGAGAACCCCGCAGGGATGTAGTCGGCAACGAAGTCGGCGAGCTCCTGCTCGTTGGTGTTTCCCTCATAGAAGCTCTACTTGGTGAATTGTCGAGCATATTTGGACCTCTCGTCAGCGTCGGGTAACGTATTACCCATTTTTTCAAAGGATCTGGCGCGATTGGAAGTGGCGAGAAGGATAAAGAGGAGAGAGTGTATGTATGCACTAAGGGCGATGGTCTGGCGGTAGGTGAGGGGGCCTATTTATAGAAAACGGAATTAATTGCCAAGCCGACCAGCCAGTCCGGCTCGCTGACCCAAACTCACCGACCCATTTTATCCTATGGTGAGTTGAATCAATAAACAGTAAAATCTAAAAATTGTTCAAGTTATTATAGACAGGGGTTCTCGCAGTACAGAAAAGGAAAGTACAATAAGGAGATAGTTATATTAGCATGCATGAGCTGGGGGCTGAGGGGCTAGTGCCGGTAGGCTCATCTATGGAGCCATTTCCACCTACCCAGGCCTCGCTTCCCCATCCCTGGAGGTCGACACGGGTTCTTGAACTCACGGACCAACTCCAAATCATGGTGGATGAACTGCATGTTCTCGCTAATCCTGTCTATGAGCGGGGTGGGGGACGTCATCCCACTTGCCAAGCTGCGCTTCACCTCATCTATGAGCAGCACATTGTCCCGCTCTAGCGCCTGTAGCCTCTGCTCGGCGAGGTCATTCTTTTCATGGATCCTGCACAGCATGGATCCTTGCTTCTTGAATACCTCAAAGACTCGCCTCCTCAGCTCGGCGGAGTCCAACGAGATGTCCAGGAAGTTCTCTATCGTGCTGGGAGAAGGAGGTAGTGAGTGGCAAGCTAGCTCAGAAGACTCTTCCGCCTCAGATTTGCCTGGAAGACCTGCAAGGACAGTTAATCCTAGTGAATACACAATTGGGGAGTGCTTCAAAAACTAGGAGGGATGGTCTAATATAAGTGGAGCTTATAGGACAGGCTCGGCTGCCCTCAATGGGTGTATGAAGGGGGACATGCTAGGTCCTTATTGCGACCTAAAAGTCGAGTTCTTTGGGGGATGAGCTCGAAGCTCGGGATTGGGATGGACCTGGTATCTCCCCCAGCGAGTGCATGTGTAGGTGTGGGCTGTTGAGAAGGTTCACAAGTTGGGGACTCCTGTCTCTGTGAGTCTAGCCCTGTGGTCCTGAAAGGAGGCGACAAGTCGCGCAGGAGAGTAGGGGGAGTTTTGGGTCACGAGTCGTTAGGGAGAGAGTCGACTCGCAGCGTGGAGGCTTCGCCGCCATTTTGGTAGTTGTCCGGGTCGACAGGGACCTCGATGATCTCCTTTCCCTTTGTTTTGGGGGCTGGCCCAGAATCTGGGGTAGAGGTCGGGTCGCGGTAGACCTACTCGGCAACTTTTGGAGTTGGCTTTGCTTTTTTGGTAGGTTGAGGATTTGAAGACTCATGTGGCGAGGTGCTGGGATTTATGGCGACCAGGCTGGTAGCGCGAGCAGCGTTAAGCCCGCAAGTACAGTCCAGCCTCTCTTGAAGCTCTTTGGAAAGAGGCATCTCAGCAAGATAAAAGTAAGGGGAATGTCAAAGGTCGCCTAGTACGTCAACGTGTATATATAGCCGCTGGTGGATCCCACCAAAAGATTCCCTTGGGCTCGCTGATCCACTCGCCGATCTCTAGGTGTTGGATGTTTCTTTTCAAGTTTGGGGCAATCTCGCAAAGAGTAGGGATTGTGTACAACCCATATCTAGCAAATGGGAACGACAGGAGCCAGACCAGCCAACTCAGACAGTCCAAGTCCCAGGCGAGCCGGGAGGGAGGCGAGAGCCGTGTAGCCTCACTGACTTGCCAGACGGGGTAGGACATGTGAGGGGCTGGTGAAGCAGACGGACTCACACTTACCCCATGATCTCGGCGAGTAGCGGGAAAGTGGGGCAGACCAGGACCGCACTCGCCAATGGCAGAAGGAGGCAGCGAGTGCCAGCTCCATAGAGCACTCGCCACCTCAGCCAACTTGGGCAGACTGGGCCCTCTACTTGCCACCTCAGACGAGTAGAGGTCCACTCGCCCAGTATTGTATGATGCATTCTTATCATTTTTCCCCCACTGGCCTACCCATAGTCTTCTAAAATAGCAGAGTCACGTTATCGGCAGGCTAATCAAGACTGCATATAGCTATTTGGAGCAGCGGAGGTTGGCTGTTGGCAGATCATTTTCAGAAAACTATAAATAGACCCAAGGGGTACCTCAGAAGGCATGCTTACTTATGCCTTGGTCTTCTTGTACTTTCTTAGGTAACCTTAGATCAGCACTTAGATAAGGAGGGGAAGTGCTCTAACATCTTCCGAGTGTGTGGTGGGACCTCCGTGTTGGAGCCTTGGGTCTGTTCCTTGTGTTAGGTCTTTGGTTGTTTAGCTTGTGAGAGAGAAGTAAGTGTGCGATCACTTCTTCCCCAAGAGTCAGACTCAACAGAGACCGATTCTTCAGTTTCAACATATATAGTGCTCTATCTGTCTCATCTAATCATCTAGAAGACCTTTCAATTGAGCCAAGAATGTTGAAGACATGACATCATCTTGATGAGATTCCCCATGAATGCAGATATCCTCATCCTCTTTCCTTATATCTTCTATTATTTCAGAGTTAGCCCTCATGAATCCAGTGGAATGATCATCAATATCAGCTATTGTCTCACCATCCTCAGATATATTAATGGCATTTTTAATTGCATGAGCAGGGAGCTCTGTGGGAATCTTCCACACAACTTCTGCACAATCCATAGTAGCTTGTTGGTCTTCAGCAACTGTGTTTAGCAGATCTTGTTCTTCTGTAACAGGAACATGCTCTCCCTCAGCAGAAGTACTGGAGGGCAGCAATAGAGGCTCATTAGGAATCCGATCTATCCTTTTTTTACAGATTATCCAGGAAGGAGTCAAGCTTATCTTGTAAGGAATGTACTTGCTCCCCTTCAACAGGAGCATCTATCTTGGGAGTCTTTCTCTCAATCTCTATGCAAATTCTGTCCACCACATATCCAACCAGTCTTTAAATTATTTTTGCTAGAATCTCTTCAGACATAGAAGCACTACTAAGTTGAATCCTTGCTGCAGGTTCGGATGACATAAACACCTGAGCACTCATATCTCTACTAGTGTCTACAGAAGAGTCAGATAGATGTGGGTCATATGGTTCCTCACCTCTGCTATCAGAAGAGCTTCTCTCAGAACTTTCTTCAGATATGGTTACTGTATTCTTTGTCATCTTATCAGTTGTCTGTTGGCATGGAAGCAACACCCTGTCCCATCTGTCAAACATTTTGGAGTTCATTTTCTTCTTCATTTTCCTCATGTGATGAATGTTTGTTCCTAACCTCACATTGCGGATCCCTAGAACATAATTGTGCAGATACAAAAATAGAATTCCTTCAAGGTTTGGCTCTGGAACACTTTCCACAATTCTTTCAAATAGAATTCTTACCTAGTCAGTTCTCTTGGATAGAATAACTCTGGTCATGGTCTCAAACATCTTATGTGAGATTTTGTCATGAGACCCTGTTTTGCACATCAAGGCCTTGCCGATTACATCAGCCAGAAAATTTCCTTTAAGACTCATTTTCCTTCTCAAAATTGAGTCAGTGGTGTGCTTAAAAAGGCCACTCCACTTGAGAGTTGATTTCATATCTTCCTAAAACAGTTCATCTTCTTCTTCCGTCGGCCCAAACTTGGTCAGATTTAGAACTTTGTATAGCCTTCTTGAGTTGATAGTTATCTTGTGTCCAATGATTAAAGTCTTGATTTTGTTGGAAGAGGATTCGATTTTGGCATTTGCATAGAGTACTAGTACTTCTCGTTTCCAGATTGAACTCGGTTCAGATAGTACGAAATCTAGGTCGGCGTCCTGTAGTAAGTGAAGAACCAACTAAATTTCTTCAGGAGCATCCTTGAACCCATGCCTAACCAGTTTAGATCCCTCAAAAAGGAAGTACATTCCTTTGGGCGCCATAGAAACTTTGAATTTCTTGAGATTTGAATATTTGCTCGAGAAAACTTTACAGGGATGCAGACAGTCGAATAGAGCTAGGAACTATGCGATTTATTTTAAGCACACATTTTTATTTATAGTTAGCCGAATTCGTGAATGTGGAAAGGCGCGTACCTAGTATGATCAACACGATTCGATCTACGACTGAGATTAATCTTGGGAGATAGACGTAATCCGAAATGTCTGAGTAAATTAGTTGAATGAACTCAACGCACTCGACACACTTTATGCCTGGAGTTGTCTCAATGCACTCGATGCTTGGAAAGTTAGTACATATCTTGGTTGATTACCTACAAGGGTCAATCCTGCCTAATGCACATAAGAATGTAAAGGTAATGAAGCTAAACTAAGTTCAACATGCCCAGCTCAAATTTGAAGCTGTTGAATTTTGCTTCATCTAGTGGCTTAGTGAATATGTCAGCCACCTGTTTGTCTGTGGGGACAAACTCAAGGCAGATGTCTACCCTTTCTATATGCTCCCTAATGAAATGATATCTAATCTATATGTGCTTAGTCCTATTATGAGACACAAGATTCCTAGTAATAGAGATTGCACTTGATGAATCACAAAATATGGGAGTTTTACTTAGCTAGAGATTATAGTCTTGAAGTTGATGTTGAATCTAAAGTAGTTGTGCACAGCAGCTTCCAGCTGAGATATACTCTAATTCAGCTGTGGAGATGGCAACACTAGTTTGCTTCTTGCTGCTCCAAGATACCAGTCTTCTCCTTAAAAATTGATAGGTTCCAGAAGTTCTTTTCCCGTCTTCTCTACAACCTGCAAAATCTACATCTGAATACCCCATTAGCTCAAAACCATTATTCTTAGGGTACCATAGACCCAGACCTGGTTTGCCCTTGAGATATCTAAGAATTCTCTTTGCAGCAGAATAATGAGATTCTTTAAGGCTAGCCTGGTATCTAGAATAGACACATGTAGCTTCCATAATGTCTAGCCTATTGGCAGTCAAGTAGAGGAGGGAGCCAATTATGTCAAACAGGTTTCCCAGTCTCATCCTTGTCTATTGACACACTTGACCCATAGGAGTTTTCATTATGGAGGTACTCTCCATTCTAAACTTCTTGATTAGCTCCTTGGTGAACTTAGAATGTGAGATGAATAGACCATCCCCTGATTATCAAACTTGGATGCCCAATAAGTACTTGAGTTCTCCCATACTACTCATCTTAAACTGCCCTTGCATATGTTTAACAAACTTCTTGCAGATGTCATCATCAGTAGACCCAAAAATTATATCATATATATGAATTTGAAATAGAATGATCTTACCCTTGACTTCCTTAAGGAATAATGTTTTGTCTATCTTCCCCCTTAAGAAATTGTTCTCAATGAGAAAACTAGATAGGGTTTCGTACCATGCCCTTGGTAACTCCTTTATCTGAACCTCCAAAGATGACTTTAGGTCCATTCCTCACTGGAGTATAATCTTTTAGGTGACTCCTTATTCCAGTCATATGTTTGGAATAACCACTGTCCAAGTACCATATGGGCATCTGATGTATACTCTGACTACCCTACAATCACATATTAGTTTACCTTAGGAACCAAAAAAGGTTTGGGTCCTTGGTTCTTGTTATCTTGTGAAAGACTATTTCTACCTGCAGCAGGACTGATAGGAAAACTCACCCTTACCCCTGGCATATTCAGGTTGTGCCAACTATCTATGGTAAAGTGACCCACCTTTTCATATCACCAACACTCATGAATGTTGTATCTCCTCTTATGAATAGCCTTTGAAGAATACAAGTTATCAAATTTTATTTGTTCAGAGGGGAGAACAACAACCTTCTTCCAGTTTCTTTCAGCATGTATTTGACTGAAAGTGAGTCTGTCATTATGAAAGGAGGGGTTAGATCAGACTTACTCTACAGGGGGGGGGGTGAATAAAGTATTAAAAAATCTTGGCTATTAGGTGATACCATATTGTTGGGCTTTCTAGAAGGTGGCACAATAGTTGTGCACGCAGCGGAAAGAAACAAATCAAGAACAACCCAAAAGAAATTTGGGATCGGTCCATGAATGTTGAATCAAGAAGTTAAGAAAAACTAGGTAAAATTACCTTGGCGGTGTTGAGTCCCAACTCAACAAAGATGTTGGTACCCTAGATGTGATTTGGCTTATGTAATCCCTTTCCAGCCCCTCTTGATCCATATAAAGATATATGATCCTGTTTAGACTTTGCTTAGTCTCCCTAGGGCAGTATATGACTGACCTAGAGTTTAGGCTAGTAGTTTTAGAATGTGTTTTGGTTAAGGCTTTTTCCGTTCGACTATCGTCGAACGAGGCCTCGCGATCGTCGATCATTGATCGACGATAGCAGGGCTATTGAATCGTTGAGTCAAGACAATTATCGTCGACCGATGGTCGACGATCTCAGAGCAAGCTTACTACGCTCTGAAGGTTGGTCGACGATCTGTCATCAACAGATCGACGATCGTGTTCTTGCTTCACGATTTCTGTCTCGACAGATATTTGCCTTTGCTGGTCGACTATCTGTTAGCTGGTCGACTATCTGTTAGCCGGTCGACGATCTATTTTCTGGTCGACGATTTCTGGTCGACGTTATCTGTCTCGACAGATCTTTCTGCTTCAGTCGACGATAGTTTGAGCTGGTCGACGATTTCCGTTCGACGATTTCTGTTTCGATAGATTCCTGCTTTTAGTCGACGATCTGTTAGTAGGTCGACGATCTTTGAACCCCTGTTCGACGATTTCTGTCTGCCTTTATCTTTTTGTATTTATTCTATTCCTTGGTTTATTTCCAAGTGTTTTAGTTGGTGGTTAGATTGATTCTCTGATATTATTGTTGCTAAATTTATGGTTTAAATTCAAATAAATTGATTACAAATTCTGTCAAGCATAAATCACGGGATTCAGTATTCTTGATAAAGCATTTTGTCCTATTATACAAATTACGTTGACTTTATCTTTCCAGCCTGTTTTCTAGCCGTTGGTACTATGTACTATTTCCAAGAACGGTACGTCTTTATGCTGAGATATTTTTCCCGCTTATTTTATTCTTTATTGGGACTGACAGAAAGTTAATAGGCCATTCTATTCCTATTGCTATATTCTATTTTGAGATAATCTGTTGCAGGGCTCGAGAATTCAAATCAATAGAGCCGCTCCAAAAGAAAAACGTGAAGACATATTTAAAAGAGATTCTGCTCTAAGAAAAGAAGAAGAAGTTACAGACACAGAGAAATATTATTCATTCGCTCAAGCATCATCAGAGCAGCTCTTCACAATCTCACAACAAGAAGAAGAAAAGTTTTCCTGAAGCAAAAGCCCAGAGCAATCATCTTTCATTCTCAAGTCTCCTGAGCAATTTGCTTAGAGTTTTTCAAAGACTTCAGAAAAAGCTCAAGATCTGCTTCAAGTGCTCCAGAATCTTAAGACCTGATAAAAATCAGTCTTCAGATCTCTGAGGATTTAGTTTCAGTTTATCTGAAACTCCTTCATCCTGAAGCAAAGGCTTTCCCTGGACTTCCACTGAGCCAGGGGAGACTTTGATTCTTTAGAGAATCCACAAATCTTCTCTAATCTATATTTAAAACAGAGAAGATAATCTAACCCTCTCAACCCCTTGTGTAAAAGAGTTTGTTCACACCTCTTCAAAAGTGAACATTGGTGACAGGGCACCTTATCAACAACCTGTGGTTGAGCATCCTTATCAAAAGCTCAAAGGGTCTGTTTGATCTACCTGAATCAGATCATTGGTGGCAGGGCACCTTAGCAAAAACCTGTAGTGGATTCCTACCAGGGTGGTAGAAGAGTGGATGTACCTATTTAAAGGGAACCACTATATATCCTGTGTCCATCTGGTTATCTTGTTTATTCATTTTATTCTGTGGCTGTGATAGAACTACCTAGGATTGCTAGTTGCTGTGATAGGCTTGTAGTTAACTGAAATTTCAGTCAACTTCTTCACTTGTGCACTTCACTGTGTTAGGCTCTTAGGGTTCAAGTATCAGATTTTTTATTCCGCAAATAAACTCCAAGGGAGCTGACTAAGTGTTCATAAAATTTTGAATACTCTATTCACCCCCCCTCTAGAGTAGTTTACAACTTATCCCCTCACTTTCAATTGGTATCAGAGGGAGGTTAGCTGTTCATACAGGCTAACACCTGAGTTAAAAGATCCTGTGATAAGTTGTTTCCTGATACCATTCACAAACACTTTCACACATGGCCCAGTCTAAGGATTATTCAAGCACCAGACCTCCTGTATGCAACTTGTCCAAGTTTGGCATATGGAAGGCCAGGATAAGACTATACATGAATTCTATTGATGAAGAGATTTTTTCTTCTATTTTGACAGGACCACCTGCTAGGCCTGCTGCTGCTTCCACTTCTGCTGATCTCAGTGCTGTGCCACCACCTGACTACAATGAAACTTACAAAAAGGCAAAAGCAGCTGATGCTAAAGCAATGAATATCCTAGCTCAGACAATGTCTGATGAGATATTCCAGAAGCTGGCTGAATGTACCTCAGCCAAAGCTATGTGGGATTCCCTCAACCACATAGTTGCTGGCTCAGCTGATGAGAGGAAGGACAGGAGATCCAATCTCACCTCTCAGTATGAAAATTTCAAGAAGGATGATGCTGAAGACATTGACACCATGTACACAAGACTCAGTTCAATAATAAGTGAACTGAGGTCTTTAGACAAGGAGATAACCTTGTCAGAAGTCAATGACAAGATCCTGATGTGCCTTCCCATCTCATGGGACTCAAGGATATGGCCCATCAAGGATGGAAGAAACACTGTGGAACTCTCCACAGAAGCTCTGTTGGGAAAGCTCAGGTCATATGAGCAAACCTTAAAGAGTAGAGCTGCTGTAACTGAAGTAAAGACTCCTACTCCTACAAAGAAAGAGCACTCTCTAGCTCTTAAGGCTGCTGAGACTTCTGAAGGAAGTCAATCAAATGAGGAGTTACTGGCACTCATTGCCAAGAGATTCTTCAACATGGGAAGAAGAGACCTCAGAAAGAAGTTCTCCAAGCATGAGGACAAGCCAAGGTATGACAAGACTCCATCTAAAGAAATCATTTGTTATGTTTGCAGCAAGCCTGGACACATTGCTCCAGATTGTCCAGAGAAGAAGTACAAGGAGAAGAAACATGAGAAAGAATACAGGAAGCACCACTCCAAGTCCTCATCACACAAATACAAGAAGAAGGACAAGGGATTTGTGGCTGCTACCTGGAGTGAAACAGAAGAGGATACCTGCTCCTCTAGCTCCAGTGATTCAGAAGAAGAAGAAGAGAAGAAAGCCAAAGAGGTCTGCCTCATGGCCATTAATGCCTGCAGCTCTCTGTCAGCTGCAGAGAATTCTGAAGAAGAAGGAGACAATGAAGAAGATTCCTTTATGGAGGACCAGGTAATCGACTCATTTGATTTCTCATCTCCTGAGTTCAAACTAAAATTTAAAACTCTATGTTTAGATTTACTATTATCTGAAAAAGAAATTAAGTCACTTAGATTAAAAATAATGGAACTAGACATGGAAGGTACTGAAATAATCAGATTAGAAAAGGAATTAGAAAGCTCAAAAGAAGAAGTAACATTCTTAAAATTAGAACTAGCTAAATCTAAGAGGTTAGAAGAACAATTAAATGGCAGAAGCCTCAAATTATCTGAAATAACCTGTATAGCAAACACTAGGGTTGGTAATGATAAACTAGGCTTAGGTGCTACACCTAGTGAACCCTCCTCCTCACAAAGGAGAGATTTAGCACTCCAGTAAAATTTGTTTCTGAATCAGGAATAAAGAATACTGAGGAAATTGAAAAATGCAAGAAAATTCAGAATAAGATTAAGAAAGAGAATAGGAAGAAAAAATTTCTAGCTTTACAAAAATCGTCAAACATTAATCGACGATCGTCAAACCAATCGTCGAACGACTATCGACGATCGCTGAACACCTACACTGAGTATAATAGCTTTGGTGCAGGAGGTCGACGATCTCATCTTGAGTCGTCGACCAGTGATCGACGATCGTTGAATCCAGAATATAGCTCTACTATAAATGATCGACGATATGGCTTGCGATCGTCGACCATTGATCGACGATCTGGACTTAAGCTGGAAAATAAAAATCAAACTTCCAGAACTTCAAATCCTAATCACCACCCCAGGTTGTTTAATCCTTCAACTGAATGGATTATCCCACCTAGGAGATCACACCCTTTAGGATATAAATCAAAGCCTGCAAAATCTTTTATATCTAGTTTTTCTTTTGTGAAGAATACTGGACCCAAGGTAACCTGGGTCCACAATGTATAACTGTTCTTTCTGCAGGTGAAGACCTATCCAGTCATACATGACAAATGGTATCTGGATAGTGGATGCTCAAAGCATATGACAGGAAAGAAGAAGAACCTGTCAGGTTTCAAAGCCAAGCTGGGACCAAAAGTTGTATTTGGGGATTCCAGCTGTGGACAGACTGAAGGGTATGGCAGCTTCACCATAGGAGCTGTAACCTTCAAGAAGGTAGCTTATGTCTCAGGACTAAAGCACAACCTGATCTCTGTAAGTCAATTATGTGATGCTGGATACAAGGTATGGTTTACTGACACAGCTTGCAATATTTCTTTAAATAATACTGTGGTGTTTGTAGGCATTAGAATTGGAAATGTTTATGTTGTAGATTTTAATTCCTCCAAATCTGAAATATGCTTATTTAATGAAGTAACCAGTAATAATACCCTTTGGCATAAGAGACTTAGTCATGTGAATTTGAAAAACATTTCTAGGTTGGCTAAATACAATCTTGTAAGAGGATTACCTTCTTGCCCCTACAAGAAGGAAGGCCTTTGCAAAGCTTGTCAACTAGGAAAGCAAACAAGAAATAGCTTTAAATCAGTTAATAAAAGTGATTCTCCCAGGATTCTGTACTTGCTACATTTGGACTTATTTGGTCCTATTGCTGTGGAGAGTCTTGGAGGGAAGTCTTACACTCTAGTAATTGTAGATGACTTCTCCAGGTTCACTTGGGTATTCTTCTTGAGAACTAAGGCTGATAACTTCAAGGTTCTTACAGACTTTCTAAAGTGTATACAGAGTGAGTATTCTACTCAGATTGCCTTGATCAGAAGTGATCATGGTACTGAGTTTGAGTCTCTTCTTATGCAAGAATTCTGTGAGAAGGAAGGTATCAAACATAGCTTCTCTGCTCCTAGAACTCCTCAACAAAATGGGGTAGTTGAAAGGAAAAACAGAACCCTAATTGAAGCTGCAAGTACATTGTTGGCAGATGCTAACATGCCTCTGTCCTTTTGGGCTGAAGCAGTTAGCACAGCTAACTATGTATTGAACAGAAGTCTGATACATAAACTTAAGGGTAAGACTCCCTATGAATTACTTAAGCAAGTGAAACCTAAAATAGACTATTTTAGAGTATTTGGCTGTGTTGCTTTTGTTCATAACAATAACAAAGAATACCATAGAAAATTTGAGGTAAAAGCATCAATGGGAGTTTTTCTAGGATACTCTCAAGTAAGCAAAGCCTATAGGGTCCTTAATAAATCCTCTCTTAAGATAGAAGAGTCTGCACATGTCTCTTTTGATGAGACAGTCATGTATTATAAGGAGAAGGATTCTTCCTCTAATAGTACAGTGCAAGTCCTAGGAGTAAGTAAGGATTTGGAAGGTTTGAGACTCACACAGGAGAATCATCCCCAACAAACTCCTCAGGTTGCTCCCTCAGATTCTGAATCTGATGTAGAACTTTTTGAAGTTAAAGCACCTGCTCCAACAGTTGATCAAATTCCACATGAGGAATTAAATCTTGAAACTGTTGAAGATCAGATCATTGTTGAACCTACTGATCTTGTCACACTTAGAGATCACCCTGTATCTCAAGTGATTGGAGACATTTCAGCAGGAGTCCAGACAAGACATCAACTCAACAAAAATGTGATGTTTGCTTGTTTCCTTTCTCAGGTTGAGCCCCTAACCATTAAAGATGCTGAGCTTGATCCCCACTGGATTATAGCAATGCAAGAGGAGCTTAACCAGTTTGAAAGATGTAAAGTTTGGACCTTGGTTCCAAGACCAAGAGGCCAACGGATCATAGGCACCAAGTGGGTGTTTAGAAACAAGCTTGATGCCCAAGGCATAGTAGTTAGAAATAAAGCTAGGCTAGTAGCTCAAGGCTATAGACAGGAGGAAGGCATAGATTATGATCAGACTTTTGCCCCTGTAGCTAGACTAGAAGCCATTAGGATTTTCCTAGCCTATGCTGCCTATAAAAGATTTAAGGTCTTCCAAATGGATGTGAAGAGTGCCTTCCTCAATGGAGATTTAAAGGAAGAAGTGTTTGTTGAACAACCACCAGGGTTTGTTTCATCAACCTTACCCACTCATGTGTTCAAACTCCAAAAGGCTCTATATGGACTTAAGCAAGCTCCTAGAGCTTGGTATGAGACCTTAGCAAATTTTCTTCTAGAACACAAGTTTGTGAGAGGTGTAGTAGATAGAACCCTATTCATTAGACATCATAAGGACTCACAACTGTTAGTTCAAATCTATGTAGATGACATTATATTTGGCTCTACTGATCCCAAACTATGCAAGAGGTTCTCTGAACTAATGCACTCTAAGTTTGAGATGAGCAGCATGGGTGAGTTATCCTATTTCCTTGGTCTCCAAGTGAAACAGAGTGTTGATGGCATTTTCATTTCTCAATCAAAATATGCCAGGGAGCTGGTTAAAAGATTTGGAATGTCTGATGCTTCATCAATGAGCACACCTATGGCCTCAAATGCAGTTATTGATTCTGATGTCAATGGCAAGTCTGTTGATCAAAAGAATTATAGAGCCATTGTTGGTTCCCTGCTGTATTTGACTGCAAGTAGGCCTGACATAATGTTTGCTACATGCCTATGTGCTAGGTTTCAGGTCAACCCAAAGGAATCTCACTTAACTCTCCTCAAGAGGATCTTGAGATACCTTAAGGGATGCCCTAACTTAGGACTGTGGTACCCAGCTGAGTCAGGATTTGAATTAATTGGATATTCAGATGCTGATTATGCTGGTTGTAGAGTTTACAGGAAAAGCACCTCAGGGACTTGTCAGTTCCTGGGAGAGAGACTTGTCTCTTGGTTTTGCAAGAAACAGGCATCTGTGTCTACTTCAACTGCTGAGGCTGAATATATTGCAGCAGCTAGTTGTTGTTCACAGATTCTGTGGATTCAAAATCAGCTAGTGGATTATGGGTACACACACTCAAACACAAAAATTCTGTGTGACAGTACCAGTGCAATATCAATTGCTCAAAATCCTGTGCACCACTCCAGAACCAAGCACATTGAGATTAGACATCATTTTCTGAGAGATAATGTGGAAAAGAACAAGATAGTAATGGAATTTATATCCACAGACCTGCAGAGAGGAGATATTTTCACTAAGCCCCTTGATGAACAAAAGCATTTGTTCTTCCTGAACCAGCTTGGCATGATTAATGGTTCAGAGTAGTGAAAATTTGGTTAGTTTTGTTTTCTGTCTAAAATCGTCGAACGACTGCTCGACGATCTTCGACCAGGTCAGAACTATCGTCGACCAACCGTCGACGACAGCTCGTTCTGTAGTAAGGCAGAAATCGTCGACCAACTGGTCAACGATCTCTCCTTAGGTATCTATCGTCGACCAATGGTCGACGACAGATTTTCTGTGCTGTGTGGAGAATCGTCGACCATCATATATTGATCGACGATCGTGGTATTTGCGTGTAATCGGTCGATGTTTACCGATTCAGTCAAACATTGACTATCGTCGGTCTGTGTTCGACGACCGATTTTATTCCGGGTTCGACGATCGCAGATTTGTTTCTAATAGTCGATTTAGGTCTGAAGATCGTCGTCCTTCCGCTCCGTCTTTTCATATTCCTTCTTCTGGCTTAGAATTCGCTCTCGAACTCTAATCCCGCGCGATTCTCTTCTCCCCTGTTTTGCTTCTCGATTCGCCATCTTCTCTCAAATCCTATGGCGATTCCTTCTGCTGTTCTCTTCGGAATGAAGTTCGACACTGGCTTCTGTGTCGACTTCGATTCTTTCAGCCGATGCGACCAACCAATCCAAGATATCCTGCAGCTATGTGAAGAGCAAGGCCTCAAGAGATTCATGTCATCCGCACCTAAGATTAACATACCGGAGATACGAGAATGGGTATACACGTCGTCCTCCAGCGACGACGCCATGACAGGAAAGATAAATGGCGAGGAGGTCACTCTGACTCCTGAAGTATTGACTGAGTTGTTTGGACTGCCAATAGGAACTGAGGAATATGAGCAAAGCACAGAGGAATATGGCCGCATGCTCACTGTGATGGGCCATGCCGAAGGGATTCCGGCTAAGCTGCTGAAGATAAACTTGTCTCCAGAATACAAGTTTCTGGCCGACCTGGTGGGCAAGGTCGTCTTGGGAAAACATTCTGCTCATGACAATATCAACAGGCAACAGTTTGCCCTGATGTCAGCTTTGGTGAATAAGGCACAGATTGCCTGGGGAAAAGTTTTGTTTGAACTAATAAGGAGAAAGAACAATCAGAAAGAGGTAAATCTTGCCAGGGTACTGGGTGTATTTCTGTATGTGAAAGCACCCCTGCTGCTTGTTTCTGCACCGTCCGCCGTCAACGCTAGCAAGAGGTTGGACCCTTCTCTATTCAAGAAATCCCAGAGGATTATCAAGAAGTCAGCCAGGGTTGATCCTAACCCTCCTTCAGACACAAGGGCTGATTCGGCCGCACTCCCGCTTACTGGGGAAGGCTCAGCAACCCCTGCATCCTCATCTCATGCATTACTTTCTACAACACCTGCAGTGCCACCACAACATGCATCCTTCATTCCACCTGCATCTCCACACCAGTCACCAACACCACAACATCTGGCAGCTTCGGCCAGTGTTGACATGGTGACTGCTACCATCCTCACAAATCTTTCTCAACATGAATCCCACACTCATGTTGATGTTCACCCATCTCCACATGATTCCTTTGATCATGTGGCAGATCATCCTGCTTCCATTCCATCCATCTCTACATCATCAGCATTTCAGATATCCCCTGAAATGCTTGCACACCTTGTTGAGCTCATTACTCCCTCCATCCAAAAAATGATTGAGGCTGCAAATGCCCCTCTCATTGCATCCATCAATTCTCTCACTGATGCCATCAAATCCATCTCATCTTCTGCTGAGCCCCCTTCTGTAAGATGCATGACTCCAGTCCCCACTGAAGTCATGCAGGGGGAGATGTCTGTTGAAGTGGTCTCAGGTGATGCCCTGACCCTTCAGGACAATTCCTCTCTTCCCCTTCAAGAAGCTGTAGAAGAACCTCAAGAGAGTCCAGAGAAAGAACCAGAAGGTAAACCTTAAAACTCTTCCTCCAAAGGATATAATCAGGACTTCAGTTTGATATTTGTATCTAACAAAGACATTCACTCCCTAGTGAATCTAGCTTCTGAGGAAGAAGTTCCTGAAAAAGAAAATGAGGAAGTCCCCATGGACGTTTGTGAGAATGATGCTGCTCAACCTGATGGTATAGCTTTATTTAAGATTCTAATTAATTCTAACTCCAAATTAGAGTTAATTTCTTATCCCTTTCTTTCCTTTCCATCACAGCTGCTGATGATCTCACATCAGTATTGCAAGTTGATGCTGCTAAGTCCCTTGATTCTGATAAAGATTTAGAATCCTATCTTAACCTAGACTGTGAGTCCTCACTCACATCTACTCCTCCTGTTCCTTCTTTTCAAGAGAAAATGGTCCCTTATAGACCTGAGTACCTTGATGACCCCTTGGTCAAGGATACTCTTTTCTTTTCCTGTATGGCACTCCTCTTGTGCCTTGCAGAGGTGTCTATCCCTGATGTCACTGAACATCTAGAAGGAATTATAACCTCCTTCCTAGATGCAAAGTGGTATCCTGTGTAGATCTTCAGGTAATCCTATCTATTACCTGTTGTTTGTTCACCTTGGGGGGAATATTTTATTCCCACTTGGTTGTTAACCTATCTCTCTTTGCATGCAGGCACAACCATAAATGCTGCTGCTGCTGAAAACATCAACATCCCTGCTGATGCTGCTGCTGAAGAAATTGAAGATGTGCAAGATAGGGCAGACAATGCTCCCAAGATGACTGAAATGGACTCAAGCTCAGGTACTCTAAACCTAGAACAATTTATAGCCTTTGTGGCTGAGAACATTGCCTCTGAGTACATTGAAGGGATGGCTAATTATCATCTGGATTCCCTAGCCATCTCTCTAGAGAAAGCATCTGCCCCTGCAGATATCGTCATCTTTTCTCCACCTATCCTTACCTATCCTCTATCCATTCCTTCTATTGCAGAACTGGTCCCCAAGACAGTTCCTGAGTTGTATCCAGAATCAGAACTCTGGAAGAGGTCTCCAAATGTGGATCTTGATGCCCTCCTTAGGCAAGATGCCATTGAGGAAGCTAAAGAGAAAGAAGAAAGAGAAAAGAAAGACAAAGCTGAACCTGCTGCCAAGGATCCTTCTGAACTTGACTTTGATGACTATGCTGGGAAAGACTCATCTCATTCTGATGATGATAATGATGATTCTGATGATTCTGACTCCACTAAGAAAAGGAAAAGAGCTGCTTCCAAGAAAAGAAAAGCTCCTGCTCCTCCTACTGCCAATCCTAACAAGGATGTTCCCTATTACATTCTGAAGGGAATAGATCCTAAGAGCAAGGAATTTCAGCCATGGATGAGACTGTCAAAAAATCAGACTAAAGAGAAGAAGAGGACAAAGAGATATGACACTCCTGTTCAGAAATTCCCCCCCAGAGGTCCTCCTCCACCTCCTGGTGCTGGAGCCTCTGGAAGTCTATCTTCTGCCCCCTCTGCAAGGTCAGCCAGTTCTAACACTTCTCAGACCTACCAAAGAAGGAGTAATCAAAGCCAGGGAGGCCAAGATGTTTCAGGACAGGGAAGAAAAAGAAATGACAATGCTCTCGTGGAACAAATAAAGGAGATGACCTTTCAGTAACCTTCATTCTCTCCTCCTCCTTCTCCTCCCAGGAAAGGTTCTTCCTCTTCTTCAAGAAAACCTGCTGCTGCTGAGACAACTGAATCAAAAGGAAAAAGAGTGGTCTTTTCAGAAAAATCTCACAAAAAGTTCATTGAGCTTGCACCTCCAAGATCTCTATATGCTCAAACTGATCCTAAGAAGGCTGTGCAGATTCCTCTTGATTCAAGCAAACTTGCTACAGCTCTTCAAAGAAACATAGAGATTGCAGCTCATACAGATACTGATAGACCTCCCTCTCCATCAGATAAAACTGAAGCTGAAAGGATTGCCTCTATGGCAAGATTCAAAGAGTCTATTGCACTAAGCTTGATGGAGAGAGCCAAATCTCAAGGACTAGATCCTACAGCCTACTCAACAATGTCAGAATTCAGAGAAAAGGAACTCAGCAGAATTCAAGTCAATCCAGAAGCCTTTGACACTGAGGAATACATGAGACTACATCCTGCTGCAGTTCTACCAAGTTATGCTGAAAAGAAAATCATAGGTGAACATGATCTAATGCTATCCAAGAGACAAGCAGCAAACCCTAACAGAGAAATTATTTTCAAACCAGCTGCAATACCCAAAAACTCATCTGATGCTAAACATGCTGATAAATCTGCTTGATACATTCCATTTCTGCTGATTTATGCTTGTTATATTTTCTGTGTATTGCCTGTGTTTTATCATTCTGGTTAATCTTTAGATTTGTTGTTGTCTGCTTTAGCCTTTAAATTGGATTGGATGACATAACCCAAATAGGGGGAGATTGTTGGTACCCTAGATGTGATTTGGCTTATGTAATCCCTTTCCAGCCCCTCTTGATCCATATAAAGATATATGATCCTGTTTAGACTTTGCTTAGTCTCCCTAGGGCAGTATATGACTGACCTAGAGTTTAGGCTAGTAGTTTTAGAATGTGTTTTGGTTAAGGCTTTTTCCGTTCGACTATCGTCGAACGAGGCCTCGCGATCGTCGATCATTGATCGACGATAGCAGGGCTATTGAATCGTTGAGTCAAGACAATTATCGTCGACCGATGGTCGACGATCTCAGAGCAAGCTTACTACGCTCTGAAGGTTGGTCGACGATCTGTCATCAACAGATCGACGATCGTGTTCTTGCTTCACGATTTCTGTCTCGACAGATATTTGCCTTTGCTGGTCGACTATCTGTTAGCTGGTCGACTATCTGTTAGCCGGTCGACGATCTATTTTCTGGTCGACGATTTCTGGTCGACGTTATCTGTCTCGACAGATCTTTCTGCTTCAGTCGACGATAGTTTGAGCTGGTCGATGATTTCCGTTCGACGATTTCTGTTTCGACAGATTCCTGCTTTTAGTCGACGATCTGTTAGTAGGTCGACGATCTTTGAACCCCTGTTCGACGATTTCTGTCTGCCTTTATCTTTTTGTATTTATTCTATTCCTTGGTTTATTTCCAAGTGTTTTAGTTGGTGGTTAGATTGATTCTCTGATATTATTATTGCTAAATTTATGGTTTAAATTCAAATAAATTGATTACAAATTCTGTCAAGCATAAATCACGGGATTCAGTATTCTTGATAAAGCATTTTGTCCTATTATACAAATTACGTTGACTTTATCTTTCCAGCCTGTTTTCTAGCCGTTGGTACTATGTACTATTTCCAAGAACGGTACGTCTTTATGCTGAGATATTTTTCCCGCTTATTTTATTCTTTATTGGGACTGACAGAAAGTTAATAGGCCATTCTATTCCTATTGCTATATTCTATTTTGAGATAATCTGTTGCAGGGCTCGAGAATTCAAATCAATAGAGCCGCTCCAAAAGAAAAACGTGAAGACATATTTAAAAGAGATTCTGCTCTAAGAAAAGAAGAAGAAGTTACAGACACAGAGAAATATTATTCATTCGCTCAAGCATCATCAGAGCAGCTCTTCACAATCTCACAACAAGAAGAAGAAAAGTTTTCCTGAAGCAAAAGCCCAGAGCAATCATCTTTCATTCTCAAGTCTCCTGAGCAATTTGCTTAGAGTTTTTCAAAGACTTCAGAAAAAGCTCAAGATCTGCTTCAAGTGCTCCAGAATCTTAAGACCTGATAAAAATCAGTCTTCAGATCTCTGAGGATTTAGTTTCAGTTTATCTGAAACTCCTTCATCCTGAAGCAAAGGCTTTCCCTGGACTTCCACTGAGCCAGGGGGAGACTTTGATTCTTTAGAGAATCCACAAATCTTCTCTAATCTATATTTAAAACAGAGAAGATAATCTAACCCTCTCAACCCCTTGTGTAAAAGAGTTTGTTCACACCTCTTCAAAAGTGAACATTGGTGACAGGGCACCTTATCAACAACCTGTGGTTGAGCATCCTTATCAAAAGCTCAAAGGGTCTGTTTGATCTACCTGAATCAGATCATTGGTGGCAGGGTACCTTAGCAAAAACCTATAGTGGATTCCTACCAGGGTGGTAGAAGAGTGGATGTACCTATTTAAAGGGAACCACTATATATCCTGTGTCCATCTGGTTATCTTGTTTATTCATTTTATTCTGTGGCTGTGATAGAACTACCTAGGATTGCTAGTTGCTGTGATAGGCTTGTAGTTAACTGAAATTTCAGTCAACTTCTTCACTTGTGCACTTCACTGTGTTAGGCTCTTAGGGTTCAAGTATCAGATTTTTTATTCCGCAAATAAACTCCAAGGGAGCTGACTAAGTGTTCATAAAATTTTGAATACTCTATTCACCCCCCCTCTAGAGTAGTTTACAACTTATCCCCTCACTTTCAAAAGATGCTCCAATGTATGAGTTCTTGTCGGCGGCGAGTCCCACGTAGAATAGCGTCTACGTCTCTGCAGAAATCCACACGAGCAGGAGATCGCCGATCCTCGTCGCACGAAAAATGGGAAGGGAGATCAACTGCACCTTGCACTTCCACGGACTGCTAGGTCTGCTCCAGGAAGACAAGCACCGACGACTATCGTCGGTGAGGAGGTCGGCGGAGCGAGCGAATCGGCGGAACGAGCGAATCGGCGGAACACTTCCGTCGGGTCGAGGGTCGATGTCATTGTCTAAAACCCTAAGTTCCAATTTATACCTGAAGCATAAACAGACCTAGAAATATCGTTATCCGCAGACCTCAGAGAATTAGGGTTTCTGGAATAATTCGTCGGGAATCAGCATTCATCGAGTATCGAACAGTTCGATTCTCGACGATTCTCGACTATTCTCGACGAACCACAGTCGACGATTCTCGACGAACCATAGCCGACGATTCTCTACGAACCATAGTCGACGATACTCGACGATACTCGACGAACCATAGTCGACGATTCTCGACGAACCTCCTTGGCAACATTTGTCGGACCCCATTCTCTATGGTGATTGGTAACTTTTACCAACGCAGTCAATCTTCCAACTTCTCCACATGCTCTTATGTGCGACCCTGCAGGCTCATATCGCATTGGCAGTGAGATTACATGTTTGACCACTTTTAGATCACCATGGTAACTCCAACAGTCTCCAACTAGATCTTGAAAGTATCAAACCAAAAACCTCAAAAACAATGAGCGGCATCTAGCAATGCATCATTGCTACCCAAGCAATAAGAGTTCATAACTCATAAGCCTTTATGAACAATGTTCCAGCGTTATCTTTGTCCCTTTGTCCCTTACATCCGGAAAGAACTAGAGGCATGGACCGTGTCACCCTCATAATAGCTCAATCCAAGTATCTTGATCTAGAACGGATTTCCAAAGAATGGTGAGTCCAATATCACATATTGACTCAACCAAGCATGACCATGCATTTCTCAGTCCAGTTCCATCAAGGGGCCCATAGATGCAACCCCTGTCATATAGGAGGACAAATTCCATATCTGCCCACACACAAATACCCAAATGATTCGTAACGTGTCCAAAAATCACCCTTATCATCAACCTTTCTCAAGGAATATTTTAGATGGCATCAAAGCACGCTTTTCCTCACTTGATGAATGCTGTGACTTCTGGTCAAAAGACCACAACACCATTGTCAATTGAGACCTACTCGTGACACGTTTAGATAATAATCTACAAAGTAGTCTCAGGTTGGGTCTGTCCAGTACAACTTGTTCATTAACAAGTACCCACTTGATGACTTGATATCACAATATCATGACCTGTGAGAACTGGTCATCAGTCAACACACGTGCTAGTCTTAATGTATCATCATCACCCTTAATTTCTATGATGATACTACGACCAGGGACCTTTCAAGAATGAAGATTCAAATAAATCATAGGCTCTCACATTCAAGTCACGTACTTGATGTCCTATGGAAGCGAACATTCTAAGGGTATTTATTATGTTAACATTTAACTATCGCATAGAGAAATCATAATAAAAGAACTTGCCATTAATTGTAAAAGAAAAATTTTGGTATATAATTCATCATATAAATAAATAACAAACAGCCAACAGAATATATATTTACACGCAACCCACAAGAATCTCACTAGAGTTGATCATTTAGGTATCGTATACCCATTGATCTAGTATGACCATCATGCTTTCTCTGCGCGAGAGGCTTTGTCAGTTGATCCGCAATATTCTCCTCAGTCGGCACTCTGCAAATGTTCACATCTCCTCGTTCGACATTCTCACGAATAATATGGAACCGCCGAAGTATGTGCTTGGAGCGCTGATGGGATCTAGGTTCCTTAGATTGTGCAATTGCACCATTGTTATCACAGTAGAGAACTACGAGACCAACAATGCTAGGAACTACATCAAGCTCGCCGATGAATTTCCTAATCCATACAGCCTCCTTCGCTGCGTTAGCTGCAACAATATACTCGGCTTCTGTTGTAGAATCAGCAACTGTCTCTTGCTTGGAACTCTTCCAGCTCACAGCTCCTCCATTAAGGCAAAACACAAACCCTGGCTGAGACTTTGAATCGTTCCTATCAGTTTGGAAGCTAGCATCCGTGTAACCACTTACAACGAGCTCTTCCTCTCCACCATACACCAAGATCACATCCTTTGTCCTTCTCAAGTACTTCAGGATATTCTTGACTGCAATCCAGTGACACTCACCGGGGTCTGACTGATACCTGCTAGTCATGGTCAAAGCAAAGGAGACATCGGGTCGAGTACATAACATTGCATACATAATTGATCCAATTGCCAAAGCATATAGAATCAACTTCATGCGGTCCTTATCTTCACAAGATTTTGGACACTGGTCCTTAGAGAGATTCACACCATGAGACATGGGTAAAAATCCTTTCTTGGACTCAAGCATGTTGAACCGCTTCAACACCTTCTCGATTTATATACTCTGGGTCAAACCCAGTAACTTCTTCGATCTATCTCTATAAATCTTAATACCGAGTATATAAGTCGCTTCACCCAAGTCCTTCATAGAAAAGTTGTTCCCTAGGTTGTTCTTAACAACTTTCAGGGTAGGAATGTCATTCCCAATCAACAGTATGTAATCTACATATAATATCAGGAAGACAACAATGCTCCCACTGATTCGCTTGTAAACACAAGGCTCATCTTCATTCTTGATGAAACCAAACTCTTTGATTTTCTCATCAAAACGAAGATTCCAACTTCGAGAGGCCTGCTTCAGTCCATAGATGGACCTATTCAGCTTGCATATTTTAGTAGCTTCATTTGGGGATACAAAACCCTCGGGTTGTGTCATGTACACTTCCTCAAGGAGGTTTCCATTAAGGAAAGCCATTTTGACATCCATCTGCCAGATCTCGTAGTCATAATACGCAGCAATAGCAAGCAATATCCTTATGGACTTTACCATGGCAACAAGGGAAAAGGTCTCATCATAGTCAATACCATGAATTTTCTTAAAACCCTTAGCCACCAGTCGCCCTTTGAATGTCTGTACATTCCCATCCATGTCAGTCTTCTTCTTGATGACCCATTTGCACCCTATGTGTCATATCCCTTCAGGTGGTTCCACCAAGTTCCAAACTTGGTTTGCGTTTTTGGAGTCCATTTCGGATTTTGTAGCCTCAAGCCATTTGTCGGAGTACGGTCCATTCATTGCCTCTTGGTAGGTTGCTGGTTCATCATCATGATCCATAAGCAACACATTACCTATTTGAGACACATGAAATCCATATCTCTCAGGCTCAAATCTTGGTCTACCAGATCTACGTAGGAATTGTGTTTCTTGAGCAGGTTCTCTAGCTACAACATCTTTTAGTCCAATCTCAGAATCCAATTCCGGTTCATTCACTACTTCTGATTCTTGAACTTCTTCAAGTTCTACCTTTTCATTCTTTCTTGATAAGAATTCTCTCTCCAAGAAGACGCCAGTCCTTGCGACAAACACTTTGCCCTCAAACAGTAGGTAAAAGTAATACCCTTTCGTTTCCTTCGGATATCCCACCAGATAACATTTATCCGATTTGGGTTACATTTTGTCAGGCATTTGACGTCGCACATATGCCTCACAACCCCAAATTTTAATGAACGACATACTAGGACACTTCCCAGTCCATATCACATATGGTGTCTTCAGAACCGTTTTAGTTGGAGCGCGATTCAGTGTCATTGCAGCAGTCTCTAAATCAAAACCCCAAAAGGAAACAGGCAAGTCTGCATGACTCATCATCGAACGTACCATGTCTAACAGAGTACGATTTCTCCTCTCAGACACACCATTATGTTGTGGTGTTCTAGGTTGAGTGAGCTGTGATACAATACCACACTCTTTCAGATGATCACGGAACTCATGACTCAGGTATTCGCCACCTCGAACAGATCGGAGTGCTTTAACCCTTTTACCCAACTGGTTTTCTACTTCATTCTTGAACTCTTTGAACTTTTCAAAGGTCTCGGATTTGCATTTCATAAGATACACATATCCGTATCTACTGAAATCATTAGTAAATGTAACGAAGTAGAAATACCCACCTCTAGCCATGGAGCTCATGGGTCCGCATACATCACTATGTACAACACCCAAGAGATCCTCAGCCCTCTCAGTATAACCAGTGAAAGGGGCTTTAGTCATCTTGCCTAACAAACAAGATTCGCATCGCTCAAATGATTCATAATCAAATGAGTCTAAAAGTCCATCTTTATGGAGCTTGGATATGCGCTTCTCATTTATATGGCCCAAACAACAATGCCAGAGATATGTAGGGTTTGAGTCATTTGTTCTTAGTCTTTTATTATTTTCTACATTATAGATCAGATGGTCCAAGTTCAAAATATAAAGACCATTAAACAATTGGGCTACAACATAACAAACATCATTCTTAAATAAAGAACAACAGTTGTTCCTAATTATAAAAGAAAATCCAATCATGTCCAAGCATGAAATGGATATAATGTTTCTAGTTATGGCCGGAACGAAATAACAATTATCTAGTTCTATTACAAGCCCACTAGGCAAAGAAAGACGGTAAACCCCATATGGCTATAGCAGCAACTCTTGCTCCATTGCCGACGCGCAGGTCCACCTCCCCTTTACTCAGCACTCTTCTCCTTCCCAGTTCCTGTACATTTGTACAAATGTGAGAACCACATCCGGTATCCAATACCCAAGATGAAGGAGTAGAAAGGTTTATCTCTATAACGTAAATATTTGAAGCGGAAGACATACCTCCCTTCATTTTCCGCAGACCCTCAATGTAAGATGGACAGTTCCTCCTCCAATGACCAGCCTTGCCACAGTGGTGGCATTTCCTTTCCTTCATTATGCTGTTCTTTTTCTTCAGTGCAGAAGACTTGGGCTCAAGATGTGACTTAGTTCCCACCTTCGTCTTCTTAGAGCCCTTGGCCTTGCCCTTGCCCTTATGCACCATCAGTATGGGGCTGACAGGTTTGGCCTTCTTCATGTTGATCTCGGTAGTTCTTAACATGCCTAGGAGCTCGAGCAGTGTCTTGTCTATTTTATTCATGTTGTAGTTCAAGACAAACTACTGCTGGTACCCTAGTTTGGATTTGAGTTTAGTCTTCTCAATTAGTTTCTTGACCCAAGATTTATCTATGGTCAAAGGTTAGTTGTTTGGTTAGATTGCTTTAGTTGTAGAGTTGTCACTTATCCAGATGAAAATTTGGTTAAGTTGTTTTTGGTTCGACTATGGTCGAACGCCGCTCGACTATCGTCTATCAACTGTTCGACGATCGTCTATCAGTTGGTCGACTATCGTCAGTCAGCAGATCGTCTATCTCTGAGTTAGTTCAACTCTTGTTAGCTCGACGTTCTGTGGTATCTGCCTCATAGATCGTCGAACCCCGCTCGACTTCTTTTGACCAGACAGATTTCTTGATAGTTCAACTATCTGCCTTGATAGTTCAACTATCTGATAGCTCGACTATCTGTTTGATAGGTCGACTATCTGTTTCGCTTGATAGTTCGACTATCTGCCTTGAAAGTTAACCTATCTGATAGCTCGACTATCTGTTTGATAGGTTGACTATCTATTTTGCTTGATAGTTCGACTATCTGCCTTGATAGTTCAACTATCTGATAGCTCGACTATCTGTTTGATAGGTTGACTATTTGTTTCGCTTGATAGTTCGACGCTCTGCCTTGATAGTTCAACTATCTGATAGCTCGACTATCTGTTTGATAGGTCGACTATCTGTTTTGCTTGATAGTTCGACTATCTGCCTTGATAGTTCAACTATCTGATAGCTCGACTATCTGTTCTGAAAGTTCGACTATCTGCTGTGGTAGTTCGACTATCTGCTTTGATAGTTCGACTATCTGTGTCGTTTGACTATCTGTTCTGATAGTTCGACGATCTCTGTGCTTCGTTCGATGATCTTTGAGGGTCGTTCGACGTTCTTCTGTCTGCCTTTAGTAATTTTGTACTCCTTCTGTTCTATGATTTATTTCCTATTTATTTGGCATATTTTATTAAAGATTATTTCATTGATTTTATGCATACATCTCAAGGCAATTTTTGCCCCATCCTTTGTACATAAGTCAAGCTTTATCTGACAAAGTTTTTTGTCTTATTAGTTGAAATATCTTTCTGCTTTATCTGCCATGCTGTCCTTTATAGCCGTTAGACTCAAAAGTCTTCTCTGGTAGTAAAGAGTTTGTTTTGATGTGATTTTCTCCAGTACTCCTTTTATCAGATTGGATATGCAGCTTCTTAGAAAGTTTTATCCCCTTATAGGATGTCTGTCTGCATGATATGTTTTTGTATTGTGCTATTTGCATCCCAGATTGCAGATCTCAAAAGAAGACAAAGTTCAAACAAAGTTTAGAGCCGTTACAAAGGCCAATATTTAAAGTTCTTTCAAAAGACACAAAAAATATGATACAAGTGACAGGATAGAGAGATACAGACACTCACATAGAGATATACAGATTCAAAGCAAGAAGATATATAGCTTTCAGACATTGTTACATTCAACTGAGAAGATCAACCTTCTTCAACTCTCTCTTCTTCAATCCTGAGTTCGTCCTGCTGCCAGGAACATTCACTCAGAGTCTCAAGGAGAAGAAGAAGAAGAAGAAAGAAAAGCTATTGAAGAAGAATAATCATTCTACATCAAGAGTCTTCTTCAAGCTGCTCCTTCAAGAACTTCAAGATAGCTCTCTGTCATAAGTTCAGAAGAGTTCCTGCACCCTGAAGCAAGACTTCTTCCTGGATATTCTCTAAGCCAGGGGGAGCCTTGATTCTTTAGAGCTTTCTAGCTCTGTGCAATCCACTAGCTTCTCTAATCTGTTTTAACAATAGAGAAGACATTCAAACTCTCTCAACCTCCTGTATAAAGGGTTATTACTCCCTTCAAAAGTGAACCTTGGTGGCAGGGCACCTGATCAAAAACCAGTGTTGGATTTTGAGCTCCTGATCAAAAGCTCAAAGGGTCTACTTGATCTACCTGAAGCAGATCAGTTGGTGGCAGGGCACCTGAACAAAAACTATAGTGGATTCCTACCAGGGTGGTAGAAGAGTGGACGTACCTATTTAGAGGGAACCATTATAAACCTTCTTGTGTCATCTGTGTTGCTTATTTTAATTATTCCACTGTGGTTGTGAGTAGAAATAACTAGGATTGCTAGTTGTTGTGATAGGACCAAAGCTCAACTGTAATTACAGTTAGCTTTCTCTAGTACACTTCACTTTGTGTTAGGCTCTAGGGTTTCAAATATCTATAAACTCCTTCCACAAATTAACTCTAAGGGAGTTGAGTAGGGTGTCATAATTTTTGAATACTCTATTCACCCCCCCCCCCTCTAGAGTTGTATCAATCCTCACTTTTAATTGGTATCAGAGGGAGGTTGACTGACTGTACAGGCTAACACCTGAGTCACAAGATCTAGATAGATACTAAAGCTTATAGATATTCACTTCATGGCCTAGTACAAGGATTATTCTAGCACCAGACCTCCAGTTTGCAACTTAGCTAAGTTCAGCATCTGGAAGGCAAGAATCAAGTTATATATGAATTCTATTGATGAAGATATTTTTTCTTCTATTTTGACAGGGCCACCCACACCACCTGCTACAGCCACTGCAACAACATCTATAAATCTCAGTGCAGTGCCACCACCAGATTACAATGACACTTACAAGAAAGCAAAATAGCTGATGCAAAAGCTATGAACATTCTGGCTCAGACTATGTCTGATGAAACTTTCTAGAAAGTGGCTGATTGCACCTCTGCAAAAGCCATGTGGGACTCACTGAACCAGATTATAGCTGGTTCAGCTGATGAAAGGAAGGATAGAAGGTCCAACCTTATATCCCAATATGAAAACTTCCAGAAAACTGAAGCTGAATCTGTTGAAGGAATGTACACCAGGCTCAGCTCATTCATCAATGAGCTGAGAACCCTTGATAAGGAGATAACATTGACAGAGGTCAATGATAAGATACTGATGTGCTTCCCCAGCACATGGGATCTCAGGATCTGTCCCATCAAAGAGGCTAGAAGCACAACTTAAATCTCAACTGAAGCTCCCCTTGGCAAGCTCAAATCTTTTGAGCAAGTGCTGAAGTCCAGGGAAGCTGAGGCTGAAGCCAAGACTCCAACTCCAACAAGGAAAGAGCAAACCCTTACTCTAAAAGCTGTTGATGCTTCTGAAGGAAGCCAATCAAATGAGGAGCTGATGGCACTCATTGCCAAAAGGTTTCTCAAGATGGGCAGAAAAGACTTCAGAAAGAAGTCTTCAAGATATGAAGATAAACCAAGGTATGACAGATCTCCTGCTAAAGAAATTATCTGTTATGGTTGCAAGAAACCTGAACACATTCTACCTGAGTGTCCAGAGGAAAAGAACAAGGAAAAGAGAAAACAAAAAGAGCATCACAAGAAACACTCCAAGTCCTCCTCCTACAAAAACAAGAAGAAGGAGAAAGGATTTGTTGCTGAGACCTGGAGTGACATAGATGAGGAATCTTCCTCCTCAAGCTCTAGTGAAGAGGAGGAAGAGAAGAAGGCAAAGGAAATTTGCCTAATGATAATTGATGCCTGCAGCAACCACTCAGCTGCAGAGAGTTCTGATGATGATGAAGAAATGCCTACAGAAGATCAGGTATTATCTTCTTATGATTTTTCTTCTGCTGAATTTAAATCTGAATTTAAATCCTTTTATTTAGATTTAATTAGTTCAGAAAAGGAAATTAAGGAGCTTAGAAATAGGATAGCAGAATCAGAAATCCTCTCCATTGAAAATGCTAGGTTAGAAGCAGAACTCACTAAGTCCAGTGAAGAAATAAAATTTCTTAAAAATGAACTAGCTAAATCAAAAAGATTAGAAGAATCTCTAAATGGTAGAAGCTTTAAGTTGCTAGAGATCACTAGCATGACAAACACTAGGTCAGGCAATAATAAGCTAGGCTTAGGAGCCTCATCAAGTGAACCCCCATTGGTTCTTAAAAATCATCTTTCAACTCCAGTAAACTTTATTTCAGCTGATGGAATAAAGAATACTGAGCAAGTAAACCAAGTTAACAAAGCCTTAAATAAAGCTAAGAGAGAAAAGAGAAAACAAAATTTTAAAGAGCTACAAAAAGCGTCGAACGCTGCTCGACGATCGAAAGCTCAATGGTCGAACGATGCTCGACGATCTGAGCATCAATCATCGAACGCCGATCGACGATCACAATATGATTTTCAAAATAATCACCTGAACCTTAGAAATCCTAAGATAAATAGAAACACTAGGTTTGTTGACCCAATAACTGCTTGGAGTATCCCACCTAGGAGATCTTACCCTTTAGGATATAAACCTCAGCCTGCTTACTCTTTTATTTCAAGTTTTCATTATGTGAAAAATAATGGACCCAAGGTTGTCTGGGTCCACAATATCTAATTGTCTAATTTGCAGGTGAAGACCTATCCATATACTAAAGACAAATGGTATTTGGATAGTGGTTGTTCCAAACATATGATAGGAAATAAAGACAATCTGTCAAGATTCAAGGCCAAGCTTGGACCAAAGGTGATCTTTGGGGATTCTAGCTGTGGTCAAACAGAAGGATATGGTAGGACTACCATTGGAGCAGTAACATTCAAAAGGGTTGCATATGTAACTGGATTGAAGCGCAACCTTATCTCAGTAAGCCAGTTATGTGATGCATGATATCAGGTATCTTTCACTGACTCTCTCTGTAATATTACTTTAAATAGTAATGTTGTGTTAGTAGGTATTAGACATGGTAATATTTATTTAGTAGATTTTAATTTAACTCAATCTGAAATCTGCCTGTTTAATGAAGTAATAAATAATAACACCTTATGGCATAAGAGGCTTAGCCATGTTAACCTCAAGAACATATCTAGGTTATCTAAATACAACCTTATTAGAGGTTTACCTTCTTGCCCCTACAAAAAGGAAAGCCTATGCAAGGCTTGTCAATTAGGCAAGCAAACCAAAAATTCCTTTAAATCTGTAAATAAAAGTGATTCACCTAGAATCCTGTATTTATTACATTTGGACCTTTTTGGCCCAATAAATGTACAGAGTCTAGGAGGGAAGTTTTACACTTTAGTGATTGTATATGACTTCTCTAGGTTCACTTGGGTGTTCTTTTTGAGAACTAAGGATGATAACTTCAAAGTTCTTATAGACTTTCTGCTATGTGTGCAGACTGAGTATTCTACTCATGTTGCCTTGATCAGAAGTGATCATGGTACTGAGTTTGATTCTCTTCTCATGCAAGAATTCTGTGAGAAAGAAGGTATCAAACATAGCTTCTCTGCTCCTAGAACTCCCTAACAAAATGGGGTAGTGGAAAGGAAGAATAGAACCCTGATTAAAGCTGCTGGAACATTATTGGCAGATGCTAACATGCCTCTTTCTTATTGGGCAGAAGCTGTTAGCACAGCTAATTATGTCTTGAACAGATGTCTTATACACAAGCTTAAGAGTAAAACTCCTTATGAGTTGCTTAAGTGAAAGAAACCTAAAATTAATTATTTTAGAGTCTTTGGTTGTATAGTGTATATTCACAATAACAAGAAAGAATATCTTAGAAAGTTTGAAGCAAAATCTTCAATGTGAATTTTTCTTGGATATTCCCAAGTAAGCAAAGCTTATAGGGTGTTTAATAAATCATCTTCTAAAATAGAGGAATCTGTGCATGTTTCCTTTGATGAGTCAAAGATGTTTTATAAGGAGAAGGAAACTTCTCCTTCCTCAAGCTCATTGCATGTACCAGAATCATGCAGAGACATCACTCAAGAGATTCTCCCTCTTTCAACTCTTCATACCATTGATTCAGACAGTGATGGAGATACTGTGGAAGCAGTTGTTGTACCACCAACAGTTAATTCTATTCCACCAGAGGAATTAATCCAAACTGTTGCTGAAGATCACATCCCACCTGCTGATCTTGTCACACTTAGAGATCATCCTACATCTCAAGTGATTGGTGACATATCAACTGGTGTGCAAACAAGACATCAATTAAGACAGGATGTGATGCATGCTTGTTTCCTTTCACAAATTGAGCCCCTCACCATAAAAGATGCTGAGCTAGATCCCCACTGGATCATTGCTATGCAAGAGGAACTCAATCAATTTGAAAGATGTAAGGTATGGACTTTGGTTCCAAGACCAAAAGGCCAACTGATCATAGGCACCAAGTGGGTGTTTAGAAATAAGTTGGATGCAAATGGAATTATTGTAAGGAACAAAGCTAGGCTTGTAGCTCAGGGCTACAGACAGGAGGAAGGTATAGACTATGACCAAACCTTTGCCCCTGTTACAAGGCTAGAGGCAATAAGGATCTTTCTAGCATATGCAACCTATATTTAAGGTATTTCAAATGGATGTCAAGAGTGCATTCCTAAATGGTGAGCTAAAGGAAGAGGTGTTTGTTGAACAACCTCCTGGGTTTGTTTCTTCAACTCAACCCTCATTTGTTTACACGTTGCAAAAAGTTCTTTATGGACTTAAACAAGCACCCAGAGCCTGGTATGAGACTCTAGCTAGTTTCTTGTTAGAGCACAACTTTGTTAGGGGAGTAGTTGATAGAACCCTTTTCATTAAGCATCACAAGGACACAATCCTGTTAGTTCAAGTGTATGTGGATGATATTATTTTTGGCTCCACTGATCCCAAACTTTGCAAAAGGTTCTTTGACCTGATGCATTCTAAGTTTGAGATGAGTAGTATGGGTGAGCTGTCTTACTTTCTTGGTCTCCAAGTAAAGCAAGATGCTGATGGCATCTTCATCTCCCAATCCAAATATGCCAAGGAATTGGTAAAGAAGTTTGGGATGGCTGATGCTTCAGCAATGCATACACCCATGGATACTAATGCAGTTATAGATTCTGATGATCAGGGTAAGCCAGTTGATCAGAAAAACTATAGGGCCATTGTTGGTTCCCTATTGTATTTAACTGCAAGTAGACCAGATATAATGTTTGCCACATGCCTATGTGCTAGATTCCAGGTCAACCCCAAGGAATCTCATTTGATTCTTCTCAAGAGAATCTTGAGATACCTGAAGGGATGTCCAAATTTAGGGCTATGGTACCCCGATGAATCAGAATTTGAGTTAATTGGATACTTTGATTCTGACTATGCTGGTTGTAGAGTTGACAGGAAAAGTACCTCAGGAACATGTCAGTTCCTGGGAGAGAGATTAGTCTCTTGGTTCTGTAAGAAACAGGCTTCTGTCTCAACTTCAACTGCAGAGGCTGAATATATAGCAACTGCTAGTTGTTGTTCACAAATCCTGTGGATTCAAAACTAACTTTTGGATTATGGGTACACACACAAGAACACAAAAATCATGTGTGACAGTACCAGTGCTATCTCCATTGCACAAAATCCTGTGCACCACTCTAGAACCAAGCACATTGAGATTAGACACCATTTCCTGAGAGATTGTGTTGAAAAGAACAAGATCAGCCTTGAGTTCATATCCACTGACCTTCAGAGAGGTGATATTTTCACCAAGACCTTAGATGAATAGAAGCATCTGTTCTTTTTGCTTCAACTAGGCATGATTAATGGAAAAGACTAAGTGTGACTTCTGCCTTATTAAAATCTGTTTGAAGATCGTCGAACGACGTTCGACGATAGTCGAACAGGTTGAGCCTATCGTCGACCTATGGGTGACGACGGCTTGTTTGTTTGTGAAGACAGAAATAGTCGAACGATTGATCGACTACTCTGCTTCTGGAAACGATCGTCGAATGACCGTTCGACTATCGTCTCCAGTATCTGTTGAAATAGATCGACGATTGCTATTTTAATATAAAACCTATGGTCGGCCTAGTTTAATAAATCGTTCTTTTTGTAGTCGACAGAGCTCGTCGTTTCATATTCCTCACTCCTGCTTGTGAGTTTTGACTTGAGCTCTGCCCCGCGCCTTCTGTCGTTTCGTCTTCATCATCCTCTCCAACCAAATCAATGGCGGTTGCTCTAGCTCTCCTGACAGCGATGAAGTTTGACGCCGGTTTCAGCGTGGATTTCGACTCGTTCAGCGCCTGTGATGCGGAGATTATAGAGATGCTACAGCTCTGCAAGGATCAAGGTTTGGAAAAGCTGATGTCTACAAGGATCAAGATCAACATCCCAGAGATCAAAGAATGGGTTTACTCTTCGTCTTCCAGCGACGAATCCATGACCGGGATAATAGGCGACGAAGAGGTAATCCTGACTCCTGCCGTTTTGACTGAAATTTTAGGATTGTTGAATGGACAAGAAGAATATGACCAAGATATTCAAGAATATGGAAGGAAGCTCGTCGAGCTAGGTCATGCTGAGGGCATCCCTACAAAGCTGCTGAAAGTAAACTTCCCTTTGAGGATTAAGTTCTTAGCTGAACTGGTTGGAAAAGTGCATTTGGGCATGCACTCAGCTCATGACAATATAACCAGGCAGCAGTTTGCCTTGATGAGTGTGATTATCAACAAGAAAGAGATAAATTGGGCAGGTATATTGTTTGATTTGATCAGAAAGAAGAACAGTAAGAAGGAAGTAACCCTTGGAAGGGTAATAGGAATTTTCTTTAAATAAAAATATCCTCAACTGTTGGGTACAGTTGCAACTTCCATCAATGTCAGTAAGAAAATGGACCATACCTTATTTGTTAAGTGGAAAAGGAGCATTTAGAAGCCTTCACCAGCTAGGGTAGCTCCTGTTTTATCTGAGAGCACCAGGACTGTATCAGTCACTCCCCACCTACATGAATAAGGCTCCTCCCTTCCCCCCATTACTTCTACTTCTGCATTGCCATCAACATCTGCATTACCATCCACTTCTACTGAAGTGCCATCTACTTCTACATTACCATCTACATCCACTGTCTCTCTTTTACTTGATTCCTCTATTATTCTCCATGCATCACCATCATCTCCACTTCCTTCACATCTTGCTAGGATTTCTCATCCTAGTTTTGATCTGTTAGTTTCTGAGAATCTACCCACTCCTCCTCAGTCACCAATTTCTCATCAAGATCATTTTGATCTTCCTGCATCCACCCATCAATCACCAGTTCACAACATATCTCATCAAGAGACCATCATCCCTGATGATCTTCCATCTACTGAGCTTCCCCCATCCACATCATTTGAAATAACTCCAGCTTTCATTGCAAACATCTTGGATCTAATTACTCCTTCAATCAAAACCATGATTGAAGAAGCAATTACCCCTCTTGTTTCTACCATCTCTTCCCTGTCATCCTCCATCATAGCCCTCTCCAAGTCTGCTGAGCCCACTTCATTTAGGGGCCTGACTTCAGTATCTACTGAAATCAGGCAGGGGGAGATGTTCGAGGAAGATGTCTCAGGACTGCCCCTTGTTACTCTTCCAGCAGATCCCCAAGCCGAAATTCAAGAAGAAACAGCAGCTCTAGAAAAGACAACATCATCTATAGAACCAGCACCAGTTCAGAGGCCATCCGATATCATAATGGAAGCAAAATTTGCCTTCAAAGTGTGCCTTGAAGAAGCTTCTACTCCCATGGTTGCTCTATTCCTAGAAGGAGTCATTACCTCCCATCTAGATGACTTGTGGGAATTAGAAAATTCTGAAGAAAATCCTGAAGATAATTCATTTACTCAATTCCTTGACATGTTAACTGACATGCTAGTCTGTGAATACCTAGAAGGGATGTTTCAATACCCTTTAGCAAATCTGTGTTCCTGATACTACAGATCAAGTGCAAGAAGTTCAAGCTGCTCAAGAACCTGCTCAACAACCAGCTCCAGAACCAGCCCCAGAACCAGCTCAAGGACCTGTTATTCAAGATTCTGTATCTTCTCCTCCAGCTCAGATAGCTGTGCATAATGAACTGGTCCTCATGACAGTTACAGTTGAGAAAGAAAAAGTTTCAGATGATCAAGAAGAAAAATCTACAGTCTGGGATGACACCCCAGGACTAGATCAGGATACTCTTCTGGCACAGGATGCCTTAGAAGAAGAAAGAGAGAAAGCTGCATTAAAAGCCAAAGAAAAAGTTGAGCAATAAGCTTTTGATCCTTATGATCAACCTCCATCATCTCATTCTGATGATGAGGATGACTCTGATGATTAAGAAGATTCTATGAAGAAGAAAGCAGCAAAAAGAAAAAAGAAAGCTGCTACTCCTCCTCCTCCTAATAATGATCATGATATTCCCTATTATATACTGAAAGGGATAGATCCCAAATCTAAAGAATATCAACATTGGATGGGATTATCCAAAAATCAACAAAAGCAGCGAAAGAAAAGCAAAAGATATGATAGTCCAGCTCCCAAGTGGACTCCTAGAGGTCCTCCTCCTCCACCTCCTAGTGTAGGAGCTTCTGGAAATGTGTATGCAAATCCTGCAGCCCCTTCTGCTAGATTCACTCCGTCTCAAGCTCATCAAAGTAGAAATAATCCAGGATATCAAGGCAAATCTCAATCGGGACATCAAAGGCAAGAAGCTGATACAAGAGAGCAAGTGAAGGAGATAGTATATCAAAAGCCAGCTCAAATAAAGAAAACTGATTCGAAAGGTAAAAGGATTATTTACTCTGAAAAATCAAGTAAAAAATATGCAGAGTTTGCTCCTCCATCTTCCCTAGTTATTCAAGAAAATAAAGAGCCAGCTGCAAGTATGCTAGAACTCTCTACAAAATTTAAAGCTGTAAAACCTCTAGATCCAACTTGTGATAATGAATATGAAAGCCAAGAGCTTAATCCTGATTTTAGGATGGCTAAATTTCTTGAATTAGTTGGATTAGCTCAGATCAGACAAGCCAAAGCTGAAGGTAAAGATATTACAGGCTTAACTACTATGTCTAAATTCAGAAAGAAGGAGCTAGATAAATTCCAGGTTAGACCTGAGGTTTTTAATCCTTCTAAATATATGGAAAAGCACCCAGAAGCAGTAGTGCCAAGAGCAGGGGAATCTAAAATTATTGGAGAACAAGATTTAAAGATATCAAAGAAGGAAGCTCTAGATCCTTTCAGAAAAATTTCTTTTCTTCCTGGTTCTTCTGTATCTAAATCAGATTCTGATGCTTCTTAAGTTTCATTTATTGACAGTATGTTTATTTGTCTGTTTGATTAATGCTATTTGTTGCTTAGATGTTTCTCTTCCTGTGTTATATTTATTTCCAGTAGTTTTGTTTTGAGAGACTTAACCCAAATAGGGGGAGATTGTTGGTACCCTAGTTTCGATTTGAGTTTAGTCTTCTCAATTAGTTTCTTGACCCAAGATTTATCTATGGTCAAAGATTAGTTGTTTGGTTAGATTGCTTTAGTTGTAGAGTTGTCACTTATCCAGATGAAAATTTGGTTAAGTTGTTTTTGGTTCGACTATGGTCGAACGCCGCTCGACTATCGTCTATCAACTGTTCGACGATCGTCTATCAGTTGGTCGACTATCGTCAGTCAGCAGATCGTCTATCTCTGAGTTAGTTCAACTCTTGTTAGCTCGACGTTCTGTGGTATCTGCCTCGTCGATCGTCGAACACCGCTCGACTTCTTTTGACCAGACAGATTTCTTGATAGTTCAACTATCTGCCTTGATAGTTCAACTATCTGATAGCTCGACTATCTGTTTGATTGGTCGACTATCTGTTTTGCTTGATAGTTCGACTATCTGCCTTGATAGTTCAACTATCTGATAGCTCGACTATCTATTTGATAGGTCGACTATCTGTTTCGCTTGATAGTTCGACTATCTGCCTTGATAGTTCAACTATCTGATAGCTCGACTATCTATTTGATAAGTCGACTATCTGTGTCGCTTGATAGTTCGACTATCTGCCTTGACAGTTCAACTATCTTATAACTCGACTATCTGTTTGATAGGTCGACTATCTGGTTTGCTTGATAGTTGGACTATCTGCCTTGACAGTTCAACTATCTGATAGCTCGACTATCTGTTCTGATAGTTCGAATATCTGCTGTGGTAGTTCGACTATCTGCTTTGATAGTTCGACTATCTGTGTCGTTCGACTATCTGTTCTGATAGTTCGACGATCTCTGTGCTTCGTTCGACGATCTCCGAGGGTCGTTCGACGTTCTTCTGTCTGCCTTTAGTAATTTTGTACTCCTTCTGTTCTATGATTTATTTCCTATTTATTTGGCATATTTTATTAAAGATTATTTCATTGATTTTATGCATACATCTCAAGGCAATTTTTTGCCCCATCCTTTGTGCATAAGTCAAGCTTTATCTGACAAAGTTTTTTGTCTTATTAGTTGAAATATCTTTCTGCTTTATCTGCCATGCTGTCCTTTATAGCCATTAGACTCAAAAGTCTTCTCTGGCTGTAAAGAGTTTGTTCTGATGTGACTTTCTCTAGTACTCCTTTTATCAGATTGGATATGCAGCTTCTTAGAAAGCTTTATCCCTTTATAGGATGTCTGTCTGCAGGATATGTTTTTGTATTGTGCTATTTGCAGCCCAGATTGCAGATCTCAGAAGAAGACAAAGTTCAAACAAAGTTTAGAGCCGTTACAAAGGCCAATATATAAAGTGCTTTCAAAAGACACAGAAAATATGATACAAGTGACAGGATAGAGAGATACAGACACTCACATAGAGATATACAGATTCAAAGCAAGAAGATATACAGCTCTCAGACATTGTTACATTCAACTGAGAAGATCAACCTTCTTCAACTCTTTCTTCTTCAATCCTGAGTTCATCCTGCTGCCAGGAACATTCACTCAGAGTCTCAAGGAGAAGAAGAAGAAGAAAGAAAAGCTATTGAAGAAGAACAATCATTCTACATCAAGAGTCTTCTTCAAGCTGCTCCTTCAAGAACTTCAAGACAGCTCTCTGTCACAAGTTCAGAAGAGTTCCTGCACCCTGAAGCAAGACTTCTTCCTGGATATTCTCTAAGTAAGGGGGAGCCTTGATTCTTTAGAGCTTTCTAGCTCTGTGCAATCCACTAGCTTCTCTAATCTGTTTTAACAATAGAGAAGAAACTTTAACTCTCTCAACCTCCAGTATAAAGGGTTATTACTCCCTTCAAAAGTGAACCTTAGTTGCAGGGCACCTGATCAAAAACCTGTGTTGGATTTTGAGCTTCTGATCAAAAGCTCAAAGGGTCTACTTGATCTACCTGAAGCAGATCAGTTGGTGGCAGGGCACTTGAACAAAAACCTGTAGTGGATTTCTATCAGGGTGGTAGAAGAGTGGACGTACCTATTTAGAGGGAACCACTATAAACCTTCTTGTGTCATCTGTGTTGCTTATTTTAATTATTGCACTGTGGCTGTGAGTAGAAATAACTAGGATTGCTAGTTGCTGTGATAGGACCAAAGCTCAACTGTAATTACAGTTAGCTTTCTCTAGTGCACTTCACTTTGTGTTAGGTTCTAGGGTTTCACATATCTATAAACTACTTCCGCAAATTAACTCTAAGGGAGTTGAGTAGGGTGTCATAATTTTTGAATACTCTATTCCCCCCCCCCCCCCTCTAGAGTTGTATTTATCCTCACTTTCAACTGCTCATAACTATCCGGCAATGATTGCAGGATCAGATCTATGGCCAACTCTTGACCTAGAGGAAAACCCAACCTTTCAAGGTTCTCTATATACCCAATCATCTTGAGTACGTGAGTCCCTACTGAGTCTCGAACTCCCATTTTGCACTGAAATAACACTTTTGTGACGTCGAACCTCTCTTGACGAACCTGCCCTTGAAACTTTTTCTTGAGATGCTCGTCAATCTCCTTGCACGCCATGTTCTCATGTTGCTTCTGAAGCTCAGAGTTCATGGTGGCAAGCATAAGGCATTCGACGCCTAAGGCGTCATCAGTATACTTCTTATAAGTATCCTTATCAGCACAGGAAGAGTTCTCGGTCGGCACCTCGGGGGCTTCTTCTTCCAAGACATAGAGCTTTCGCTCTTGCCTGAGAACAATTCTCAGGTTCCTGTACCTGTCCATGTAGTTCTTCCCACTGAGCTTATCCTTCTCAAGGATGGATCTCAGAGACAGAGTGGAGTGTGAACCACTTGCCATGGAATTCTACAAGAATTCATGCAGAATAATATCAGTGCCAAAATTTCAAAATACAATTTATTTTTAATTTGGACTTCAATTAAAACTCCCACTATTTTATTCGAAATGATGGCCCTCACTATCAATTCGGAGAGTTCATGCGAGCTACTCTCTTAATGGACAAGATCCGTATGTCACCAACACAATGAGTCAGCTTTGACTTTTCTCTCACGATGTGGTTATTTAGGTAGGCAACGCTTGCCAATTGCATCTTCATGCAATTCTTGTGTTGTTGGCGAATAACTCCTTATTCGCATCCATCATATGGTGCATACCAACCCTATGCCTCTAGGCACTCAACCTTTGAGGTCACCTAGTTAAGTTAGACCCGATGTCGACAGTGGGATATCACAATTATCCGCTCGCACCCTTACCAAGATAGATTAATGCACCTTGCTTTGGCAAGCCCACACTTCATCGATCGAGGCAGGAAGAGTGTCATCCATCGGAAGGCATCCGAACACTAAATATTTGATGAAGGGATTTTTGATAATCGATTAACAATTAACCATGATCAACATTTGATCAATGTGCACATCCATAGAAAAACACTTTTCTAAAATCCACATGCATCCCTCATGTGCACAATATGGTACTATCAACATTTGATGGAAGAAAGGGCTAAATCTGAACATCCGGACTCTTCCAAATATTCAGATTTACATGCATTGGACAAAGGCAAAGACAACTCGACTTAAAGCAGTAGACAAGCTCGTCTCTCTTTGTTGGATTCAAAATCCAAAATAATAAACAGGTTCATTAACCACTCGAGGGACGGTTACTGCTAAGGAGACAACAATTTCTAACAATTAGAAATAACCATGAAATCCCAGACGTTCCTGGCGGGGTACCAAACTCATTAACAATTGATGATCCAGGATTAAATCTAGACATTTAGAACACTTCTAAATCCCTAGGTTTACACGTACTTGAATAACCTAACTTCGAATACAACAATCATGGCCGGAACCTCCCTCTGATACCACTGTTGGGCTTTCAAGAAGGTGGCACAACAGTTGTGCATGCAGCGGATAGAAACAAATCAAGAACAACCTAAAAGAAATTTGGGATCAGGCCATGAATGTTGAATCAAGAAGTTAAGAAAAACTAGGTAAAATTACCTTGGCGGTGTTGAGTCCCAACTCAATAAAGATGCTCCAATGTATGAGTTCTTGTCGGCGGCGAGTCCTACGTAGAATAGCGTCTATGTCTCTGCAAAAATCCACATGAGGGGGAGATCGCCGATCTTCGTCGCACGAAAAACGGGAAGGGAGATCGACTGCACCTTGCACTTCCACGGACTGCTAGGTCTGCTCCAGGAAGACAAGCACCGACGACTATCGTCGGTGAGGAGGTCGGCGGAGCGAGCGAATCGGCGGAACGAGTGAATCGGCGAAACACTTCCGTCGGGCTGAGGGTCGATGTCATTGTCTAAAACACTAAGTTCCAATTTATTCCCGAAGCATAAACAGACCTAGAAATATCTTTATCTGCAGACCACAGAGAATTAGGGTTTCTGGAATAATTCATCGGGAATTTGCATTCGTCGAGTATCGAATAGTTCGATTCTCAACGATTCTCGATGATTCTCGACGATTCTCGACGAACCATAGTCGACGATTCTCGACGAACCACAGTCGACGATTCTCGACGAACCATAGCCGACGATTCTTAACGAACCATTGTCGACGATACTCGACCATTCTCGATGAACCATAGTCGATGATTCTCGACGATTCTCTACAATTCTCGACGAACCTACTTGGCAACATTTGTCGGACCCCATTCTCTATGGTGATTGGTAACCTTTACCAACACAGTCAATCTTCCAACTTCTCCACATGCTCTTATGTGCGACCTTGCAGGCTCATATCGCGTTGGCAGTGAGATTACATATTTGACCACTTCTAGATCACCATGGTAACTCCAACACATATAACAGTTAAAGAAAAGAAAAATAAGCTAAACTATTCTAACAATCACAGCCACAACAAGAACAAATAAACATAAAATGAGCAACCAGACGACACAAGAAATTTATAGTGGTTCCCCTAAACTTGGGTACATCCACTCTTCTACCACCCTGGTAGGAATCCACTCAGGTTTTTGATCAGGTGCCCTGCCACCAATCAGGTTTTTGCTCAGGTGCCCTGTTACCACAAGATCTTATTCAGGTAGTTCTAGAGAACCTTCAGGCTTTTGATCAGGTACATAAAAACCAATAGGTTTTTTATTAGGTGCCCTATCACTAATGAGTTCACTTTTGAAGGGAGAAATAACCCTGTACAATGGGGTGAAATAAAATGATTTTAGAATTCTCTTTTATCAAAACAACTTGAGAAGACTTTGTGGATTCTGATGATGTCAAATCTCCCCTTGAGATATTGAGTAGGTTTAGGAAGATGGACGCTTTGCTTCAGGGTGTAGGACTTCAGCTTGTTGTGTAAATGTCTAGGAAATTAGTTGACAGATGTTCAACAGAATGTTTTTGATGACTCCTGGAACTGAAGATGAAGAAGACTCTTGATTTCTGATTGAATGCTGTTCTTCAGTCTTGAGTATTGGCAATGATGAAAAGCACTGAGAGAAAAGAGAGAGTTCTAGAATAATTGATTGTTCTCTATCCTTTGTACATTTTATTTTCTTGTCTGTATGTCTTGAAAAGAGAGAATCTCTTTTAATATATTCAGTCAATTAATTCTCCTTTGAATTTTGAATTACTTCCTTAAATGTTGGCTGATCTGGAGATAGCAAACGGCTGGAATAATTCATTTATGAGTTTCCCCAACTGTCCTTGATAGAATAGGCAAGTAAATATCCTGATGAATATCATATTTAATGCAACCAATAACCGCTATATTTAGAGGAATATATGCATTGAACACTCAGAATAATACTACTAATTAATGTGAAAACAAAGGAACAGAAGGAGGGAAAAACTCATTCTGGAACCGGGAAAGAAATCATCAACCTGAGAATAGAATTTGTCGACTTGAGATCCAAGATCGTCGACCAAAGAATGCCAGTTCGTCGACCTGAGCTCTGCGAATTGTGACCTGAGAGAGACTTCCCAAAACTGCACTCTGAGTTCGTCGAGCTGACAATTTGTTTGAAGAGAACTAATCGTCGACCTGAGCTCGAATATCGTCGAGCTCAGCTCAGAGAATTAACTCTGAGTTCGTCGATCGGAGATCGACGATCGCCGAGCTAAGTTCGAAGAATTTCGAACTAATAAAGTTGTCTTCTGGTGTCCTCTTAGTCTGAGTCTTCTGAGGTCCTTTGCTGGCTGGTCCAAGAAGGTAGAACTAAAAGGACTTAGACTAAACTCTAGGACTATTAGACATGACCCTGGCTATACAAGATGGGTCAGACTCTCCCTAAGTTAGTGAACCTAGCCCAAATCCAACTAGGGATCCAATAATGTCTCCCTATTTGGGTGAGGTCACTAATACAAAATAAAATAAACAATCATAAAACAAGAAAATATGTATCTGACAGAAATAACACATGAATCAAATATTTACAGCATATGCTTCATGATATAAACAAGAATAGAGTTCAAAAGAAATAAGAACAACACGATAATAAACTCATTTTTTTGGTGTAGCATTGTCCTTTTCTGATTCTTCAGCAGACTGTCTGAATTTGATTTCTCTATTGGGATTAGCAGCTTCTCTTTTTGATATATACATGTCAGATGCACCAATAATAGTTTGTGAAGATGTTTTGGGTACTACAACCTCTGGATGAAGTTTCATGTAGTCATCCACATTAAAGAATTTATTTGCTTTAGCATACCTTTTCAATTCTTATTTCCTATAGGTTTACATTGTAGAATATTGGGAAATATCCTTGCCTTCAGTCTTGGCTTTGTTGATCAGAGAAAGTCCTATGATCTCATGAAATCTAGCCATCTTGGCAGATGTCTCCTGTTCTGGATCCACAAATGGAATGTGAGGAGACTCTGGCCTTTTTAGACTAGAGTCCTGCTTTTGTTCATCTGTAAGAGCTTTCTTGGAAGTAGCTGGAGGAGGATGACTTACAGAAGTCTGCTGACTGTTGTGCCTTGGCTGTCTCTGGTAGGTCTTAGTCACAGGAGCAGGTCTCTGAATGACATTTCCTGGAGGGCCTGAAGAGGGAGGAGGAGGGGGAGGGTCTTTCTTGAACTGTTTGGGAGGAGACCTGTACCTTCTCTTCTTCTTTCTTTCTTTCTGTTCATTTTTGGACAACCACATCCATTGAGGCATTCCTGGATAAGGAGTTATTTTCTGCAGAATATAATAAGGAGTGTCATTGTTTGGATTTGTCTTAGGAGAAGCCTTTGGTGCAGCCTTTCTCTTCTTGAACACATTCTTCTTTGGGTTGGCAGAATCATCTGAATCTGTTTTTGTGCCACCTTTAGAGGAACCTAGAGGATTGTCATATAATGCATCTATTTCTGCTATTACTTCCCGAGGAACTTGCTTTTCTGCTTGAGGAGGAACAGCTGGAGGAGGAATAACTTCAGCTGGAACTTCTTCAGTTTCCTGAGCAATATCTTCAGCAAAAATCTCATCCATGTCTGGTAATGGAGAGGTAGAGAAAACAAAGGTGGGAGGAGAAATAGCCTTGGGCTCAGAGAATTCATCCTCAGCAACTTTAACAAGCTCAGCCTCTGTAACTAGAACAAGTTCAGGCTTTGGAGCTATTAAACTATTCTGAATCAGCTGTAAAATCTCTGGGCTTACAAGAGTTGTATAACAAAAAATATTTGTACAATATTGGGGAGGGACAAAAGAAAGATTGTTTCTGTACAAAAGATCAAAAGATTCAAGAATTGAGTTCAGTTCAAGAGCTGGAGAAATGAAGCAATCTTCAGAAAGAATATCCAAAGAATCAGCTGTCTCAAGGTCAGTATCCAAAAACTCAGAAAGTTTTGTATCTGGAATAACTGTATCAATAATATCTTGTTCTGCTACTGTTGTTGCTGCTGCTGGATCTGCTGGAGCTACTGGAGCTACTTCTTCATGGAGTATCTCTCCCTATCTGGGTTCAATAACCACTGGAGCTAGGCCCCTGACTGAAGAAGGAGGGACAAGGAGAGCAGATAGTTGTGCAGCAAGAGTAGAGATAGAAGATCCAAGAGGTTAAATGGCCTCTACTATGAGTTGTTGAAGAAGTGGTGTGATGGATTGTAAAATGAATGACATGGAGGGTGAAGCTATTTCCATGAATTCAGGTGGGGTTTGAGTAGAGACAGAGGAATTGAAAGTTGAAGAGGAGGGATGAGAGTCTATTATTTGCTTATCTGGAAGAGATAAAGAATGGCTTGGAGATGAAAGAAGACTAAATGAAGGTAAGGATGTTAGATTTTGAAGAGGAGGAATATCAGTAAGATGAGAAGGAAAAGGAGACAGAGGAGGAGTAATAGAGTCTGGTGAAAGAGGATGCTTTGGTGAATGTTATACTGGAGAAGAGATTTAGGATGGTTGAGGTGGAGGTGGTTGAACTGGTGAAGAGGGATGGATGGGGGAAATAGGAGGTGTAAGTTGATGTGCTAGAGTTGTGGAAGTTTGTTGGAGGGATGTTGAAGGAGTTTGAACAAGGGGAGGAGGAATGGAAGAGTCCTCAGCAGGGTGGGAAGTGGATTGAACAACCCATATACTCTCAGAAGTTTTGGAGGAGGAAGCCCTGGATGGCTTTGGGATGTTCCTCTCCCACCTGCAAAATAAGGCGCAGGTTAGCCTCTTGGAGGCATTTATGAATATGGTCGGGTTGACTAGTGATTCAACGGCCTTTGCCTGGAGGAAGATTCCAAGTATCCTTCCAAAACACACTTCTTTCTTTGTGTTTTTCTACCTTATCAAGTCAAACAGAATCTTAGCCCAGTTGACGGCATTCTTGTTAACTACAACACACATTACTAGGAACTACTATCTAGTAATATAATCGTGGGCGGTATGCTTGCCCAGTAAAACCTTTCCTACAACGTCTGCTAGAAACTATTACTCAGTAGACAAATATTTCTTTAGCATTTTATTGGGGTTGTCCCCAGAATAACCCATTAAACTCAACATCTCATCAAATTCAGAAAAATCAATCTCTAATTCTTCTTCCCCATTTACTAAGCCGAAAATTTCTGAAAGAGTTTCAGGAGTGAGAGGAATGGGGTTACCCGCTATGGTTCTAACCAAAGTATCAGCATTAGGAGATGATAACGAGTAAACCCACTCTCTAATTTCAGTCGCTGCTATCTTCATCCTGGTGGTCATTAAGTTCTTCAAGTGCAGATCTTCAAATAGTTGCAGAATACCAAAAAAAATATGATCTGAATGTTGAAACGATTCAAAATTAATATCAAAACACATATCAAATTTCATTCCTGCGAGAGCACTTGCCGGAATTGCCATGATCACCTGAAATAAGGAAACATAAAGATCAAGTGCATGGGAACTGAAAGCGCGGGATGGAGGTCGAAAAAAAACCTAGATATAAGGTTTTTTCAGAATATGAAACGACAAACTACGTCCTGCGAAACAAAAAAGAATTCTTCGATCTGGGGTCGACGAGATATTTAATAGTCAAAGAAGTTTGTCGATCTCAGTCAGAAGATGTGAAAACATTTCGTCGAACTCTATTCGACAAAGGTTTTCTGAAGCAAATTCATCGATCTCCAGTCGACAAAAATAACCTCACTCACAGAGAGTTTGTCGATCTCCGTTCGACGAATTTCCCTAGAACTTTTCTAAGTTCATCGATCTCCGTTCAACGAAATTTGAAAAGTTCGTTGACCTTTGACTAAAATCAAATTAAGGCTTCTCCATTTATCATACCAAGCTGATTTATGAAGAACAGATGGTTCCTCTTATCCAAAGGTTTGGTGAAGATATCTGCTCTTTACAAATCAGTGTATATATAGACAAGGTTAATTTTATTTTTGTCTACACACTCTCTAATGAAATGATGTCTAATATCTATGTGCTTAGTCCTGCTGTGATGGATTGGATTTTGTGCAATGGAAATTACACTTGTGTTATCACATAATAGGGTTGAATTATTTAAGTTGAACCCATAGCCAGGATTTGGTTCTGGATCCACAGCATCTGGGAACAGCAATATCCAGCTGCTATATATTCCGCTTTAGCAGTTGATGTAGACACAGATTACTGTTTCTTGCAAAACCAGGAGACTAATCTAGTACCAAGGAATTGGCATGTTCCAGAGGTACTTTTTCTGTCTACTCTGCATCTAGTAAAGTCAGCATATGAGTATCCAGTTAACTCAAACTCTGACTCAGTGGGATACCAAAGTCCTGGACTAGGATAACTCTTTATATATTTTAGAATCCTTTTTAAGAAAGTAAAGTGAGATTCTTTTGGGTTCACTTGGAACCTAGCATAAAGACATGTAGCAAACATTATGTCAGGTATGCTTGCTGTAAGGTATAGTAGGGATCCAATAATTGACCTATATAATTTCTGATCAATAGGTTTCCCATGTTCATCAAAGTCAATTACAGCATTTGTAGCCATAGGTGTTTTCTTGGCTGAGGCATCTGACATCCCAAACTTTTTGATCATCTCTTTAGCATATTTTGATTGGGATATAAAGATGACATCAGGTAGCTGCTTCACTTAGAGACCAAGGAAATATGAGAGCTCACCCATGCTACTCATCTCAAACTTTGAATGCATGAGGTCAGAGAATTTCTTGCATAGTTTGGAATCTGTATACCCAAATATAATATCATTTACATAAATTTGTACTAATAAAATTTGATCCTTATGGTGACTAGTGAATAATGTCCTATCTATAATACCTCTAGAAAATTTATGTTCTAACAGGAAGCTAGCTAGGGTCTCATATCAAGCTCTTGGAGCTTGCTTTAAACCATATAGAACTTTATGCAATCTAAAGGCATAAGAGGGAAGAGTTGGAGAGATGAAACCTGGAGGCTGTTCAACATAAACCTCTTCTTTTAGTTATCCATTCAGAAAGGCACTCTTGACATCCATTTGAAAAACTTTGAATTTCTTGTAGGCAGCATATGGAAGGAAGATCCTGATTGCTTCCAGCCTTGAAATAGGTGCAAATGTCTGGTCATAATCAATCCCTTCCTCTTGCCTATAACCTTGGGCAACCAGTCTTGCTTTATTCCTTATGATGACACCTTGGGCATCCAGCTTGTTCCTATATACCCACTTAGTTCCAATGACTGGGTAGTCTTTGGGTCTTGGAACTAAGTCCCAAACTCTGCATCTCTCAATTTGATTGAGCTCCTCTTGCATAACAATGATCTAGTGTTGATCTTTCTCTGCATCCTTAATGGATTGGGGCTCAATTTGAGATATGAAGCAGGCATGCATCAAATCTTGGTTGAGATGATGCCTTGTCTGCACACCAACTGACATTTCTCAAATTACTTGAGATATGGGATGATCTCTAAATGTGACAAAGTCAGTGGGTGGAGTTGGTTGTTCAACAGCTTGGGGAATAAATTCCTCTTATGGAATTAAGTTAGCTGTTGTTGGTTTGTCACTGATTACAGTGTCTTCTTCTTCACTTTCTTTAGCACATTGTGGAGGAGGATGGCTATATGCCTCATTGGTGAGGGTCAGGTTATTAAGCTTCTCACACAACTTATGTTCCTGCAAGGATTCATTGGTAGAAGAAGTCTTTTCCTTATAAAATATGTTAGTCTCATCAAAAGAAACATGAATAGACTCTTCAATTTTTAAGGTAGATTTGTTATACACCCTATAAGCCTTGCTTACTTGGGAATATCCAAGAAAAATTCCCATATCAGACTTGGATTCAAACTTTCTAGTGTGTTTCTTATTCTTATTGTGTATATAACATAAACATCCAAATATTTTAAAGTAGTCTACTTTAGGTTTCTTCCCTTTTAGTAGCTCAAAAGGAGTCTTATTCTTAAGTTTGTGTATAAGACTTCTATTCAGCAAATAATTTACTGTGCTTACAGCCTCTGCCCAAAAGGATAAGGGCAAATAAGAATCTGCAAGTAATGTGCCTGCAGATTCAATTAGTGTTTTATTCTTCCTTTCAACAACCCCATTCTGTTGAGGTGTTCTAGGAGCTGAGAAGCAATGTCTGAAACCTTTCTTCCTACAGAACTCTTGGATAAGAAGAGACTCAAACTCAATACCATGATCACTTCTGATCAATGCAACTAGAGTAGAGTACTCAATCTGTATGTTCTTGAGAAAATCTGTAAGAACCTTAAAGTTATCGGACGTAGATCTCAGAAAGAAAACCCAAGTGAATCTGGAGAAGTCATCTACAATCACTAAAGTATAAGATTTCCCCCCTAGAATTTGTACTGCTATAGGGCCAAAAAGGTCCATATATAGTAAGTACAATATCCTAGGTGAGTCACTTTTGTTTAATGATTTAAAACTACTTTTAGTTTGCTTGCCTAATTGACAAGCCCTACAAAGGCTTTCCTTCTTGTAGGGTTAAGAAGGCAGACCTCTGACAAGGCTGTCCCTAGATAATTTGGAAATGTTTTTCTAGTTAATATGACCTAGTCTCCTATGTCAAAGGTCATTGTTGTTATTAGTTGAATTAAATAGGCAAATTTCAGATTTGGCTGACTAGAAGTTAACTAAGTAAATGTTTCCTACTCAAGTGCCAGTCAATACAGCATTATTATCCAAGAAAGTAATAATACAGGAGGTTTTAGTGAATGATACCTGAAACCTTTCATCACATAATTGACTTATGGAGATAAGGTTGTGATTCAGTCCACTTACATATGCTACATTTCTGAAGGTGACAACTCTAACTTTAACCTTTCCATAGCCTTCAGTCTTGCCACAGTTGGAGTCACCAAAAATTACTTTTGGTCCTAGCTTTGCCTTGTAATGTGTTAAGTTGGCCTTATTTCCAGTCATGTGCTTAGAACAGCCACTATCCAAATACCACTGTTGCTCTGTAGTAGAACAATCTTTCATCTGCAATGAAACAGATTAGTCATTTCTGACCCAGGTTACCTTGGGTCCTTCTTTCTTCACATAACTAAAGCTAGAAATAAATGAATACTCAGGTTGGCTTTTATATCCTAAGGGGTGATATTTCCTAGGTGGAATAATACATTGATTAAATTCACTATTAAATGTTCTTGGTTGATTATAGGTTTCAAAAGGATTAAAATTTCTATTGTACAGATCTGCGTTTGACGAGTTCTGGTGAGTTCGTCGATCTGAGTTCGACGAATTGGGATGAGTTCGTCGAACTCCTCTCAGAGAATGAAAGAAGTCATTGTTTGAGTCCCAAAATCATCGAGCTCTGTTCGATGAACCATATTGGTTTCGTTGATCGTAGTTCAACGAATAATTGTTATATAGATCTGCATTCAGAGTTCGTCGACTGGAGTTCGACGAACTATACATATTTCGTCGATCGGAGTTTGACGAAATCTGCTGAACATTATTTTTATTTAGATTTTTCTTATTTTGTTTTGTTTTCTTATTCTTTAATTTTGATTCAATTTGTTCAACATTTGTGTAATTTATATTTTCTCTTTTCCCTTTTCAGAAACAAATTTAATTGGTGTTGTTAATATATTTTCTAACTGAGTGGGGGTTGGCTTGATGATGCACCTAAGCCCAGTTTGCCATTCATCCTTGCATTAACTGTGCTTGTGATGTCCATCAACTTGATGCTTCTTCCATTTAGGGATTCTTCAAGTTTCCTTGCCTCAACTAATTAAGATTTTATTGAAATTATTTGTTCATTTGCTAGAGCTAAATCATCTTTTAATTTAATATTTTCATATATGCACTTTTCATGATTAGTTAGTTTTTCTCTAAGCATTTTGATTTCTTTTTCAGAGTTAATTAAATCTATACACATGGTTTTAAATTCAATTTTAAAGCTATCAGAACTATAATCGAATGATGATAGTACCTGATCAGCTTCTGATTCTGAAGCTTCTTCATTATCAGATTCTTCTTCAGCATCTGATGGGCTGCAAGAGGCATTGATAGCCATGAGGCAGACTTCCCTTGCCTTTGCCTCTTCTTCCTCTTCACTGGAGCTGGAAGATGTGGATTCATCTTCTGTGTCACTCCAGGTTTCAGTAACAAAGCCCTTCTCCTTCTTTTTGTGCTTGTTGGAGGAAGTCCTGCTGTAGTGCTTGCTCTTGGATTCTTTTTCATCTTCTCCTCTCTTTCTTCTGATTCTCAGGGCATTCAGAAATGAAGTGCCCAGTTTTCCTGCATCCAAAACACACTATTTCTTTAGTAGGAGTTTTATCATACCTTGGCTTGTCATCATTTCTGGATGACTTTCTCCTGAAGTCCTTTCTTGCCATTTTGTAGAATCTCTTGGAAAAGAGACTCATCAATTCTTCATTGATTGTTGAAGCTTCAGTCTCTTCAGCAGCTTTGAATGATATATTTTGCTCCTTTCTTGTTGGTGGAGGAGTCCTTTGTTCTACAACTTCCCTGGATTTGATCAACTGCTCATAGGATTTGAGCTTTCCCAGGAGAGATTCCGTGGAAATCTCATTCAAGCTTCTGACCTCCATGATTAGCCAAATCCTAGAGTACCATAAGCTTGGGAAGCACATTAGGATCTTGTCATTCACCTCTGTGAGAGAGATGTCTTTATATAAGGTCTTCAACTTACTGATGATGGAGCTTAATCTGTTGTACATGTCACTAACAGATTCAGCTTCATCTTTCTTGAAATTCTAATACTGTGAGATGAGAGTTGATCTTTAATCCTTTTTTTCATCTGCTTAGCCAGCAACCATCTGGTTGAGAGAATCACAGATTATGTTTGCAGAGGTGCATTCAGCCACCTTTTGGAAGATGTCATCTGACATGGTTTTAGCCAATATGTTCATGGCTTTGGCATCTGTAATTTTTGCTTTCTTCTATGCATCTGTCCACTCAAGTGGTGGAACTACATGAGTGCTAGAGGTTGGTGTAGATGTGGATGCAGTTGGTTGAAGAGGACCTGTCAAAATAGAGTTGAAAATGTCCTCATCAAAAGAATTCATATATAGCTTGATTCTTGCCTTCCCGATTGCAAATTTATTTAAATTGCAAATTGGAGGTCAGGTGCTTGTATAATTCTTACTCTGTGCCATGCTGTGAAAATATTACTAAGACAAATAAAGGATCAGATCTAACACAAGATCTTTTGGTTCAAGGGTTAGCTTGTACAACCAAAGAAAACACCCTCTGATACCAATTGAAAGGAGGGGTGACTAGTGTATTAAAAATCTTGGCTGTTAGGTGATACCATATAGCAGTTAAAGAAAAGAAAAATAAGCTAAACTGTCTAACAATCACAGCCACAACAAGAACAAATAAACAGAAAATAATCAACCAGACGACACATGAAATTTATAGTGGTTCCCCTAAACTTGGGTACATCCACTCTTCTACCACCCTGGTAGGAATCCACTCAGGTTTTCGATCAGGTGCCCTACCACAAATCAGGTTTTTGCTCAGGTGCTCTGTCACCACAAGATCTGATTCAGGTAGATCTAGAGAACCTTCAGGCTTTTGATCAGGTGCCTAAAAACTAATAGGTTTTTGATCAGGTGCCCTATCACCAATGAGTTCACTTTTAAAGGGAGTAATAACCTTATACCATGGGGGTGAAAGAAAATGATTTTAGTCTTCTCTTTTCTCAAAACAACTTGAGAAGACTTTGTGGATTCTGATGATGTCAAAGCTCCCCCTGAGATATTGAGTAGGTTCAGGAAGATGGAAGCTTTGCTTCAGGGTGTAGGCCTTCAGCTTGTTGTGTAAATGTCCAAGAAATCAGTTGACAGATGTTTAATAGAATGTTTTTGATGACTTCTGGAACTGAAGATGAAGAAGACTCTTGATTTCTGATTGAATGTTCTTCCCCAGTCTTACTTATTGGCAATGATGAAAAGCACTGAGAGAAAAATGAGAGTTCTAGAAAGATTGATCATTCTCTGCCCTTTGTACTTTTCATTTTCTTATCTGTATGTCTTGAAAAGAGAGAATCTCTTTTAATATATTCAGTCAATTAATTCTCCTTTGAATTTTGAATTACTTCCTTAAATGCTGGCTGATTTGGAGATAGCAAACGGCTAGAATAATTCATTTTTGAGTTTCCCCAACTGTCCTTGATAGAATAGGCAAGTAAATATCCTGATGAATACCATATTTAATGTAGCCAATAATGACTATATTCAGAGGAATATATACACTGAACACTCAGAATAATACTGATAATTAATGTGAAAATAAAGGAATCGAAGGAGGGAAAAACTCATTCTGGAATCGAGATAGAAATGGTTGACCTGAGAACAGAATTCATCGACTTGAGATCCAAGATCGTCGACCAAAGAATGCCAGTTCGTTGACCTGAGCTCTACGAACTGTGAACTGAGAGAGACTTGCCAAAACTGCACTCTGAGTTCATCGAGTTGAGAATCTGTTTGAAGATAACTAATCGTCGACCTGAGCTCGAATATCATCGAGCTCAACTCAGAGAATTAACTCCAAGTTCGTCGATCGGAGATCGACGATTGTCGAGCTGAGTTCGAAGAATTTCGAATTAATCAAGTTGTCTTCTGATATCCTCGAAGTTTGAGTCTTCTGAGGTGCTTTGTTGGCTGGTCAAAGAATGTAGAACTAAAAGGACTTAGCTTAAACTCTAGGACTACTAGTCATGACCCTGGCTATACAAGATGGGTCAGACTCAGCCTAAGTTTGTGAACCTAGCCCAAATCCAACTAGGGATCCAACACAATAGATGCACTTGGTTTATTCTGAGAAGCACTTACAGATGTCATCTTTGCAAGTGGCATGGTGTTGATGACATCAGAAATAGCCAAGTGAGGCTTACTGACTGACTTACCCATAGTCAAGTTTTTTGCTGAGGGAACATGGCAATATGCCACAGCCTCCTTCTATTGAAAGATACACTTGTATTCTTGCAAGAGAAATTACAATTGTTCTAGTGACCATACATGTTGTCATGGTCATACCAGTTAGAGGGGAGGATTACCTTCTTAAAGGTGGTCTGAGGCACAATTGGATCCTTACCTTTTCCTTTGGAATGGACATCTCTAGTATTCCACTTGAATCCCAAGCCTCTCTTATCCTTTTGAGAGGTGAAGCAGTCAATCAGTGGCAAAACTATTTTGCGCTTAGAAAATTCATCCATAAGCTTAAATCTCTTTGAGGAGCTACACTTCAAGATCCTTGATGATCTTGTTCTTCAGGCTATTGGTGCAATTTTGGATAATTGAGATTGTATTCAGTTTTCTTACTTCCCTCCTCATCTGAGCTATTAAAGGTGCTGACTTCGACTACAGGGAAGTTGCTTGCTGAAGAGAGGTAATTTCCTCAGCTTGTCTTTTGACAAGCTTATTTCTCTTCTGTAGAGTCTCGAAAATAGCTCCATACTTGTCAATCAATTTATTGACATCATCATCAAATTCTAATCCATCATCCCCACTAGACGAAGTGGATACTACAGAGTCTGAGCCAGACTCATAGACAAAGGGTGAGTTAGGGATAGAGTGTTCCTCATCAGGAACAGAATTGTTCGAATTATCTTTAGTTAGGGCCATGCGACTGAACTCATAATCCTCTTCAAAGTCTCTGTCAATAGAAGACAATGGAGATCTTATGCCTATTGAGGAAGCTGGATGATCAGCCTCCACTTTAATAGAAATGAGACCAATGTAGGCCTCTTCTTCCTCTAATTCTAAAGACTCAAAATCACCATCTGACAGACTGATTTTCTTCATAGCTAAGAAGCTCTTTTTATCCTTCTAGTCCTTGTAGTGCTTCTTGTATTCAGACTTTTGTGCTCCTTCCACTTAATTGGACAGTCAGTAATGACATGTCCACTCCTGTTGTAATAGTAGCAGACAACATTAGTCTTAATAAGTTTATTCTTTAGAGTCATACCATTCCCCAAAGGTGTCTTTTCTGGACTTCTCTATGCTGTAATAAGACTTTCTTGAGGAAGAGATTGAAGAGCCATTGTTCTTACATTGTCTTCTCCTGCTCAACATTTTCTTGAACTGGTTGGTGAATAATGTGAGTTCTATATCTGACAACTCATTGCTTGAGGAGCTAGATTCAGAGCACCCAGACTCTGCAGCTCTCCTTGGAAGAGAAGGAGTCTTTTCCCTGCCTCTTCTTAGGCCTTTAGCTCTGAAGGCCACAACCTTCTCTTTGTTGAGAGACCTGACAGCTTCTTCTTCTGCCCTTCTGGAGTTCAGCTGTAACACCTCCATTCATCAGATGAAATATAACAGAGGGATCGGTCGGGGCCCCATGCCATATCCCATAGACAGTCGGCAGAGTTACATGTTAATATCAAAAACTAAACGAATCCTAACTCAGAGCATTCTAGCGGAAGCTTCAAGGGTTAACGTAAACTCACTACATATGAATGTCCACTATATATAAATATATCTCAGGAATGTTTACAAAATACACAAAAGATACTATCGCCAGCGATAGTCACTGTCGCCTGGCGACAATCAATAGTAGCCAAACTGTTACAGCCTTAAGACCTTCAATTATTCTTTAGAAGTGTAGTTTACAGACATCGGCACGCAGGCCGGCCACACATGAAAGCAATAAAACTTTGCTTGGCCTTCGAGGGCTGGCATAGCTTCAGGGATGTAACCTACTATTTCCCACTCGGCTCTCCAGCAACTATTCAGGGACATTCCACAAGATGGTGGAAAACAAGGCAACGGTCAGCTTTCCATTGACCAATTTATAACGACCCTACCCTATTCCCTGGGCAGTAGTATTCCTTCCCCGTGGGCATAGCATTTACATAAGAGATATATCACAATATGGCACACTTAAGCACCATTCAATATATCACAAACGAGTGGCTCAACGGCCAAACGTTCTGTGCACTCAGGGCACATTCTCAGTGTACCGGATTACAAGGGTCCCACCACTGTTTAGAGGTCTGAGACTTGACGGTCAACTTTGAGAATTTCTAATCTTTCTGGCTCCAAAAATAAGACTCTCATTATAAGCTCCAACGACGCCAATTACTTTAGGAACTTTAGTCGGACAGATATAACGTGGGTACAGTAAGCCTATTTCTCGTTGCTCAAATTGCTAGTTCAATACTAAACTTATGCGGGTCGGCTTCCCCTTTCACATTCGGCTCATTGGCCTTTTTGTTTGGTACAACAGGCTCTCAGCATCACTTGCCGCTCACATATCCCTAGGACCTGAGCCGACAATGATCAATCATGGCACTCATGGACAATAGCTTGGCTCTTAAGCTCACAACTTCTCATGCTACACACCTTGTCAAAAGGACACAGGCTTCGCAAATGTTAACACTGCTTTGACCGCTCCTACAGTTTCCCTTCAGGCCTGGCGGCAAGCCTTTTTCTAGCCGGCTATCCGCCGCCTAGCAGGAAGGCCTGTTCATGCCGTCGGCCCGCCTTATCGCAGGTCCTCCCCAACGCAGCAGCCACCCAGGGAGAGCCGATCAGCAGAAGGTCTAACCGCCTAGCCGCGCGGCTAGGAGGTCCTCTTTTTACTTTCTTCCTACATCTGGTAACCGCTTCCACTTCTCCTGTACCTCGGGCAGCCGGTATTTTTAGCCCTGCCCGTTTGGGCAGGTCCCCGAGCCTATAAATAGGCGTGAACAGTAACTCCTAGGGGAGGTGATTCAGATCCCAAATCTTGCCTCCTGTGGCAGCGGATTCGAATTTCTCCTTTAGCGGATACCTGTTCGCTCGGGCTCTTCTTTTCTAACCGCTGTAACCGACTTTTCATAGCATAAAGGAAAGTCCACCGCAGGAGAGGCATTGAAGCCGCGACGGGCGAACTTTGGTGTTGCTGCTGACAGCGGTCCTTTCTCTCTTTTCTCTATCCGGTCTTATCCGCCATTCCTAGTCGCTAGTAACCGACTAGCCGACAGTCTTTCCCCTATTCCTTCCCCAGTGCTCGAACCGTTAGCTGGTGGTGCCTGATTCCCTTTCGCATTTCATGCATCAACAGTTAACACGCGACCTTCAGATATCGACTAGTCATTGAAGTTCAGCGGCAAGACAATGTCAGATCGGCAATCCGCTCAAAGCAACCTCAGTCCCAGTGAAGTTTTTCTCTTGGAAGCTCTTCTGCAATCCCGCCAGGAAGAAAATCAAACTCGCCAAGAGATGATCTGGCAGCTCGCCGCGATCAATGCCAATCTAGCCGCAATCAATCAGCGGTTAGGCTTGCAGTTTGCAAGCATTCTGGTTACATCAGTCAACCTGGCTCTAGTGGACAGTAAGCAGGTCGATCCGCCGGCCTACTCGCCAACCTATCCGGGCTATTCACTGGACTATTCGATTTCCTGCCCGGCCTGTCCGCCCGAGCATCCGACATCTCAGTTTTCACCGCAAGAAACAGTCACTTCAAAGTTTCCAGTTAGGAAGAAGGCCCGCATTGTCAAAAATGAGTCCTTAAATCCCTACGTTTCAGAAGAAGGACAAAGAAGTTTGTTAGATTTACTCCAGATTAAACAACGGGAGGGCAAGCCAAGTCGCGAGAAGCATGCTCGGGCAGCAGGCGGGCAAACTAGATCCAAGGATCAGTATTGCGAGTATCACAAGGAAAGAGGTCATTTAACAGAAGATTGTAGAGCTCTCCATCAATTGGTTGAGAAAATGCAGAAACCGGAAGAATCCCGTAGCATGATCTAGAAGGGCGTGTCATTCGTAGGCTAGAAGACGCGTCAACATCAGCAACAGAAGCAATTTTAACAATCAATTCCTTAACCTGATATGTTTTTTCTGTCTTTTATTTCCTCTTATGAAACTCTCTTAAGAAGGATTATAACTCATTTCTATATTTTGTTTCAGAGATTCTATATCAGAGCTCTCACCTGGCAAGTCATCATTCTTATGTGTTTGCAACCAAAAAATTAAAAGATCACTGAATCAAGAGATATCGCCGAGTCTAGCAACATACCCTTTTAGAGTCGTTGTCCTTAGCGTAACACCACGAGGACCACGTGTTGCGGGGATATTTCACACCGTGCAGTGGGAGCTTACCGACTCTAATGCGGTGGAGTACTAGATTGCAGATCCCAGCTGGTATCTACCCCCACTTCTGCATTTTGGAGGGACAGGGTGGTTGGTAGTACTACCATGCTTTGAGAGGGATATCGTTGCAACTATGATGGGTCTGTGCGGGAAGCCGCACACGCATGCCCCGCAGATCGTCTTAGCATGCGACCCTCGAATACTCTTTGATACTCTCAAGCGGTGCCTGCAGGGAGCCGTCGGCCCATTTGACCCTGAGCGGGAAGCATGGTACGCAAGCCCCTCAGGCTGTTCAAATCTGGCTGTATCCCAGGCAAGAGAGCAGTGTATTCTTTTTCTTCGGGCAGAATTCTAGCCGACAGTCAGAGTTCAGACCGTGCGGTTAGAATATCCTGGTTGAAGACAATCTCCGCTCGGGTTATCTGATATTACAAGGCTGAATGAACCTATCCGACCAGCGGTTAGATTTGATATTATTATTACCGCCCGGTTATCGTTTCGACCAGCTGGTTTTCTCAAGTTGGTCTTATATTCAAAGTTGCGGATATTATTCTTACCGCCCGGTTATCGTTTCGACCAGCTGGTTTTCTTAAGTTGGTCTTATATATTCGAAGTTGTGGATATTCTTCTCACCGGCCGGTTGTTTTCGGTTAACTTGGTTTTCTTGGTTGGGTCTGGAAATGCACTTAACCGCCCGACAAGAATTATCAATTATTTGCAATAAAGTCTTATCGGAACAGACAGATTAGCTAAATGCCCTTGCTCGCATTAATTTATAAAATCGATATGCAAAGTATGATCTAGTCGCGCGAACAGACAATCGAGACCGCTTAGATTAAATTTACTTCAGATAATACCATTGCAAACAAACGGAGCACGTAACCGAGCGGATATTTATTTATCATCTTTTCGGACAACATGACCAACATTACATTGAAGAATTTTCGAACTTCAATACTTCTGCGTATTTGCAATTGCAAGCGGATAGATTGGTTAAATTTTTTATTCGCTTACATCTTGTGTTCTGTGAACATGATTATCGCACGGACAGGTAAGTAAATATCAGCGATCAAAAGAGTGCGAACAAATCTGCTTCATTCATAATAACAAAATATTACATAAGTTTATCCACGCCGTTTACAAGAATTTCATCGCGGGATAAAAAAGAAAAGTGAGCAAAAAGAACTATACTGCTGCCTTTTTCTTCTTCTTCTTGGCCGGCTCCAAATCACTCGAACCGGAGGAGCTGGAAGAATCACCGGCTTCAGTAGAATTTGAAGCCGAGGATCCGTCTTCGCTCGAGCTACCGGTTCGGCCCGAACTTCTGTCCACATCGGACTCATCGGATAGACCGAGTTGGTCGCCAGCCGCCTCATCCTCAAGAATCTCGTGAACTTCTCTGACCGCTGCATCCCGCGCGGCTTCAGATTTCTGGAACCCGGGAAAGAGTTCGTCAAAAGAGATATTTTCATGTTCCGTCGTGAAGGCTTTCCGCTCCCGCAGGATGTCGAGCATTTCCTCCCCGCATTCCCGCAGGTGGCCGACGATTTCATTCACGAAGGCCGGGTTCTCCGGATCATATGCTTTCTGCAAACAAAAAAAGAGATAAGTTTACGGCTAACATTTAACTACCCGGAAAGCCGCGAGGTAAGTGCTTACCGCATTAGCCTCCTTCAATTTTTTATTCTCTGCCTTGAGCTGCTCGACCTCCTCTTCTAACCGCTCGGTTAAGCGGAGCACCTCGGTAAGGGCCTCACTCAAGAAGTGATCCGTGACAAAGCTTCTCGCGCGAAGCTGAGCGGCTAGGTTAGGAAGCTTCTCCGTTGGGATTGCACGCAATTCAGCAAGGTTTTGCTTGCCATGCATTGCCCAGCTAACCACTCGGGCATGCTTGCCGGTCTTCTCGCTCTTCCATGAAGGAAGGGCGGTGGAGACCTGGACATGCTTGTCGCGGCGGTGCCATTTCATCATCGCCTTGTCGCGGCGGTCTTTGAGTTTCTCGCCAGCTCCGCGGGGCGTGAAGGACTCGGTGGAGTCATACCCCGCGACGACATCATTCTTCTCGCAGTGGTCATCCTCCCTTTTCTTCCGGACTTCGCTTTGAGTAAGGACCGGCCCGTCAGGAGTTTCCAGCCTGTTCGCTGGGACGGTCAAGATCGCTACAAAGGAAACTGCTGTTAGTCGCCCGGTAAGGCAAACATAATATGTCTAACCGGTTTTAAGCTCACCCTCTTCTGTAGGCAAGTCTGCTACCATAGGGAGTAGGGGGAGGTAGTGGCGGACTTCTAGGCGCGAGCCGGCTAGGAACGCGTCAATGTCTTTTTTGATGCCTTCGGCTTCTAGCCGCTCAAATATAGTTACCGCTCGGGCTTGCGGGCGGACCGGTAGAAGACCCAGATTCCCCTCAAACATGAGGAATCTGGTCGACCAGTTCTGAAATTTGTTCATCAAATTGACCGCCTTCATCCCGGTGCAGCCGAAATAGACGATGCCCTTGAAGATCCGGCTGTCCTTCTTCCCGGATGTGATCGAGCGGACCACAAAGCAGTGGCGAAAAAGGTCCATGAAGAACCTCACCCTCTCTGTCCACAGGTAGATAATGAAGCTCATTATCGACGCCACGGTTTTCGGCGACAGTTGGCCGGGGACGATGCCATAGAAGTCCAGTACTTCAGTGAACTCTATCAGCGGCGGCAAGGAAAAGCCGGAGTCGAAGTGGTCAATTAGGATGGACACTAAGTTCCGGCTAGATGTGTTCAACCGCTCATCCTCCCTTGGTAATCGCGCGATTACCTCAGGACCAGGTGGATGCGACGTGACAAACCGGTCAAGCTCTGCCTGGGTGATTTCAGAACGGTTGTGGTCGGCCTCTAAGAAAGCAGTCACAGCGGAAGTTCGCGCGGGTACCATTTTCTCTTGCTGCAGAAACTAATGCCTTGGTGATCTACCGTAGAATACAGACCCTGCTTGTATTTATAGAACCAGCGACAAGCAACTAATCGCGCGGTCAGTCGCGCAAGCCGCACTTGACGCCACCTGCAGAATAGTTTCGTGGAGCAATTTCTAACAAACAAGAATCTAGTCGTTCGGCTAGAAAAAGCAAAGTCGCCTGGTCAACCTGTCTATAAAGCAGTTCGTAAGCCTCTAGTCGCTCGGCTATAAAAAACAAACAGCCTGCCAGTATTCTTCACCTGCACAAGTTCCTGCGAACAAAATTATACAACCATTGTAGTCGCAGCGGCAATACATCGCAAGCAAGATAAAGCGTCACAGATCGCGCGGACATTACAAATCAAGCCGCATGCATATTAAAATATAATCAATTGTTTCCGACCGGATACCATGTCAGTTCGTTCCAACTAGTTCATTATTACAGACGGCGATCTCTCTCTTCTCGCCTCTCCTCTCCGCGGTCAGCCGTGCCCCTACCAAGATGAGCCACCTGGTCGCTGACCTGCAGCACTGCTGACAGCGCAGCAACCAGGTAGTGGGTTAGGACGCTTTGAGACCTATGTATTCACGCGGTCTCCATCGCTAGGCGACTAATCGGGACAGTAGGCTCGTTAGGAGCCGCCTGTTCGACAGACCGCACGGATACATCGGCCTGCTCGGTTTGACGCCGGCTTTGTTCCCTTTCAACCATCTCGTCATATTTCTTCTTGTAGAAGGCAGTATCTACTTCATCCTGCTGAAGCTGCCTTGCTTGAGCCGCAACTTGATCTCGGGCAGCCCTCTCCCCGTCGCAGCAGACCTCTAGAGTAGCGGATAGAACGTTTTCTCTGCCACGGCAAGCCACCAATTCCGCGGATAGCGACTCTACCTGTTCTTCCAAGGCCTTCCGGGCATTTTCTTCTACCTTCAACACAGCCCTTAGCTGTTCAAAATTTGCGAATAGTGCCGCAAAGGCGCGCTGTCCTTCATCTTCCCGCGGTCGCTGCCCGGCCTCATCCAGGACGGCCAAAGTGTTCAATCCTCCAGCATCTGCAACAAAGTAAACAAGTGAACAGATTAGTTCCACCCCGGTTGTAAGGTCGACAAGCGGTAATACTGAGAGAATCGGCACCCGAGCGACAATCTTCTCTAGGCGCTGCAGCGATTAGGCAGCCAGGTAATATAGGTCTTTTTAACCTCTCGGGGTCTATCTTCTTCAGGTATTGGTCCCTCAGAAGTCGCTCGGTCCGCCTGTTCTTCTCGAGCTCCTCGCGCGACAAGAGAATGTCGCCGGTCTCGGTCATTATGCGGATAGATCTCTTAACCCGTAATGGCTCCTGGCAAGGTGGTGGAATTTTAATCACTTTGGGGGCAGGTTTTACTATACCTATCTGCAGAAGCTCTGCTGCTGTTCGGCGATCAACTTCAGCTTGCTCTTCGGCGGAAAGAATCGGAAGATCGCTAAACCCTTCTCCGGCGATTAATGGCTTCTTCTCGGCAAGGTTCTGTTCTCGCAGCTCCCTTTTCTCCCCCTTAGATGGGTTCAGGTCTCCTGTTTTGGGAATTTCCGATAAGATTACCAGGTCGAAGTCACCGCCGGAATGTTGGTTGACAATATCCTCCATCTCCTGCAAGAAGCCGCAGTTAGCGGGAAAGGTAGAGTTAACCGCGGAGCCATCCTCAGCTTCAAGGAAGCATTCAAGCTGTTTTTGTGCGGTTACCTCATTGGTCTGCTCGATTACCTCGGCTCGGTTAGTCGCCACCATGACCACCGAGGGCTTCTTGTTTTCTCGCTTCAATTGCCGGATTGTCTCCTCTATCCTCTCCTCAGCGGATAGGGTGAACCTGTGTTTCCTTTTCTTTGTCGGAATGGCAAAAACGATGTCCAGGTTCTGCTTTAGTTTGTCGGTAGCAGTCTTGGCCGCAGTCTTAGCCCTGCTGACGACGTCAGCAAATTCAGCAGCTTCCCGCGCGGGTGTGCGGGCCGAATCCGTCTCACCTCCAGTCTCGCTGGGCGGTGTGGAGGTAATGTCGACATCAGGTGAAGTCGCGATTATCTCTCCGACTATTTTCCCATCGACATCTCGGACGGGTAGATCAACATTCTTTCCGGCAACTTTCTCCGCTGCCTCCTCGGCCAGCTTCTCGACGGTCTTCTCGGTAGGCAGCTCCTTGTCTTTCTCAGCACTCTTCTCGGTAGACCTCTCAGGGGCCCGCGCGGTTACTTTATCAGCATCAGTATTCGTTGATTGTACCGTTTCGGAGGATTTGGCCCCCACTTTCCCCAGTTGGCCCTCTCTTAATCGCCGCGTTTTAAGTGAAACCGCGGTGGATGTCTTCAACTTCGGCGATTCCTCGCCGGCTTCGCGGCTGGATGTTCCATCTCGCGTAGGCTCGGCTGCGGCAAGATTTTTTCTGTTAACCCTAACCAGAATGCTTTTTCGCTCGGGCATCTCGAAAAGCCGAATTCTAACCGCTAGAGGGGAAAAGCGACCCGTCTCGAGGCAGTTTGGTGAAAACAGCTTCTCCTTCAGCCGTACTTATAGCCTCCAGAGCATTTACTGCATTCGTGGTCAAGCGGTTAACACATTTTCGAAATTCTTCGGAATTTAAAAATGTGCGGGGATTATGTTAACACTACTTTGACCGCTCCTACAGTTTCCCTTCAGGCCTGGCGGCAAGCCTTTTTCTAGCCGGCTATCCGCCGCCTAGAACCAAGGCCTGTTCATGCCGTCGGCCCGCCTTATCGCAGGTCCTCCCCAATGCAGCAGCCACCCAGGTAAAGCCGATCAGCAGACGGTCTAACCGCCTAGCCGCGCGGCTAGGAGGTCCTCTTTTTACTTTCTTCCTGCATCTGGTAACCGCTGCCCGCTTCTCCTGTACCTCGGGCAGCCGGTATTTTTAGCCCTGTCCGTTTGGGCAGGTCCCCAAGCCTATAAATAAGCGTGAACAGTAACTCCTAGGGGAGGCAATTCGGATCCCAAATCTTGCCGCCTGTGGCAGCGGATTCGAATTTCTCCTTTAGCGGATACCTGTTTGCTCGGGCTCTTCTTTTCTAACCGCTGTAACCAACTTTTCATAGCATAAAGGAAAGTCCGCCGTAGGAGAGGCATTCAAGCCGCAGCGGGCGAACTCTGGTGTTGCCGCTGACAGCGGTCCTTTCTCTCTTTTCTCTATCCGGTCTTATCCGCCATTCCTAGTCGCCAGTAACCGACTAGCCGACAGTCTTTCCCCTATTCCTTCCCCAGTGCTCGAACCGTTAGCTGGTGGTGCCCGATTCCCTTTCGCATTTCGTGCATCAACAGCAAAAACAAAATGTTATCTGGAAGCTATCGTCAGCGATAGTAACTATCACCTGGCATTAGCGACAAAACTCTCCTCTATCTCCAGAATCAGTCACACTGGAACATCTTTCAAGCCAAAACCCTGCAGCATCCTGCAGTGCCAGAAAACCATTCTTTCACAGCAATAATAGCTCACCAAGAGCTATCGTCAGTGATACTCGCTATCGCCCAATGATATCCAAGAGTTATGTAAACTGTGGTAATATCTTGGTATTTTTCTGAAGCACACCACTAGTACTTCTTGTTACTCTCATTTCACAGGTACAACCCACAGACCCCATCACTACTCATTTATACTCGAAGTCTTCTCCATCACGCAAAATAAAACATCATCAATCCAGACCAACCTGTCTAGATGGACTTCACACAGCATGCCTATTCCATACTGCGATTTCCAGATTCTATATACAAAAGCACTCGGGGATATCACGTATCAACGCATCATAAACTCCTCGATTCTCCACCTTTTGTGGGGGATTCCATGCACATGCAAAAATGAGGACTTCACTTGTCCATGAAGGAAGATTGTTACCCTCGAAATTCGTTTCGAAGCCATAAACAAGCTTTTTATTTGGCTGGAAAGGAGCGCCTCGCTTTCCAATTCACGGATCTTGCCTTAGTTCTTGATTCCAAACACGGGATCTCTTTCACGAAGCTAGCAAAGCTTCAGCCTTCAGCCTTCTTCTTCCTTTCTTACAAGAACTTGATGAGAAGGATGAGAGAGAGTGAGAGAAGAGAAATCAACCTTCTCGCCACCTCTTCTCTAGTTAAGCATCCTCGAGAATAAACCCAGCCACATGATCCTCTCATTAAAAGAAAGCAAAGGCCACAATTTCAGCTGATAAGTCAAACTTAACGCTATCGCCTGGCAGTATCTGCTATTGCCTGGGCAATAGCATCGGTAGCCGCTTTGACCCCAATCAACCACCGCTCTTCAGCCGCCGTCCATCCATCCGACATGTGTCCAACCATACGTGGTAGTATCGCCTGGCAATACCCACTATCGCCACTCTGATAGCTCACTCAACGCTTCGTCGAGTATGTTGAGAGCGTCGAGTGCATTGAGTATACTCAATGCTTCGTTGAAATTGTCGAGTGCTATCGCTATCTCCAGCGATACCCACTATCGCCCGGTGATAGCCACATTGAAGCTCTATTTTCCATTTTTTGGACTGTTACAAACATCCCCTCTTACAGAAATTTCGTTCCGAAATTTTATTCATCTGTAGGAAAATAGTACAAAACTATTACAACTTTACTTTTACAAAAACAACTCGGGAAATTCATCTCGCATGGTTTGCTCACGCTCTTATGTAAATTCTTCACAGCCATAATTGTCCCAATGGACTTTGATCATCCCGATTGTCTTGTTTTGTAGCTGCCTGACCTTCGTATCCTCGATCTGAATGAGTCTAACCTTCGTCATCAGCCCACCATCGAATGGTACTTGATCATCAGCCATGAGTTGCGTCGACTCTTTCAAGGCTTTCCGCAGCACTGATATGTGAAACACATCATGCAAACCACTTAGCTCCGTCGAAAGAGCTAATCGATAGGAGTCTTCTCTAATCCGCTCAACCACTTCAAATGGACCAAGATGTTGGGTGCGTTGGAAATAATGTACTTGATTTGAAGAAGCCCTTTCAACTCAATGATATACACAAGTATGTATTTGATGTATGTTTCAGTTCATGCATGCAGGTATCCTATGTCATATTGATTAGACAAGTGGTCCAAGTTATATTGACAGGTGGACTCAAAGAAGCTGACTGGAAAGGCAGAAAATTGCCTAATTCCAAAAGCATCGAATGAAGTTGATGGAGACAATGACCTCTAACATGTTGAAGATGATGTCAGCATGTTTACGGAAGATCAATCGCTCTCTCTACTCAAATACTTGCGGGGGCGTGGTGACCTTGTGGAGCGACGCCACAATCTCTGCCCCAGGCGCAAGACGACTTATTAATATTTCTTTGAACTCCTTTGTTATTTATGCATGCCATTTTTTTTCGTGTTGTGTTTTAATTTATGTACGTGTTTTAAATTTATTTGGGCTACATGTAGCCGGATGTGTTGTAAGCCTATATAAGGCCTTGATGTTGAAATTTTTTAGTAAGATTGATGAAATTGAAAAACCTAATTCTTGTTTAAGAAATTACCCCTCTTGATCTCTCCCCTCATCCTAGCCGCCAGCCCCCTTTCCCCCCTCATAAAATTTCGGCCTCCTCTCCTCCCCCTCTTTCCCCTTTGAAGAATTCGGCCACCCTCCTCTCACCCCACTCTCTCCAAATGCCAGCCTCCCCCAAGTCCCCTTAGGTTTTCAGCCACCTACAAGCTGCCTCCCCTCCTCTTCCACCTTGGAAAATTCGTTCGGCCTCCTCCTTGAAGAATTTGGCCAAGGAGCAAAGATCCGTCTTGTGGAATCAATTCTGGTGTGAAGCGAAGAAGGCAGACAAGTTTGCTCTCCATTCGGTACAACTCCGGTGGATCAGGTGAAGAGCGATCATATCTTGGAGAATACAAATTGTCACCGAGTTGGGTAACAAAAATTTTACTTTTTCTGTGTTTCCCTCTATATTTTCTTATGGTAGAATTACTTTAGCGTGATCTCCTGATAGCATGGGATTTATCATGGTTTTATCCGATCAGTTTGTTGTTCATCTTAATTTTATTAAAGTTCACGAGGATTAGCGAACTTCGTTTACTTTTTGTTGCGAGAGATCTACCTTTTCCGAATCGTAATTTTTGGTGTATCTCTTTTGGTACAACATTCACTCGATCGGTCTACGTGGGTCCTTTTAGCCTGAGAGAATATCGGCCTATAGCCTTTGTTCGATCTCAAACGGTGTGGCTACCCGTACGTTAGCGTTTGATTGATACAACTAAATAACCTGTGTGCTGCATTTTTGTGTGAACGTAGAATTGGGACGTAGAGAGAAATTCGTGTTTGTCCGTAATTTTTCGGTGTCAACGAGTGAGTCTACATCAATTTGGTATCAGAGTGAGGTTTGTGTCAATTTCCTAATTGTCACCCTCCCCTTTTCTTAGGATGTTGACGCGCACTTGTCTTGCACGTTTCGTTGTCAAAATAACAATAAAATATTTTTTTTCCTGGTCTGCAAATAGCGGCCTAAAACTTTTATTTTTCTGCAAAAAAATCTAATTTTTTTTAATAATCTTCTTATTATTTTCATTAAGAAAATAAAAAAAAATAACTTAACTACCCTAGTTATTAAGCGGGAATAAATCTGTCTTTTATAAATTTTATTGGGTCAAAAACATTATTCATTGCATGCGCACTAGATTTGGTACAGAATATTCCCCATCTTACTCCCATATAGCGGACGAACGAGACACGGGACCAGGTCCTACAACGATTGATGAACTCTGCCAGGAGTTCACTGATCAGTTGACGGAGATTAGGGAGATTGACGCTTCACGAACTGAAATTAAATCTCGCGCCTCCCCGTAATCAAGCTGCCAACCAATGTGAGGAAGGGAATAATAATATTAATAATGTTCATGACCCGCGCGCACCGTTTCACAATAACCAGGAACCTTTTGAGTTTGATATTACTAGGGCGGTCCGAGTCAAACCCCCATCGTACTATGGATTGGGTGAACCCCAAGTCTTCTTAGACTGGGTTATGGAGATAGAGTGATACTTCGAGTGGCATAAGCTTACTGATGTTGATAAGGTGCGAGTTGCTAGGATGAAACTGTTAGGTAGAGCTAAGATATTCTGGTTGAATGAGGAACGATGCCTTGGAGCCGTGAACGACTTACCACCCATTGGTTGGGCGGGCATGAAGGCCATGTTGACAGACTAGTATGTCCCTGCGTATCATCGGACACAGATGTTTGATGATTTAGCTACCCTTAAACAAGGGAATAGGTCGGTCACTGAATACATGAGCCTTCTCAAAGACATAATGGTCAGGCGTGATGTTAGGGAGATGCTAGAGATCACCCTCTCTAGGTTTTGTAAGGGGATAAACCCCGACATTCAGGCTAAACTTCTACATTATGGCCACACCGACCTAAACACCACTTTTAATGCCTTCTTGGATATTGAGAAGCACAATTTTCACAAGTCTAAGACTCGATCGTTTCATAAGGGAAATTCCATCTTAGGACCACCCCCCACAACCACCTATAAGGATAAGGGTAAGTTCCGGTCCACTGAATCAAACTCTGTTGTCATTACGGCTAGGAATATGAGAAACCCTACGTGTGAGAGAGTGCCCGTGGGTAGGATCAGTAAAATGAGTGTTACTTGTTTTGCTTATGGTATTCCGGGTCATTATGCTAGTGAATGTCCTACTAAGCCCAAGCCCCTAGCCCTTTTAGATACCCCGTCTGAGTCCGTAGAGCTCATGTATGAGGCCGGTGAAGAGTCTGAATCGGAAGGAGTGCCTAGCGATATCGAGGATGATATTAATATGATGGTGATGAGATGTATCTTGGAAACTCCGCGTACGACGGATAGTTGGAATAGGACGAATATTTTTCGTTTAATTTTAAGAGTGGAGAGAAGTGGTGTAAGTTGATCATTGATAGTGGAAGCTGTATGAATGTGATTTCTGAAAATGCGGTATCATGAATGTTGTTAACCCCTGAGCCGCACCCTCACCCTTATAAGGTTGCTTGGGTAAATAAGACATCCCTTCCGGTTTCGAAGCATTGTTTGGTTCCCCTTAACATCAAGGCTTACACTGAAAAGATTTGGTGTGACGTCATCCTTATGGATGTATGTCCTGTCTTACTAGGACGCCCATGACTTTATGACCATGATGTTACTCACTTAGGGCGAGCTAAGATGTATGAGTTCAAATTTAATGGCAAGACCATTTTCTTTAAGCCCACTCCGCCTAAGGATCCATCGGTCCCTTCTAAGGACACGATTATGCCAGTAGAAAAGAAAACATTAAGCTTGATTGGTAAGAAGGAGTTTGAGCGCGATACCTTTATGGACGGTGTCATATATGCGTTAGTATGTTTACAAGTCAAGGAAGATAGTTCCTCCTTTGAGAACTTACCACTAGCACTGAAAAAACTCTTAAAATAGTTTAAGGATGTCTACCCAGATGATTTACCGTCAGAGTTACCCCCCATGAGAGAAATTCAACATGAGATTGATTTCGTTCCAGGTTCCTCTTTGCCAAACCTTCCCCATTATCGACTTAACCCCTCTGTACACCTTGAATTACAAAAATTAATTTCGGATTGCTAAGTAAGGGGTTCATCCGTCATAACAAGATTCCTCATGTCGTACCCGCCTTATTGGTCCCTAAGAAAGATGGTTCTTGGAGGATGTGTGTGGATTATAGGGCCATTAGTAAAAAAACTGTCAAATACAGGTTTCTCATCCCTCGCTTGGACGACTTATTGGACATGTTAGCAGGGGCCACAACTTTTTCTAAATTGGATCTTAATAATTATTACGATCAAATAAGGATTAGGGAGGGGATGAGTAAGAGATGGCTTTCAAGTCAAAAGATGGACTTTATGAGTGGTTGGTGCTCGGGGAAGGGCTCACTGATGGCCCAAGTACATTTTCGAGGTTGATGACTCTAGTGTTCAAGCCTTTCCTAAGAAAATTCGTAGTTATATATTTTGATGATATCTTAGTCTTTAGTGCCTCTCTGAACGATCATGAGTCACACTTGAGGATAGTACTTACCACGTTACAAAAGGAACAATTATTTGTTAATCTTAAAAAATGCTCGTTCAATGTTCCATCTATGGATTTCCTTGGATATATTGTGAGTTCGGAGGGCATACATTTTGATCTTAAGAAGGTCCAAGCCCTTAAGGATTGGCCGGAACCCACCAATATACAGATGTTCAGAGTTTTTTTGGCCTAGCTACTTTTTACCGCCGATTTATTCGAGATTTTAGTAGTATCATGGCACCGATCACGCAGTGCATGAAGAAGGGTGATTTCACATAGATCAAATCGGTCACTAGAGCAATTGAAACAATTAAATCACGAATGTCGGAAGCTCCTCTTTTGCTATTGCCCGATTTTAATAAGGTTTTTGAATTGTCCTATGATGCATTTGGAGTTGGTATTGGCGGTGTATTGAGTCAGGAGGGTCATCCTATTGGGTACTTTAGTGAGAATCTCGCGGGGCCGAAACTAAATTATTCTAATTATAATAGGGAGTTTTATGGGTTATTCGGTGCCTCCAACATTGTCGACATTATTTACTCCATAAGGAGTTTGTCATCCTATCCGATCACGAGGCATTGATATTTATCAATTCACAAAATAAGGTTAGCCCCAGGCATTGATATTTATAATAAAACATCTTAAGGGAACTCTAAATCGTGTGGCAGACGCTCTTACCCGTGTCTCGTTATTATTATCTACGTTAGAAGTGAAAGTGATTGGGTTCGAAAGGATTAAGGATGAGTATATTCATTGCCCGGATTTCAAGGAAATCTATTTAGCCACGCAAAATAACTCTCCAACTACCATTTCAGCCTATTATATTCGAGACGAGTATCTATTTAAGCATGTGAAGCTATGCATCCCTCGTTCTTCCCTACATCATTTCATCGCTTGGGAATTACATAGCAGTGGTTTAGGTGGTCATTTTGGTCGTGACAAGACCATCACGTAGTGGAGGATTAGTTTCATTGGCCCAGTCTCAAATTGACGGTGAACTAAATTGTGAAGAGTTGTCGTGTTTGCCAATTAGTTAAGGGTAATATGACGAATGCCAGTCTTTACACTCCTCTTATGATTCCCTTCATTCCTTGGGAGGACGTTAACATGGATTTCATTTTGGGTCTACCCATCACCTTTAGACGTCACGATTCCATCTTGGTTGAAGTAGATCGGTTTTCGAAAATGGCTTACTTTTCACTTGCAATAAGACCGATGATGCGTCACATATTGCGAAATTATATTTTAAGGAAGTCATTGCGCATCGGGGAGTTTCCAAGACTATGGTCACTGATAGGGACGTGAAATATACTAGTTATTTTTGGAAGACCCTTTGGAAGATTATGGGCACCAAACTCTTATTTTCTTCGGCTTACCATCCACAGACGGATGGACAAACGAAAGTGGTAAACATACGTTTGGGTAGGTTACTTCTTTGTCTTGTGGGTGACCATAAGGACGTGGGATCTAATCATTCCCATGCTCAGTTAGCTTACAATAATTTGAAAAATAGGTCTACAGGTTTATCACTGAATGAAATCTTGCACGGATATAAAGCACCTGTGCCCCTTGACTTAATTCTATTACCTCTATCTTATAAGTCAAGTCACTTTACACAAGAATTTTCTCTCATGTTCACAATTTACATAAGCACATTAATGAAGCGCTAACCGCGCAATATGCATCTTATCAATCTCATGCTAACTTACATAAGAGAGCGTCTCACTTTAACGTTGGTGATCTTGTCTTGGTGCGTCTTATCCATGAACAGATGCCTTCGGGCACCATAAAAAAGTTGGCTAATCGGCGAGCTGGTCCTTTTCGAATTTTAAAGAAATTAGGAGAAAACACATATCTTTTGGAGTTACCCACTGATTGGGGAATTTCCCTTATTTTCAATGTTTCAGATTTAACACCATATGTTTCTCCACCACTTGAATTATCTGCATGTCCGCTTGGTTCCACTACATTTTCTAATGGGTTGGGGGTGAGCTTGTTTTTGGATCGCTTTCTCCATCAGTCTCCACTGGAGGTACGTTGAATGTTGATGTAAAAACTTTTTCTCCTTCTTTGCCGAATGCTTTTCCAACGTTTCCTAGGACCACCTTCGTGTTAGACAGGATCCTCAAAGATGAAGTGCTCTCCTCTCCAAGTGGTTACATTCGCCGCTACTTGATATGATGGCATGATCGTCTGGCCTCTGATGACTCTTGGCTTCCTGAATCAGAGGTGGCTCTTTTGGATGATGCTCTTCTGCACCGGTACATTCAGGACAACTCATCGGTGATGAGTACTTTTGAGTGGGGGAGGATTGATGGAGACGACGACCTCCAACATGTTTAAGATGATGTCGGCATGCTTATGTAAGATCGATTGCACTCTCCAATCAAATACTTACGGCGTTATGGTGACCTTGTGGAGCGACGCTACAAACTCCTCCCCCGGCGCAAGATGACTTATTAATATTTCTGGGAACTCCTTTGATATTTTTGTGTGCAATATTATTTTCATGTTGTTTTTTAATTTATGTATGTGTTTTAATTTTATATGGGCTGCAGGTAGCCGGATGTGTTGTAAGCCTATATAAGGCCTTGATGTTCAAAATTTTAAGTAAGATTGATGAAATTGAAAAACCTAATTCTTGTTTAAGAAATTCCCTCTCTTGCTCTCTCCCCTCACCCTAGTCGTTGGCCCCCTTTCCCCCCTAACAAAATTTTGGCCTCCTCTCCTCCCCCTCTTTCCCCTTTGAAGAATTCAGCCACCCTCCTCTCTCCCCTCTCTCTCCAAGCCGTTGGCCTTCCCCAAGTCCCCTTAGGGTTTCGGCCAACTACAAGCCGCCGCCCCTCCTCTTCCACCATGGAAAATTCGGTCGGCCTCCTCCTTGAATAATTCGGCCAAGGATCAAAGGTTCGTCTTGTGGATTCAATTTCAGCATGGAGTGAAGAAGGCGGACGAGTTTTCTCTTCATTTGGCACGACTCTGGTGGATCCAGTGAAGAGCGATCATATCTTGGAGAATACAAATTATCTCCGAGTAGGGTAACAAAAATTCTACTTTTTGTGTGTTTCCCTCTAGATTTTCTTGTGGTGGAATTACTTTAGCGTGACCTCTTGATAGCGTTGGATTTATCATGGTTTTCTCCAATCGGTTTGTTGTTCATCTTAATTTTATTTAAGTTCGAGAGGATTGATGAATCTCATTTACTTTTTGTTGGGAGAGATCTACCTTTTCCGAATTATAATTTTTGGTGGATCTCTTTTGGTACAACATTTCCTTGATCGGACCTGGTGGGTCCTTTAGCCTGAAAGAATATCGACCTATAGCCTTTGTTCGATCTCAAACAGTGTGGCTACCCGTACATTACCGTTTGATTGATAAAACTGAATAACGTGTGTGCTGCGCTGAAAGTTTTTGTGTGAACATAGAATTGGGATGTAGAGAGAAATTCGTGTTTGTCCGTAATTTTTTTTGTCAACATGTGAGTCTACATCAGAAGCAAGTTCAGTCAACGCCATATAGCTAAAAGTGCTGAGTGAAGTCAGGATAGTCAATGCCTAGCAAGTTGAAGTGCAGAGAAATCGCTAAGTACAAAAGTGTCGAGACTCTTCAACTATTTCAACACCTTTGCTGGAGCAGTGTCGAGACAAGTTAGTTATCTCGACACCTTGAAGATCAAGAAAGCTGTGTCAAGACAAGTCAGTTATCTCGACACTTTGAAGATCAAGACAGTTCGGTCAAGATAATTCCATTATCTCGACACTTTGAATATCAAGATAGATGTGTCAAGAAAAGTTAGATATCTCGACACTTTAAGATAGTAGTGTCGAGAAAATACAACTGTCTCAACACAATGTAAAACTGAAGTGCAGACTTAAAGTGTCGACACCCGGCAGACAGTAGTGTCGAAACAATTCATCTGTATCGAAACAGGGAAGAATTAAAACAAGTGTCGACATCCGGCAGACAGTGGTGTCGAGGCAATTCAACTGTCTCGACACAGTGTAGATTTAAAGATGTCGACACAGTCGACAGTTGTGTCGAGACAAGCCAGCTGTCTCGACACTTTCAAGTTCAGACTGAAAATTCTGCTAAGTAATATTATGTCGAGACTGCTAAGATGTCTCGACACCTTCTAAGAACACTAAGTAATATTGTGTCGAGACACTTTCGACATCTCGACACTTTTGATCCTGAAGTTGAACAGAGTCAACACAATTGTGTGTCAAGTCAAGTCAGAAATGTAATGTTAGCTACAGTGACTTGATATCTCATCAGAATCAGTTTGAAGGAAAATTTGAAGTATGATGTCACCTGCTGATGTCATCAATTAGAAGCCAGCAATCCGTGAAGGCTATATATAGAGTGGTCGTCTTCATAGAATTAGCAATTCAACAAATCAATTCTCTCGTTCTAATTTCTTCTTAGTCAGGGGAGGACGACAACTCCAAGAAGAAGAAGGAAGACAAAGGTCTTCAAGAAAGTCTTCTGATCTTTTCAACAAGTTGATCAGAAGATTAAGGTGGATCTATTCTACAAGTTCTTCAAGGAATCAAGCCGATCATCATCAAGAAGATTGTAGATCCAGAGAAGTATCTTTTCAGCCAGTCTGTTCATCAAGAATTAATTCTTTGCTGCTGAATTGAAGAATCTGAATTCTCAGATAAGTCAGATCACAAAATTGCTATTTTTTGAAATTATTTACCTTAATTTTGTAAGATATCTTTGAGATCTGAGTGGGTAGGAGATAAATTCTTTGAGTTATAAGCCTGATTTATAAAGGCTGAGATAGGGTTATTTAGGGACCTAAGGTAGGTGATTTGTGTGGGATTGCTGAGGTGTAAGCCTATGTTATAAAGGCTGAGGTATGGTTCTTGAGGGACCTGGGCTAAGAGATTAGGTGGATCTCTGAGGTAGGACCTGTTGGTCTGAGTTGTAGGTTTCTTAACAGAAACTGAGCCTGTAAGATCTTTCTATCTGAGTTGAAGAGGAGGAGATATTACCTTATCTAGCACATTGCTAGTGAGGAAGAAGGGGGAAAGTGGATGTACCCTAGACAGGGGAACCACTATAAAATTTCTGTGTACTCTATGGATTATTTGTGTTGTGTACTTGTGAATGTTTATTTTAAAGATTCTGTTGAACCATTAGTACAAGTAACAAAGAAATTTAATAGACACTTATTCACCCCCACTCTAGGTGATTAACTACCCATTGATTTTTCTTTCAAGTGATACTAAAGAGAGGTTATTCAAAGAAAGACCTAATAGTCAAAAAAAGATCCTAAGGGGGGTTGAAACATATTAGATCTATTGGCTTCTAAATCTTACAGAGAACTTAGTTATATGAAGCTTCCTATATGTACGAAAGATAACTTTGCAATTTGGAAGCAAAGGGTGAGATTGTTTATGGAGGCATCAGATCCAAGAATCTGTCACATTACAAGAAGGACCATATATTCCCATGAAAGTATCTGTCTTAGATGCAAATGTGCAAACTCCTAAGAAACTGTCTTAGATGACAAAGGATGAGGTGGTTCTTGCCACCATGGATAAAAGAGCACAAAATATAATTGTTAGTATTGTTGGGTATTGTATCCACAATAACCTAGATTTGCATGAAGTCACCCTTGAACTAAGATGAATTAGGTTATATTTGATTTCCTATTCTAGTTATGTGTTTGCAGGACTTATTGCCAAGTATAGACCAATGTCAGTCTATAGTGGGTCATCAAACACAGGACCATACAATGTAATTCCTCATTGTATGATCCATGGTGTTGACTCATGTGTAGCCTCTCTATTGGGATACACTTCATTTTCAAGCACTTGCACTAATGAAGGAAGACTTGATGTTGTTTGGAATGAAGAACTAAAGCTTCATAAAACTGAGAAAAATTCTAAGTATTTTACACGAGTGAAGGTCTAGTACTCGAGTAGGAAACCTTAGAAGCACTTGAGTAGATCTAGTCTATATTTCGAGTATGGAAGTGGTTCTCGAGTTGTTTTTATCTAGCACTCAAGAAGCTGAGTCCAACACTCGAGTAGACTTGCTCCCCTTCTCGAGGGATCTATGTTTATGACTCAGAAATTTTCTAAGTTAAGTACTCGAGTAGTCTAGTTGAGTACTCGAGTAGTTGAGTAGCTGACTTCGAGTGACAGAAGGTAGTTCTCGAGAAGATTCTAAGACCACTCGAGTGACACATCATTTTACTCGAGTAATTCGTTTAGTACTCGAGTAATCAAGTCTCAATACTCGAGTGATCGACATGTACTCCAGAATTTTCTCCAAGTCCAACCTCTCAAGAAGTTCAAGTCTATCTCTCGAGAAGTATGTCTAGCACTCGAGTGATCTCTTAACCACTCGAGTGATTTCTTTCTCCATCCAGAATTTCCAAAATATCTCATCTCGAGTAGTCAGAGCCATTCACTCGAGAGCAAGCTAAAGCACTCAAGTAGTATATTTCTTACTCGAGTAATGTCGACCCTTTTCCGGAAAATTTTTTAAGTTTCTATCAGAACAAGTTTTTTAATACATTGATATGACTAGTCCACGTGGCCATCATTAATGACGATTATGACCATTAGGGAGATCTTATAAAATGCCATGTCATTATGACTAACCCTAAGCGTGTTATTCTAAGTTTTCTGGATCGGCCGTCAATTCCATTATTCTACAGAAAGTCGCCGCTCGTCTTCAAGAACGCCAAGGGCTACTTTCGATCCAGATCGATTTGCAGATCAAGTGATTTCATTCTCCATCTACTCCTTGATCGTGCGAGTCAAAGTTTCTCAGAACAGATCCATCTGAGAGTCTTCTTCTATAATTTCTGATAAAGCCGCAAAGTCCAAGAAAGAAGACATAGGGAGAGATTTTCAGATCTGAGAAGTTTATTGTTTGTATTGCACAATTTTTTTTTTAATCTTGCAGGAGATTATTCTCCGAGTATAAGAGATTTGTTCTCCAAGGTGTAGGAAGTTTTCATCTTCCGAGTGTAGATCCCTTTGGATCGAGTTGTAGGAACGTTGTTCCGAGTGGTAAGATTGTTTCAATCCGAGATTAGTGGAGTAGCCGAGTCAGCACTTTGCTAGATCGATGAGTGAAAAGTGGACGTACCCAAGATTGGGGAACCACTATAATTCTTGGTGTTCTCTGTGCTTGATTGTTTATTTTCTTGTGCATTTGATTGCTAAACTTTTTATTTCGCAAAAGACGCACAACTCACTGATTCACCCCCCTCTAGGTGATTTAGGTAGACAACTTGAACTCTATTTCAATTGGTATCAGAGGGAGAGGTTGATCATTAAAGGTTAACACCTTGATCAGATCTACCCCTAGTTGTCTTTAGAATTTTCCAAGCATGGACAAAGCCAAAGATTTTGCTAAGCTTCCCCTATGCACAAAGACCAACTTTCCCATGTGGAAAGAAAGGATTAAGTTCTTCATGGAAGCTGTAGACCCAAGGATCTTCATGATTGTTGAAGAAGGTGCTTATGTTTTGATGACTGTCTCCACTATAGATCCTACAAAGAATGTCCCTAAGAAATTAATGGATCTCAATAAGGATGAGATCACACTTGTCTCATTAGACAAAAAAGCCCAAAACATCATAGCAAGTGCAGCTGATGACTCAATGCTACACAATCTGATTCACTATCAATCTGCAAAAGAGATGTGGCAGTCCCTCATTACCTCAATGGAAGGAATAGAAGAAGTTAGGGATGACAGAAGATCCCTCTTGAATCAAAAGTATGAAGCCTTCCGGCAAGGACCCAAGGACACCATTGCTGACACATTTGAGTCCTTCTTCAAGATAGTTAACGGACTAAGAGTATATGGTCGGGTCTTCACAAATGGAGAGTTGAATGACAAGTTTCTGAGGTCCCTAACCAAGGAGTGGGACAACAAAGTCTGTGCCATCCGAGAGTTTGGCAAGTTAGCATAGACTGATCCTCAGAACCTCTTTAGTAAGTTGATGTCTTATGAGCTACAAATCAACTCTAGAAAAGCTGAAGAAGAGAAGTGTCGGTTCTCTTCCAAGAACAAGTCTGTTGCTCTTAAGGCAGACAGCTCAAGGAAAGGCAAAGCTACTTCACCTACCCCTGCTCAAGTAGAAAGTGAAGTAGAATCATCTGAGCCAAGTGCTTCAGGCTAAGAACTATCAAAAGGAGAGTTCTCTCTACTCTCACGGCAGTTCAAGAAGTTCTTGAATAAAAAGAAGCAATGGAGAGGCAAAGATGTCTCATACAAAAGATCACGATATGACGGTTATCGACGCAAAAAGGGCTCAAGTAGCCAAGACAGGTATAACTCTAAACCGAACAAACTTATTTATACTGACATAGTTTGTTATTATTGTAATAAGACAGGTCATGTAATCGTTGATTTCCCCCATAAGAAGAAGGAGGGTGGTAAAAGAGAGGATAAGAAATTCTCTTTCTACAAGAAGAGAATAGAGAGAAGACTGGTAGCCAAAAAGGGCAAGACTCTCAGTGACACTGACTCATCTGAGTCAAGTGAAGAAGAGGAAGCCTACTTTGGGCTCATGGCATATATAGATGTATAAGAAGAGCCTTAGTTCACTAGGGAAGTAAAATCTCATACACCCCTCTCTGAGTCTAATGTTTTTGATCATGATCATGAGGACAGCTCTTCTAACGATGAGTCTGAACACATGGCCCAGTATAAGGAGTTGATCATGGCCTACGACAAATGTCGAAATGTCATGAAAACTAAGGCTAAAGTGATTAAGTCTCTAAAGGCCGTAGAGAGCTCTCTGAGAGAGGAAGTCGTTAAGATGGACTCACTTAGAGAAGAATTGAGTACTGCTGTTGAAGAGTATAGTAACACTCTCGAGCACCTTGATCTGAAGGAGAAGATCATCAAGGAATTGGAAGAGCAACTTGATGCTGAAAAGAAGCTTGTTGAAAGCTTCTCCAAGCCCAAGACTATCCTTCCTTTAGTTGCTGAATTCTCAGCTCAGGCTAAAGGTGCTGGCTTAGGCCATAATGGAGCTCCTAGAAAATCCTCTAGGAGAAATAAGGCTCGACGGAAGAATAAGGCCACCAAGAAAGCTTTAGCCAAGGAAAAGGGGAAAGCTCCTCAAGATAATAAAAAATTCAAGAAAGTCATCTTTCTTACTAATAAGCATGATCTTGAGTCATCCTACGATCACTTCACTAGCCCTACCTATGTAGAGCCCAAGTCTAGGTACCAAGGGTGGACTCGTCCTCGAAACTTTGGTGAAAGTGTCTTCAAGGCACCTTATAAAGAGATCACTCTTCAGAGCTATATCCCTTATAATCATGGTCATAACATCAAGAAGGCACCAAAAGTAAAGCCTATTATAGAAAAGGCTCTCAATAAGAAGAAGCCATGTGATTGTCATCACAATGAGGCTTCTACCTCTAAGAATGTTATCCCCGCTAGAGCACATTCACAGAAGGTCAAGCAGGAGAATGTTAGGCAAAGATACAATAGGTTTGACTGTTGGTGTTGTTGCAGAATTGGTCACTTTGCCATCGATTATTGGTTTAATCACAGAAAGTATGTTACCCCTCAGTTTAACAATATAAGAAAGACCGCTCATATTGTTGATTCATGTAGGGGGAGCAAGCTAACTAGAGACCAAGGACCCAAGCAAGTTTGGGTTCCTAAGGCAATTTGATTTTTGACTGCAAGTATGTCCAAAGGCCACCAAAACTCCAATCTTGTATTTGGACAGTGGATGCTCTCGGCATATGACCGGGACAAGAAGCCTTCTTTAGAATTACTCACTAGTTGTGAACAGACCAAAGGTCATCTTTAGAGGTTCCGATATAGTAATTATGAAAGTCTTTGGTATGATTACTAATGGTAGCGTATCCTTTTCGGATATGGCTTATGTTGAAGGATTGGAACACAATCTCATAAGCATAAGCCAACTCTGTGATAAAGTTGAATTTCATGCTAATAAGTGTTTGATAAAATTGGTTGACAATTTGGAAACAATTTTATCAGGCACTCGTAGTAGAAATATCTTTTGTTTGAATTTTATATGTATAGACTCTTCTACACCAGTGTGTCTTTTAGCAAAAAGATAGTGCGTCTCTTAGTGACCAATGACACAAGAGATTAACACATATTAATTTCAAAACTATAAATAAATTATTTACTCTGAATTTAGTACGTGATGCCCCGAATGTTAAGCATGCTAAGGATAGACCTTGTCACGCATGTGTAAAAGGCAAGCAAACAAGGACTACTTTTGAAAGCATTATAGTCAAATACTCTAATAGGTGTTTACACCTACTTTATATGGACTTGTTCGGTCCACTGCAAGTTAAAAGTTTGGGAGGTAAGGGTTATACGTTGGTTATTGTTGATGATTACTCACGCTTTGCGTGGGTGTTCTTTCTGAAACACAAGTCAGATCCCTTCGACGTCTTTACAAATTTTATCAGGCAAATCCAGAATGAATACAACAGTTCTGTAGTCAAAATCAGAAGTGACAATGGAACAGAGTTCAAGTCCGAGGCCATGATAGAATTATGTGAAAGCCTTGGTATCTTTCAAGAGTTTTCCTCTCCTCGTACTCCTCAACGGAATGGAGTAGCTGAGAGAAGGAATAAAACACTTATAGGGGCCTGCATGACTATGCTGAGTGATGCTTCTCTACTAGAGTACTTCTGGCCTGAAGCCATCAACACTGCATGCCACGTGCAAAATCGAGCACTCATCAATAAGAACCACAATAAGACACCTTACGAACTTCTAAAGGGCAGAAAGCTGACTGTCTCATACCACTAAATGCTTCGTTCTAAACAATGGCAAGTATCATACCACTAAATTTAGTGAAAAGAGCTTTGAAGGTATTTTCCTAGGGTATAGTAGCCATAGTAAGGCATATAGGGTATTTAATAAGAAAACCCTGGTTATAGAAGAATCTATTCATGTTGTATTTGATAAGACGAGCTTGCTGCAAAGTGGCTCTTCTAGTGTGCTTGTTGAAGATGCAGGTTCAAAGTTGAAAGAACTCACCCTGAGTGAGCCGATGGAGGAAAAAGGTGAAAAGTTCATCAAGATCACCAATCCAACCCATATTGGAGAGGCTAATGATCAAGATGAAGAAATCCCCCAAGCTGATGAAGTCACTTTTGTGGTTAAAGACACTCCGGATGCAAGGACTCTAGAGCTCAGACATCTGAAGGATCACCCAATGGACCAAATCATAAGAGATCCTCGGGATGGTGTCAGAACTCGTAGAGACACAACTAATGAGAATTTATTTTTGAGTTTTCTCTCACAGGTAGAACCAAAGAAGTTTGAGGAAGCAAACTCAAACTCATCTTGGATAATGGCTATGGAAGAAGAGCTGAACCAGTTCAAGCACTGCAAAGTATGGAAACTTGTTCCAAGACCCAATGGCAAGAACATCATTGGGACGAAGTGGGTCTACAGGAACAAGATGGGTGAGCATGGAATGACCATAAAGAACAAGTCCAGATTCGTCGCCAAAGGATATAGGCAAGAAGAAGGAATCGACTTCGAACAGACATATGCTCCAGTGGTAAGGCTGGAGGCAATCAGGTTATTCTTAGCATATGTTGCACTGAAGGGCTTCACTGTCTATCATATGGACGTGAAGTCTGCCTTCCTTAATGGTGACATTAAGGAAGAAGTGTATGTGGAACAACCTCCAGGTTTCATTGACTCTAACTTTCCTGATTATGTTTATCTTCTATCTAAAGCTTTGTATAGTTTGAAACAAGCTCCTCGAGCTTGGTAAGAGACGTTGTCTAGCTTTCTTCTTGAGAACAAGTTCACAAGAGGAAAGATAGATAAGATATTATTTATTCGGGAAATTAAAGGCAAGATTTTGCTAGTGCAAATCTATGTCGACGACATTATTTTTGGCTCTACTGATGACAACCTCTACAATAAGTTTACAAAACTTATGCAAGGGAAGTTTGAAATAAGTAGTATAGGAGAGCTGTAGTATTTCTTAGGACTTTAGGTGAAATAATCTGAAGATGGAATTTTCATCTCGCAGACTAAGTTCAACAAGGAGTTAATTAATAAATTCGAAATGGAGAATGCAACCTTTATGAGGACTCCAATGGGTTCTACTGTGTCTCTTGACAAGGATGAGAAAGGGAAACCTTTTGATGAAATCAAGTACAGAAGTATAATTGGATCCTTGCTCTACCTTACTGCTGGTAGACCTGACATAATGTTCTCTACATGTGTCTGCTCTAGATTCAAAGTGAACTGTAAGGAATTTCATTATGCTGCTGCAAAGAAGATTTTGAGATACCTTAAAGGTATACCTAATCTTGGCTTATGGTACCCAAGAAGTAATGACAGCGAGATAATTGGTTTTTAGATGCAGACTTTGCAGTAAGTAAAGATGATAGAAAGAGCACTTCCGGGACTTGACAATTCCTAGGAAGGCGACTCTTTTCATGGAGCAGAAAAAAGCAAAATTGTGTCGCAATCTCAGCGGCCGAGTCAGAATACATTTCTGTCAGCAGTTGTTGTGCACAATTGCTTTGGATAAAGAATCAACTGGAAGACTGCAACTTGAAGGTCAAAGACATCCCATTGTTTTGCGACACCTCCAGTACAATAGCAATAGCCAATAACCCAGTCCCTCATAGCCAGACAAAGAACATAGAGATATGATACCACTTCATCTGGGAGCATGGGGACATAGATCTGCAGTATTTACCAACTGATAGGCAAGTTGCAGATATTTTCGCGAAGCCGCTAGACGAGACCAAGTTCACTTTCTTCAAAACTGAACTTGGTATGCTCAACAAAGAGGAATAGACAAGGAGGACTCATTTCACAGCCCAGGAATCAACGATAAGTCAAAAAGGTTAGAATTTCTCTAAATGGACTTCATTTCTTGAGATAAGGAATGACTACTCGAGAACTCAAATATGACTACTCGAGTACTTCCCTGAATTCTCGAGAACTAAGTAAGTCACTCGAGTGCTATCACTCGAGTACTAAACTAATTCTCGAGAAGTAGAATTGAACCACTCGAGTACTGTCATACCGCCACTCGAGTATTGTCATTCCATCACTCGAGTAATAGAGTTCCACTAGAGAAATGACTCGACTGTTTTCGCAATTCTTTCAAATTTTCTGTTTCGGAACCCGAGTCTTTTTCACCGCTATCTAAGGTATGTTTAAGCTTAATTAGTCTCCTAATCAACATTTCTAGGGTTATATAAATAGAAAATATCAGATTTCAAGAATCTATTCGAATTCGAATCCTCTCTCTCTTGAACAACTCTTCGCCATCCGCCACTTCTACAGAGCACACCGCAGTCTCCTTCGTCTTCCAATCCATCACCCGCAGTTCTCTGAAGAAGATGACGTCGTCATCGAAGATAGGGATAGGAAGTGAGTTGGTTTTCACTATCATAACAGAGCTTTCAGACGATTTCAGGAACTTACTCATTCTACTCGACACAGCTGGTCTGTCGTTTATTCTACAGCAACCGTGCAAAATACTCTTCCCAGAGGTTGAAGAATTCTTCAAGAACATTAAAGTCAAGAGGAATGGGAAAGTGTTGAAATCCAAAGTGAAGGGAATCAAGGTCAGGCTTACTAATATCTCAGTTTCACAACTTCTAAGAATGCCTATAGTGGAAGAAGAAGATGACCTTACACATGAAGATTCTGATAGGACATGCATATTTTTTGAAATCTCAACTGAAATCACTTTCATTCGTCGCCCTGATCTGAATCCAGTTGGAAAATTTTTGGTTGATGTTATTGGCAGGATACTCCTATGCAAGACCAGCTCTATTAGAGATATCTCAAATGATATATTCGATATGATGACTGCAATCATTTGCAGAAAGAGTTTCCAGTTTGGCATGATAATTCTAGACAAAATCAGGGAGAGCATTAAGGCTCCAACTTATGTTATGATTATCTCATTATTGTTGCACGAGATAAATCCAGATGTGTTTGATTTCTCTAGGGTAACAACCCTTCATCATATGAAGAAAGTATCTATCTCATCCATTCAAATATGGAAATTGAAGTTGTTGAATCCAGCTCAGACTGCATAAGCCCATGAGCACCCAGCTGCACAGGAGGGGACTCCATCTCCCTCTCTACCTAATGTTGTGGGCACATCTAGTGCAGCAGTTGAGGGGGAGGCTGCTCTTTCTGTTCAGCAAGTTAGTATGCCCTCTCCTCCTGCTCCTTCTACACAGCAAGTCAGACCACCTACTTCTCCTCCAGATACTTCATTCCCTCCATCCACTTCAGAAGATCACCAATCAGATGCTCAGGTACTAGAGACCATCCTCTCTACTACTGATGATATTTACAGAATGATTGAAGAGCTCAGTTCTGATCAGCCTCTACCTCCCCTCCAAAAGGACCAAGCTAAAGAACCATCCAAGGAACCTTCTCCGGCTCCGGCTCCATCTCCATCTCCTGTAGCTTCTCTAGAGTCCCCTGCTGATTATTCCCCTACTGTAGAGAATATACAAGAAGAGACCATACTGATCTCAGATGAGAAGGAACAGAGTCCAGAGCCAATTGAATCTCCCTTGAGAAGTTTGGATTTCTCTCTTCCCACCATCACTAGTGAGGAAGGAGATGTGTTGATTAACACCACCAGAGCTCAGAGCTCAGTGGTTGTTGAAGAGATCATTCCTTGGGCTGCCCCTCCTCCTCCTCCTCCTCCAGTCATCCCTACCCTTGTTATAACTCCTGCTACTTCTGATATTCTTAGTAAGATTGAACAGATGTTGTTGGAACAAAGGAAATATTTTGATGATTCCTTAAAAGTTGTTCAGGATAAAGTCACTGCTCTGGAAAAAGAGATGAGCAGAGGATTTGCTGAGATTCAATGCAATACTGATCAACTAAAGCACCTCTTCCAGATAGGTGGCAAGGCATTAGACGACACTATCACTAGTGTTGGTCAAGTTATGGATCAATCAGTCACTCTCGCCAACAATCAGATTTAGTTAGAAAAGAAAGCAGAAGCGCATGTCATGAAGATTTGTGATGAGGTAGGAACCTTCAGAGATGTGGCAATAGAGAAGATAAATGTAGAAGTCTGAAAGGGGGAGAGCCTGGTAAAAGAACATGTTGAAAAGTTTGGCACTGACGTCAAGAATCTATGGACTGAAAAGATGAATGAGATTCATAAAGATGTTCAAGCCCAAATTCAATCCATCAAGTTTTATACATATGATACTACTGTCTAGATACACAACTAGATTTTCCCAAATTTCCCAGCTGATCCTAATATCATTCCACATCATCTCAATCCCCTTACAGATCAGCAGCCTGCTCAGATTCCAGCTCAGATACTTGAGCTCAGCCAACCTTATCTCCTAGGCCTGCTGGGGAAGCTCCTCCTCCTCCAGATTCTTATGCTCAGGTATGGGATTCTGATATTCCTCAAGGCCTACCTGAGATTCAGATTCCCAAGAAAATAAAATATGGAGACGGAGCTTCAGCCAGCAGATCTATTCCTAACCCTGAGGCAGAAAAGAGAAAAGATCAAGAGTTTGCAGAAATCTAGAGCCCAACTTCTAAATCATTGATTCTTGATACTCTAAAGCTTGTCATTGATTATAATAAAAATAGGAATGCACTTTATAGCTCTCAAGAATGGGAGTTGTATGAGAAATCCATGACTAAAAGAAGCATTTATGATAGAGAATATGGGAGAAATAATCATAATGCTCCGCCAAGACCTCCTAAGTATTATCCCAAGCCTTTTAGTTATCAAAGAAGACATCAAGAAAAGATGGATAGGCAGCATCAACAACAACAACATCATCATCAAGGCTAGGCATGGTTATGTATTGAGATTGAAGATTGAATCTATGTAGAACTGAAATCTTGAAACATTTCTAGTTATATAATTCTTAATTTTGATGATTCTCTCTTTATCTTTAATTTTCATGCATATCATTCTGTGCTTGCTTTTCAATATCTAGTTTTTTTTTTTATTTTGTTCTAATTCACCTTAGTGTAGAGGGTTCTGACTTCTACAAATAGGGGGAGATTGTTGGGTATTGTATCCACAATAACCAAGATTTGCATGAAGTCGCCCTTGAACTAAGATAAATTAGGTTGTATTTGATTTCATATTCTAGTTATTTGTTTGCAGGACTTATTGCCAAGTATAGACCAATGTCAGTCGACAGTGGGTCATCAAACACAGGACCATACAATATAATTCCTCATTGTGTGATCCATAGTGTTGACTCATGTGTAGCCTCTCTATTGGGATACACTTTATTTTCAAGCAATTAAACTAATGAAAGAAGACTTGATGTTATTAGGAATGAAGAACTAAAGTTTCATATAACTGAGAAAAATTCTAAGTATTTTACTCGAGTGAAGGTCTAGTACTCGAGAAGGAAATTTTAGAAGCACTCGAGTAGATCTAGTCTATATTTCGAGTATGGAAGTTGTTCTCGAGTTACTTTTATCTAGCACTCGAGAAGCTAAGTCCAGCACTCGAGTAGACCTGCTCCCCTTCTCGAGCGATCTATGTTTATGACTCAGAAATTATCTAAGTTAAGTACTCGAGTAGTCTAGTTGAGTACTCGAGTAGTTGAGTAGCTGACTTCGAGTGATAGAAGGTAGTTCTCGAGAAGATTCTAAGACCAATCGAGTGACACATCCTTGTACTTGAGTAATTCATTTAGTACTTGAGTAATCCAGTCTCAGTACTCGAGTGATCGACATGTACTCCCGAATTTTCTCCAAGTCCAACCTCTCGAGATGTTCAAGTCTGCCTCTCGAAAAGTATGTCTAGCACTCGAGTGATCTCTTAACCACTCGAGTGATTTATTTCTCCATCCAGAGTTTCCAAAAATATCTCATCTCAAGTAGTCAGAGCCATTCACTCGAGAGCCAGCCAAAGCACTCGATTAGTATATTTTTTACTCAAGTAATGCCGACCCTTTTACGGAAAATTTCTTAAGTTTCTGTCAGAACTAGTTTTTGAATACTTTGATATGACTGGTCCACATGGCCATCATTAATGATGATTATGACCGTTAGGAAGATCTTATAAAAGGTCCTGTCATTATAACTAACCCTAAGCGTGTTATTCTAAGTTTTCTGGATCGGTCGTCAATTCCATTATTCTACAAAAAGTCGTCGCTCGTCTTCAAGAATGCCTAGGGCTACTTTCGATCCAGATTGATTTGCAGATCAAGTGATTTCATTCTCCATCTACTCCTTGATCGTGCGAGTCAAAGTTTCTTAGAACAGATCCTTCTGAGAGTCTTCTTTCATAATTTCTGATAAAGCCGCAAAGTCCAAGAAAGAAGACCTAGGGAGAGATTTTCAGATCTGAGAAGTTAATTGTTTGTATTACACAAATTTCTTTTTAATCTAGTAGGAGATTATTTTCTGAGTGTAGGAGATTTGTTCTCCATGGTATAGGAAGTTTTCATTTTTCGAGTGTAGGTCCCTTTTAGATCGAGTTGTTGGAACGTGCTTCCGAGTGGTAGGATTTTTTTCAATCCGCGATTAGTGGAGTAGCCGAGTCAGCGCTTTGCTAGATCGGTGAGTGGAAAGTGGACTTACCCAAGATTGGGGAACCACTACAATTCTTAGTATTCTCTTTTCTTGCTTGGTTATTTTTTTGTACATTTGATCGCTAAACTTTTTATTCCGCAAAAGACGCACAACTCACCTATTCACCCCCCCCCCCCTCTAGGTGATTTAGGTAGACAACTTGAACTCTATTTTAAGTATAATAGATAATTCAACCTTTTAGAACTTAGTACACAGCAAAACATCCAAGGAGATGTGGGACACTCTAATAGTCTATATAGAAGGCACAGAAGAAGTGAGAGACGACAAAAAATCTCTACTCAACCAGCAGTATGATGCATTTGGGCAAGGGAAGGCTGATTCTGCAGAACTTTATAATAAAAAGTTCTTTAGAATAGTCAATGACTTAAGGAATTATGGCAGAGAATTTTCAAACTATGAGCTAAATGACAAGTTTCTTAGATCCCTAAACAAAGAATGGGACATAAAGATTTGTGTTGTAAGAGAAATGGACAATCTGAGGAACATGTTACCCCAAGACTTATATGGGAAGCTATTGTCACATGAGCTTCAGTTAAATTCTCGAAAAGCTGAAGATAAATTTTTGCTAGAAGTTCAAATCAGACCAGATCTGTCGCTTTCAAAGCTGACACATCAAAGAAGGTTAAAAGAGAAATTCCATCATCACCAAGAAGGGATGAAGATACAGTTAGCACTAGGACTAGTTCTTTATCAGAAGAATTGTCAGATGGAGAATTGACAGTGTTCACCAGGCAATTCAAGAAGATGATGAGAAGATGGAAGCAATGGAATAAAAATACATCATCTGGTCCAAGTTCCAACAAAAATAAAGACAAACACAGGAACAAATCTGTGGTCAAGTATGATACAAACCAGAATAAACAAATTAAGACTGACATTATTTGTTATTACTATAACAGGCCTGGATATATCATTGCTGACTGTCCAGTAAAAAGAAAGGAGAACAAGAAGTCCAAGGAAAAGAAGTTCTAAAAAGATAAGAAATCAAAAAAGGTTCAGATGGCAAATAAGCCAAAGACTTTATCTGATAGTGATACTGATTCAACTGAATTAGAAGAAGAACATGCACACAATGGACTATTCTCTTGTGAAGTGAAATTCATCAGAGAGGCCACATACAAGGGCAATAACTCCACAACTTCATCACACCATGATGACTCTGAAGATGATACAGAGGTTAACTTGATGGCACTGCCTAATGATTCAAAAACAGAAATTCTTGACTGTTAGGATACTCAGGTAATCTATGATAATTCTATTTGTTCTAAAACTTCTATTTATGAGACTAGGGATGACTCAGACTCATGTAACTCAAATTTTGAGTCACATAAATCCAACTCTGTGACTGAACTGCATCAGCTCATAGTTAAATTTGGAAAATAGCTAGAGGCTCTTATACAGAGCAAAAAGCTTGTCAAAGAACAAGCTATTGAGATTGCATCACTAAGAGGTCTTAAGTACCATCATGAGATTGCTACTCAGAAGATTGGTCTTAAAGCTCAAAGTTATCTAAGCTAACTAAGATCATTGATGATCAGATCATGTTGCTAAAACAAAAGGATGCAACCATTCAGGAGTTAGAACTCAAACTCTAAATGAGAAAAGACTTGTTCAGTTGTTTTCCAAACCTAAGACTGTGCTCCCCATTATAGATACCTTCTCAGGAACTCCAGGAAGTGGACTTGGTTATGTTAAACTTAAGAGAAGAAGAGGAAAAAAGCTGACAGGACAAAAGGGTCCAGTCATCCTACAACCTGTGTTTCAGACTACGGGAAAAGAAATCCAAAAGTTTGGACCAATAGGACCAAACTCATATGTGAATAGGAAAGCTATTCCTAATGTGCTTGCTCCAAGGAGGACTGTTGTGACTGAGAGGCAAAACAAACATTTTGCTTCTAGCCAAAATGCAACTGTCAAATTTACTGATTCCTGTCCTAAGGAATGTCAACATAAAGTTTCTACTGTTTCTCCAAAGAGGAAATATAATAGATATGAATGTTGGTGTTGTGGAAAGATTGGACACTTTGCCTTAGACTATTGGTTCAATCACCAAGAGCAGAAAGTGTATCCAATTAAGAAATTTTTAGGTGGTCTCAATGGAGCCACAACTAACAAGCACCTAGGACCCAAGACAATTTGGGTTCCTAAGGATAAATAAATTCGTATTTTGTAGGTATGTCCGAGCACCAAAGATAGGCCCATCTGGTACTTGGATAGTTGATGTTCCAGACACTTGACTTGAATAAAGAGCAATTTGAGGGAGTTTATTCCAGTAAAGGATGAACCAAAGGTGATCATTGGTGGATCTGACAAAGGGATTACTAGAGGTTATGGTAAGATCTTAAATGTCTTAATCACTTTCATTAAAGTAGCTTATGTGGAAGGGTTGCAACACAACCTTATAAGTATAAGCCAACTTTGTGATCTTGGCTATGACATTTCTTTCCACAAGGATGAGTGCTACATAAAGAAGTCAAGTGACCAAGAGGTTATCTTGACAGGCACTAGGTGTGGGAATGTGTAATGTTTAAATTTTTTTTGTCTAAAGTCAGACTCACCCATATGCCTAGTTGCAAATGAGAAAGCCTCACACTGTATCAAATGGCATAAGAGGCTAGCTTATTTAAACTATATGGCCATAGGCAAGCTTCTCATTAAATAGCTAGTTAGGAATAGTCCTAACATTAAATGCTCTAAGGAGAGCATTTGCTCTGCATGCCAAAAAGGCAAACAAACCAAAGCTTCATTCAAAATATTGAAACCAAATACTCTATAAGGTGTTTATACCTCTTGCATATGGACTTGTTTGGTCCTATGTCAGTTCATAGTCTAGGAAGGAAAGTCTACACCTTTGTGATTGTTGATGACTATTCCAGATTAACTTAGGTTTTCTTTTTAAGGAAAAAGTCCGAAACTCCTGATGTCTTCAAGACATTTGTCAAACAAATACAGAATGAATTGAACAGTTTTGCAGTCAGAATCAGAAGTGATCATGGAACTAAGTTTCAATCTGAATGCATGACAAAGTTTTTGAAGAACTTGGTATTTAGCAAGAGTTTTATTCTCCAAGAACACCCCAATAAAATTGGATTGCTGAGAGACAGAACAGAACTCTCATTGAAGCTGGAAGAAACATACTGAGTGATTCTTCTCTCCCAGAATATTTCTTGGCTTAAGTTATTAACATAGCATGTCATGTTCTTAATTGAGCTTTAATCAACAAAAGGCTGAATAAGACTCCTTATGAACTAATGAAGGGCAGAAAATCAAACTTAGCCTACTTCAGAATCTTTGGATTTAGATGTTTTGTCCTTAATAATGGGAAAACATACTTAAATAAGTTTGCTGAGAGTCCTATGAAGGCATATTTGTTGGTTATAGTAACCACAGTAAGTCCTATACGGTCTATAACTTGAGAGATGAAGTTATAGAGGAGTCTATTCATGTTGTATTTGATGAAAATTCTATATATTACAATGATAAGCCAGGTACATCAAGCACAACAGAAGAAAACTTGAAGCTAAAAGAGCTATCAATAGAAGACTCAGTTCCAGTAAGTCAAAGTATACAAGATGGAGTCAACATTGTTGAGGAAGAGCTTGCATAGGAACAACTAGAAGAAGAGACTCAGTGTAACACCCCTATCCGTCACATAGCATATAGTAGTAGGTCCGGCCGGGGCCCGACGCCATATACCACAGACAGCCTGAAGGGTTACTCAATGAAACCATCCTTCCAATAACACACGTCCTACTCAGAGCACATTCTAGCGGAAGTATTTTAAAAGTTACAAAGAAAAGAACACAAGCCAACAGCATGAATGTCCACTAAACACCCAAATTAGGAATGAGCGTACAAATACACAAATTACTTGGCCTTATGGCCTTACAAAAGTTTACTTAAATAAACAGTGTCTTCCAAACATTGGCAGGCAGGCTGGTCACACATAAGTAAAATAAGTAAACATTTGTATGGCCTTCAAGGGCCGGCTCAGCAACCAGGGCTTCAGCCCACTACTTGTCACTCGGCTCCGCAGCACCTGCAAGCAAACATCCACCATAGCGGTTGCAAACAAAGGCAACGGTCAGCTAAAGATGACCAAATTATAACGATCCCACCACTTTCTTGGGGTGGTAGTGCTCCTTCCCTGCATTGTATTAGTATAATCAAACGATTAAAGTGAAAGTACAACATTTTCACAATACAACACAGGTGCAGGCCCGCGCGACCACACACCACGTGCTCTCAGGGCACATAATCAGTGAACCCAGTAAAAATCTGTGGTCTCGCCACCGCCTCCAAGATGCCAAACCTCGTGAGAATTATATTCTTTCCAGCCTAAGCCCAAGACCCTCCATCTATGCTAATGGTAAGTACCATGTACCTTAGGTTTCTTTAACCGAACCACATAGAGCGGGTACGATTCCGCCTAACCCGTTGCTCACACCGCAACGTCAATTTAAGCCATATGCGCGGGTCAAGCTTCCCTGAGTCCCATATCGATCCCACACAATTTACATAACCCAGTTATGTGCAAGTTGGCTCCAAGGCCACCAAGATGGTAGAAGCATGCTTCTGCCCAGATTTCCAGATGTACCTTAAAGTTAATCCCCAAGACTCTCTGTTGCAATCTATCGCGTAGAAAACCCGAAAAAAAAATTGGCACGGAGTCTTCTCCGGCCATTCATGCATAATGAAACAACATCACCGATCCAGACCAACTTATCCGGGTAGGCTTCACACACCATGCCTATGTCCGTACTTCGATTCTGGACTCTAATTGCAAAACAACGGGGACTATTCATGTCTACCCGAAGGAATACCTCACACTCACCGCATACTCGAGAGAGCGGGCTTCAAATGAAAAAAGGAAAGAGTACTTCACATGTCCAAGAAGAGAATCGTTACTCGTGTGGTTCTCTTCGGCGCCATGAAGATCTATGTGGATGAAAAGCACCGAAACGGCCTCGCCTCCGTAGATCTGGACTCGGCTTGCGATTTGGGGCTCCGAAGCTCCTCCGGTGGCCGGATCTCTCCTTCTCCTTCTTCCTTGCTCTCCCCTCTCTCTAAAGCTTTAGAAAGAGAAACTTGATGAGGAATGAGGGTTTCAAACCCTATTCCCGGACTTATCTCAGCAAGGATCGCCCTGGGCCCTTGGATCCGAAAAGAAGGAAACGGACGACCACGATTCATATTTAAAATCAGTTTACTTGGCCGAACACGGCTTGTGACACACCCGTGTTCAAGGCCATGTTCCACACTGGCCGTAAACTAGAAAATACAGAATAGGACATGACCTGTGGCATGGCTTGGTACACGCCCGTGTCAACCATGAACACGCCCGTGTCATGGGCCGTGTGCCTCAATCGACGCTGAAACTATCGCATCCCGAACAGGACACGGTCTTAGACATGCCCGTTTCACAATTGACATGCCCGTGTCAGACAGTACATGCCCGTGTTGCACAATAAAAAGTGCACTTTTATTGTAAAGTCCATGGATTTGGCCCATAGCCCCCCCCCATGGCATCGCTACCGGGCTGCATCCTAAGCACCCCAACCCCTCTCCAGCCCACTAGCGGGTTGTTGGTGGCCACAAACTCCCTTTGATGAGCGAACTCGATTGTTAAGTTGGGTCGTACGGGGACTTCCCTGGAGATCACCCATCCGAGTATTACTCTCGCACAAGCATGCTTAACTATGGAGTTCCTTCACTTCTCATCACCAACTGAGCTGCAGCTCAATTGGTGATGAGAAGTGAAGGAACTCCATAGTTAAGCGTGCTTGGGCGAGAGTAGTACTGGGATGGGTGACCTCCAGGGAAATCTTAATTGGTGATGAGAAGTGAAGGAACTCCATAATTAAGCATGCTTGGGCGAGAGTAGTACTTTGTTGGGTGACCTCCAGGGAAGTCCCCGTACGACCTAACTTAACTGTCGAGTTCGCTCATCAAAGGGAGGCTGTGGCCACCAAAAACCTGCCAGTGGGCTGGAGAAGGGTTGGGGTGTTTGGGCTACAGCCCAATAATGTCGCCTAGAGCAGAGCCGTGACATTGCCACGTTGTATCGGCTAGGGTCGTTACAATAAAAGTGCACTTTTTTGTAACGGCCTCCCCAGCCCACGGCTCGAAAGGACGGCCGCTGGCACCCCCAGCACCACGCTCGAAAGGGTTTAGCCTGCAGACCATGCACCCCAAAGCCTCTTCGCGCCTGTTTCTCAGCCGCGAGGATTGACACTTGTTTGCTTTTTAGATGCAGATTATGCAGGTTGTAAAGAAGATAGGAAAAACACATCATGTTCGTGTTAATTCCTTGGAAGAATGCTGGTGTCATGGAGCAACAAAAAGCAAACAAGTGTTGAAATGTACACTGTTGATTCTGAGTACATTTCAGCAGAAGTTGTTGTGCATGATTACTTTGGATTCAGCATCAATTACAAGATTACAACATTCAGCTAAGTAAAGCTCCATTATAGTGTGATTCTACTAGTGTCATTTTAATTGCAAACAATCCCATGTCACCTAGTAGAACTAAACATATTGAAATTGAATATCACTTTATTAGAGAGCATGTAGAAAATGGAGATATTAATCTATAATTTGTTCCTGCAAATAAACAAATTGCTGATATTTTCACTAAGTCCCTAGATGAAGTGAAATTTAATTTCCTTAAGTTTAAACTTGGCATGTTGAATCTTGAATAATTTATGCATATATATAAAAAAAGACTGATAAAAATAAGAATAAAATATACTAGTCAGTAATTAAGTTTACTTACCTAAATATCAATAATAGACCTCAAAATTGTCAAGTATATATAGTTTAGAAAATAAAATATTGACTAAGTAAAAAGTTATGTCGAGACACCAGAGAATGTGTCGAGATATCAAAGAAAGTGTCGAGACACCAGAAAATTTGTCGACACTGTATACTGTAATGTGTCGAGACACCAGAAATGTGTCGACACTGTATACTGTAATGTGTCGAGACACAAAAGTAAGTGTCGCGACATCAAGGGTGTTGCGACCCTAAGGTATATGTCGAGAGACATTATCCTTGTGTCAGCTTGTGTCGATATATCTCGACAGACAATTTTTCCCTATGTCAACATTAGGTATTTACCTAAAAAATTATAACAATCTAAATGCAGCGCGCCCTTTCGTATTTAAGAAATATTAGACTATAAATAGGTGTGAGAGTAGAAGTTGACTACGATTTCTTGATATTGTGAACTGTTGATTCCTTAGTGTCGAGACCTAGAACCCAAATCAGTCGACACTCATCAACTATTTCTCTCCACTCTCATTGCACCCAAGAATGACGATAACATCTTTGAAGGTTATGAACTTATTCGCAATGGATTCGACTCGGTGTCTGAAGAAATTAAGAATGTCATAGCCCTAATCATTGAAGCAGGATTGGAATTTTTTGCTTTCAGAACCGCCAAATATCTGGAAACGAGAGGTTAATGAATTCTTTTCTAATGTTCATCTCGACTCAAACTCAGAAAAGATTAAGTCCAAAGTGAATGGAGCAAAGGTCAAAATCACAACCAGGAGACTTGCCAAGATAATTCAATTACCAAGAATTGATCAAGAAGATGATCTAGATTCTATCAAGAGTGCAGAATATTTGGAGTGGTGTGGATTGGCCCCAACCACAAAGATTGGAAGCACCCTGATCAAGAAGGGTATGAATAAAGGAAGTGGTGTTTTGAAAGTTATCTTTTTACTTATGTTCATGTTTTAGAATGTTGTAACATTTTGTTCCTTGATTATATGACTTGTATCATGTAAGGTATGAGAAGATGCGCTTGGTCTTGAACCATAGAACCATGGTTTTTATTGAGTCATGTAATCTTAAGTTATCCTCATAATCGTGGTAATCAAAGAGGAACGTTGATTGTCGAGTTAAGATTGTCATATCGATTAAAGTACATTTGAGTTATATAAATGTTGATAAATGATTATTGTTTAATCATATGAGTGTGTATGCGTGTGATTTCATACACATTGAGAGTGACCTATTTTTATGTTGTAGCATTATGTGGAATGTGTTCAGTGTCAATAATATTTCAACGTGCCTATTTAGTTGGAGATACAAGATGTGTAGATTTAGCGTGTCAGTGTGGGCAATGTGATTATAGTTGAAAACTATCCTCTGATATTGATATATACTTTTATTCGTTGTTCATACTTACGCGTAGGAAATGTGCACATCGAAATATCATTTTGTCCCCAAATTATTTTGGTAATGATATAGTCGGGCCCCTTGGCCGAGCGAGGTTGTATAGCATGCATTTAAACTAACGTAGTTATAAATACAACTCACTTGTGAGACCAAGAAAGACAAATATAGTGCAAAATGACACAGTCCCAGTTTGCACTGTAACACCCCTATCCGTCGGATAGCATATAGCAGAAGGTCCGGCCGGGGCCCGACGCCATATACTACGGACAGACCGGTTGGTTACGCATTGAAACCATACAACTAATCAGAGCGTCCTACACAACACCTAGCGGAAGCAAATTTAATTAAGTTGCAAAAAGATAAGAACCCTGCCACAAAGCATGAATGTCCACTACAACCCAGGAATGAGTACATACACAAAAGAGAACTGGCCTTAAGGCCTTACAATGTTCACTTAACAAAATAGTGTCTTCCAAACCTCGGCACGCAGGCCGGCCACACATGAGTACAAGAGGTAAAACACTCAAAACAAGGCCTTCGGGGGCCAGCACAGCAACTTGGGCTTTAGCCCGCTATTTACCTCTCGGCTCCGCAGCACCTGCAAGCAACAACCCACCGCACGGTGGTAAACAAAGGCAACGGTCAGCAATGCTGACCAAATTATAACGATTCCGCCCCCAAACCGGGGCGGCAAAGCTTCTTCCCTGCACTTGTTAGCAAAACACGCAACACAGCCAAACAAGCATCTCAACATAGGTGCACGCTCTCACGGCCGTACACCCCGTGCTCTCAGGGCACTTACTCGGCGAAGCCAGTCCGAACCCCGTCCGGTCCTCGACTCCACCACCACCCCCAGGATGGCAATCTTTGTGAGCATTTAGTCTTCTCAGCCGCAGCCTAGACTCGATCTCCAAATCTCAGTAAGTCCCACGTAAACTTTAGGTCGCTTTAACCGAGCAGGTGGAGCGGGTAGAGGGCTACTAGTCCGTTGCTCACTCCGCCACTGCCATTTGGCCCTTTGGCGCGGACTAAGCTTTCCCCAGTCCCAAATAACGATCAAACACGGTACTTAGCCCTGCTAAGTACCCGGTTGGCTCCCAGGCCACCGATATGACAGAACTACATTTCCGTCCAAGATTTTCGGGTGCACCTCGGGTTTCACCCCCAAGGCTCCCTGCCGCAATCAAACATGATACATAGCCCCGCTATGTTCCCGGCTGGCACCCAGGCCACCGAGATGGCAGAACTTCGTTTCTGCCCAGATTTCCGGGTGCACCTCGGGGTTAATCCCCAAGATTCCCTGATGCATTCTACCGCATAATAACCCGAAAACAACCACAACGCTCAGAGTCTTCTCCGGCTAAAATATGCATAACAAAACATCACCGATCCGGAACACACGTCCGGGTAGGCTTCACACAACATGCCTATGTCCGTACTACGATTCCGGACTCTAACAAGGGGGACTTTACTTATCTACCCCAAGGAATACCACGATCTCGCCGCACACTCGCGGGAGAGGGGTTTTCCCATGCAAAGGAAGAAGAGCTTCACATGCTCAAGGAGAGAATCGTTACCCTTTCGCTTTTCCTCGGCGCCATGACGATCCACTCGGATGGAAAGCACCGTATCGGCCTCGCCTTCGCGGATCCGGACTCGGATCGAGAATCGGAGCTCCGAAGCTCCTCCGGCGGCCGGATCTTGAACTCCTCCTTCCACCTTGCTCTCCCTTCTCTCTAAAATCTTAGAGAGAGAATGGCCAAAGGAAAATGGGTTTCTAAACCCTATTTTCCGACTATAACCACCTAGGAGCAGCCCCCCACCGTCGGATCCAAAGCCAAGGAAATGAACGATCGAGATTAGATCTGAAATCCCAAAAACTGGGCCGAACACGGCTTGATACACGGCCGTGTGTCTGGCCGTGTAGCTCATTCGCCGATCGACACGGGTCTTGACACGCCGTGTTCGAGGCCGTGTTCCCCACACACGGCTTGAGACACGGCCGTGTGTCTCAGGCCGTGTCCTTCTCTGACTCGAGACTGCACAAAAACGCATTCGACCACTGAACACGGGTAGGCACACGGCCGTGTGCCTAGCCGTGTGCCCCTGAGATGACCTCAAATCGAAAAGTAGTCAACATGAAAGTTGTAGATCTCGTCGAGACGAACAAAACTCATGTTGACCATTTTTCCACCCGACACCGTTTTGACCCTCAAAACGGTGCCCGAACGCGATCATCTCCGAGGTTGGGGTCTTACAACTCCCTCCCCCTTAAGAGAATTTCGTCCCGAAATTAAGAACAGAGACTACACAAAATAAACATAACGAGTGCCTGAGGGGAATAACTCGGGGTACTCCTCGCGCATTGCCTTCTCTCGCTCCCAAGAGAGCTCCTCGCGTCCGCAGTTATCCCAACGGACCTTCACCATTCTGATTTCCTTGTTCCGAAGCCGCTTGACTTCGAAATCCTCAATAGATATGGGCTTGACTTTCGTTGTCAACCCTTCCTCAACCGGCACCTGATCAACCGCGATCACTTGCGAAGGCTCTTGCACCGCCTTTCGCAACACAGAAATGTGGAACACATCATGAAAACCACCCAATTCCTCTGATAGCCTCAAACGGTAAGCCGCTTCGCCGACTCGCTCCAGAACCTCAAAAGGTCCAAGATATCTTAGGCTCAGCTTCTTCAAACGTCTCACCCGCGAAACCCCCTTGAACGGCTTCACTTTCAGATATACCCAATCGCCTACCGCGAACTCCACGTTCCGGTGCTTGGCATTGTAATACTTCGCTTGCCGGTCCTGAGCGATCAACAAGCGCTCCCGAATGATCCGCACTAACGAGGTAGCACTCTCCACCTCCTGCTTCTTGTACAACCTTGCCTCACCCGTTTCAAGCCATGATAACGGCGTGCGACACTTCCTACCATACAGGGCCTCGAAGGGCGCCATTTGTATACTCGCTTGGTAGCTGTTGTTGTACGCGAACTCCACCAAATAAAGGTGGTCTTCCCAATGCTTACCGAAATCCAGAACACACATGCGTAGCATGTCCTCCAACGTTCTATTGACCCTCTCGGTCTGCCCATCCGTCTGTGGATGGAAAGCTGTACTGAACTTTAACTTTGTCCCCAGCATCTGCTGCACCAACCTCCAATCATTTGACGTAAACCGCCCATCGCGATCACTCACAATGCTACGAGGCACTCCATGCAGCCTGACAATATTGTCAACGTACAACTTTGCCAATTTCTCCACTGGATCATCCTTCCTATGCGGAAAGAAATGCGACACCTTAGTTAGCCGATCTACGATCACCCAGATGGCGTCGTTCCCCTTCTGCGACCTTGGCAACCCGTGCACAAAGTCCATGGATATATCGTCGAATTTCCACTCCGGTATAGGCAAGGACTTCAGAAATCCTCCCGGCTTTTGGCACTCCGCCTTCACCAAGGCGCACGTTTGGCATTTAGCCACGTACAACGCCACATCTTTCTTAAGCCCCGGCCACCAAAACAACTTTTTGAGATCACGATACATCTTCGTGCTCCCTGGGTGGATTGAGTACTTGGTATGATGAGCCTCGTACATCAACTCCGCCCGGAGGTTACCCCCACTTGGGACGCACAAACGATGATCCTTCCTTAATAACCCATCTTCTACCGAGAACTGGGAATTTGACCCATCCAAAGCGGCCTCCAAAAGCTCTTTCATGGAGTCATCTAACTCCAATGCCTGCCGAACCCGGTCAGCCAGGTCATACTGCACCTCTGTCCAGTTTAACATTGCTTTGGCGCTCGTCTGCTTGTCCACGCAACAGATCTCAAGCTCCTCCAACTCCCGCACTAGCCGCTCATCATGCACCGACAACCAGTTGGCTCGGGCGGGAGCCCTGCGGCTCAGCGCATCCGCAACTGCGTTGCCCTTCCCGGGTACATAATGTATTTTGAAGGTGTAGTCCCCCAGGAACTCCATCCACCTCCTCTGCCTCATATTGAGATCCTTTTGATCCAACAAGTATTTTAGGCTCTTGTGATCGGTGTATATGTCGACCCTTACTCCGTATAGGTAGTGCCTCCACAACTTGAGTGCAAATATCACGGCCGCCAACTCCAAGTCATGCACCGGATAATTTCTTTCATGCACCTTTAGCTGACGCGATCCATACGCTATCACGCTACCATGCTGCAACAACACGCAGCCCAAACCGCTACCCGAAGCGTCGCTATACACCTCAAAGCCCTCGGTCCCACTCGGCGAACTTAGCACTGGCGCCGTGGTCAACCGCCTCTTCAGCTCCTCAAAAGCTTGCACGCACTCTTGCGTCCACAAGAATTTCTGATCCTTCCTTGTCAACTTCGTGAGAGGTAACGCTACCGGCGAGAAGTTCTCTACGAAGCGCCTGTAATAGACGGCAAGCCCCAGCAACTCCGGACTTCCTCTACTAAAGACAACACAGGCCACTCTCGTATCGCAACAATCTACGCCGGATCCACCGCAACACCTTCCCCACTAACTACGTGACCAAGGAATGCCACTGAGGATAACCAAAACTCGCCTTTGGAGAACTTTACGTATAGCTCGTTCCTCCTTAGCGTCTCCAAAACCAAACACAGGTGCTTGAGGCGATCTACTTCGTACTGCGAGCACACCAATAGGTCGTCAATAAAGACGATCCCAACACTCCTTAGCGTACTCCCTGAACGTTTTGTTCATCAAAACCATGAACACCGATGGCGCATTAGTCAGCCCGAACGGCATGACCGTAAACTCGAAATGACCATATCTTGTTTTGAACGTTGTCTTTGGGATAACACTTCCCTGATTCTCAGCTGATAGTAACCAGACTTAAGATCCCGCTTTAAGTACACCGATGACCCACCCAACTGATCAAACAGATCGCCAATACTTGGGATCAGGTACTTGATCTCTTTTAACGACTTGCTCAGTTCTTCATAAACGATTCAGAGCCGCAAACTCCCGTCCTTCTTCTACACGAAGAGGGCCGGTGTGCTCCAAGACGACAAACTTGGACGCACAAAACCTTCATCCATACGCTCTTCAAATTGAACTTTCAGTTCTGCCAACTCATTAGGCGTTAGCCTATGAGGAGATCATGACCCAGATTTGGCACCTGGCGCCAGCTCACTCACGACAACGATTGCTCGCTACGGAGGGACTCCAGGGAAACACATCAGGAATATACCCGAGATACTACCCAATGTAGGCTCAGGCTTCAAAGCCTCCCATGATGGCAGTAACGACGCTTGCACGTCGAATCCCTGACCCCTAAACCGTAACCTTGCAACACAGAATCTCTTTTCGCGCGCATTGAACATCCATAACGCCACAACGCATCCAATTTGTCCTTTGCCATCGAAGAAGGTACTTCAATACATGATATAAATCCCTTGGACAAAAGGTGCGCGAATCTCCCGTATCGAACAATGCTCTCGCCGGATTGCCAATAATCCAAACAAAACCTAGAACCTCCAGTCCTAAGCTAACACGCAAAAGGGTGGCAGGTATAAGAAGCTAAATTGCTATCAATTAAACCATACCTGTCTTCCCGACGGTCGGCCACACGGCCTCCTGCTGGCCAAGGCTGTCCATTCCCAGTTGGATCGGAGTAAACAGCGGTGTGACGAATGCCACCGCCTTTCCCTTCTCCTCAGATATTGCCCCTGACTTCTTTTTGGACATTGGGCGTCCAAACCAACAATCCCGGGCATAGTGCCCCGGCTTTCCACAAACAAAGCATTCATCCAGGGTTTGGACTGTAGTCGCTCCGGATGTGCTAGAGGAAGGGACTAGACCCGACCTCCTAGCCTTCTTGTACCACCTACGGTACCCAGATTTTGAAGTTGTCCGCTTGACCACCGAATCTTTTGCCACAGGATCTCCGACTGTTCCTGCCAAAACTTTCCTTGTCTTCTGAGCACTCTCCCAACACTCTCTGGCGAGGTGCCCTTTCTTGCCACAAGAATAACATTTGACGGTAGTTTGGGTAGTAGATGACCCAGCCTCTTCTCTCGTCATCTTTCGATACGCAGTCCTTATAGGATCTGTAAGGTTTGGTACCATATTCACCGGTACTCGGTGGGTTTCCCCCCAACTCCACTTCCAAAGCTCTGGCCGATTCCACCAAAGCTCGGAATCCCAATAACTTTGGTCCTAGCAGTAGGATACGCAACTCGCTGCGCAGACCGTTATAAAATCTATCCACTATAGATTGCTCGCTTTCCCATTCAAAGCCTGGGTAGCGCCTTACCATAAGGAACGTCTGCAAATATGCGTCCACCGAATGCGCTCCCTGCGCCACAGTTAGGCTCCCCTGCTGCTCTACTTGACCCCCAAATGCCCTTTGCTCCAACATACCACCCGATGTTGGGGCCACCTCAGGGACAAATGGTTGCACATTACTCCCATGATGTGCGTTGGTCATAGCGAACACCGCTTCAACCACCCTTCTTATGGTTTCCAAAGACGTAGGGGTCTCCGGCACGTCGCTGGGTGCAGTACTTTTCCCAGAAAGTGTGCATTCAGACTGCCACGCGCCACACTCGTACACCTACAATCGTACAGAACACCAATAAGGGACCGAACAAAATTGCAAAAAGCAATTATAGGAACACGCAGGTTCCCCAAACATGTGTATTTTCATTCCTAAGTGGACATTCATGGGTTCTTTTCATGTTATAACGATGACGCACATACATGTGCTCACCACCCCTTAAAGTGAATTCGTCCACGAATTCATTTAAGCTTGATCGAAACCAGTAGTCTGATACCAATTTGTAACACCCCTATCCGTCGGATAGCATATAGCAGAAGGTCCGGCCGGGGCCCGACGCCATATACTACGGACAGACCGGTTGGTTACGCATTGAAACCATACAACTAATCAGAGCGTCCTACACAACACCTAGCGGAAGCAAATTTAATTAAGTTGCAAAAAGATAAGAACCCTGCCACAAAGCATGAATGTCCACTACAACCCAGGAATGAGTACATACACAAAAGAGAACTGGCCTTAAGGCCTTACAATGTTCACTTAACAAAATAGTGTCTTCCAAACCTCGGCACGCAGGCCGGCCACACATGAGTACAAGAGGTAAAACACTCAAAACAAGGCCTTCGGGGGCCAGCACAGCAACTTGGGCTTTAGCCCGCTATTTACCTCTCGGCTCCGCAGCACCTGCAAGCAACAACCCACCGCACGGTGGTAAACAAAGGCAACGGTCAGCAATGCTGACCAAATTATAACGATTCCGCCCCCAAACCGGGGCGGCAAAGCTTCTTCCCTGCACTTGTTAGCAAAACACGCAACACAGCCAAACAAGCATCTCAACATAGGTGCACGCTCTCACGGCCGTACACCCCGTGCTCTCAGGGCACTTACTCGGCGAAGCCAGTCCGAACCCCGTCCGGTCCTCGACTCCACCACCACCCCCAGGATGGCAATCTTTGTGAGCATTTAGTCTTCTCAGCCGCAGCCTAGACTCGATCTCCAAATCTCAGTAAGTCCCACGTAAACTTTAGGTCGCTTTAACCGAGCAGGTGGAGCGGGTAGAGGGCTACTAGTCCGTTGCTCACTCCGCCACTGCCATTTGGCCCTTTGGCGCGGACTAAGCTTTCCCCAGTCCCAAATAACGATCAAACACGGTACTTAGCCCTGCTAAGTACCCGGTTGGCTCCCAGGCCACCGATATGACAGAACTACATTTCCGTCCAAGATTTTCGGGTGCACCTCGGGTTTCACCCCCAAGGCTCCCTGCCGCAATCAAACATGATACATAGCCCCGCTATGTTCCCGGCTGGCACCCAGGCCACCGAGATGGCAGAACTTCGTTTCTGCCCAGATTTCCGGGTGCACCTCGGGTTAATCCCCAAGATTCCCTGATGCATTCTACCGCATAGCAACCCGAAAACAACCACAACGCTCGGAGTCTTCTCCGGCTAAAATATGCATAACAAAACATCACCGATCCGGAACACACGTCCGGGTAGGCTTCACACAACATGCTTATGTCCGTACTACGATTCCGGACTCTAACAAGGGGGACTTTACTTATCTACCCCAAGGAATACCACGATCTCGCCGCACACTCGCGGGAGAGGGGTTTTCCCATGCAAAGGAAGAAGAGCTTCACATGCTCAAGGAGAGAATCGTTACCCTTTCGCTTTTCCTCGGCGCCATGACGATCCACTCGGATGGAAAGCACCGTATCGGCCTTGCCTTCGCGGATCCGGACTCGGATCGAGAATCGGAGCTCCGAAGCTCCTCCGGCGGCCGGATCTTGAACTCCTCCTTCCACCTTGCTCTCCCTTCTCTCTAAAATCTTAGAGAGAGAATGGCCAAAGGAAAATGGGTTTCTAAACCCTATTTTCCGACTATAACCACCCAGGAGCAGCCCCCCACCGTCGGATCCAAAGCCAAGGAAACGAACGATCGAGATTAGATCTGAAATCCCAAAAACTGGGCCGAACACGGCTTGACACACGGCCGTGTGTCTGGCCGTGTAGCTCATTCGCCGATCGACACGGGTCTTGACACGCCGTGTTCGAGGCCGTGTTCCCCACACATGGCTTGAGACACGGCCGTGTGTCTCAGGCCGTGTCCTTCTCTGACTCGAGACTGCACAAAAACGCATTCGACCACTGAACACGGGTAGGCACACGGCCGTGTGCCTGGCCGTGTGCCCCTGAGATGACCTCAAATCGAAAAGTGGTCAACATGAAAGTTGTAGATCTCGTCGAGACAAACAAAACTCATGTTGACCATTTTTCCACCCGACACCGTTTTGACCCTCAAAACGGTGCCCGAACGCGATCATCTCCGAGGTTGGGGTCTTACATGCACAATATTTATGATATCATGTGACAAAGAAATAGACGCAGGTCGTTCATGGCGTTACCTGGTTACCATGTTGTTGGGGCGAATATAATGCAGTGACAAAGCCTCTTATAGTCCATAATATTGGATGTTATATTATAGCCTTGACGACAAGGTTCCTCTTTAAGGTCGCACCAAATGAACGGGAACAACATCCGTTCAGCTTATTTGGGGTATTTGATTTTATGGAACATTTAATCTAAGTATTATAGTAAGTGCGAACGTCTAATGTCGTGACTCGACATGCTTAGATAGAATTCCTGTGTGACTATCAAAAAAGAAATAAAATTATGATGGAGCGAGTCGTCGTAATTATTTTGGTAGGAGTGCACAGTATTTAGAGTTATGGGATGATATATATTGGGCATGTATATGTGCATAAGGTATACACACATACAAAATATATACATATAAGTTATATATTAATATATATATGTAGGTATTTATATATATAAGATACATATATATGTTATATATATATATATATAAATATATATAAATGATTGTATATATATATATATAGTTATATATATATTAGTATATAAAAGATATAAAACGGGAGGAGAGGAGCAGATAGGTTCACGAGCTTTCACTTTGTCTAAACCTAGCCGCAAGAACCGAAGGAAAAGGGGGTTTTGCAATCTCCTGCTTCCGGCCGCCATTGACATGCAGCCCCTGCTCCGCCGCGGGCTACCTTGACGCCGGCATCGCCGCCCGCTGCTCCGTCGCCGGGCAAGCTTGCCGCTGCCACAGCCTTAACGTCCGCTGCTCCTTCTCCGGGCAAGCTTGCCGCCGCCATCTCCGTGCAGCTCGCCGACCTAGGGTGGTTCTTCCCGGTCGGCCACAGCTTGAGTGATGGCTTGAGTTTGCTCCTTCTCCACAACGGTTTTTAGATCCCTCTCCACCTTCCTCTTCCCTGCCCGGTGACTAGTATGGTTCGGCCACTTGGAGTCATCGGTGCAAGAGGAGAGAAGTTCTGAGCTAGTGTTTCTATTCTCCGTCAACGGAATAGAGCTTTGGCGTTGTTCGAGTTCAAGGTGAACCAAGAGGCGAGGCGATCGGCCTCGTAGTTGCGGTGGGATCGCTAACATTTTCTCCGGCGAGTCTTCCTTTTCCGCCTAGAGATTGTTCTCTAGAGGTATAATTTCTAACGCTTGTGATGGATTAGATGTGATGAGTTAGGGTTTATTTTTGTCCAGCCTATTTTGCCTTGTTCTGGGATATCCGATCCTTATGTGTTGTACGGTGTTTGGAATTTTTTTTAAAAAAAATTCGCCCCACCAACGCACGTGAAATCCTACAATGATATCAGAGCCAGGTTTGATATCTCATTTCAATGTATCTCCTTAGTTGCTAGTTTTGGTGCCTAATGGTTTGGATTTGCTATGTCCTACCCCTTTTGATTCATATTGAATAATCCACCGTAGTATGGATTATGAGGAGATTATTTTTTTTTTTGGATTTAAAATAATTTGGATGAATCATGAAGGGTAGTGTACATGGGCTTATCCAATGTTAGGATTCCGACTAGCGGGTTTTATTCTATCTTTGGCATTCTTTTATTTTTTGCAAACTCTTGAATGTAATTGTTTGTGATGGATGTATTTTAGAATGTCGTGAGTTAGCCTATTTTTTTGGAAATCTTCCATTCTCTGTTGGAATGCGAAGTGAAAAATTTTAGATGCTTTCCTCCTCATTTTATCCACCTAAGCTAGTGATCTTGGAAGAACATGAGTGTGATTCTAATCACTAGATATGGTGGAACATGTGTGAGCCTAGTATTAGGCCACAGGAGATTAAATCTTTGTGAGGCACAATTTACTCTTCTTGTGGGAATACTGCGTCCACACTAGTTGCCCAATAAAATGAGTTTTCTTAAACAAGGTTTTCAAGATCTAGGCTTGAATATCTTGGGAAAAGGTTTTCATATTATTGTGTTTTATTATTCAGAACATGAAATAGTATGTTATTCAAGAGTCATGAGGGTTAAGCTTTGTTTAAAGGTTATGATTGGTGCTTGTACCTACCTAAGCAAACGAATGGATGAGTCCACTTGTTCGGAAAGGATCTTGTGCGATGCTGTGTTTTTCTTGTCATAGCAATAGCAGTTTTTTATTTATATGAACTTCAAGTAAAATTTTATTTTCTCTTTTCTTTAGAATCATGTCAACCCTTCCAAATTTTCTGCGTTCCATGATTGATAAGAGTCCTCTTGCAAACAACGTTTCAAACTATTCTGATTAGATCCTCAAGTTGAACATCGTGTTGCGTTTGGAAAATCTCCAACAAATTCTGGATGGCAAATGCCCAGAAGTGAAGAAGAATGACAAACCAACCGATGTTGAAAAGGAGGAACAAAAGAAGTGGAATGAACAACAGCGTGTTGTGCAAACTTTGATCTTGGCCAGCATTGGCGATCAGTTGCAAAGGAAATTTCTCAATACTCCCGCAAAGGAAATCATAGCGCAATTAGAGAAGATGTTCACCGATAGTGCTCGGAAAGAGCGCTACAAGACCACCATAGCACTCACAAGGTGCAAGATGATGGAGGGTGAATCTGTCTCAGTGCACTTCCTAAAGGTGCAGGGCTATCTAGAGAAATTAGAGAAACTGAATTCTCAACTCCCCGATGACATAGCTGAAGATATCATACTAGGGTCGCTTCCTTATTCCTATAAGGATTTCATTATGCACTACCATATGCGTGAAAGGAAGATGACCATGAATGAACTCCACAATGCCCTCAAAACTGCTGAGGTGGACATGGGCAAGATAAAGGCTAATTCTGTCTTGGCCGTTGCGTCGAGTAGCAAGAAGCCCTTTAAGAATAAAGGCAAAGGTGCAATCAAAAATTCAAGTAGAGGTTTCTCTTCGAAAGGAAATAAGGGAGGAGATCATGTGAGCAACTCCAAGGGAAGCAAGGTGAAGAACTCTCCTACAGATCTCACCGAGTGTTTCCATTGTCATGAAAAGGGACACTACAAGATGAACTGCCCCAAGTACAAACGGGACTTGGATGAAGGCAAGATTGAACGCAAGCGCCCTAAAGGTATATATGTTATTGAACTGAATTTAAACTTAACCACAACTATCCTTGATTGGGTAATTGATACCGGATCATGTGCTCACTTAGTTTCTAATGTGCAGTCACTAAGGGATAGAAGAACGCTCTCGAAAGGAGAGGTTGTGCTGAAGGTCGGGAATGGTGCAAAATCTCTGCGGTTACAGTTGGCACCCTAGACCTTCGTTTATCTAGTGGTTTAATTTTAATTTTGAAAAATGTTTATCATGTCCCTTCTATTTTGAGAAACATTATTTATGTATCATGTTTAGATGCAGAAGGTTTTCGTTTTGTGATTGTTAATTCGCAAATGATAATTGAGAAGGATGGTTTATTTTATGCAATTGCTATTGTTTCCAATGGTTTGTATTTGCTTAATATAGTTGAGGATAAACATGTAATGAATATTAATAACAAAAGACTCAAGATATCTCATATGAATGAGACACTCTTATGGCACCATCGTCTTAATCACATAAATGAGAAACGCATAAGGAAATTGCATCAAACAAATCTTTTAAACTCATTTGATTTGGATGCAATTGGGACATGCGAATCATGTTTAGCTGGAAAAATGACCAAGACACCTTTCAGCAAGAAAGGTGCAAGAGCGAATAACTTGTTAGAATTGATACATTCAGATGTATGCGGTCCAATGAGTACGAGTGCAAGTGAAGGTTATAGGTACTTCATTACCTTCACGGATGATCATAGCCGATATGGCTATATTTATCTCATGAGGCATAAAAGTGAATCCCTTGAAAAATTCAAGGAGTACAAAAATGAAGTAGAGAACCAACTTGACAAGAGAATTAAGATCTTGAGAACCGATCGCGGAGGTGAGTACATGAGCAACATGTTCACTACTTACCTGAAGGAGTGTGGTATTGTACCACAACTTACTCCACCTGGCACCCCGCAGTGGAATGGTGTCTCTGAAAGGAGAAATCGAACCCTACTTGACATTGTCCGTTCCTTGATATGCCAGACCGATCTACCTTTATATTTTTGGGGCCACACACTTCTTTCTGCAACTCTCACTTTAAATATTGTTCCAACAAAATCTGTTGATAAAACTCCATATGATGCATGGTTTGGAAAACCGCCTAGTTTATCGTTCCTTAAGATTTGGGGTTGCGAGGCATATGTAAAACGTATGCAATCGACAAAGTTAGAACCCAAAGCGGACAAGTGTTTTTTCATAGGATACCCTAGAGAAACTAAAGGGTATAATTTTTGGCACAAGTCAACAAATACTATATTTGTAAAGAAAGGTGCTACATTCTTGGAGAAAGAGTTTCTCGAAAGAATGAAGGGATGTGATCGTAGGATAATACTTGAGGAAACTCAAGAGGACCTACAAGGATGTGATCATGATATGAATTTTGATATTCAAGATGACCATGAGCTATCATATATAGTTCCTTTGCTCAGTGGGAGTGTGGCCAATCCACCTCCACAAATTCATGTTGAGGAGCTTCGCAATGCGCCACCAGGCAATTGTTTGGCTCGTGTTGAACATGAATTAATTCCACATGAGGTTGTAGAAGAAATTTGAGAGCCTCAAGGTGAACGGGATGAGCAAAGAGAACTCAGAAGGTCTACCAGGGTAAAAAGAAAGCCCGACCTTTACATGGGTTTTCATGATGTATTGGTAATAGACACTGAAGATCCCCTGACCTATGAAGAAGCATTGGGAAGGAAAGATTCAGAGGCCTGGATAGATGCCATGAGATCTGAAATGCAATCCATGTATGACAATCAAGTATGGGACTTGGTTGGCCTTCCTGATGGAAAGAAAGCCATTCCCAACAAATGGATTTTAAAGAGGAAGATGGACATGAATGGGAACTTGACAACCTACAAAGCAAGGCTTGTAGCAAAAGGTTTTAGCCAAGTCCAAGGGATTGACTACGATGAAACTTTTTCGCCGGTTGTAATGTTCAAAACAATTCGGATCATGTTGGCTATCGCCGCCTTCCATGATTATGAAATATGGCAGTTGGACATCAAAACAACTTTCCTAAATGGAAAACTAGTTGAGGAGGTATACATGTTACAATCTCAAGGTTTTGAAAGTCCGGAAAATATCAAGAAAGTACGTAAACTTCAAAGAGCCATTTATGGTTTGAAGCAAGCATCAAGGAGTTGGAACAAACGCTTTGACGATGAGGTTAAAACTCTCGGTTTTATTCAAAGCAAGGAAGAACCTCGTGTATACAAGAAGGTTAGTGGGATTCACGTCATATTTTTGATTTTGTACGTAGATGACATATTATTAATGGGCAATCATATACTTATAATGGAACAAATAAGAGACTCATTGAAACCATCTTTTCAATGAAGGACATGGGACAAGCTCAATATATCTTGGGGATCAAGATATATAGGGATAGGTATCGAAGACTCATTGTCCTGAGTCAAAGTATTTATATTGAAAAAGTCTTAGAAAGGTTTCATATGGAAAACTCTAAGAAGGGAAATGTGCTAATGAAGACATCTTTACAGTTGGGCAAGTCTCATTGTGCCTCATCGCACATGGACATTAAATACATGAAGAATGTACCCTATGCTTCAGCCATAGGCTCCATCATGTATGTCATGACTTGTACAAGACTGGATGTTGCATATGCCCTGAGCATAACGAGCCGACATCAAGCTTCACCCGGTCCTAATCATTGGACCGCTGTCAAAAATATTCTTAGGTACCTGAAAAGGACCAAGAATAAGTTTCTTGTTTTTGGTGGGGATAAGGAGCTAGTTGTAGAAGGCTACACGGATGCTAGTTTCATGACAGATCCGGATGACAGGAAATCTCAATCTAGGTTCGTTTTCCTTCTGAATGGTGGAGCCGTGAGTTGGCGTAGTTGGAAACAATCAATTACCGCTGACTCGACCACCGTAGCAGAAGTCATGGAAGCTTCGGAAGCAAGCAAAGAGGGAGTTTGGATAAAGAAATTCCTCGAAGAACTTGGAATTGTTCCATCAAGTGAAGCCCCCTTGAAATTGTTTTGCGACAACAGTGCCTCCATTTCACAAATTAAGGAGCCAAGGTCGCATCACAAGACAAAATACATGGATAGAAAGTATTTTGTAACGCGGGATTTCATTGAGGAAGGGAAGATTGCACTTTTATGGATAGACACTAACAGCAACATAGCTGATCCTTTCACCAAACCTTTATCTCAAGCAAAGGGCGAAATTCATTTTGAATCCATGGGGTTACGTGACCATGGAGAGTGGCTTGATAAATGATTTTAAGGTTGCTCCTTTTCTTTTGTAGTTTCTATAATTTAAGAAACTTTGAAAACAAGTGGGAGACTGAAGGAAGTGGTGTTTTGAAAGTTATCTTTTTTACTTATATTCATGTTTTAGAATGTTGTAACATTTTGTTCCTTGATTATATGACTTGTATCATGTAAGGTTTGAGAAGATGCGCATGGTCTTGAACCATAGAACCATGGTTTTTATTGAGTCATGTAATATTAAGTAATCCTCACAATCGTGGTAATCAAAGAGGAATGTTGATTGCTGAGTTAAGATTGTCATATCGATTAAAGTACATTTGAGTTCTATAAATGTTGATAAATGATTATCGTTTAATCATATGAGTGTGTATGTGTATGATTTCATACACATTGAGAGTGACCTATTTTTATGTTGTAGCATTATGTAAAATGTGTTCAGTGTCAATAATGTTTCAACGTGCCTATTTAGTTGGAGATACAAGATGTGTAGATTTAGCGTGTCAGTGTGGGTAATGTGATTATAGTTGAAAACTATCCTCTGATATTGATATATACTTTGATTCGTTGTTCATACTTACGCGTAGGAAATGTGTACATCGAAATATCATTTTGTCCCCAAATTATTTTGGTAATGATATAGTCGGGCCCCTTGGCCGAGCGAGGTTGTATAACATGCATTATAACTAACGTAGTTATAAATACAACTCACTTGTGAGACCAAGAAAGACAAATATAGTGCAAAATGACACAGTCCCAGTTTGCACAATATTTATGATATCATGTGACAAAGAAATAGATGCAGGTCGTTCATGCGTTACCTGGTTACCATGTTGTTGGGGCAACTATAATGCAGTGACAAAGCCTCTTATAGTCCATAATATAGGATGTTATATTATAGCCTTGACGACATGGTTCCTCTTTAAGGTCGCACCAAATGAACGGGAACAGCATCCGTTCGGCTTATTTGGGGTATTTGATTTTATGGAACATTTAATCTAAGTACTATAGTAAGTGCGAACGTCTAATGTCATGACTCGACAAGCTTAGATAGAATTCCTGTACGACTATCAAAAAAGAAATAAAATTATGACGGAGCGAGCCGTCGTAATTATTTTGGTAGGAGTGCACAATATTTGGAGTTATGGGATGATATATATTGGGCATGTATATGTGCATAAGGTATACACGCATACAAAATATATACATATAAGTTATATATTAATATATATATATATAGGTATTTATATATATAAGATACATATATATGTTATATATATATATGTAAATATATATAAATGATTGTATATATATATATATAGTTATAAATATATTAGTATAAAAAAGATATAAAATGGGAGGAGAGGAGCAGATAGGTTCACGGGCTTTCACTTTGTCTAAACCTAGCCGCAAGAACCGAAGGAAAAGGGTGTTTTGCAATCTCCTGCTTCCGGCCGCCATTGACGTGCAGCCCCTGCTCCGCCGCCGGGCTACCTTGACGCCAGCATCGCCGCCCGCTGCTCCGTCGCCGGGCAAGCTTGCCGCTGCCACAGCCTTGGCGTCCGCTGCTCCTTCTCCGGGCAAGCTTGCCGCCGCCATCTCCGTGCAGCTCGCCGACCTTGGGTGGTTCTTCCCGGTCGGCCACAGCTTGAGTGATTGCTTGAGTTTGCTCCTTCTCCATAACAGTTTTTAGATCCCTCTCCACCTTCCTCTTCCCTACCCGGTGACTAGTGTGGTTCGGCCACTTGGAGTCATCGGTGCAAGAGGAGAGAAGTTCTGAGCTAGTGTTTCTATTCTCCATCAACGGAATAGAACTTTGAAGCTGTTCGGGTTCAAGGTGAACCAAGAGGCGAGGCGATCGGCCTCGTAGTTGCGGTGGGATCGATATCATTTTCTCCGGCGCATCTTCCTCTTCCTCCTAGAGATTGTTCTCTAGAGGTATAATTTCTAACGCCTGTGATGGATTAGATGTGATAAGTTAGGGTTTATTTTTGTCCAGCCTGTTTTGCCTTGTTTTGGGATATCCGATCCTTATGTGTTGTACGGTGTTTGGAATTTTTTTTAAAAAAAATTCGCCCCACCAATGCACGTGAAATCCTACAATGAATACCCAGGGCAAATTCCTATCTGAGATAATAGGGAAGGTGTTGCTGTGCAAAATAGGAGCACATAACAGGATTTCTGCATATATGTTTGAGCTGATGATTAGAATTATCTTCAAAGTCAATACTAACTAGAGCAAAGTAGTCTTTGACAAGATTGCAGAAAGTATCAAGAAGCCTAATATGGGAAGAATTATAAGTCTCTACTTAGTACAAGCCATTCCTGATAATCTCAATCTCAAGATTGGATCTAAGATCAATCACATGAAAAAGAATGGACATGAGAATACTAGTAAGGTGGGATAGAGTACTATCCAAGGAAATACCTACAATATAGAAGGAGAAGCAGAAAAAGAAGAAAGTAGTGGTTATGGAAGAAGAATCTTCCAGTAAATCTGCAAATCAGGGAAGTTTCAGCTCAGAGAAACAGGATGATACAACACCTGAAAAATCTCAAAGGACCTCTCCTGCTACTAGTGATCAGATGCAAAGGGAGACAATCCTAGTTAGGGACCCAAGTGAGGGGGAGAACCTCAATATTCTGCCAGATATAGATTTGGATACTGTAAATACAATAGTAATGGAAGTAGTACAGGAGCTAGACACTATTCTGTAACAAGTAGAGGTTCCTGAATAGGAAATGCCTGATAGGGAGATTGAGGAGACAGTCTCTAAGGAGATAGAGTAAGAAATATTTCTGAATAAAGATACAGATATCCTGGGAGAGATGACTACTCTTCAAGAGGATCCAATTCCTGATGATATAGATCTTGGTGAAGGTGCAAGAGTTGAGGGGGAGATAGCAGATCTAGCCCCAAATACTGAAGGATCTAAAGAGCCTATATCAGTTGTGGTAGTTAGTTCTTCAGAATCTAAGGAGGAAAAAGCCTCTCAGATAAAGAAAAGAAAATTAACTGAACTCAAAAAGAGGAGTAGAAGCTATAAGAAGATCATTCAGTCTGGAACAACACCTGCTCTTGCTATGGATTTAAGCTCACTTCTAGTTCAAATGCAGATAATGCTAGATCAACAAAGGAATCAACTAAAAAAATATGTAGATGAAAGTAATAAGGAGTTGTCGTTCCAGTTGGCTCAAGAAATCAAATCCAATAGATTTGAGGTGAATCTGTTGAAGAAGGATATGACTGATTTATTCCAAAGAGGAGCTAATGTTATAGTGTACAGTGCTAAACAACAGTAGGAATCACAGAAACTCAAGATGAAATAGCTATTAAACAAGGTTATGTCCTTAAAAATCTGACTAGAATGAATGAAACATGATAGTAATGCATGATACTACACTGGTCAAGATAGCTGAGCAAACTACAGCTCTGGAGACCAAGATAGCCTCTACCTCTAAGGATATTGAAACTCGGCTATCTACTCACTCAGCCTTTGTGACTCGGGATATCAAGGCTTCTCGCAAAGAACTAGATGACCACTTTCTTAAAGCAAAGAATCATTTGTCCTCAGGGATAACTCATCTTGAGGGTCAGGTCAGATTTCATAAGAATGACTTAAGGGATCATGTATAAAGAGAAGTCATAAAGGGGGGAGAGAGTAATGATAAATTCAAGCTCTGAGCATGTTATCTCGACCTCCAATAACATCAGAGAAACTCTAGGCTTTCCTCTCTTAAGGTATGATGAAGATCAAACTACTGAGTCTGGCTATCAACCAGCTCATTTTGAGGCCATTCAAACTACAGTACAATCCATATACACTCCTCCACCACAGATTTAGAATATAGTATGTGAGGAGGTGGAGATGACTACTTCTGCATTGATCAAAGAAAAAGAAGCTCAATTATCTAAGAAAATATTCAGGGAGCAGGCTGAAGCAAAGCCATATTTTGAGCAGTGGAGCCCAACTTCTAGATCAATTACACTCACTACATGGAAAGCAATTAATAATAATACATCTGACAGGGGAAAATGGTATTCAGAACAGGAATGGGTCAAGCATACAAAGAAGTAGGAGATCATCCATAAATTCAGAAAAGATATGAAAGCAGGGAAGATCCCAGCTGATTCTTTAGAGCCCAGTAAATACTTCCCTAAGCCATATCATTATGCAGAAAGACAAAGGCTAAAGGAAGAAAAAATCTCAAAGGCTAAAGATGTCAAGGGCAAGAAGGTTGTTCATGATAAGGTGCCTGAAGTCAAAGCTAAAATACAATCAGGAAAAAGCATTGTCATCAAAGAGCCTGAACAATCTTAGAATATTATTTCTTTTTCTAGGAACTATGTAATTTTGTTTTTAAAACATTGTAAAAAAACTGAAAGGTGTAATCTTTTAACATATTGTAATGAAAAAGTTTGGTTACACTTTATTATATCTGAGTTCTCATTGTTATTCGCTTTAAAATTTTGTTCAGCACTTTTTATGTACATCTTAATTATCATATTTTGGTATTGTGGTGTATATCATTGAATTTGGATTATGACTTCTCCAAATAGGGAGAGATTGTTGGGTACATTGGAAATAATGTACTTGATTTGAAAAAGCCCTTTCAACTCAATGATATACACAAGTATGTATTTGATGTATGTTTCAGTTCATGCATGTAGGTTGCCTATGTCATATTGATTGGATAGGTGGTCCAAGTTATATTGATAGGTGGAATCAAATAAGCTGGCTAGAAAGGAAGAAAATTGCCTAAATCCAAAAGCGTCGAGTGAAGCAAGTTCACTCAATGCAATACAGCAAAAAGTGCTTAGTGAAGTCAGGACAGTCAACGCCTAGCAAGTTGCAGTGCAAAGAAATGTCTAAGTACAAAAGTGGCGACACACTTCAACTATGTCGACACCTTTGTAGGAGCAGTGTCGAGACAAGACAATTATCTCGACACCTTGAAGATCAAGTCAGATGTGTCGAGACAAGTCTGTTATCTCGATACTTTGAAGATCAAGACAGATGTGTCGAGACAAGTCAGATATCTCGACACTTTAAGACAGTAGTGTCGAGACAATACAATTATCTCGACACAATGTAGAACTGAATTCCAGACTTAAAGTGTCGACACCCGGCAGAGAGTAGTGTCGAGACAATTCAACTGTCTCGACACAGTGAAGAATTAAAACAAGTGTTGACACCGAGAAGACAGTAGTGTCGAGATAATTCAACTGTCTCGACACAGTACAGATTTAAAGATGTCGACACAGTCGACAGTTATGTCGAGACAATTCAACTGTCTCGACACCTTCAAGTTCAGACTGAAAATTCTTCTAAGTAATATTGTGTCGAGACTGCTAAGATGTCTCGATACCTTCTAAAAACACTAAGTAATATTGTGACGAGACACTTTAGACATATCGACACTTTTGATCCTGAAGTTGAACAAAGTCAACACAGCTGAGTGTCAAGTCAAGTCAGAAGTGTCATATCAGCTACAACGACTTGATATCTCATCAGAATCAGTTTGAAAGAAAATTTAAAGTATGATGTCACCTGCTGATGTCATTAATCAGAAGCCAGCAATCCGTGAAGGCTATGTATAGAGGGTTCATCTTCACAGAATTAGCAAATCAACAAATCAATTCTCTTATTCTAATTTATTTCAAGTCAGGGGTGGACGACAACTCCAAGAAGAAGAAGGAAGACGAAGGTCTTCAAGAAAGTCTTCTGATCCTTTCAACAAGCTGATCAGAGGATTAAGGTGGATCTGTTCTACAAGTTCACCAAGGAAATCAGGCCGATCATCATCAAAAAGATTACAGATCCAGAGAAGTATCTTTTCAGCCAGTCTGTTCATCAAGAATTAATTCTTTGCTACTGAATTGAAGAATATGAATTCTCAGATAAGTCAGATCACAGAATTATTGTTTTCTGAAAGTATTTACCTCTTAATTTTGTAAGATCTCTATGAGATCTGAGTGGGTAGGAGATAAATTCTCGGAGTTGTAAGCTCGATTTATAAAGACTGAGGTAAGGTTCTTTAGGGACATGAGGTAGGTGATTTGTGTGGGATCATTGAGGTGTAAGCCTGTGTTATAAAGGCCGAGGTAGGGTTCATTAGGGACTTGGGGTAGGAGATTGGGTGGATCTCTGAGGTAGGACCTGTTGGTCTGAGTTATAGGTTTCTTAACAGAAACTGAGCATGTAAGATCTTTTGATCTGAGTTGTAGAGGAGGAGATATAACCTTATCTAGCACATTGCTAGTGAGGAAGAATGGGGAAGTGGATGTCCCTTAGATAGGGTAACTACTATAAAATTTTTGTGTGCCCTGTGGATTGCTTGTGCTGTCTACATGTGAAGGTTTATTTTAAAGATTCTGTTGAACCTTTAGTACAAGTAACAAATAAATTTAAAAGACACATATTCACCCCCCCCCCCCTCTAGGTGATTAACTACCCATAGATTTATCTTTCACAAGATACTTCAGACTCAACTTTTCCAAGCATCGAATCCTGGACATGCCTTTGAATGGCTTTATCTTCATTTATACCCAACCGCCTACAACAAACTCATGTTTCGGTGCTTGGAATTATAGTGTTTTGCCTGCCTATCCTGGGCTACCAATAGTCGCTCTCGCATAACACGTATAGTCGAATTTGCATCTTCGACTTCTTTACGCTTAAATAACTTTGATTTGCCTGTTTTCTCCCAAGCTAAAGGAGTACAACACTTCCTACCGTATAAAAATTCGAAGAACGCCATCGGAATGTTAGCTTGATAGTTATTATTATATGCGAACTCGATCATATAGAGATGGTCCTCCCACCTCTTCCCGAAATCCAAGGCACACATCCGGAGTATATCCTCCATTGTTCTGTTGGTCCTCTCAGTCTGACCATCCACCTGCGGATGAAAGGTCGTGCTGAACTACAGTTCATACCCAACAACTGGTGGATTTGTCTCCAATTATTTGAAGTAAAGCACCCGTCTCGGTCACTGACGATGCTATGGGGCACTCCGTACAATCATACTATGTTGTCCACGTACAACTTAGCCAACTTTTCCACTTAATCATCCTTCTTGTTCGGTATGAAGTGTGATACCTTTGTCAATCGGTCAACGATCACCCACACGACATCGTTCCAACTCTGTGATCTCGGCATCCCGTGCAAGAAATCCATAGAGATATCATCAAACTTCCACACTAGAATTGGTAACGACTTCAGGAAATCTCCAGGCTTCTGACATTCATCTTTTACCAAGGCACAAGTTTGGCACTTTACCACGTAAAGAGCTATGTCTTTCTTCAAACCCGGCTACCAGAACATCTTTTTCATGTCCTTGTTTATCTTTGTGCTCCCTGGGTAAATTGAGTACTTCGTGATGTGTGCTTCATACATCAATTCCTCACGTAGCTTACCCACATTCGGGATGCACAAACGACCGTCTTTTCTCAAAAGACCATCATCCATGGAGAATTGGGAATTTAACCCAACTACTGCATAGCATTTCATACTCTCATCGAGTTCTGTTTCTCTTCGAACCCTGTCTGCATGGTCATAATGCACCTCTGTCCAGTTCATGCATGCATTTATAGTGGTATTCTTGTCAATACAAAAAATCTCTAAGACCTCCAACTCCTGGATCAGACACTCATCATGCATCTGCAACCAACTTTCCTGTAACAGAGTCCGCTGACTCAAGGCATCTGCAACCACATTTTCCTTCCCGGGAGTATAGTGTATCTGGAAGGTGTAGTCCCTGAGGAACTCCATCCACCTCCGATGTTGCACATTCAGATCCTTCTGATTTATTAAGTACATAAGGCTCTTATGGTCCGTGAAGATATCAACTTTCACATCATATAAGTAGTGATGCCATAACTTAAGTGCAAAAATCACAGTCGCTAACTCCAAGTCGTGGACTGGATAATTTCACTTGTGCACTTTCAACTGGCGTGAGCCATAAGCAATAACCTTTCTGAACTGAAGAAGAATGCATCCTAAGATGCTCCCTAAAGCATCACTATAGATCTTATAGCCGTCCGTACCATATGACGAACTCAAAATCGGCATCGGGGTCAAACGACTCTTTAACTCCTCAAAAGCCCGTGTGCACTCAGGAGTCCAAACGAACTTCTGATCTTTCTTCGTCAGTATAGTGAGAGGTAAGGCTATCTACGAAAAGTTCTTTATGAAGCGTCTATAGTAGCCAGCAAGTCCAAGGAAGCTCCTGACTTCTGTTATAGTAGACAACACATGTCACTCCCATATTTCAACTATCTTCATCGGATCCACCGCAATACCTTCACCATTAACCACATGGCCAAGAAAAGCCACTAATGATAGACAAAACTCGCACTTTGAAAACTTAGCATAGAGCTTGTTTCTCCTCAGGGTGTACAAAACAATCCGCAAATGATTTGCATGATTTTCTTCAGACTGAGAGAACACCAATATTTTGTCAATAAAGACAATCACAAATAGGTCCAAGTACTCTCTAAACGTTTGATGCGTCAAGTCCATAAATACTGATGGCGTATTTTGTTAGATCCCTAGTTGGATTTGGGCTAGGTTCACTAAGTTAGGATATGACCCAACATGTAGAGACCAGGGTCATGGTTATGTCCTAGAGTTTAGGTCAAGTCCTCAGAGTCAACAACACAAAGGACAAGCCTCCAACACTGCTAGAGACTCATACTTAGAGAAAATTCAAGACTTAGAAAAAGAGTTCTACATTCATCGATCTCAGGTCGACGAAAGTCGTGCTCAGCTCGACGAACTCAGAGACAATTCTCTAAGCTGAGCTCGACGAACTTGGCTCTTAGCCCGACGAATTCTGGACAAAGTCACTCAACGTCCTAAGTAAAATTCTGGTCGACGAACTCAGAACATCAGCTCGACGAACTCTATTCTCTGTTCCCTATTCTCAGTTCAACGAACTCAGGATAATGTCTCGACACTCAACACCAGATAATGTCTCGACACTCAATGTGAGATAATGTCTCGACACTCAACGCCAGATAATTTCTCGACACTCAACGCCAAATAAAGTCTCGACACTCAACACCAGATGTTGCCTTGACTCAATGCCAGGATAATGTCTCAACACTCAATGCCAGATAATGTCTCGACACTCAACTCTAGATAATGTCTCGACACTCGACACCAGAAGACATCTTAAATATTCTAAGTCCAGAATGCAAATTCAACTCGACAATCTTGGACTCCAGCTGGACGAACTCAATTCTCAGGACTCAGCTCGACGATCTTGGATCTCAGCTCGATGAACTTGGTGCACAGAATAAGAAAGTCATCAAGCCACAGTCAACCATTCAGAGGTCGACGATCTTGGAACTCAGCTCGACGAACATCAATTCTCAGCTCGACGAACTGTGGACTCAGGTCGACGAATCCAAAATTTGTTGTTTCCCTCTTCTGTTCCTATTTTATTGTAATGATTCCTGAGTAATTAATGCTCTAATATTCTCTGAATATTACCGTTAGACAAATGCATTAATTATGATCTTCATTAGGATTATTGCCTGCCGTTTTTCTAAGGGACAGTTGGGGAAACAAATCAATGCCAAATAATTCCAAGGCCGTCAGCATTAATTACAGGAAGAATTTCAAAATTCAAATGGACTTTCACATGTAAAATATAAAGATATAGATTTCCCTTCTTCCTATAACATATATAACACACAAGACAGAAGGACAATATAGAAATACAGAATACTCGAGACACAAAAATCAATCAGTCAAGAAATCAACTACTGCTAGACCAGAAGAAGAACAAATTTCTGAAGAAGAAGAACAATCATCCAAATCAAGAGTCTTCTTCTATCATTCTCTCAAGAATCTTCAATAGGACAACTACTACTGCATCTGTCAAGAAGTTCCTGAAGTTCTTCTGGTTGAAGTTGAAAGCTTGAAGGCCTATCACCCTGAAGCAAAGCTCCTTTTAATCCTGAACAAACTCAGTATCTCAGGGGGAGCTTTTGTCACCATCAAATCCAAGTCTTCTCATTTGTTTGAGAAAGAGAAGACACCAGCACTCTCTCACCCCCTCTGTAAAAAGGGTTCTCTACTCCCTTCAAAAGTGATTCCTGGTTGCAAGTCTCCTAACCAAAAGACTTGAGGTATTGTTTTTGAGCACCTTACCAAAAGCTCATTGGTGGCAGTCACCTGACCAAATACGTGAGTGGATTCCTACCAAGGTGGTAGAAGAGTGGATGTACCCAGGTTGGGGAACCACTATAAAGTTCTTTTGTTGTCTGGTTGCCCTTTTTCTTTTGTTCTTGATGTGGCTATGTTAGTTAGGATACTGATATTTTTTATTTAGTCTAATCTGCTGTGCTATATCACCCAAGTTTTGGAACAAGGTATCTTGTTCAGCAAAAAGCTTTAATCACCAGATATACTCTATTCACCCCCCCCCCCCCCCCCCCCCCCCCCCCCCCCGCTAGAGTATATTAGATCTAACCCTCACTTTCAAATGGTATCAGAGCGGAGTTCTTTTTGTTGTACAAGCTAACCCTTGAACCAAAGATCCTAAGATAGATCTTTCCTTATTTATGTTAGATTCACATAAACAGCATGGCCCAGAACAAGGATTATGCAAGTAACAGACCTCTAGTGTGCAATCTGAACAAGTTTGCCATCTAGAAGACAAGAATAAAGCTTTAAATGAATTCCATTGATGAAGATATCTATAATTTTATTTTAATAGGTCCCCCTCAAGCTTCAAGCTCAACAGCATCAACCAGCAATAATGCTGTTCCACCACTTGAGTGGATCGAGACTCAAAAGAAGGCCAAGATTGTTGATGCCAAGGCAATGAATATATTGGCCCAAACAATGTCAGATGGCATTTTCTAGAACGTGGCTGAGTGCACATCAGTCAAGGACATTTTGGATTCCCTGAATCAAATGGTGGCTGGATCTACTAATGAAAGAAAAGACAGAAGATCAAATCTCATATCCCAATATGAGAACTTCAAGAAGGAGGAAGCAGAATCAGTGGCTGATATGTACAACAGGTTAAGCTCAATCATCAATGAGCTCAAAACCTTGGACAAGGACATCACCCTCACTGAGGTGAATGACAAGATTCTTATGTGCTTCCCAAGCTCATGGGATTCAAGGATCTCGCCCATCAAGGAGGCCAGAAACCTAAATGAGATTTCCACTGAATCTCTTTTAGGAAAGTTAAAGTCCTATGAATAGTTGATCAAGATCACCTCCACCAGCAAGGAAGGAGCACAACCTTGCATTCAAGGCTGCTAAGGAGACTGAGGCTCCATCTATAAATGAAGATCTGATGAGCATGTTAGCCAAAAGATTCTATAAGATGGCTAGGAAGGACTTCAGGAGGAAGTCATCCAGAAAGGATGATAAGCCCAGGTATGATAAGACACCTACTAAAGAGGTAGTATGTTTTGGCTGCAGGAAACCTGGACATTTTCTCTCAGAATGTCCAGAGAACCAAAAGAAGGAGAAGAGAAGAGAGAAGGACTCCAAGAGCAAGCATTATAACAAGCCCTCCTCCAGCAAGCATAAAAAGAAGGACAGAGGGTTTGTGGATGAAAGCTGGAGTGAAACTGAAGATGAATCTTCATCTTTAAGTTCCAGTGAAGAAGAAGAGGAGGCAAAATGAACAAATTGCTTTTTTAAAGTCTGAACTGAGCAAAGCCAAAATGCTAGAAGAATCATTAAATGGCAGGAGCTTAAAATTGCTAGATATAACCAGCACACATAATGCAAGAACCAATTACTTCAGACTAGGATTAGGAGCTTCATCCAGTGAAACAACCCTAATCGAGAAGAATCATCTTTCAAATCCTGTAAACTTTGTGTCTGACAAAGGAAAGAAAAATACTGAAGAGGTTAATAAGGTCAATAAATTTCTAGAACAAATTGAAACTCAGAACAAACCTAAAAACCAGAAGAATAATACAAGTAACAATGTTCAGCAGTTATCGTCGAACTCAGATCGACGATATATGAACAGATCGTCGAACTCAGAATGGCGATCTCTGAACGCAATCTCTAGTAATAATCATTCTTCGATCTACGATCGACGATATCAGTATGGTTCGTCGACCAGAGATCGACGATTTTGGTGCCCCAAGAATGAATACTTTCATTCTTTGAGCAGAGATCGACGATCTCATCCAACATCGTCGATCTCAGGTCGACGATCCAACAAGAAATCTTCGATCCCAGATCTTAACAACAGAAAATTAAATTTTAATAATAATTTTAATCCTTTTAGTCAATGTATAATACCACCAAGAAGATATCATCCTAAAGGATCCAAAGATAAACCTGAATATTCTTACATTTCCAGTTACAGGTATATAAATCAATAAGGACCCAAGGTTACCTGGGTCAAAAACAACTAACTATTTTTTTTGCAGATGAAGAGCTGTCCAGGTGAGAATCAAGTATGGTATCTGGACAGTGGTTGCTCCAAGCATATGACTGGGAACAAGGAAAGCCTACTCAACTATAAGTCCAAGCTAGGACCAAAGGTAATCTTTAGAGACTCAAAGTGTGGATAGTCTGAAGGCTATGGACAAATAAGGATTGGAGCAATCACATTCAACAAAGTAACCTATGTAAGAGGACTTGAACATAACCTCATCTCCAAAAGTCAATTATGTGATGAAGGTTATCAGGTACACTTCAACTCAACTGCATGTACTATTTCTAATAAAGAAAAATAAACTGTTTTAATTGGGAATAGACAAGGAAATATATATATAGTTGATTTTCTATGTACCGATTCTGAAATCTGTTTACTTAATATTATAAGTAATCAGAATGATTTATGATATAAAAGACAAGGGCATGTTAATATGAAAAACATTGATAGACTATCTAAAGACAACCTTGTGTGAGGTTTACCTTCTAACCCCTACAAGAAGGAAGGCCTTTGCAGGGCTTGTCAACTATGCAAGCAAACTAAATCTAGTTTTAAATCAGTAAATAAAAGTGATTCACCTAGGATCTTATACTTGCTGAACATGGATCTTTTTGGACCCATAGCTGTACAAAGCCTGGGAGGGAAATCCTACAGTTTAGTCATTATGGATGACTTCTCATGGTTCACTTGGGTGTTATTTCTGAGATCTAAGTCAGATACCTTTATGATTCTTACAGATTTTCTCAGGACCATACAGATTGAGTACTCTACTCATGTTGCATTGATCAGAAGTGATCATGGTACATAGTTTGAGTCTCTTCTTATGGATGAGTTCTGTGAGAAGGAAGGTATCAGGCACTATTTCTCAGCTCCTAGAACTCCCCAACAAAATGGGGTAGCTGAAAGGAAAAATAGGACACTAATTGAAGCTACAGGAACATTGCTTGCAGATGCTTACATGCCCCTATCCTTTTGGGCTGAGGCTGTAAGCACAGCAAACTATGTGCTGAACAGAAGCCTGATACATAAGCTAAAGAATAGGACTCCCTATGAATTACTTAAAGGCAAGAAACCTAAAATCACATATTTTAAAGTATTTGGCTGTATTTGTTATATACATAATAATGACCAGAGATATATTAGAAAGTTTGAAGTTAAGGCTGAAGAGAGAATTTTTTTAGGATATTCCCAAGTAAGCAAAGTTTATTGGGTATTTAATAAATCATCCCTGAAAATTGAAGAGTCTGATCATGTGACATTTGATGAAACTAACTTGTCTTGCAAGGAGAAAGAAATTTCTACCAATAACCCTCTGCAGGTACCTCACTTGCGTGAAAATTTGGATGGCCTAAGCCTCTCCAAAGAGGATCCAACTCATCCCTCTCCACAAGATGAAGAACAAAGTGAAGAAGAAAGCACAGAAGTAACTGAACTTCAACCAACAACAAACATAATTCCACAGGAGGAATTAAATCCAACTACTATTACTAAACCAACTCCACCTTTTACCTTGTCACACTAAGGGATCACCCCAGATCCCAAGTGATTGGATACATAATAGCATGTGTACAGACAAGGCATAAACTTAATCAAGACTTGATGCATGCATGTTTCCTCTCTCAAGTTGAACCTCAAACCATAAGAGATGCTGAGCAAGATCCCCACTGGATCATGGTTATGTAAGAGGTGCTCAACCAGTTCTAGAGATGCAGAGTTTGGGATTTGGTTCCAAGACCCCAAGACTACCCAGTCATTAGAACCAAATGGGTATACAAAAACAAGATGGATGCCCAAGGTGTGATTGTGAGGAATAAGGCTAGGCTTGTTGCTCAAGGTTTTAGGCAAGAAGAGGGAATAGATTATGACCAAACATTTGCACCAGTTGCAAGATTAGAGGCAATAAGAATATTTCTTGCCTATGCTGTCTACAAGAAGTTTAAAGTCTATCAGATGGATGTGAAGAGTTCCTTTCTTATTGGAGTGCTAAAGGAAGAAGTCTATGTTGAACAACCTCCAGGTTTCATCTCTCCAACTCATCCTTATCATGTTTTTAAGTTGCATAAAGCCCTCTATGGTCTATAGCAAGCTCCAAGAGCTTGGTATGAGACTTTAGCTAGCTTTTTGATAGAACATAAGTTCATTAGAGGCATTGTAGATAAAACATTGTTCACTAGACATTATAAGTATCATACATTATTAGTATAAATATATGTCGATGACATTATATTTGGGTCTACTGATCCCAAATTATGCAAGAGGTTCTCTGACCTCATGCATTCAAAATTTGAGATGAGTAGCATGGGTGAGCTCTCCTACTTCCTTGGTCTCCAAGTGAAGCAGCTCCCTGATGGCATCTTCATTTCCCAGGCTAAATATGCTAAAGAATTGATTAAAAAGTTTGGGATGGCTGATGCCTCAACAAAGAAAACACCTATGGCTACAACTGCTGTAATAGACTCTGATGTACATGGGAAACCTATGTATTAGAAATTATATAGGGGCATTATTGGGTCCCTACTATACCTTCCAGCTAGCATGCCTGATATTATGTTTGCCAAATGTCTTTGTGCTAGGTTCCAGGTGAACCCTAAAGAATCTCATCTTATTTTTCTAAAAAGGATTTTAAGATATATAAAGGGTTTTCCTAGTCTAGGTCTCTGGTATCCTACTGAGTTAGAGTTTGAGTTAACTAGATACTCAGATGCTGACCTTGCTGGATGCAGAGTGGATAGAAAGAGCACCTCAGGAACTTGCTAGTTCCTTGGTATGAGATTAGTGTCCTGGTTTTGCAAGAAGCAATCATCTGTGTCCACATCAACTATTAAAGCAAAATATATTGTAGCTGGCAGTTGTTGTTCCCAAATGCTGTGGACTCAAAACAAACTCCTGGACTATGGGTTCAACTTAAATAATTCAACTCTACTATGTGATAATACTAGTGCTATTGCTATAACACAAAATCTAGTCCATCACAGTAATACTAAGCATATAGATATTAGACATCATTTCATTAGAGAGTGGGTAGACAAAAACAAAATTAGACTTGTCTATATCTACACTAATTTACAAAGAGCTGAAATATTCAACAAACCCTTGGATGAAAGAAATCACATGCTATTTATAAATCAGCTTGGCATGATTAATGGAGAAGACTTAGTTTAGTTTCTGTCTGCACTCGACGAATTTTTCAGAGTTTGTCAAACGGAGGTCGACGAACTAGGAAAAGTTCTTGAGATATTTGTCAACCAGAGATCAACGAACTCTCTGTGAGTGAAGTTAGTTTCGTCGAACTGAGATCGACAAACTTACTTCAGAAGAGTTTCATTGACCAGAGATCGATGAAACATCTTCAAACCTTAAGACTGAGATTGACGAATTGTTTAACTCCTAATTATTTCGTCGACCTCAGATCGAAGATCTATTTCATTTTTGTCGAATGGAGTTTGTCGATTCATATTCTGGAAAACTTTATATCTAGGTTTTCTTCGACCTCCATCCCGCCCTTTAAGTTCTCTTGCACTTGATCTTTGTTTTTCCTGTGCAGGTTCTCTCATGGCGATTCAAGCAGGAACTCTTGCAGCAATGAAGTTTGATACTGGATTCGATCTGGACTTCGAATCTTTCCAGTACTCCGATCCAATCTTCCTGAATATTCTACAATTACTTGAAGACCAATAGCGGAAGACTCTGCTCTCTACTCGTATCAAAATATCAGGAACCGAGATCAAGGAGTGGGTTTATACAGCGAATATAGAGGAGAATATGATGACTGGAACAGTCGTGGGTAATGATGTCTCTATTACCCCTGATATTATAACTGAAATTTTTGGATTGAGTAATGGTGATGAAGAACTGGAGATAGACTCGGAGGAGTTCGATATGAATCTTAACATGATGGGGTATTCGGGACAAACCCCCAATAAGTTGCTCAAGAAACATCTATCTGCCGAGTATAAATTTCTCGCAGAGATTATTGGGAAGGTGTTGCTAGGGAAGCACACCGCACATGACTATATAACCAGGGACCAGTTTCTTGTCATGTGCGCTATAGTCAATAACAAACAGTGAACTGGGCACAAATATTATTTGATCTGATTAGAAAGAAGAATAACAAAAAGGAGTTGTGTTTTGGAAGGATCCTAGGGATCTTCCTTTAGGAAAAAGCTGCTTAATCACTGGTCTCCCCGACCATATTCATTAATGCTAGCAAGAGACTTACTTGTGCTCTGTTTAGCATGTGGGAGAGGACCATCACTAAGCCAACCAAGGCTCCCTCCTCCACTAGAACTTCAGAAAGTACAAGGGTTGTACAAGTCTCTCCCCACCCCCAATAAAGGGATCCCCTCCATCCCTCCACCACCTCCAGCCCCTCAAGTTCCATCCCAACTAGCAATTCAACCAACCCCACCTTCCACTACCATCATAGTCCATACCCCTACACCACCAGCATCTCAAATTCCTTCCTCTCCTACCCACATACCACCCAATCCTCCCTCCCCCTAGCCTGATACATTTGTACCTACTCCACCCCAATCTGCTCTTTCATCTCATCTTGTTGATATCCCCCACACCAACCTCTCATCACTCCCATCCTTCAACCTATTATCATCTCTAATGAACACTCCCTCTCCTCAAAATGACTCTCCCCTAGACACTCAACTCCCACCTCCACCTCTAATTCCCCCAGCACCTACCATATCCGCTCATCAGACTCCTGCCCCATCATCTACCTCCGCACACTTGGATCCATCTCTTGTATCCCCACTCATTACCCTCCTCACACCCCTCCTAAAATCCCTTATAGCAGAGGCTATCTCTCCCCTTGCTGCCTCCATATCCTCTCTAGTTGCCCAAATCTCTGCCCTCACTACTGTTCCCTCTTCGGTTGGGGGCCTGGATTCAGTGCCTACTGAAATCAGGTAGGGAGAGATACTTCATGAAGAAGTAGCAGCAGTTGCAGTAGCAGCAGTAGAACCAATTGAACAGGCTATGGATATAACAGCAACAGAAGCAGAAGCAGTAGAGGCAGCAGTTATTGATAATGATTCTTTTGATTCTTTTGATTCTTTTGATTTCTTACAGTTCATAGATTATGATATGGATTTAGATGATCAGGTCTCTGAAACTGTTGGTGATTTCATTATAAATCTCACAGTTGACCTTATAAAACTGTTAAGCCTTTTTGATACAGTTCATTTGAGCATTCTTCCAGAAGAACACACTAAGCCATCTTTGGCTATAATTCCATATACTTCACCAATAAGCCCTAAAGTTGCCAAGCAACTCAAGGCCAATTTTGTTACCCCTGCCACTCCATCCTCTCCAATAATTGCCTCTCCTATTGTATCATTGCCCCTTGCTCCAGTGTTTGTAATGGATGACTCTCCAATTCCTGATCTAGATGCCTTGATCATGGCTGACATTAAGGAAGAGAATAAGTCAGCTGCTCAATGCACTGATGTTCACAGTTCTCCAGCTTCCCCTCCAGTTACTTCACAGACAGAAAAGAAAACAATCTCTGATGTCACAATAAGAGAGATTGATGCTATGTATGCCAATCCTCAGTCTGATGACGATAATGATGATGATGATGGTTCTGATGAGGACCCAAAGAGGAAGAAAATTTCATGGAAAAGGAAAGATCCTCCACCATCTGCCCCAAAACCCAATCCAGCAAATGACACTCCCTATTATTTCTGCAAAACATAACTCCATACAAAGGGATGCCAGCTTGGATGTGGCTATCTAAAAATGAGCAAAAGGCAAGGAAGAAGAGCAGAAGATATTCTCCTCCCCCATAGAAATTCAAGAGAGGTCCTCATCCTCCTCCTCCTCCTCCTCCAGCCGCTGGTGCTTCAGGGACTACTTCTCAAAGGTCAGATGCACCCTCCAGGCCTACATCCTTCGCCAGAACTTATCAAAGGCAGGAAAGGCCATCTAGACATCAATCTCAAGGAAGCTGCCAGCAAAGGAATATAGGCTCTACAGAACAAATAAAAGAGGTAGTCTATCAGAAACCATAGTTCTCTCCTCCCAAATAGCAAGCTTAATAAAGAAGGCATACAGAATCATATAAGCCTAAAGGAAAATATAGTGAGACTGCACCTCCAAAGTCTCTATATACACAGAGTGATGAAAGCCAAACAACAACAAATTTCCATGAACAGTCCACTCAATTCAGGATTGTTACCCTGCTACCCCCTCAAGATGATAAATCATCTGTCAGTCAGGATGTTGATCCCAACTTCAGGATGGATAGGCTTCAAGAGTTGATTGGCCTATCACAAATAAAGAAGGCTAGAGAAGAAGGAGAAGTTCCAACAAAGTTTACTACTATGTCATCATATAGAGAAAAGGAGTTGGATAAGCTTCAAGTGAGCAAGAAAGTTTTCAATCCTGCAAAGTACATGGCAATACATCTAGAGGCTGTAGTACCCACAACCTCCACCCTGACAGTGATTGGAGCAGCAGATATGTACATGTCATTCAAAGAAGCTGCTAATCCTAACAGGGAAATCATCTTTACTCAGCCTAGGGATAAGAGCAAAGAAGCAAAACCAAAGGAGAAGAAATAGAAGAACTAGAACCTGAACTGCTATATGTTTGTGGTATATTTTTAATAAACTATGTTTTATGTTACAAAGCTAACTGTGTAAATATATTTGTTGCATACTTAATGTTTAATTCTCTGTTAGATATATATTGTGTTCTTGCTTTGCACATGTCCTTTTATTGAGTCTGTAATTAGTGACCTCACCCAAATAGGAGGAGATTGTTGGATCCCTAGTTTGATTTGGGCTAGGTTAACTAAGTGAAGATATGACCCAACATGTATAGACCAGGATCATGGTTGTGTCCTAAAGTCTAGGTCAAGTCCTTAGAGTCAACAATACAAAGGACCAGCCTCCAACACTGCCAGAGACTCGAGACTTAGAAAAAATTCAAGACTTAGAAAAAGAGTTCTACGTTCGTCAATCTCAGGTCGACGAAAGTCGTGCTCAGCTCGACGAACTCAGATACAATTCTCTGAGCTGAGCTCGACGAACTTGGCTCTCAGCCCGACGAACTCTGGACAAAGTCACTCAACGTCCTAAGTCAAATTCCTGTCGACGAACTCAGAACATCAGCTCGACGAACTCTGTTCTCTGTTCCCTGTTCTCAGTTCAACGAACTCAGGATATTGTCTCGACACTCAACGCTAGATAATGTCTCGACACTCAACGCTAGATAATGTCTCGACACTCAATGCCAGATAATGTCTAGACACTCAACGCCAAATAAAGTCTCGACACTCAACACCAGATGTTGTCTTGACTCAACGCCAAGATAATGTCTCGACACTCAATGCCAGATAATGTCTCGACACTCAACGCCAGATAATGTCTCGACACCCAACACCAGAATACTTCTTAAATATTCTAAGTCCAGAATGCAAATTCAGATCGACGATCTTGGACTCTAGCTGGACGAACTCAATTCTCAGGACTCAGCTCGACGATCTTGGATCTCAACTCGATGAACTTGGTGCATAGAATAAGCAAGTCATCAAGCAGCAGTCAGCTATTCAGAGGTCGACGATCTTGGAACTCGTCTCGACGAACAGCAATTCTCAGCTCGACGAACTGTGGGCTCAGGTCGACGAATCCAGACTTGGCTGTTTCCCTCTTCTGTTCCTATTTTATTGCAATGATTCCTGAGTAATTAATGCTCTAATATTCTCTGAATATTACCGTTAGACAAGAGCATTAATTATGGTATTCATCAGGATTATTGCCTGCCGTTTTTCTAAGGGACAGTTAGGGAAACAAATCAATGCCAAATAATTCCAAGGCCGTCAGCATTAATTGCAGGAAGAATTTCAAAATTCAAATGGACTTTCACATATAAAATATAAAGATATAGATTTCCCTTCTTCCTATAAAATACACAACACACAAGACAGAAGGACATTATAGAAATACAGAATACTCGAGACACAAAAATCAATCAGTCAATAAATCAATTACTGCTAGACCAGAAGAAGAACAAATTTCTGAAGAAGAAGAACAATCATCCAAATCAAGAGTCTTCTTCTGTCATTCTCTCAGGAATTTTCAATAGGACAACTACTACTGCATCTGTCAAGAAGTTCCTGAAGTTCTTCTGGTTGAAGTTGAATGCTTGAAGGCCTATCACCCTGAAGCAAAGCTCCTTTTAATCCTGAACAAACTCAGTATCTCAGGGGGAGCTTTTGTCACCATTAAATCCAAGTCTTCTCTATTGTTTGAGAAATAGAAGACACCATCACTCTCTCACCCCCTCTATAAAAAGGGTTCTCTACTCCCTTCAAAAGTGATTCCTGGTTGCAAGTCTCCTAACCAAAAGACTTGAGGTTTGGTTTTTGAGCACCTTACCAAAAGCTCATTGGTGGCAGTCACCTGAACAAAAACCTGAGTGGATTCCTACCAGGGTGCTAGAAGAGTGGATGTACCCAGGTTGGGGAACCACTATAAAGTTCTTGTGTTGTTTGGCTGCCCTTTTTCTTTTGTTCTTGTTGTGGTTATGTTAGTTAGGATACTGATATTTTTTATTTAGTCTAATCTGCTATGCTATATCACCCAAGTTTTGGAACAAGGTATCTTGTTCAGCAAAAAGCTTTAACCACCAGATATACTCTATTTACCCCCCCCCCCCCCCCCCCCGCTAGAGTATATTAGATCTAACCGTCACTTTCAATTGGTATCAAAGCGGAGTTCTTTTGGTTGTAAAAGCTAACCCTTGAACCAAAGATCCTAAGTTAGATCTTTCCTTATTTGTGTTAGATTCGCAGAAACAGCATGGCCCAAAACAAGGATTATGCAAGCAACAGACCTCCAGTGTGCAATCTGAACAAGTTTGCAATCTAGAAGACAAGAATAAAGCTTTATATGAATTCCATTGATGAAGATATCTATAATTCTATTTTGACAGGTCCCCCTCAAGCTTCAAGCTCAACAGCATCAACCAGCAACAATGTTGTTCCACCACCTGAGTGGATTGAGACTCAAAAGAAGGCCAAGATTGCTGATGCCAAGGCAATGAATATATTGGCCCAAATAATGTCAGATGACATTTTCCAGAAGGTGGCTGAGTGCACATCAGTCAAGGATATTTGGGATTCCCTGAATCAAATGGTGGCTGGATCTACTAATGAAAGAAAAGACAGAAGATCAAATCTCATATCCCAATATGAGAACTTCAAGAAGGAGCAAGCAGAATCAGTGGTTGATATGTACAACAGGTTAAGCTCAATCATCAATGAGCTCAAAACCTTAGACAAGGACATCACCCTCACTGAGGTGAATGACAAGATTCTTATGTGCTTCCCAGGATCATGGGATTCAAGGATTTGGCCCATCAAGGAGACAAGAAACCTAAATGAGATTTCCACTGAATCTCTTTTAGGAAAGTTAAAGTCCTATGAACAGCTGGTCAAGATCAGGGAAGCAGCTGAGCAAAGAACACCTCCACCAGCAAGGAAGGAGCACAACCTTGCATTCAAGGCTGCTAAGGAGACTAAGGCTCCATCTATAAAAGAAGATCTGATGAGCCTATAAGATGGCTAGGAAGGACTTCAGGAGGAAGTCATCCAGAAAGGATGATAAGCCCAGGTATGATAAGACACCTACTAAAGAGGTAGTATGTTTTGGCTGTAGGAAACCTAGACATTTTCTCTCAGAATGTCCAGATAACTAGAAGAAGGAGAAGAGTAGAGAGAAAGACTCCAGGAGCAAGCATTACAGCAAGCCCTCCTCCAGCAAGCATAAACAGAAGGACAGAGGGTTTGTGGTTGAAAGCTGGAGTTAAACTGAAGATGAATCTTCATCTTCAAGTTCCAGTGAAGAAGAAGAGGAGGAAAAGGCAAAGGAAGTTTGCCTTATGGAAATTGATGCCAGCAGTAGCAGATCAGATACAAATGAATCTGACAATGAAGAAAGCCTATCAACTGAAGATCAGGTATTAGCCTCTTATGACTTTGAATCTGATAAATTCAAATTTAAATTTAAAAATTTATGCTTAGATTTGATAAGCTCTGAGAAGGAAATTAAACTACTCAGAGAAAAATTAAATGCTCTAGATAAACTCACTTCAGAAAATGAAAAGCTAACTATTGAATTAAAATCTGCAAATGAACAAATTGCTTTTCTAAAATCTAAACTGAGAAAAGCCAAAATGCTAGAAGAATCATTAAATGGCAGGAGTTTAAAATTGCTAGATATAACCAGCACACTTAATGCAAGAACCAATTACTGAAGACTAGGATTAGGAGCTTCATCCAGTGAACCAACCATAATCCAGAAGATTCATCTTTCAAAACGTATAAACATTGTGTCTGACAAAGGAAAGAAAAATACTGAACAGGTTAATAAGGTAATAATGTTCAGCAGTTATTGTCGAACTCAGATCGACAATATATGAACAGATCGTCGAACTCAGAACGACGATCTCTGAACGCAAACTCTAGTAATAATAATTTTTCGATCTATGATCGACGATATTAGTATGGTACATCGACCAGAGATCGATGATTTTGGTGCCGCAAGAATGAATACTTTCACTCTTCGAGCAGTGATGGACGATCTCATCCAACATCGTCGAGCTCAGGTTGACGATCCAACAAGAAATCATCGATCCCAAATCTTAACAACAGAAACTTAAAATCTAATAATAATTTTAATTATATTAGTCAATGGATAATACCACCAAGAAGATATCATCCAAAAGGCTACAAAGATCAACCTGAATATTCTTACATTTCCAGTTACAGTTATATAAATCAACAAGGACCCAAGGTTACCTGGGTCAAGAACAACTAACTATTTTATTTGCAGATGAAGAGATGTCTAGGTGAGAATCAAGTATGGTATCTGGACAGTGGTTGCTCCATGCATATGACTGGGAACAAGGAAAGCCTACTCAACTACAAGTCCAAGCTAGGACCAAAGGTAATCTTTGGAGACTCAATGTGTGGACAGTCTGAAGGCTATGGACAAATAAGAATTGGAGCAGTCACATTCAACAAAGTAACCTATATAAGAGGACTTAAACATAACCTCATCTCCATAAGTCAATTATGTGATGAAGGTTATCAGGTACACTTTAACTCAACTGCATGTACTAGTTCTAATAAAGAAAAACAAACTGTTTTAATTGGGAATAGATAAGGAAACATACATATAGTTGATTTTCTATCTACCAATTCTGATATCTGTTTACTTAATATTATAAGTAATCAGAATGATTTATGGCATAAAATACTAAGGCATGTTAATATGAAAAACATTGCTAGGATATCTAAAGACAACATTGTGAGAGGTTTACCTTCTGGCCCCTACAAGACGGAAGGCCTCTGTAGGGCTTGTCAACTAGGCAAGCTAACTAAATCTAGTTTTAAATCAGTAAATAAAAGTGATTCACCTAGGATCTTGTACTTGCTGCACATGGATATTTTTGGACCCATAGTTGTACAAAACCTGGGAGGGAAATCCTATACTTTAGTCATTGTGGATGACTTCTCAAAGTTCACTTGGATGTTCTTTCTGAGATCTAAGTTAAATACCTTTAAGGTTCTTACAGATTTTCTCAGGACCATACAAATTGAGTACTCTACTCATGTTGCATTGATCAGAAGTGATCATGGTACAGATTTTGAGTCTCTTCTTATGCATGAGTTCTGTGAGAAGGAAGGTATTAGGTACTATCTCTCAGCTCCTAGAACTCCTCAACAAATTGGCGTAGCTGAAAGGAAAAATAGGACACTGATTGAAGCTGCAGGAATATTGCTTGTAGATGCTTACATGCACCTATCCTTTTGGGCAGAGGCTGTAAGCACAGCAAACTATGTGCTGAACAAAAGCCTGATACATTAGCTAAAGAATAGGACTCCCTATGAATTACTTAAAGGGAAGAAACTAAAAATCACATATTTTAAAGTATTTGGTTGTATTTGTTATATACAAAATAATGACAAGATATATTAGAAAGTTTGAAGCTAAGGCTGAAGAGGGAATTTTTCTAGGATATTCCCAAGTTAGCAAAGCTTATAGGGTATTTAAAAAATCATCCCTGAAAATTGAAGAGTATGTTCATGTGATATTTGATGAAACTAACATGTCTTACAAGGAGAAAGAAATTTCTACCAATAACCCTCTACAGGTACCTCACTTGTGTGAAAATTTGGATTGTCTAAGCCTCTCCAAAGAGGATCCAACTCATCCCTCTCCACAAGATGAAGAACAAAGTGAAGAAGAAAGTACAGAAGTAACTGAACTTCAACCAACAGCAAACATAATTCCACAGGGGGAATTAAATCCAACTAATGTTACTGAACCAACTCCACCTACTGACCTTGTCACACTAAGGGATCCCCCCAGATCCCAAGTGATTGGATACATAACAGCAGGTGTACATACATGGCATCAACTCAATCAAGACTTGATGCATGCCTATTTCCTCTCTCAAGTTGAACCTCAAACCATAAAAGATGCTGAGCAAGATCCCCACTAGATCATGGCTATGCAAGAGGAGCTCAACCAGTTTGAGAGATGCAGAGTTTAGGATTTGGTTCCAAGACCCCAAGACTACCCAGTCATTGGAACCAAATGGGTATAGAGAAACAAGCTTGATGCCCAAGGTGTGATTGTGAAGAACAAGGATAGGCTTGTTGCTCAAGGTTAAAGGCAAGAAGAGGGAATAGACTATGACCAAACATTTGCACCAGTTACAAGATTAGAGGCAATAAGAATATTTCTTGCCTATGCTACCTACAAGAAGTTTAAAGTCTATCAGATGGATGTGAAGAGTGCCTTTCTTAATGGAGTGCTAAAGGAAGAAGTCTATGTTGAACAACCTCCATGTTTCATCTCTCCAACCCATCCTTATCATGTTTTAAAGTTGCATAAAGCCATCTATGGTCTAAAGCAAGCTCTAAGATCTTGGTATGAGACTTTAGCTAGCTTTTTGATTGAACATAAGTTCATTAGAGGCATTGTAGATAAAATATTGTTCACTAGAAATCATAAGGATCAAACCTTATTAGTACAAATATATGTGGATGACATTATATTTGGGTCTACTGATCCCAAATTATGCAAGAGGTTCTCTGACCTCATGCATTCAAAATTAGAGATGAGTAGCATGGGTGAGCTCTCCTACTTCCTAGGTCTCCAAGTGAAGCAGCTCCCTGATGGCATCTTCATTTCCCAGGCTAAATATGCTAAAGAGCTGATTAAAAAGTTTGGGATGGCTGATGCCTCAGCAAAGAAAACACCTATGGCTACAATTGCTGTAATAGACTCTGATGCACATGAGAAACCTGTGGATCAAATATTATATAGGGGTATTATTGGGTCCCTACTATACCTTACGGCTAGCAGGCCTGATATTATGTTTGCCACATTCCTTTGTGCTAGGTTCTAGGTGAACCCTAAAGAATCTAATCTTATTTTTCTAAAAAGGATTTTAAGATATATAAAAGATTGTCGTAGTCTAGGTCTCTGGTATCCTACTGAGTCAGAGTTTGAGTTAACCGGATACTCAGATGCTAACTTTGTTGAATGCAGAGTGGACAGAAAGTGCACCTCAGGAACTTGCCAGTTCCTTAGTATGAGATTAGTGTCCTGGTTTTACAAGAAGCAATCATCTGTGTCCACATCAACTGCTAAAGCAGAATATATTGCAGTTGGCAGTTGTTATTCCTAGATGATGTGGATTCAAAACAAACTCCTGGACTATGGGTTCAACTTAAATAATTCAACTCTACTATGTGATAACACTAGTGCTATTGCTATAGAACAAAATCCAGTCGATCACAGTAGGACTAAGCATATAGACCTTAGGCATCATTTCATTAGAGAGAATGTAGACAAAAACAAAATTAGACTTGTCTATATCTACACTTATTTACAAAGAGCTGACATATTCACAAAACCTTTGGAAGAAAGAAATAACATGTTCTTTATAAATCTGCTTGGCATGATCAATGGAGAAGACTTAGTTTAGTTTCTGTCTGGACTCGATGAATTTTTCAGAGTTCGTCGATCGGAGGTCAACGAACTAGGAAAAGTTCTTGAGATATTCGTCGACCAGAGATCAACGAACTCTCTGTGAGTGAAGTTAGTTTCGTCGAACAGAGATCGACGAACTTACTTCAGAAGACTTTTGTCCACCAGAGATCGACGAAATGTCTTCAAACCTTCAGACTGAGATTGACGAATTGTGTAACTCCAAATTATTTCGTCGACCTCAGATCGAAGATCTATTTCATTTTCGTGGAACGGAGTCTGTCGATTCATATTCTGGAAAACTTTATATCTAGGTTTTCTTCGACCTCCATCCCGCGCTTTAAGTTCTCTTGCACTTGATCTTCGTTTTTCCTGTGCAGGTGCTCTCATGGTGATTCAAGCAGGAACTCTTGCAGTAATGAAGTTTGATGGTGGATTCGATCTTGACTTCGAATCTTTCCAGTACTCCGATCCAATCTTCCTGAATATTCTACAATTACTCGAAGACCAACGGCTGTAGACTCTGCTCTCTACTCGCATCAAAATATCAGGAACCGAGATCAGGGAGTGGGTTTATACAGCGACTACAGAGGAGAATACGATGACTGGAACAATCGCGGGTAACGCTGTCTCTCTTACCCCCGATATTTTAACTGAAATTTTTGGATTGAGTAATGGTGATGAAGAACTGGAGATAGACTCGGAGGAGTTCGATATGATGCTTAACATGATAGGGTATTCGGGACAAACACCCAATAAGTTGCTCAAGAAACTTCTGTCTGCCGAGTACAAATTTCTCACAGATATTGTTGGGAAGGTGTTGCTAGGGAAGCACACTACACATGACTATATAACCAGCCATCAGATTCTGGTCATGTGTGTTATAGTCAATAACAAGACAGTGAACTGGGCACAAATATTATTTGATCTGATTAGAAAGAAGAAAAACAAAAAGGAGGTGTGCTTTGGAAGGATCCTAGGGATCTTCCTTAAGGAAAAAAGCTGCTGAATCACTGGTCTCCCCGACCATATTCATTAATGCTAGCAAGATACTTACGTGTGCTCTGTTTAGCAAGTGGGAGAGGACCATCACTAAGCCAACCAGGCTCCCTCCTCCTCAACTAGAACTTCAGAAAGTACAAGGGTTGTACCAGCCTCTCCCCACCCCCACTGAAGGGATCCCCTCCACCCCTCCACCACCTCCAGCCCCTCAAGTTCCATCCCAACTAGCAATTCAACCAACCCCACCTTCCACTACCATCATAGTCCATACCCCTACACCACCAGCATCTCCAATTCCTTCCTCTCCTACCCACATACCACCCAATCCTCCCCTCCCCCCCCCCCAGCCTGATATATCTGTACCTATACCACCCCAATCTTCTCATCCATCTCATCTTGCTGATATCCCCCACACCAACCTCTCATCACTGACATATTTCAACCTATTATCATCTCCAATGAACACTCCCTCTCCTCAAAATGACTCTCCCCTAGACACTCAACTCCCACCTCCACCTCCACCTCTAATTCCCCCAGCACCTACCATATCCGCTCATCAGACTCCTGCCCCATCATCTACCTCCCCACACTTGGATCCATCTCTTGTATCCCCACTCATTACCCTCCTCACACCCCCTCCTAAAATCCCTTATAGCAGAGGCTATCTCTCCCCTTGCTGCCTCCATATCCTCTCTAGTTGCCCAAATCTCTGCCCTCACTACTGCTCCCTCTTCGGTTGGGGGCCTGGCTTCAGTGCCTACTAAAACCATGCAGGTGGAGATACTTCATGAAGAAGTAGCAGTAGTTGCAATAGCAGAAGCAGAACCAGTTGAACAGGCTATGGATACAACAGTAGCAGAAGCAGAAGCAGGAGAGGCAGCAGTTGTTGATAGTGATTCTTTTGATTCTTTTGATTTCTTACAGTTCATGGATTCAGATATGGATTTAGATGATCAGGTCTCTGAAACTGTTGGTGATTTCATTATAAATCCAACAGTTGATCTTATAAAACTGTTAAGCCTTTTTGATACAGTTCATTTAAGCTTTCTTCTAGAGGAACACACTAAGTCATCATTGGCTATAATTCCATATACTTCACCAATAAGCCCTAAAGTTGTCAAGCAACTCAAGGCCAGTTTTGTTACCCCTGCCACTCCATCCTCTCCAACAATTGCCTCTCCTATTATATCATCCCCCCTGGCTCTAGTGTTTATAATGGATGACTCTCCAATGCCTGATCTAGATTCCTTGATAATGGCTGACATTGAGGAAGAGAATAAGTCAGCTGCTCAATGCACTGATGTTCACAGTTCTCCAGCTTCCCCTCCAGTTACTTCACAGATAGAAAAGAAAACAATCTCTGATGACACAATAAGAGAGATTGATGCTATGTATGACAATCCTCAGTCTTCTGATGCTGATGATGATGATGATGATGGTTCTGGTGAGGACCCAAAGAGGAAGAAAATTTCAAGGAAAAGGAAAGCTCCTCCACCATCTGCCCCAAAACCCAATCCAGCAAATGACACTCCCTATTATATTCAGCAAAACATAACTCCATGCAAAGGGATGCCAGCTTGGATGTGGCTATCAAAAATTGAGCAAAAGGCAAGGAAGAAGAGCAGAAGATATTCTCCTCCCCCACAGAAATTCAAGAGAGGTCATCCTCCTCCTCAACCTCTTGCCACTAGTGCTTCAGGGACTACTTCTCAAAGGTCGGATGCACCCTCCAGGCCTACATCCTTCGCCAGAACTTATCAAAGGCAGGAAAGGCCATCTAGACATCAATCTCAAAGAAGCTGCCAGCAAATGAATATAGGCTCTACAGAACAAATAAAGGAGGTAGTCTATCAGAAACAAGAGTTCTCTCCTTCCCAACAGCAAGCTCAACAAAGAAGGCATACAGAATCTTATAAGCCTAAATGAAAATATAGTGAGACTGCACCTCCAAAGTCTCTATATACACAGAGTTATGAAAGCCAAACATCAATAAATTTCCAAGCACAGTCCACTCAATTCAGTCCTGTTACCCTGCTACCCCCTCAAGATGATCAATCATCTGTCAGTTAGGATGTTGATCCCAACTTCGGGATGGCTAGGCTTCAAGAGTTGATTGGTCTGTCACAAATAAAGAAGGCTAGAGAAGAACGAGAAGTTCCAACAAAGTTTACTACTATGTCATCATACAGAGAAAAGGAGTTGGATAAGCTTCAAGTGAGCAAGAAAGTTTTCAATCCTGCAGAGTACATGGCAATACATCCAGAGGCTGTAGTACCCACAACCTCCACCCTGACAGTGATTGGAGCAGTAGATATGTACATGTCAAAGAAAGAAGCTGCTAATCCTAACAGGTAAATCATCTTTACTCAGCTTAGGGATAAGAGCAAAGAAGCAAAACCAAAGGAGAAGAAATAGAAGAACTAGAACCTGAACTGCTATATGTTTGTGGTATATTTTTAATAAACTATGTTTTATGTTACAAAGCTAACTGTGTAAATATATCTGCTGCATACCTAATGTTTAATTCTCTACTAGATTTATATTGTGTTCTTACTTTGCACATTTCTTTTTATTGAGTCTGTAATTAGTGACCTCACCCAAATAAGGGGAGATTGTTGGATCCCTAGTTGGATTTGGGCTAGGTTCACTAAGTTAGGATATGACCCAACATGTATAGACCAGGGTCATGGTTGTGTCCTAGAGTCTAGGTCAAGTCCTTAGAGTCAACAACACAAAGGACCAGCCTCCAACACTGCCAGAGACTCAAGACTTAGAAAAAATTCAAGACTCAGAAAAAGAGTTCTACGTTCGTCAATCTCAGGTCGACAAAAGTCGTGCTCAGCTCGACGAACTCAGATACAATTCTCTGAGCTGAGCTCGACGAACTTGGCTCTCAGCCCGACGAACTCTGGACAAAGTCACTCAACGTCCTAAGTCAAATTCCGTTCGACGAACTCAGAACATCAGTTCGACACACTTTGTTATCTATTCCCTGTTCTCAATTCAATGAACTCAGGATAATGTCTCGACACTCAACGCCAGATAATGTCTCGACACTCAATGCCAGATAATGTCTCGACACTCAACGCCAGATAATGTCTCGACACTCAACACCAGATATTGTCTTGACTCAACGCCAGGATAATATCTCGACACTCAATGCTAGATAATGTCTCGACACTCAACGCCAGATAATGTCTCGACACTAAACACCAGAAGACATCTTTAATATTCTAAGTCCAGAATGAAAATTCAACTCAACGATCTTGGACTCCAGCTGGACGAACTCAGTTCTCAGGACTCAGCTTGACGATCTTGGATCTCAGCTCGACGAACTTGGTGCATAGAATAAGAAAGTCATCAAGCAACAGTTAGCCATTCAGAGGTCGACAATCTTGGAACTCAGCTCAACGAACAGCAATTCTCAGCTCGACAAACTGTAGACTCAGGTCGTCGAATCCTGACTTGACTGTTTCCCTCTTCTGTTCCTATTTTATTACAATGATTCTTGAGTAATTAATGCTCTAATATTCTCATAATATTATCGTTAGACAAGAGCATTAATTATGGTCTTCATCAGGATTATTGCCTGCCGTTTTTCTAAGGTACAGTTGGGGAAACAAATCAATGCCAAATAATTCCAAGGCCGTCAGCATTAATTGCAGGAAGAATTTCAAAATTCCAATGGACTTTCACATGGAAAATATAAAGATATAGATTTCCCTTCTTCCTATAACATACACAACACACAAGATAGAAGGACAAAATAGAAATACAGAATACTCGAGACACAAAAATCAATCAGTCATGAAATCAACTACTGCTAGACCAGAAGATGAACAAATTTCTGAAGAAGAAGAACAATCATCCAAATCAAGAGTCTTCTTCTATTATTCTCTCAGGAATCTTAAATAGGACAACTACTACTGCATCTGTCAAGAAGTTCCTGAAGTTCTTCTGGTTGAAGTTGAAAGCTTGAGGGTCTATCATCCTGAAGCAAAGCTCCTTTTAATCCTGAATAAACTCAATATCTTAGGGGGAGCTTTTGTCACCATCAAATCCAAGTCTTCTCAGTTGTTTGAGAAGAGAAGACCATCACTCTCTCACCCCCTCTGTAAAAAAGGGTTCTCTGCTCCCTTCAAAAGTGATTCCTAGTTGCAAGTCTCCTAACCAAAAGACTTGAGGTTTGGTTTTTGAACACCTTACCAAAAGCTCATTGGTGGCAGTCACCTGAGAAAAAACCTGAGTGGATTCCTACCAGGGTGGTAGAAGAGTGGATGTACCCAGGTTGTGGAACCACTATAAAGTTCTTGTCTTGTCTGGTTGCCCTTTTTCTTTTGTTCTTGCTGTGGCTATGTTAGTTAGGATACTGATATTTTTTATTTAGTCTAATCTGCTGTGCTATATCACCCAAGTTTTGGAATAAGGTATCTTGTACAGCAAAAAGCTTTAATCACAAGATACACTCTATTCGCCCCCCCCCCCCCCCCCTCTAGAGTATATTAGATGTAACCCTCACTTCATATTTGTTAGCCCAAATGGTATTACAGTGAACTCAAAATTGATGCGCTTACAATAAGTGTACCGCTCGCATAAGTAATATAAAATGAGGAGGTCTTCCCAAGTATTGATCTCTCAAGGAACACAATAAGGTGGAGTTAATTTTGAGGAGGACTTGAGATTGAAGTCCTTAGGTCGGAGTTTACTAATGGAGTTTTGATTGTTGCTGAAAAAGAAAGTAAAACACTAATCAACTGCTCATTTGCAATGCCGCTATGCAATGCTTCGCTATGCAGATGAAAAACTACACGGGCCGCTATGCATTGAATCGCTGGGAGGATGGACGAGTAGGCTTGCGAAGGAGGTGTTGAGAACGACGGAAAGAGGGTCGTGAGAACATCTTCTCTACGCAGGCCACTAGCAATTGCTAGTGCGACACTGTGTGGTGGAGGATGGATAATGGCTCACCTCAAGAAATTTACATGAATACAAAATCACATAGACATGATTGTATACAAATGTATATCAAATTAAACATACTTCATCACATACAAAGAGATCAACTACACTATCAATCAGCAAGAGAAGAAGAGAGTGCGAAATTGACCGAATCTGAAGTCTTGTTGAGGGTTCACAGAAGGAATAGCCGGTTTGTCAATCCGCATCCTAGCTCAGTCCTCAACTGCATCCGGGGTAGAGGAGGCTGTCACTCACTCCCAATGGACCCGTATTCTTCGTGTCACGATCCGGTGGAGGATGGCATAAACTTCTCCTAGCTTGATGGAGAAAGCAAGGTCAAACTCTTCTTGAAGCTTAAGGATGAAGGAGGAGGCCGAGAGGAAGCTCCTGCTTGGATTTGGCATTGAAATCTTGCCTGGAATCCCTCTCTATGGTGGAAGATGAAGGGCGGAGGTGGAAGGACGGAGTTTTGCCCTAAAACGGCGGCTGGAATTGATGAAAAGTGGATCCTCCTCAATGGTGTGAAATCTGCACTTTAAATAGAAGCATGTCAGAAAAATAGGCACGCATGGTTTGGTGCACGACCGTGCGCTAACCGTGCGTTATTAACTTCCTGTCCAAGCTTGCGGATGAAGATGCGTTGACTCGTGTATTTTACTCGCGCACGGGCGCTTCCTACCGTGCATGACGGAAATCGCACGGGTAAACACAGAGCGTAGAAAAACAAGATAATACAGAAGAACCGTGTGTTTTACTAGCGCTCGGGCACGTATGCCCGTGCATGAAGGAAACACACGATTAACCCCAGAAAGTTGAAATATAGGGAAAAATATATAGACCGTGCTCGCACGGTTTGGCAGAAACCGTGCGGGAACAAAATAAACGGGTAACCACAGACGTCCCCAGAATTGCTGTGTATAACGCACGACTAATCTCAAACCGCGCGTGAACAAATTCACATGACCGCACGTTTCACACAGGAAGTGGAATTGGAATTTGGGACGAAATGACTATCTGCATAGTAATAAATCCATCCAAACAATCATATAAATCAAGACAAACAAGTGCGAGGAGCTCCAAGAACTTACCCTCAACACTAGAGCGCTCAATCGCATATCACATTTGGCCAAAACAATGCACTATTGGCTAAGTGAAGATCTAAGCAAAAATATGACTTTTCCAATTGAAAAAGTAGTACGCATGCAAGATAATAAGCCCAAATGAGTCCGAAAAACCCTATATAAATCGGACTCATCACACCCCCACACTTACCTGTTCGGGCATCCCGAGCAAACAAAATCTATGTAGATAGGGAAAATAAACTAGCTAACATAGAAACTCAGATACGGAGTACCAAGCGAAGTTTCATGCTCGCGCGCGTAAAAATATAATAGAGGAAATTTCTAAGTATAAAAAATAGTTTATAATTTTCACAATGCGTATCAACCTTTTATTATTATTCAAAAATGGAATCACGGTGAATCTTCCGGTCACGCTTAGGAAGAAAGTAGGCAGGCCACTAAGGTGAGCTTTGCCAAAGAACGGGGCTCGGGATTACCTCCAAAGAAATCCATCAATATCGGGGACATACGCTTGCCCGTTCACACTCTCTCCATGGTACTAGTTTGATAGTTTTACTTTCAAGACTACCTAAACACCTAGAGGGGGGTGAATAGGTTCTAATTCTTGTTTTAACTTAAAGCAGAATATAACTACAATGCTGTAATATAGAACTGAAAATTCTGCAGCAAACACAGCACACACAATCACAGATACTACAGCTACACAATTCACAGATTGCACACAGAATTTATAGTGGTTCCCCAAGGTCTGGGTACATCCACTTTCCCCCTTCACCTATCTAGCAGTATGCTAGATTCGGCCTAACTTCTTCCTTTAACTCAGATCCTCAGATCCTACAGCTAAGAATCCAGAAGGATTCCTACAACTTAGAACCCTATAAGGTTCCTACAACTCAGGCTAACAAGCCCTACCTCAGCCTTGCCACAAGGCCCACAACTCAGAGAATACCTTCTCCTACAACTCAGGCATAAACAGCCCTACCACTAAGAGAACAAATCTCCTACACTCAACCTTTATAACACAGGCTTACAATTCAGATCTATGAATAGATCCTACAGAAATTGATAAGGAATTTTATTATCTCTTACCCCAGTTGAGAGAGAAGGGATAAGAACTTTCTTAATCAGCTTCTTGAAGAGGCTGATGGCTGAAATCAACTTGATCTTAGCTTTCTTCAAAGCTTCTTGAATCTGAACTTAGTTGGGTTGATTTCCTTTGAATATAACTGACTGGCAGCTTCCTCTTTAGATTCCAGAAATAGATCTGAATCTTCTTAACAGAATAGTTCAGTATCTGCTTCTTAAGAGACCAGTGATTGTCTCCTCCTTGACTTCAAATAGCTGGAACTCTCTCTTTCCAAATCTCTTGAAGATACTTCTGAATTCTTGATTGAATTCAACTTAGACTGGAACTGAGTGAATGATCACTTCAGAATGTCTTCTTAGATCTTCTCACGAAGATCTTCTTCTGTGCCTTGCACTTTCTTGATCAGAGACCTTTGTCACAATAGTTGTGTTTTTGTGTCAATAATGAATCATTCATTAACTTTTTTCCTTCTTCTGAATCCATCTATATATAGACTTCATCCATGGTAACCGGCTGATCCGGTTTATAACTAACTTCTGACAAGTCTGACAGCTTCAGTAAACCTGTTGTAACTCACAGCTGTCAAGTCATCAAATAGATTTAGAGCCTTTGTCTTTGTCAGCAAAGCGTCGAGTCTGTCTGTCATAAAGTGTCGAGACCATCTGTCAATATATGTCGACACAAGTGACTTTAGTGTCGACACAGACCTTGGTGGTGTCAACATAGCTGCCTTGATATCGACACAGCTTCTTGATTCTGCAACTTTAGAATGTGTCGACACTGATTATGTGTGTCGACACAAACACTTCACCACTCATCAACAATCAACTTGGTTTAGACTCAGCTGTGTGTCGACACAAGTCCTGTGTGTCGACACAGTTGTTGTAGACACAGAATTTGTGTGTCAACACTGCCTCCATGTGTCGACACAATTGATGTCGACTCTGCTTCTGTGTGTCGACACAGCCTCCCGGTGTCGACATAGTTGATGTCGACTGACTATTCCTGTGTGTCGACACTGCCTCCCGGTGTCGACACAAATTCACTGAAGTGTCGACACAGCCATTTCCAAGTGTCGACACAATCTTACTGAAGTGTCGACATAGCTTCCTCAGGTGTCGACATATGGACTTAGAAATTTTTCTTTGCATTTTATCATATTCTTAACCTGCACATATAAACTTAAAACAACATCAAATACACCTTTATGTATATCATTGAGCTAAGTTTGACTTGTCCAAATCAGGTACACATTTTCTAATGTACCCAACAATCTCCCCCTATTTGGAGAAGTCATAACCCTTTAGCCAATGATATACACCACTTAGAAAATAAACAAGATGATGTATATAAGCATTATATTAAAGGGAACAATATATAAACAAAACACATATCATATTTACATCACAAAATAAAGATGTAAAAGTAAATGATCACAGAACAATGTTTTGTATATCAACTCAAAAAGTTTGTTACAAAATGTTTACATTGATTTCTCTTTAACAAACAAACAATAACATAGTTCTTGAACAAAACAAAAACTAGTAAAGCTAAGACTAAGGCTGGGCAGGCTCCTTGATGACTATCCCTTTTACAGATATTATCTGAGCCTGAGCAGGAGGTTCTGTATCTTCCATGGGCTTCTTGCCTTTCAAATCACCTTTCTTTTGTGCTTCAGCCTTGATCCTTTGCCTTTCAAAAAAATGAAAAGGCTTGGGGAAATACTTGCTAGGCTCCTGAGCATCAGGAGGTAGCTTCCCACTCTTAGCCTTTCTCCTGTGTTGAAGTATGGCTTCTTGCCTAGCCTCATACTTTTGCCATTCTTGCTCATTGTACCATTTACCCCTTTCATGTACTTGATCTTTTACAGCCTTCCATGCAGTTAAAATGATATTCCTTGAAGTGGGGCTCCATTGCTCAAAGTCAGGTCTTAGCTCTGCCTGCTCTCTGAATCTCTTCTTTGATAACTGAGCATCTTGCTGAGCTTTGATAACAGTATCTGGCATATCAACCTTTTCAATAATCACATTTGTAATTGGATGTGGAGGGTTGTACATTGACTGAACCTGTTCATGTATCATCTCAAGATTTGCAGGAGAGTAAATAACTTGGGCAACCTCAGGTTGATTACCTTCAAGTAGAATTGGTTGCACCCCTGACTCAGCCATATTATCATCATCACACAAGGGTGGATATCCAAGAGTGGCTATAATGCTGTTGGTTACCCATTTGGCATGATCAGAGCCAGCATAGACTAACACCCTCTCCCCCTTTATGACTTCTCTAGCCATATGCTCTCTCAAGTCATCTTTCTGAAATCTGATTTGTCCATCCAGATAGTTGATTCCATCTTTAAAGACGGGCTTTAATTTTTGAAGCTTGTTACTAATTGTCTTCTCAGATGAAGTAATGGCAGTTTTAACTGCATCTAGGGCAGCTTGTAGCTTCTGATCATATTTTTCTTTTTCCTTATTCCGAGCTGCAGTCATTGCAACAATAGTGTTTGTGAACTCAGTGACTATCACATTATGTGATTCAGTCAGATTGTCATTCATTCTTATTTAATTCTCAAGGACATAGCCTTGATTAACAGTCATTTCATCCACTTGCTTTTTTATTTCTGCTTGTTGTTTTGCAAGGAATACCACAGCATTGCCCCCCTTGTGGAAGCAATCTGTCATCTCTTTTTTATTCTGATTAACTTCAAATCTGATAGATTTTATATCTTGTGCCAGATCAAATTGAAGAGCCTTATGGCCTTCATCCACATACTTTTCAAGAGCCAATCTCTGCTCATCCATTTTGACTTGTAAATCCACCAAAAGATTGTTGTAATCAATTGCAGGAGCTGGTTGGGAAGAAGTAGCTTGTAAAGCCTGCTTATAGCTTTGAATTCTTCTCTTAAAAACCATCAATTTTCTCTTCTTTTCCTCCCTGACTTCTTCATGCTCAGACTCTGAAGAACTGTCAATATTAACCCTCTCTTGAGGAGTGGATGAAATGTCTTTCTCAGCATCATTCTGCTCTTTCTCAATATCAACCTGCTCCCCCTCAACCCTTACTTGCTCCCCCTCAAATCTTAGGGTCTCCATTTTATCTGTTTCTCCTCCAATATCAGGAAACAGCTCTTCAAGAGTAAATTCTTGTGGTGTGAGAGCAGGAGATTGTACTTTCTCAATAGCAGCAGCAACAATACCAGAAATATCAAGATCAGTTTGAGGAACAATGTCCTCTGATAAATTGATTCTTTCTTCTTCTTGCACTCGTTCTGAATGTGTCTCCCCCTGCAAATGTGTAGTAATTAGCTCCCCCTGCACCTTTGCAGATATAATCTCTTCCTGGAATTGGGTAGTCACAGTCAGATCCTGAACTTGTGCTCTAACTTGCTCTTCCTGGTCTTGTGCATCTTCATGACCATGCTCAGGCATCTCCTTAGAAAGAACTCTATCCCATCTGGAGAATAACCTTATGCCCATTCTCCTCATGTGGTTTATCTTTGATCCAGGAATCTGTTGCATTACCTCTGGAATTATTCTAGGCAGGTACAGACTCATAATCCTAGCCAAGTTTGGCTTCTTGATTCCCTCTTTAATCTTATCAAACAGTACTGCAGACCAATTTGTTTGAATCTTAAAGATCACCCTAGTCATCAGGCTGAACATATAAGCTGATATCCTATCATGGCCACCTGGTTTGCACAAGATCACTTTTCCTACTACTTCAGACAGGAATTTCCCCTGATGATTCATGCCCTTTCTGTTGATGGCAGTTCCTATCTTTATGGTTGGATCCAATCCACACCATTGAAGTGCCTCCCTGGTCCTTGAGGTTGGCACCTCTTCCTCCTCATGTATTCTTGGAAGATGGAGAATCTTGCTTAACCTTTTCTGAGATAGCTTGACTTTTTCTCCATGGACAGTTGATTTGATCTTCAACCCAGTTGAGTCCAGTGATGCAGTAGTATAGAACTCGACTACTTCTTTCTTCCATATCTTAGTAGGTTCTGAGATAAGAAATTCTAATCCGTTTTCAGCAAGAAGTTTAATGACCTGTTTGATCTCTGATTCGGCATCATTGAATGCATGCCTAACCAACTCATATCCTTCATTGACGTTGTCTTCAACCTTGGGCGCCATTGGAATGAAGAGAAAGCTTGGTTGGAGAGAAGAGAGATTGTCGACACAAGGTTTTTGTCTCGAAACCCTGGTGAGCGTGTCGAAAGAATAACTTCTAGACCTATTTATACCCTTCTAATCAAAGAAGGTCAAAAGGCGGGTAAAAACTGTCTAAAAGTGTCGACACTGTTGAAGAGTGTCGACACAAACTTTTATTGTCTCGAACATGGCGCTGACTACTATGTGTCGACACCAATTGATGATATGTCGACACAGGAGATACTTAGTAGTTCATCAGAAATTCTGTGTCGACTCGTATTGCATGTGTCGACACAAAATCTATAAGTGTCGACACCATTACTCTGGTTGTGTCGACACTATATTTCTGGATGAGTCGACTCTTTGACCCTTAGGTGTCAACACTTTTACTCTGTGTTGACACAATTTTCCTGAATTGTCGACATAACTTTTCTGTGTCGACACTTTATTACTGAATGTGTCGACACAATTTTACTTAGCCAATTTTTTTGGTAAACTAACCTATGGTCAGCATTCCTAATTCAATTTTAAATCTATTGAATTTAGTTTCATCCAGAGGCTTAGTAAATACATCTGCAATTTGATAATCAATTTTAACAAATTCTAATGAGATGTCTTCTTTTTCTACATGTTCTCTAAGAAAATGGTATTTTATCTCTATATGTTTAGCCCTACTAAGTGAAACAGGATTGTTTGCAATAGAAATGGCACTTTTAGAATCACACAATAAAGGTGTTCTACTTACTTGAATACCATAGTCTCTTAGCTGATGTTGAATCCACAACAGCTTTGCACAGCAACTTCCTGCTGCCACATATTCAGACTCAGCTGTGGATATTGCCACACTAGTCTGCTTCTTACTGCTCCAAGATATCAATCTTCCACCCAAGAATTGGCATGTACTCGTAGTACTCTTTCTATCTTCTCTACAGCCTGCAAAATCTGCATTTGAATAACCTGTTAGTAGAAAATCTCCATTCCTAGGGTACCAAAGGCCTAGATTAGGTGTGCCCTTTAGATATCTCAAAATCCTCTTGACTGCAGTATAACGTGATTCTTTAGGGCATGCTTGGTACCTAGCACAGACACATGTTGCATACATAATGTCTGGTCTACTAGCAGTGAGATATAATAGAGAGCCAATTATTCCTCTATACAAAGACTCATCTACAGGTTTACCTGCATCATCTTTGCATATAGGCATACTTGTTCCCATATGAGTTCTCATGGTGGAGGATGATTCCATGCCATACTTCTTAATTAACTCCTTGGTGAACTTAGACTGGGATATGGACAAGCCATCATTAGTCTGTCTTACTTGGAGTCCCAAGAAGAACTTAAGTTCCCCCATACTGCTCATTTCAAACTTCCCTTGCATAAGTTTGGCAAACTTCTTGCAAAGGTTGTTCTCTGTAGACCCAAAAATTATGCCATCTACATAGATCTGAACTAAGATTATCTTCCCTTTAGATTCCCTTTGGAATAGAGTTTTGTCTATTTTACCTCTTGAGAATTTGTTCTCAATAAGGAAAGTAGACAAGGTTTCATACCAAGCCCTTGGGGCTTGCTTTAACCCATACAATGCTTTCTTAAGTCTATTGACATAACCAGGTTTAAGAGAATCTACAAAACCTGATGGCTGCTCTACATAGACTTCTTATTTTAGATCACCATTCAGGAATGATGATTTCACATCAATTTGGTATACTTTGAAGCCTTGATATGCTGCATAGGCAAGGAAACTTCTGATTCCTTCCAGTCTTGCTACTGGGGCAAATGTTTGATCAAAGTCTATTCCCTCTTCCTACCTGTATCCTTTTGCAACCAATCTTGCTTCATTCTTCACAATAACTCCATTCTCATCCAACTTGTTCCTAAAAATCCACTTTGTACCAATGATGTTATGGTCTTTTGGTTTAGAAACCAACTCTCAGACCTTGCATCTTCTAAACTGATTAAGCTCCTCTTGCATAGCATTAATCCAGTGTTGGTCTTGCATAGCTTCTTCAAATTTCTTTGGATCCAGTTGAGATAGAAAACTTGAGTGCAGGACTGTATTTTGATTTCTACTTCTGGTTTGCACTCCATGTCTTGGATCACCAATTATCTGATTTACTGGATTATCCTTTAGATGTCTTACAGCTGGAGGTAGAATTCCTTCTGGCTTAACACCTCCAATTTCATCATTATGTTGCACCTCTTGGTTGTCATCAGCTTCTAGAGAGTCTTGTATTCCCCCTGGACAGTAGCCATCATTTTCCAATCCTTTATCTGTAGTTGAGCCTTCTGCAATGGAAAGCTTGTCCATTTTATTGCTTATACCTGTTGGACTGCATGAACTACAAGGCAACTCACTGTTGATTAATCTAGTTTCATCAAATACAACATGTACAGATTCTTCTACAACCTGTGTAATCAAATTGTAGACCCTATAAGCCTTACTATTGTTGCTGTACCCAACAAATATCCCATCTTGGGATTTGGCAGCAAACTTAGTTAGATAAGACTTGCCATTGTTAAGGATATAACACTTGCAACCAAAGATTCTAAAATAGAATAGATTTGGTTTTCTATCTTTCATGATCTCATAGGGAGTCTTTTTGCGGTACTTGGTGATAGAAGCCCTGTTGAGCACATGACATGCAGTGTTTACTGCCTCAGCCCAGAAATATTCTGCGAGAGAAGTGTCACTCAATAGAGTTCTACCAGCTTCAATCAATGTCCTATTCTTTCTTTCAGCAATACCATTTTGCTAGAGTGTTCTAGGTGAGGAGAATTCTTGAAAAATCACAAACTCTTCACACAATCTTGTCATACTTTCAGATTGAAATTCAGTGCCATGGTCACTTCTAATTTTGACAACTGTACTGTCCAGTTCATTCTGAATTTGTCTGACAAAACTGTGTAAAATACTTGGGGTTTCAGATTTCTATCTTAGAAAGAACACCCAGGAATATCTAGAATAGTCATCTACAACCACAAAAGTGTAGACCTTGCAACCTAGACTATGAACTGGCATAGGACCAAAAAGATCCATATGTAAGAGGTATAGACATCTCACTGAATCCTTGTTTTCAAGGCTATGAAAGGAGGATTTTGTCTGCTTGCCCTTTTGACAAGCTGAACATATCCCTTCCTTTATACACTTAACTTGAGGACCATTCCTCACTAACTCTTTGCTGAAGAGTTGTCCAATTGTCTTGTAGTTAAGATGAGCCAACCTCTTGTGTCACTTGACACAATGAGATGCATTATCATCAGCTACAAGGCAGATGGGAGAAGCCTTGCTCTCACATACAAAATTAAGACAATAAACATTTCTCTTTCTATACCCAGTCAATATGATCTTTTGATCACTTAACCTTTTGATATGACATCCATCCTTAACAAATGAAATGTCATATCCTAGATCACTCAGCTGACTTATGCTTATCAGGTTATGTTTCAAACCTTTTACAGAAGTCACTTGAGTGATGGTAATTAGGTTGGAAGAAATGTTACCAAATACTTTGATGATTCCTCTTTCAGATCCACCAAAGATTACTTTAGGCCCATCCTTGATAGGTGAATATTCCTTCTGATAGTTTTACTTTCAAGATTACCTAGACACCTAGAGGGGGGGTGAATAGGTTCTTATTTTCTTTTCAAACTTAAGGCAGAATGATTAAGTAATTAAAAACTATTTTCTATAAGTTCTGCAGCTACTTTAGCAATCACAATCACACAATCTAGAACTACACATCACAGATTGCTCCAAGTATTTATAGTGGTTCCCCAAGATCTGGGTACATCCACTTTCCCCCTTCGCTTATCTAGCAGTGTGCTAGATTCAACCAAACTCCCTTCCTTAACTCAGATCCTCAGATCCTACAGCTCAGAACCTATAAAAGGTTCCTACAACTCAGAGTGATACCACACTCCTACAGCTCAGGCAATTCATCCCTACCTCAGTCTTTATTCAAGACCTACAACTCAGAGATTATCTCTCCTACACTCAGCCTTTATAAATTAGGTTTACAACTCAGATCTATTAAAAGATCCTACAAGATTTGAGTAAAATATATTGTTATCGCCGGCAACAATTGTTCCATATCGGTACTTCTTGTTCCTGAGCTACTCTACTTCTCTTCAAGCAGAGGTATCTTGCTCCTGGTGAGAGAGAGGTGGAACAAGACAGTGTTCTTGATCAGCTTCTAGATAAACCAGATGGATAAAATCAACTGGAACTTAGCTTTCGTCAAAGCTTCTTGAATCTAAACTTTGTTGAGTTGATCTTCTTTGAAATAAACTGATCTGCAGCTTTCTCCTTAGATTTCAGAATTTGAATCTGAATCTTCTTGACAGATAAGTTCAGAATCTGTTTCTTTTGAAATCTGAGACAGCTTTCTTCTTGCCTTCTTTTGACTGGATCTCTCTCTATCCAAGTCCCTTGAAGATACTTCAGAATTCTTGACTGAATTCTACTTTGACAAATTCTGATAGTTCAATCAGAATGTCTTCTTAGATCTGCAAAGATCTTCTCCTTATTATTACTTGTTATTCAGTGATCAGCTTTTCGTGTGTTTCTTTCAGACACCATCCGATCTATTTATAGCCTTCATTCCGGGTAACCGGCTGGTCCGGTTCCTAACAAACTTCTGTCTACGTTAATCACGTCAGTTAACCTGTAGAGACCCACAACTATCAATTCTTCAAACTGCCAAGGAGTCTTTGTTTCTACCAGGAAGTGTCGAGACAAACTGTCAATATGTGTCGAGATAATTGTTAAAATGTGTCGACACAATTTGATTAAGTGTCGACACAATCCTTTGTGATGTCGACACATATGTCTTGATGTCGACACAGCTTCTTGACACAACCTTTTGAGAATGTGTCGACACAGATAGTTGTATATCGACACAATTACTTCAGCCACAGACTTATTGTTGATTCTGCTCAGTGTCGACTCAGTCTCTAAGTGTCGACTTAGCTGTTGTTGACTTTTGCCTCTGTGTGTCGACACAGCCTCCTGGTGTCGACACAGTTGATGTTGACTATAATTTTGTGTGTGTCGACACTGCCTCCCGGTGTCGACACAGTTGATGTCGACTCATTTTGTGTGTGTCGACACTGCCTCCCGGTGTCGACACAGTTGATGTCGACTCATTTTCTCTGTGTTGACACAGCCTTCTTCAAGTGTCGACACAATCTTCCTGAAGTGTCGACACATCTTCTTCTGGTGTCAACACATGGACTTAGAAATTTTTCCATACTTTTAACCTACACATATTCAACTTAAACAACATCAAATACACCTTGATGTATATCATTATGCTAAGTTAGGCTTCTTCAAATCAGGTACACATTTTCCAATGTACCCAACAATCTCCCCCTATTTGGAGAAGTCATAACCCATATTAGCTAATGATATACACCACTTATGATAATAATAAAAAAATGATGATGATGTATATAAGCTTAATATTACAGAAAATATTAACAATCAAAACATTTGCACAGATTCATCACAGAGATAAAAGCATATACACAAAAAAAATACTTAAAGAGCAGGATTTTGTGTATTATATCAAAATGATTGTTTACAAAATGTTTAACACTGAATGTTTCACATTACACATTTTTTAAACTAAAACTAAGACATCTTATACTAAGACTGATCAGGCTCCTTAATAACAATCCCTTTTCCTGGTTGTACTTGTGCCTGCACAGAAGGTTCAGTTTCTTCCATGGGCTTTTTGCCTTTAAGATCAGCCTTCTCCTGAGCCTCAGCCTTCAGTCTTTTTCTCTCAAAATAGTGATACGGCTTGGGAAAGTATTTGCTAGGCTCCACAGCATCAGGTGGTAGCTTTCCCATCTTAGCTTTCCTTCTATACTGAACAATAGCCTCCTGTCTGGCTTCATGCTTCTGCCATTCTTGTTCATTGTACCACTTGCCCCTTTCATGGACTTGATCTTTTACAGCTTTCCAGGCAGTTAGTATGATGTTTCTAGAGGCAGGGCTCCACTATTCAAAATCAGGTTTTAGTTCAGCTTGCTCCCTAAATCTCTTCTTTGACAGTTGAGCCTCTTGTTGAGCCTTGATTGCAGCTTCTGGCATGTCTACTTTTCCGAGTATAATATTTGAAACCTCCTCTGGAGGACTATACATAGTTTGCACCATCTGATGAATGCCCTCAAAATCTGCAGGGGGGTATATGACTTGAGCAACCTCTGGTTGGTTGCCTTCAAGTAGACCTTGATGTTGTACTCTTGACTCTGCCATATTATCATCATCACAAAGGGGTGGATATCCCAATGTGGCTCTGATACTATTAGTGACCCACTTGGCATGTTCTGAGCCAGCATTAACAAGTACCCTCTCCCCCTTTAGGACTTCTCTTGCTACATGATCTCTGAGATCTTCCTTCTAAAACCTGATCTGACCATCTAGATAATTAATGCCATCTTTGAAGAAGGGTTTCAACTTGTTAAGTTTTGCAGTAATTTCTTTCTGGGAAGTGGTTATGGCTGACTGTACTGATTCTAAAGCATTGTTGAACTTGGTATCATATGCTAGCATTTCAGTTGCCCTAGCTTCAGCCAATTTTGTCATGGTTGTTTGAAAGTGAGCAAGAATATTTGTGTTGGCAGTTGTCAGATTGTCATTTAGCCTTGTCTGATTTTCAAGAATGTATTCTTGATTAATAGATTGAGCATCTATTTCTTTCTTCATTTCCTCTTGTTGCTTGGCCAGATATACAACAACATTTGCCCCTTTTGTAAAACAATCAGTCATTTCTCGTTTATGTTGATTGACTTCAAATCTTATAGACTTGATATCTTAAGCCAGATCAAACTGAACATTTTTATTACTTTCATCAACATATTTCTCTAGAGCTTGTCTTTGTTCATCCATTTTCATTTGAAGAGTTACTAAGAACTTGGCATAATCAAAATCTGAAGAGGTGGATGGTGCTGTTTGAAGTGCTTTCTTATAACTATGGCTTTTCCTCTTGAAGACCATAAGCTTCCTTTTCTTTGCCTCTTGAATTTCTTCATTTGCTGAATCAGAGGAACTCTCAATCAGAACTCTTTCTTTTTGAGAGGTAGGGATTTCAGTATCTGTAACATGTGGCTCCTTTTCACTTTCACCTGGTACCCTCTCCTCACTAGCTTGCTCCCCCTAAACCCTTTGAGTGTCATCTTTTTTTGCTGTGTCTACAGCCTCTTTGAAGAGATCATCCATTGTATATTCCTTTGGTGTTTAAGGAGGAGATGGAACATTGAGTCTCTTTATAAGATCATCTAATCTTGTAGTGTCTATGTCCTCTGAAAAGTCAATCCTTTCTGCTTCTTCTGTATGAACAATACTAGGCTCCCCCTGAACCTGTGCAGGTATCTGTTCTGATTCTTGGATAGTACTAGCCTGATGCAGATCTTGTGTTGTAGTCTGGTCTGTCTGTACTTGAAGTGGTTCAGTACCAAGCTCAGTTTGATGATGAGCTGGAGACTTCTTAGCTGGCTCCTGCTTGACTTCTTCAGGCATATCCTTGGATAGTACCCTATCCCACCTAGAGAACAACCTTATATCCATTCTCCTCATATGATTGATCTTGGTGCCTGGTAGTTGTTCCATTACTTCTGGAATGATTCCAGCTAAGTAAAGACTCATTATTCTAGCCATGTTTGGCTTCTTGATTGCCTCTTTGATTTTGTCAAATACAACTACTGACCAGTTGGTGGGAATGTGAAATACAATCCTAGTCATTAGGTTGAACATGAAGACAGAGATCCTATCATGTCCACCAGTCTTGCACAGCACCACTTTTCCTATAACCTCAGAAAGGAATTTACCCTGATTGTTCATGCCTTTTTGATTGAAGGCAGCACCAATCTTCATGGTGGGTTCCAGTCCACACCACTGAAGTGTTTGCCTTGTTTGTGAGGCTGAAACCTCCTCTTCATCGTTTATCCTTGGAAGATGAACGATCTTGGTTAATCTCTTCTGAGTCACCTTGACTCTTGTGTCCTGAATAGTTGATTTGATTTTCATACCAGTTGAATCCATAGATGCGGTGGTGAAGAATGCAAGAACTTCCTTCTTCCAGACCTTGGTGGGTTCTAAGACAAGGAATTCAAGTCCATTGTCTTTGAGAAGAGACACCACCATCTTAATCTCTGGAGCAGCATCGTCAAACGCATGCCTAACCAATTCATATCCCTCATTGATGGAATCTTTGATCTTTGGCGTCATTGAATCGTTGAGAAGGCTTGAGAAAAGAGAGAAGGATTGTCGACACACAAGGTTTTTGTCTCGAAACCCTGGTGAGCGTGTCGACAAAATACGACTGAGACCTATTTATACCCTTTTATGCCAAGAAGATCAAAAGGCTGACAAAAATAGTCAAATTGTGTCGACACAGACAATATGTATCGACACAGACAATATGTGTCGACACAGACAATATGTGTCGACACAAATTCTAAATAAGTCGACAACAATACTCTAGTTGTGTCGACATGTCGCTCTAGATTATGTCGACAAAAATTCCCTGATGTGTCGACACATCTACTCTGTGTCGACACCATTTTTCTGAGTTTGTCGACACAAATCCTCTGTGTCGACACTTAAATCCTGAATGAGTCAACACAGTTTTACTTAGCCAAATTTTGCTAAACTAATCTATAGTTAGCATGCCTAATTCAATTTTAAATCTATTGAATTTTGTTTCATCCAGAGGCTTAGTAAATACATCTGCAATTTGATAATCTGTCTTAACAAATTCTAATGAGATGTCTTCTCTTTCTACATGCTCTCTAAGAAAATAGTATTTTATTTCTATATGCTTAGTTCTACTATGAGAAACAGGATTGTTAGCAATAGAAATAACACTCTTAGAATCACACAATAAAGGTGTTCTACTTACTTGAATACCATAGTCCTTTAACTGATGTTGAATCCACAATAGCTGTGCACAATAACTTCCAACAGCAACATATTCAGACTCAGCTTTGGATATTGCCACACTAGTCTGCTTCTTACTACTCCATGATATCAACCTTCCTCCCAAAAATTGACATGTACCTGTAGTACTTTTTCTATCTTCTCTGCAGCCTGCAAAATCTGCATCTGAATAACCTATTAGTTGAAAATCTCCATTCCTAGGGTACCAAAGGCCTAGATTTGGTGTGCCCTTTAAATATCTCAAAATTCTTTTAACAGCAGTGTAATGAGATTCTTTAGGGCATGTCAGGTACCTAGCACATACACATGTAGCATACATAATATCTGGTCTACTAGCTGTGAGGTATAATAGAGAACCAACTATTTCTCTATACAAAGACTCATCTACAGGCTTACCTGTATCATCTTTACATATAGACATATTTGTTCCCATAGGAGTTTTCATGGTAGAGGAAGATTCCATACCATATTTCTTTATCAACTCTTTGGTGAACTTAGACTGGGATATGGACAAGCCATCATCAGTCTGTCTTACTTGGAGTCCCAAGAAGAACTTAAGTTCTCCCATACTACTCATTTCAAACTTCCCTTGCATAAGTTTGGCAAACTTCTTGCAAAGGTTGTTCTCTGTAGACCCAAAAATTATGTCATCCACATAGATTTGGACTAAGATAATCTTGCCTTTAGATTCCCTAAGGAATAGAGTCTTGTCTATTTTGCCTCTTGAGAATTTGTTCTCAATAAGGAAAGTAGACAGGGTGTCATACCAAGCCCTTGGGGCTTGCTTTAACCCATATAAAGCTTTCCTAAGTCTAAAAACATAATCAGGTTTAAGACAATCTACAAAACCTGATGGTTGTTCCACATAGACCTCTTCTTTTAGATCTCCATTCAGAAATGCTGATTTCACATCCATTTGGTATACCTTGAATCCTTGGTATGCAGCATAGGCAAGAAACATCCTGATTGCCTCCAGTCTTGCTACTGGGGCAAATGTCTGATCAAAATCTATTCCCTCTTCCTGCTTATATCCTTTAGCAACCAGTCTTGCTTTATTCTTTACAATTACTCCACTCTCATCCATCTTGTTCCTAAATATCCACTTTGTTCCAATGATGTTGTGGACTTTTGGTTTAGGAACAAGCTCCCAGACTTTGCACCTTCTGAATTGATTAAGCTCCTCTTGCATAGCATTAATCCAATGTTGGTCTTGGATGGCTTCTTCAATTTTCTTAGGCTACATTTGAGATAGGAAACTTGAGTGCAGGACTGTGCTCAGATTTCTGCTTCTAGTCTGCACTCCTTGACTTGGATCACCTATTATTTGATTAGCTGGATGATCTTTTAGATGTCATATGGCTGGAGGTAGATTTCCTTCAGGTTGAACATCTTCAGCTCCTTCATCATGCTGTACTTCTTGGTTGTCATCAGCTTCTATAGAGTTTTGTACTCCCCCTGGACTGTAGCCTTCATTTTCCACTACTTCATCTGCATTTGATGCTTCTGTAATGGAAAGCTTGTCCATCCTTTTGTTTATACCTGTTGGACTGTATGAACTACAAGGAACCTCACAGTTGATTAATCTTGATTCATCAAACACCACATGTACAGATTCTTCTACAACTTGAGTAGTCAAGTTGAAGACTCTATAGGCCTTATTATTTATGCTGTACCCAACAAATATCCCATCTTGGGATTTGGCAGCAAACTTAGTTAGGTATGACTTGCCATTGTTAAGTATATAACACTTGCAACCAAAGATCCTAAGGTAGGATAGATTTGGTTTTCTACCTTTCATAATTTCATAGGGAGTCTTTTTGTGGCACTTGGTGATAGAAGCCCTATTGATCACATGACATGCAGTGTTTACTGCCTCAGCCCAGAAATATTCTGGAAGAGAGGTGTCACTTAATAGAGTTCTACCAGCTTCAATCAATGTCCTATTCTTTCTTTCAGCAATACCATTTTGCTGAGGTGTTCTAGGTGAGGAGAACTCTTGGAAAATCCCAAAGTCTTCACATAATTTTGTCATACTTTCAGATTGAAATTCAGTGCCATGGTCACTTCTGATTTTGACCACTGTACTGTTTAGTTCATTCTGAATTTGTTTCACAAAACTAAGTAAGACACTTGGGGTTTCTGATTTTTGTCTCAGAAAGAACACCCATGTATATCTAGAATAGTCATCTACAACCACAAAAGTATAGACCTTCCTACCTAGACTATGAACTGGCATAGGACCAAAAAGATCCATATGTAAGAGGTATAAGCACCTCACAGAATCCTTGTTTTCAAGACTATGAAAGGAGGATTTTGTCTGCTTGCCCTTTTGATAAGCTGAACATATCCCTTCCTTTATACACTTAACTTGAGGACCATTCCTCACTAACTCTTTGCTGAAGAGTTGGCCAATTATCTTGTAGTTAAGATGAGCCAACCTCTTGTGCCACTTGACACAATGAGATGCATTATCATCAGCTACAAGGCAGATGGGAGAAGCCTTGCTCTCACATACAAAATTAAGACAATAAACATTTCTCTTTCTATACCCAGTCAATATGATCTTTTGATCACTTGACCTTTTGATATGACATCCATCCTTAACAAATGAAATGTCATATCCAAGATCACTCAGCTGACTTATGCTAATCAGATTATGTTTCAAACCTTTTACATAAGCCACTTGGGTGATGGTAATTTGGTTTGAAGAAATGTTACCAAACCCTTTGATGATTCCTCTTTCAGATCCACCAAAGATTACTTTAGGTCCATCTTTGACAGATGTGAACTCCTTCAGCAGCCCCTTTGTTCCAGTCATGTGCCTGGAACATCCACTATCCAAGTACCATATAAGGGCATGGCAACTTGGACTTTCCTGCAATACAGAATTACTTTCCCTTAGAGCCCAAGAATGTCTTGGGTCCTTGGTTCAAGTTAGCTCCATTCATATCAAATCTTTTAGCAATTCCTCTAACAGGTAGATTGGTGTTCTTCCTGACACTTGTGTTATGCCAACAGTCCAAGGCAAAATGCCCTACTTTGCCACAACACCAGCAATCATATTTGTTGTACCTAGTTCTAGGTACAATCTTAGCAGTTTTGTAGTCTAGAAAATTCCTGACTTGTGCTGGTGCTGCTGCAGCCATACCCATTGGTTTCCTTGGAATATGGGATTTATTGTCATGGACTGACTTATTGGCTTTAACAGCTTTGTCACTTAGAACCTCAATCTTCTTATGACCATGAATGTGTTCATGATCATATTTGTTAGAAGGCAAGTGCACCTTTCTAAACATAACTAGGACTGAAAGGTTTAGAGGCTGAACAGGAGCTTTGCCTTTTCTTTTGAATTGGGCAGCCCTGGGGTTACCTTTGAAGCCTAATCCAGCCTTACCCTTTTGATCCACAAACTCATCTATTAAAGGTAAGCCAGATTTTGGCTTAGAGTAACTAACCACTAAATCTTTCTCTATTCTTAGTCTGGCCTCCAGACTCTTAATTTGATCATTGTTATATTTGATTGTGCCCATCTGAATATAGGTTATATTTTTCAGTTTGGCAATCTCATTTAACTTTTGATCCATTACTTTTTCAAACTCAGTTGCAGCCACCTTAAGATCAGCAATTTTCTGAGCCTGAGTTTTGACTAGGTTCTTGCTTTTCTTAAGAGCCTGCAACAAATCCCTATATTCATCCATCAACTGATGAATATCACCTTCTGATTTAGATCCATTCACATCACTTGATGTAGATGAATCTGACTCTGAACCAGTACTAAAATCAGAAGAACTAGAAACCTTTTGTACCTTACTAGGACCAGGCTGATCCTAGCATTGGTTATCTTCTAACTCAGCCATCAGACCCATGCATTCCTTGTCTTCTTGATCATGAATGGAATCCATCAGTTGCAGAAATTCCTCTTCTTCATTGGCTGCATACAATCCTATGTATGCTTCTGCTTCAGATTCTGACTATGATGAGGACTGATCTGAAAGACTCTTATCCTTCTTTACAACAAAAGATTTCTCCTTCTTGCCCTTGTGTTGAGTCTTTTTTCTGTCCACTGACTCCTTTCTCTTTTCTGGACATTCAGCTACCATATGTCCAGTCTTATTACAGCAATAACAAACAATCTTAGAAGTTATGGCTTTGCTGGGCTTAGTTCTGTTTCTCTCATTCCTTGAGGATTTTCTCTTCTGATAGTACTCATCTACTGGCTGTGATGTGGAGGGCCTGGACTTCCACTGCTTCTTTTTCAAGAACTTTTGAAACTGTCTTGTAAAGGCAGCAAAGTCAGTATCTGATTCACTGCTCCCTGATTTCTGACTATCTGAATTTTCTGTTATTTCTTCTGTAGCTTCCTTGAGAGAAGATGAAGACATCCTTCCTTTCTTTCTAGTAGCTTCAACTTTGAAAGCCATAGATCTATGCTCACCTTTTGTACTTCTTTCTTCCTCCTTCCTAGCCATCAATTGCATTTTATATGAAAGCAATTTTCCAAACAAGGTTGGAGGAGAAATATCAGCTAACTTGGCCACTTCTCTAATATCACATATTTTGGTATCCCAATCCTTTGTTAAAGATCTGAGAAACTTGTCATTCAGCTCATATGTACTGAAGACTCTTCCATAGGACATTAGTTCATTCACAATCCTATAGAATTTCTTATAGCACTCAGTTATGCTATCAGACTTTCCTTGTCTGAAGCTCTCATATTCTTGGTTGAGCATTGATTTTCTGTCTTGTCTTACTTCTTCAGATCCTTCCATATAGACAATCAAGGTGTCCCACATCTCTTTGTAGGTCTTGCAATGTATCAGATTTTGAAAAGTGGAATCATCTATTACACTTACAATGATGTTTTGAGCTCTCTTGTCCATAGTGGCTAAGATGATTTCCTCCTTTGTCATTTCTGAAAAATCCTTAGGAATTTGCTGATTTTCATCTAATACAAAAATCTTCATTGGAATGTTTGGACCTTCTTTCACTGTGATATAGATTCTTGGGTCTGAGGCCTCCATAAACAACCTAACCCTTTCCTTCCAGATTCCAAAGATTTCTTTTCTGCAGATGGGTAGCTTCATAGATCCCAACTCCTTGTGATTCTCACATGAACCCATTTTCTTGATTCTTGATTCTGCCTTTAGATCTAACTCAGACTGTTAAGTCTTTCTTTGAGTAACCTCCCTCTGATACCACTTGATAGTTTTACTTTCAAGATTACCTAGACACCTAGAGGGGGGGGTGAATAGGTTCTTATTTTCTTTTCAAACTTAAGGCAGAATGATTAAGTAATTAAAAACTATTTTCTATAAGTTCTGCAGCTACTTTAGCAATCACAATCACACAATCTAGAACTACACATCACAGATTGCACCAAGTATTTATAGTGGTTCCCCAAGATCTGGGTACATCCACTTTCCCCCTTCGCTTATCTAGTAGTGTGCTAGATTCAGCCAAACTCCCTTCCTTAACTCAGATCCTCAGATCCTACAGCTCAGAACCTGTAAAGAGTGATACCACACTCCTACAGCTCAGGCAATTCAGCCCTACCTCAGTCTTTATTCAAGACCTACAACTTAGAGATTATCTCTCCTACACTCAGCCTTTATAAATTAGGCTTACAACTCAGATTTATTAAAAGATCCTACAAGATTTGAGTAAAATATATTGTTATCTTGCTCCTAGTGAGAGAGAGGTGGAACAAGATAGTGTTCTTGATCAGCTTCTAGATAAACTAGATGGATAAAATCAACTGGAACTTAGCTTTCTTCAAAGCTTCTTAAATCTGAACTTTGTTGAGTTGATCTTCTTTGAAATAAACTGATCTGCAGCTTTCTCCTTAGATTTCAGAATTTGAATCTGAATCTTCCTGACAGATAAGTTCAGAATCTGTTTCTTTTGAAATCTGAGACAGCTTTCTTCTTGCCTTCTTTTGACTAGATCTCTCTCTATCCAAGTCCCTTGAAGATACTTCAGAATTCTTGACTGAATTCTACTTTGACAGATTCTGATTGTTCAATCAGAATGTCTTCTTAGATCTGCAAAGATCTTCTCCTTATTGTTACTTATTATTCAGTGATCAGTTTTTCGTGTGTTTCTTTCAGACACCATCCGATCTATTTATAGCCTTCATTCCTGGTAACCGGCTGGTCCGGTTCCTAACAAACTTCTGTCTGCGTCAATCACGTCAGTTAACCTGTAGAGACCCACAGCTGTCAATTCTTCAAACTGCCAAGGAGTCTTTGTTTCTGCCAGAAAGTGTCGAGACAAACTGTCAATATGTGTCGAGACAATTGTTAAAATGTGTCGACACAATTTGATTAAGTGTCGACACAATCCTTTGTGATGTCGACACATATGTCTTGATGTCGACACAGCTTCTTGACACAACTTTTTGAGAATGTGTCGACACAGATAGTTGTATGTCGACACAATTACTTCAGCCACAGACTTATTATTGATTCTGCTCAGTGTCGACTCAGTCTCTAAGTGTCGACTTAGCTGTTGTTGACTTCTGCCTCTATGTGTCGACACAGCCTCCTGGTGTCGACACAGTTGATGTCGACTATAATTTTTTTGTGTGTCGACACTGCCTCCCGGTGTCGACACAGTTGATGTCGACTCATTTTGTGTGTGTCGACACTGCCTCCCGGTGTCGACACAGTTGATGTCGACTCATTTTCTCTGTGTCGACACAACCTTCTTCAAGTGTCGACACAATCTTCTTGAAGTGTCGACACATCTTCTTCTGGTGTCGACACAAGGACTTAAAAATTTTTACATACTTTTAACCTGCACATATTCAACTTAAACAATATCAAATACACCTTGATGTATATCATTATGCTAAGTTAGGCTTCTTCAAATCAGGTACACATTTTCCAATGTACCCAATACCTTCAGTAGCCCCTTTGTTCCAGTCATGTGCCTGGAACATCCACTGTCCATGTACCATATAGGGGGATGGCAACTTGGACTTTCCTACAATACAAAATTACTTTCCCTTAGAACCCAAGTAAGTCTTGGGTCCTTGGTTCAAGTTAGCTTCCTTCATATCAAATCTATCAGCAGCTCTTCTAACTGGTAGACTGTTGTTCTTCCTGACACTTATGTTATACCAGCAGTCTAAGGCAAAATGGCCTATCTTGCCACAGCACCAGCATTCATACTTGTTGTATCTGGGTCTTGATACATTTTTGACATAAGAATTTCTGTTCTGTGTTGGTGCTGCTACAGCTACACCCACTGGTTTCTTATAACCATGGGGTTTATGAACATGGGCTGACTTGTTGGCATTAACACCCTTGTTATTCAGAACATCAGTCTTATTATGACCATGAATATTTTCAAGATCATATTTGTTAGAAGGCACTTGTACCTTTCTAAACATTACAGGTACTTTAAAATTTACTGGCTGGACTGGTGCTTTGCCTTTTCTCTTGAAATGGGCAGCCCTGGTGTTACTTTTAAAGCCTATTCTTGTCTTACCCTTTTGAGCCACAAACTCATCTATTAAGGGTAAGACTAATTTTGGTTTGGAGTAACTAGTCACCAAATCTTTCTCCTTTTGAAGTCTGACTTCCAGACTTCTAATTAGATCATTTTTACATGTGATTGTACCCATCTGAATAACAGTAATTGTTTTCAGCTTGGCAACCTCATTTATTTTTTGATCCAATTCTTTCTCTAAGCCAGATACAGTCATCTTAAGATCTGCAATTTCCTTAGCCTGAGTTTTGGCCAGGTTCTTGCTTTTTCTTTAGAGCCTTCAGCAAGTCCCCATATTCATCTATCTACTGATGAATATCTCCTTCAGATTCAGATCCATCCATATCACTTGATGTAGATGTATTTGACTCTGTGCCAGTATTAGAAACTGAATTACTAGACAAACATTGTACCTTACTGGGACCAGGCTGATCCGGGCACTTATTGTCTTCTGATTCAACCATCAGTCCCATGCATTGATGGTCTTCTTGTTCACAGATGGAGTTCAACAATTGCATAAACTCATCTTCTTCACTAGCTGCATACAGTCCAATGTATGCTTCTGCTTCAGATTCTGATTCTGAGGAGGATTGATCTGTAAGACTCTTCTCCTTCTTAGCAACAAAGAATTTCTCCTTCTTGCCCTTTTATTGAGTCTTCTTTCTGTCTGCTGACTCCTTCCTCTTTTCTTGACACTCAGCCACCACATGTCCTGGCCTATTGCAGCAATAGCAAACAATTTTTTATGTTGTATATTTGCTAGGCTTAGACCTGCTCTTTTCCTTTCTTGATGATTTTCTCTTTTGATAGTAGTCATCAACTAGCTGTGATATGGAGGGCCTTGACTTCCACTGCTTCTTCCTCAAGAACCTCTGAAACTGCCTTGTAAAGGCAGCAAAATCTGCATCTGAATCACTGCTATCTGAGTTCTGATTGTCTGAATTCTCTGAGATAACTTCAGCAACTTCCTTAGGAGGTGATGGAGATATCCTTCTATTCTTTCCAGTGGCTTCAACCTTGAATACCACAGACCTTTCTCTATGCTCTCCTTTTGTATTTCTTTCTTCCTCCTTCCTAGCTATTAGTTGCATTTCATATGATAGAAACTTTCCAAATAAGGTTGGAGGAGAAATGTCTGCTAGTTTGGTCACATCTCTAATGGCACAAATCTTGGTATCCTAATCCTTTGTCAAGGATCTTAGGAATTTGTCATTCAGCTCATATGTACTGAAGACCCTTCCATAGGACATCAGTTCATTCACTATACTGTAGAATTTCTTGTAACATTCAGATATGCTATCAGACTTCCCTTGTCTGAAACTTTCATATTTTTGATTGAGCATAGATTTTTTGTCTTGTCTAACTTCTTCAGAACCCTCCATGTAGACAATCAAAGTGTCCCACATTTCCTTAGAGGTTTTGCAGTGAATCAAATTTTGGAAAGTAGAATCATCTATGGCACTCACTATGATATTCTGATCTCTTTTATCCATAGTTGCAAGTATAATCTCATCCTTAGTCATTTCAGAAAAATCCTTAGGGGTTCTTTGATTTGCATCTAAAACAGACACATGCATAGGGATATATGGACCTTCTTTTACTGTGATATATATCCTTGGGTCAGAGGCCTCCATAAATAATCTAACCCTTTCTTTCTAGATTCCAAAAATCTCTTTTCTGTAGATGGGTAATTTCATTGACCCTAGTTCCTTGTGATTCTTTCCAGAAACAATTTTCTTGATTCTTGATTCTACCTTAGGGATCGAACTAAGACTGTTAAGTCCTTCTTTGAGCAACCTCCCTCTGATACCACTTGATAGTTTTACTTTCAAGACTACCTAAACACCTAGAGGGAGGTGAATAGGTTCTAATTCTTGTTTTAACTTAAAGCAGAATATAACTACAATGTTGTAATATAGAACAGAAAATTCTGTAGCAAACACAGCACACACAATCACAGATACTACAGCTACACAATTCACAGATTGCACACAGAATTTATAGTGGTTCCCCAAGGTCTGGGTACATCCACTTTCCCCCTTCACCTATCTAGCAGTATGCTAGATTCGGCCTAACTTCTTCCTTTAACTCAGATCCTCAGATCTTACAGCTCAGAATCCAGAAGGATTCCTACAACTCAGAACCCTATAAGGTTCCTATAACTCAGGCTAACAAGTCTTACCTCAGCCTTGCCACAAGGCCTACAACTCAGAGAATACCTTCTCCTACAACTCAGGCATAAATAGCCCTACCACACAGAGAACAAATCTCCTACACTCAGCCTTTATAACAACGGCTTACAACTCAGATCTATGAATAGATCCTACAGAAATTGATAAGGAATTTTATTATCTCTTACCCTAGTTGAGAGAGAAGGGATAAGAACTTTCTTGATCAGCTTCTTGAAGAGGCTGATGGCTGAAATCAACTTGATCTTAGCTTTCTTCAAGCTTCTTGAATCTGAACTTAGTTGGGTTGATTTCCTTTGAATATAACTGACTGGCAGCTTCCTCTTTAGAATCCAGAAATAGATCTGAATCTTCTTAACAGAATAGTTCAGTATCTGCTTCTTGAGAGACCAGTGATTGTCTCCTCCTTGACTTCAAATAGCTGGAACTCTCTCTTTCCAAATCTCTTGAAGATACTTCTGAATTCTTGATTGAATTCAACTTAGATTGGAACTGAGTGAATGATCACTTCAGAATGTCTTCTTAGATCTTCTCACGAAGATCTTCTTTTATGCCTTGCACTTTCTTGATCAAAGACCTTTGTCACAATAGTTGTGTTTTTGTGTCAATAATTAATCATTCATTAACTATTTTCCTTCTTCTGAATCCATCTATATATAGACTTCATCCATGGTAACCAGCTGATCCGGTTTATAACTAACTTCTGACAAGTCTGACAGCTTCAGTAAACCTGTTGTAACTCACAGTTGTCAAGTCATCAAACAGATCTAGAGCCTTTGTCTTTGTCAGCATAGCGTCGAGTCTGTCTTTCATAAAGTGTCGAGACCATCTTTCAATATGTGTCGACACAAGTGACTTTAGTGTCGACACAGACCTTGGTGGTGTAAACATAGCTGTCTTGATGTCGACACAGCTTCTTGATTCTGCAACTTGAGATTGTGTCGACACTGATTATGTGTGCCGACACAAACACTTCACCATTCATCAGCAATCAACTTGGTTTAGACTCAGCTGCGTGTCGACACAAGTCCTGTGTGTCGACACAGTTGTTGTAGACACAGAATTTGTGTGTCGACACTGCCTTCATGTGTCGACGCAATTGATGTCAACTCTGCTTTTGTTTGTCGACACAGCCTCCCGGTGTCAACACAGTTGATGTCAACTGACTATTCCTGTGTGTCGACACTGCCTCCCGGTGTCGACACAAATTCAGTGAAGTGTCGACACAACAATTTCCAAGTGTCGACACAATCTTACTGAAGTGTCGACACAGCTTCCTCAGGTGTCGACATATGGACTTAGAAATTTTTCTTTGCATTTTAGCACATTCTTAACATGCACATATAAACTTAAAACAACATCAAATACACCTTGATGTATATCATTGAGCTAAGTTTTACTTGTCCAAATCAGGTACACATTTTCCAATGTACCCAACATAGTTTAACTTAAGCGTGAATCTGTAGGGCTTTAGGATAATCATGGGGCTTGGGTTTTGGTGAGGTATACACAAGTAAATAAGAAGCCTACACACCTACCCAAATGAGCTCGCATAAAAAGAATCCATCTGCTAACCAAAATACATGCTGGTACATCACACCCCCAGAATTAATTTTTAAAATATGGGTGTGTGCACCGCCTACAATCTCATCTCAAATAGAATTTTCAATTATACTTTTTCTTTCCACTTTTCCTTTTCACATATATTTTTTTTCAAATCATCTTTAGTTTAATAATTTCAGCAAATATAAACCTTGGAGCACATCCACAAATTCACAAGGAATATCACTACATCAACACCCCCAAAATGAAAATTTAAAACACTAAAGCTCAACCTGGGCGTGCGACTAGGATCGGTTATGAGGCTTTGGTGAAATAATGGTGGAGCTGAATCAAAAGAAATGGTAGGCACAATGGGGCTCAGTGAGGATAAGACACTATGAACGGTACAAAGCTCAACTAGGCAAAAAATGATGGCCTACATCACGCTCACGCTCGACTAACCATGCACTGATGCTTCGAGAATAGCTTGGGGTAAGTTCTTAGCCACCGAGAAATATGATCCTTCCTCCTGACCCGAGCAAAACGAGTTTAGTGACGGCTACACACATCCCTACACTACCGTTAGATTCACACTGTATTCACAAACTTTTGATTAGAATAAAGAGTATTTACGCAAATAGAAAAACATAAAACTATAAGCATATAGAAAAATTAAATCTACTCTAATTTCTACAAGAGACGAAAGCACTCGACTAGGAGCACTATAGGAGTCAACATTTTACTCTGTCTCACAATCCTATGCCAGCACAATAATTTTCCCAAATCATACAAAAGAAACTAGTTTAAGTCGCAGAATACTAACAGCTAAGCACGCGCTCATGTGGGTGCAATGGTGTGCGATGCAATGAACAAATCAAAATAAAACAATAAAAGCTTCTAGTATGCTAATGAAATGTGCGCGTGCAAAAAGTAACAAATACTGGCGCTCCCCAGACTAAAACTAAGCTACACAGCATATGATATTGAAATTAAAATCAGATAGAGATAAAGGGAGAGGTTACCCAATGCTCAAAAAGTAAGCATGCCAGAAGACGCGTGAAAAACAGAAGCAGGTCCGCCAAACAAAGAATCACAACCCCGCCAATACAAATTTGCCTTGAATACCTGCAAGGGAGAGCTCCGTAAAAACAAAAGAAAAATAGACAAAATACAAAGAAATACTAAAACTAAGATGGACGTGAAAAATAAAAAAATGCAGGAAATGTAAGATAACTACTGGGATTATTGTCTTCCCAACATGACTTATTAAATTTTATACATTTCTAGCTAATGGGCCTATGAAAAGAAAAGTGCACAGGTAATTGTTCCATTATTCATTTCTATAACAGGTACTGATATGGCGATAAAATAGTCAAACCTCTACCTAAATAATAATATTTGTTTCTCACAGGCAGAGGAAATAGGAAGTAAGAAGAGGAGGAGCACTGGTACTACTCATCTCACCACAGAATAAATCCTTGCCAAGCAAGGTATCATCTACAGGGATACGATAGGAGGAGAAATCAATTAATGGAGCTTCCACAACAAAGGAGGAATCAACCTCCTCGCAAATGAGGATGTTATCATCAATGACTCGAGCAAAAAGCTCCAATTCCTCCTGAAGCACCTGCGAAGACTCAACCCGCACAAGCTCAAATACAGAAAGTGGATCAAGAAATAAAGGAGATGAAAAACTAAAATAATCAAAAATAGGGGGAGTGGTCCCGGTCTCACTCCAAGCAGGATCCAAGCATAGATCATTGTCGGTGTCATATATGTCATGGCGAGGGGAATCCGAGAGCTCGAGGTTCTCGGTGGTGGTTTGAACTTCCTCATCCGACAAGGAAGTGAAAACTTCCTCATCAGAAAGGATCTGCTCATCATCCCACCTCGGTGCGTCATCATGTTCCAAGGTGTCACACTGTCCATTGGAGAGATTAACGTCCTCGTCCCACATTGGCGCAACCTCAGGCTCTGAATCACCATCCGGCATAAAATCATCAACCGACTCACACAAAAATGGAGTAGATAATTCTTGTAAAGAAAACAGAGAAACAACAACATCACAGAAAATATGTGTGGGTTCCTCTGGGGATGAATCCAAAAGAGGGGAAGAATGCATAGGGGAGACGACACCACAATGTCGTCACACCGATCAACAGAAAGTCTGATGGGTATATCTGTAGTAGTCCCCCATAGACAAGGTGGTACTGTGAATATATCATCAGAATCAAAATGGGCAGCCAATTGAGAGGTGGATGGAATGATTCAGATTCTCGGTTCATCATCCTCCTCCAACTGGCATTGAAATTCTACGCAATCTTTCAACTCGTGCTCGGTGCTACGTCAACACAAACACTATTTTCCATTACTCCTCAGTCCTTGTGGGACCAGAGAGGAATAAGAAAAAGGTGAAGGCGTAGAAGAGAAGTGACCATAAGACTTGGGTATGGTGTATGAAGTACCATAAGAGGACGGTGCTCCATACACTGAACCACGAGAATTATTCACACTATCTTCAGTGGGGCGCTCATCACTACCATGCCTATAATCACTGCACCATCTGCAACGGATATTCATATAAGAAAACATGGTGCAACAAGAAAGAATTCACCAACAGAAATATTCTAAGCTAAAATTTACTACACACTAGCAGATAAAAGAAATGGAATGCCTACAGCTGAAAAATTAAAACTAGAAAAGGAACAAAGAAAAAAAAATAAGCAACAAATTTTAAAAACTAAAGCAAAGAAGAAACATGAAATGTACAAATGGTAAAGGGCTTCTATCTCCTATCTCCCTCTCCAAAAACTCACACGACTGTGTTCACCGGCAACGGTGCCAAAAACATGATATGCTTACGGCAAGTGTACCGCTCGCATAAGTAATATAAAACGGGGAGGTCTTCCCAAGTATCAATCTCTCAAGGAACACAGTAAGGTGGAGTTAGTTTTGAGGAGGACTTGAGATTGAAGTCCTTAGGTTGGTGTTTATGAACGGGGTTTTGATTGTTGCGGAAAAAAAAAGTAAAACACTAATCAATTACTCCTATGCAATGCCGCTATACAATGCTTCGCCAGGCAGATGGAAAACTACATGGGCCGCTATGCACCGAATCCCTGGGCGGATGGACGAGTAGGCTTGCGGAGGAGGTGGTGAGAACGGCGAAAAGAGGTTCGTGAGCACCTCTTCGCTATGCATGCCACTAGCAATTGCTAGTGCGACATTGTGTGGTGGAGGATGGATAATGGGGCACCTCAAGCAATTTACATGAGTACAAATCACATAGACATGATTGTATACAAATGTATATCAAATTAAACATACTTCATCACATACAAAGAGATCAACTACACTATCAATCAACAAGAGAAGAAGAGAGTGCGAAATTGACCGAATCTAAAGTCTTGCTGAGGGTTCACGGAAGGAATAGCCGGGTTGTCAATCTGTGTCCTAGCTCGGTCCTCAACTATATCCAGGGTAGAGGAGGTTGTCACTCACTCCCAATGGACCCATCTTCTTCGTGTCACGATCCGATGGAGGATGGAATAAAATTCTCCTAGCTTGATGGAGAAAGCAAGGTAGAACTCTTCTTGAAGCTCAAGGATGAAGGAGAATGCCGAGAGGAAGCTCCGGCTTGGATTTGGCATTGAAAGCTTGCCCGGAAGCCCTCTTTATGGTGGAAGATGAAGGACATGGGTGGAAGGGTGGAGTTTTGCCCTAAAATGGTGGCTTGAATGGATGAAAAGCGGATACTCCTCAATCGTGGGAAATATGCGCTTTAAATTGAAGCAGGTCAGAAAAATAGGCACGCACGGTTTGGTGCACGACCGTACGCTAGCTAACCATGCATTATTAACTTCCTGGCCAAGCTTGTGGATGAAGATGCTTTGACCCATGCGTTTTACTCGCGCACGGGCGCTTCCGCCCGTGCGTGAAGGAAATCACACGGGTAAACACAAAGCGCAAGAAAACAAGATAATACAGGAGAACCGTGTGTTTTACTCGCGCACGGGCGCGTATGCCCGTGCGTGAAGGAAACGCACGATTAACCCCAGAAAATTGAAATACAGGGAAAAATATGCAAACCGTGTGTTTTCTTCTCGCACGGTTTGGCAAAAACCGTGTGGGAACAAAACGCATGGGTAACTACAGACGTCCCCAGAATTGTTGTGTATAACGCACGACTAATCTCAAACCGTGCGTGAACAAATTCACACGACCGTACGGTTTACACAGGAACTGGAATTGGAATTCGTGACGTCCCGATTACCTGCATAGCAATAAATCCATCCAAACAATCATATAAATGAGAATAAACAAGTGCGAGGAGCTCCAAGAACTTACCCTCAACACTAAAGCGCGCAATCTCATATCACATTTGGCCAAAACAATACACTATTGGCTAAGTGAAGATCTAAGCAAAAAATATGACTTTTCCAACTGAAAAATTAATACACATGTAAGATAATAAGCCCAGATGAGTCCGAAAAATACTATATAAATCGGAATCGAGCAGACCAAACACCGTTTTGGGAATGTCATCTTTTCGAATCCTCAACTGGTAATAACCAGATTTTAAATCTAGCTTCGAGCAGACAGTTGAACCCACTAGCTGATCAAACAAGTCATCAATCTGTGGAATCGGATACTTGTTCTTCTCTGTCAGTTTATTTAACTCTCGTTAATCAATGCATAGCCGCAAGCTTCCGTCCTTCTTCTTCATAAAGAGGACCGGGGCACTCGAAGGTGACATACTTAGACATATATAGCCTTGTTATAACAATTCTTACAATTGAACTTTCAATTCCACCATCTCCTTTTGCGCAACACGATATGGCGAGTGGGCCACAGGTTTCACACCTGGCACCAACTCTATAGCAAAGTCAATCTCCCGCTGGGGCGGTAACCAAGGAATATCCTAAGGAAACACATCTGCATGCCCCAATATGATAGGAACGTCACTCAAACTGGACTTCGGCTCAACAACCTCCAACAACATGAAGATCAACTTTGCGCCCTATCGAACAGCCTTGACTACCTGGAGAGCAGACATCAATATCTTGCTCGATCCTCCCATACCAGTGAACTTAGTCTCTCATTCGGTGTTTTGTCCCATTGGGACTTCCTTTGAGTTGTAACTATACAGGCACGCTGCTCCAAGAGCCAGTCTATACCGAAGATTACATCAAACTTAGATATCGGCAGCACAAACGCTTCCAATCCAAAATCCTGACTTCCAATCCATACCTCAAGACAGTAAGACCTATCTGTATGCATCATGCATCTATTTGGTAACAACACCTTTACTCTATTTGTTGACATAAGAGTAGGCACTCCAATCCGGATACAAAGTCCTCATATAGAAACGAATGAGAAGCACTTGTATCGAATAGTGCTCTCGCCGGATAGTCCTGAATAGGACAAAGTCTATACTTACCAAATATACACAAGCAATCAATAAGGTATAATGTATATAAAGCATGAAAATATATACTACTCGTACCTGTAACGACATCAGACCGTTTGATGGCCTCCTGTTGGCCAAGGTTATAACCCTCGGTCGAGCTGGAGCATATTGGGATGCAGTAGACTCCACCGTCTTTCCCTTCTCAGCATACGATGCTCCTACCTTTTTCTCCGCCTTAGGAAGGCCACTCCAATAATTTCAGGTTATGTGTCCCACCTTGCGACATGTGTAACATGTGAGAGTACCTCGCCCCGATGTTGCTCTAGAAGTACCAGTAGAAGGATCCTATCCAGAAGACTTGGACTTCTTATTCCATCTCTTGCAATAGTCAAACTATCTAGGACGTGACATTTTGAAATCGGGCGTTATCACAGCAAAGTCCCTCTTGCCCTGCACCCTCTTCCTATCTTTCTCTAACGAATGAGCCATATTAACCAACACTTGAAACCCTTGGTTTATCGGACCCGAGAGCAGTAACCTCAGCTCATCTCGCAATCCCTCGTAGAACCTATTGGTCTTATGCTCTTCATCAGCAAAAATAGATCCCACATAACGTCCCAACCTGGTAAATTCATGTAGGTAGTCATCCAGACTACCCTCGCCCTAAGTTAAATGCTGGAACTCATTTTTCATAACAATCCGCTGCAACGACAATAGATTCTTTGCCAAGAACAATCTCAAAAACTCCTCCATCGAGATCTATGATACTCGTCTGCCCTCGACGTGGTGTAACTCTAACTCATCCCACCAAAGCCGAGACTCTCCTTCCAACAGGAAAGTGGCCAAGGTGACCTTCTGTCCCTCCTGAAAGTCTTTGAATTCAAGGATAGATAATCACCTAGAGGGGGGTGAATATGTTATTGAGATCTTTTGGATTCTTTTCTGAGTTCTTTAAGCCTTTAACTGAGTTAGGCCTTGTTGTGAGTGATTATTTTTACTTTCAAGAAATTCACACATAGCACACCAGATTTTTATAGTGGTTCCTCAATGTATGGGTACATCCATTGTCCTGCGCACCTTTCTAACAGAATGTTAGACAAGGAACTTCTCCAATAACTTGGATCCTCAGAGATTACAACACGATCCCACCGGATCACTCAGTCTCCACTGAGACTTGAAACACAGGCACATAGCCTAACCACTCAGTAATCACCTGATCACCTACCACAGGCACAAATGCCCTACAACACAGGCTAAGAAAACAGCCCTATCACACAGATCCAAGACTAAATCCTACCACTCAGCCTTTGTAATTTAGGCTTACAATATAGATCTTAAACAAGATCCTATAGAAATAGAATAGTAAAGTTGATTTGACTCAAGAGAAATTAATCTCTGAGTCAATAGCTTCCTGAGCTGAGAGAATCTCAGCCCTATCTTCTTCATTGCAACAAGAATAACAATCTTCGAGAATCTGCTATTTTTGTAGAACACAGATTGCTCTACCACTTATTCACCGATCCAGAGATTAATCTTCAAATTCGTCTTGGCTTGGATCTTGAAGCAATTTCAGTTAGGGCTATCCTTGGCTGATTCTTCTTCCTCAGAGAAATCCTCTGATCTTGTTGTAGCAGATGTTCATCGTCGCGGCTAACTCAGAAACCCTTCAGAATCGTCGATACAATCTTCTTATTTCTACAACAATAGCAGGGGAAGAAGATGAAGTCCTGCACAACTTTTTCGTAATGAATTGATCCCTCAGAAACTTGATTCGATCAAGATCTCATCTTCTATTTATAATCCCGTCATCCAGCGAGATGATTGACATGTGTCTTTGCTTTAACGGCTGATTATATCCTTAGTTTTACAGAATGAGACTGACGACGACATTAGTGCTGAGTTATAGCTCTTCCATGATCATTTTCGAATTTTGTTGACTTTGCTGACGTCATAAGTTATGGACTTAGCCAATTTCACAAAATCACTCCAGGAGTTGAGAGCGTTGAGTGAATGGGCTTCACTCAACGATTCTGGACTTAGTCAATTCTTTAGCTTGTCCAGGCATTGAGAGCGTTGAGTGTATAAGCTTCACTCAACGCTTTTTGCCTTAGCTTGATCTTCAGCCCTTTCTGCATCCTTGGCATTGAGAACATTGAGTGAACTGGCTTCACTCAATGATTCTGGACTTAAAATAATTTTCAGCTCTTTCTGCAACTATGGCGTTGAGTTGAACTGGCTTCACTCAATGATTCTCGACTTAGAATAATTTTGCTCTGCATGAAGGCGTTGAAAGCGTTGAGTGAATTGGATTCACTCAATGCTTTTATACTTAGCCATCATTTTGCATCCTTCTGTCTGAAAGCGTTGAGATCATTGAGTGGATAAGCTTCACTCAACGCTTTTATACTTAGCCAAATCTCCTTCTGTCATAAGGCATTGAGTGAGCTGGCCTCACTCAACGCTTTCTACTTTAGCCTCTAAAATTTGGCATTGAGTGAACTGGCTCCATTCAATGATTCTGGACTTAGTTGATTTCTCTGTTTATTCTTAGGCTGACTGCATTAGCTTGACTCAAAGCTTTTTGATCTTGGCGTTGAGTGAACTTGCTTCACTCAATGCTTCTGGACTTAGTCGATTTTCTGTCTCCTTTTCCTTTGGCTTTGACAAAAACAGCATGGCATTGAGAGATCAAGCTTCACTCCACACTTCTGGCTATATAGCATTGAATGAGTTGACTTCACTCAACACTAGTGGACTTGGCCAATTTCTTCCTTGCCAATACTCAAAGCTTTGACTGCCAGCCTTCTCTCAGTGTTGTTAGCTGTATAGCATTGAGTGAACTGGATTCACTCAATGCCTAAGGACTTAGCTACTTCTCTGCCTTTTTCATCATCTATCCTTGACTTCTGGCATTGAGTGGGCTTGCTTCACTCAATGCCTGTGGACTTAGTGGAATTTCTCTGTCCAGCTTCCTTCCTTAAGGCATCTGGTATTGAGTGAGCTTGCTTCACTCAATGACTATGGACTTAGACAGAATTTCTGTCTCTTAAGTCAGCTTCTTTGAGTCCACCTGTCAATGTCACTTGGACCACCTGTCCAATCAATATGACATAGACCAACCTGTATACATGAACTTAAACATACATCAAATACAACTATGTCTATACCATTGACTTTTTGACTTCTTACAAATCTTAGACATTGAGATCAATGGACTCAACAATCTCCCCAAAGTTGGGACATTTAGATCAATGGACCCAACAATCTCTCCCTATTTGAAGAAGTCAAAACACCACTTGAAAATTCTTTGTCAATGATATACACTAACATATGCAACAACAATATACAATAACATATTATCACAAGAGAGTTAAGGGTTACCACATTTCCAATTTTTCTGCTAGTATGGTGATCATCACCAACTCCTCCTGTATTGCTGTAAGGTTCATCTTTTTCCCTTATATGAGAACACCACCTGCTCCCCCTGTTTTGTTGCATTGACACCTAGTCACCTTATTCACCTTCTCCCCCTTTTTGACTTCTTCAGACAGAGGGAGAAGCTGGCCATCTGTGATTATCTTCTCCCTTTTCTGATTATAGATAATCAACTTGTACTGAACTTGCTCCCCCTCAGTACGAGCATCTTCTAACAAGACTTTAGACATTCTAGCCTTGATAACATTTCTGGTCTTCACAACCTGCAAGATGATGTAGTTCCAATAACAAAACAACATGAAGAGCAACTGAAGCTACACCAAGTTCAACATACCTAACTCAAACTTGAAGGTGTTGAGCTTTGCTTCATCTAGTGGCTTGGTGAAGATATTAGCCACTTGCTTGTCTGTTGGGACAAACTCAAGACTAATATCCTTACATTCCACATGCTCTCTTATAAAGTGATATCTAATCTTTATGTGCTTAGTCCTGCAATGTGAGATAGGAGTCCTAGCTATAGAGATTGCACTAGTAGAGTCACAGAATAAAGAACTTCTACTTAACTGAATGTTATAAACCTGAAGTTTGTGTTGTATCCACAGTAACTATGCACAGCAGCTCCCAGCAGCTATATATTTTGATTCTATAGTAGAAATAAGAAACACTTGTTTGCTTCTTGATGCTCCATGACACTAGTCTTTCGACCAGAAACTGACAGGAGCCTGTTGTGCTTTTCCTGTCTTATCTACATCCTACAAAGTCTACATCTGAAAAGCCTACTAGTTCAAAATCCCTATTCCTAGGGTATCAAAGGCCAAGATCTGGTGTGCCCTTCAGATATCTCAAAATCCTCTTAACAGCAAAGTAATGAGATTCTTTAGAGCATGCCTGATATCTAGCACAAACACATGTAGTATACATAATGTCTGGTCTACTAGTACTTAGGTATAGAAGGGAGCCAATTATCCCTCTATACAAAGTTTGATCAACATGTTTCCATGTCTCATCTTTGTCTAAAGACATAGTTGACCCCATGGGAGTTTTCATGGTGGAGGCATTCTCCATCCCAAATTTTTTAATCAACTTCCTGGTAAACTTAGACTGGGATATGGATAATCTATTGTCAGTATGTTTTACTTGGAGACCCAAGAAGAACTTAAGTTCACCCATGCTGCTCATCTCAAACTTCCCTTACATAAGTTTGGCAAATATTATACAAAGGTTGTCATCAGTAGATCCAAAGATAATGTCATCAACAAATATTTGTACTAAGATTATCGTTCCCTTGGATTCCCTTAGAAATAGTTATCTATCTTCTCCCTTGAGAATTTGTTCTCAGAGAGAAAGCTAGACAGGGTCTCATACCATGCCCTAGGAGCTTGTTTCAACCCATATAAAGCTTTCCTAAGTCTATAATCTTCTTTCTTCAAGACATATGTAAAATCTAATTTAAATTCAGCAGATGTAAAATCGTAAGAAGACAATACCTCATCTTCAGTTGGCATTTCTTCATCAGAATCTGAACTCTCTGCAGTTGAGTGATTACTACAGGCATCAATTGCCATCAGGCAAACTTCCTTTGCCTTCTTTTCTTCCTCATCCTCACTGGAGCTTGAGTCTCCAGGTAGCCTGTAATTGTAAAACATAGAGAGATAGCCTGTAATTATGTTGAGTCTCAATAAGAGTGTCCTTTTATATGGATACAAAGAATTTCATTAATCACCTTGCTCCACATTTTAGTGCGATCCCTCAACACGACCTTTATTCCCACAACTTTCCTCTGAGCTCCGCCGCCAAAAGTTCTCTCTTCTTCGTTTGCCGACCCTAACCGCCGTCAGGGTTCCGATATTCACTCCAAGAGCCCAATACCTCATCTTCAGTTGGCATTTCTTCATCAGAATCTGAACTCTCTACAGCTGAGTGATTGTTGCAGGCATCAATTGCCATCAGGCAAACTTCCTTTGCCTTCTTTTCTTCCTCATCCTCACTGGAGCCGGTCATGTGAATTCACGAATGGAGTGCATATATTTCTCTTGTCCAGGTGCTCTTTGATGAAATGTCTGTCAACTTCAACATGCACCATCCAATCATGTTGAACCGGATTGTGAGCAATACTGATGGCAGCCTCGTTGTCACAGTAGACAGTAACCGGCTTGTTCCTAGCATAATTCAAATGGTGCAGCAGTAGGAAGAAATATCGTTCCTATGTTTTACAGTTTTAGCTTGCGGAAAATACTTCGTCAGAAATTTTTCGGTTAGTTTATCCCAAATGGTGATGCTCCCTCTTGGCAGAGTCATCAACCACTGTTTAGCTTTAGTTCTAAGGGGGAAGGGGAAGAGTATTAGCCTAATAGCATCATTTGTAATACCATTGATTTTAATGAATCACAAATCTCAAGAAAGCAAGCTATATGCGCGTTCGGATCTTAATTTTGAAGTCTTTCATACTGCAAATACTGCTGCACCATTTGAATTATGCTAGTTTTTAGTTCAAAATTATTATTAGCTATAGCAGGGCGAACTATGCTTGATTATGTACCCTCTATATTCGGCCGTACCTAATAGGACATAGGACTATGCAGGGCTAAATGAAAGGATCCTTCTCAATTTTCAACAATGTCTTCATTCAAAAAAGAAGAACTTCTAAGGTATGCAAAGGCAAATAAATTTTCAATGTTGATGATTATATGAAACCGCATCTAAAGATCCTTTCTTGTGCGGCTGTTAGTGTTTTGCTCGCATAATAAATAGGATGAAAATTTTTCTTTATGCGTTGTCCTAAAACCGCACCTACGGCAAAACTACTAGCATCGCACATTATCTCAAATGGAAGTTCCCAATTGGGAGCGATCATGATAGGAGCGTGCAAGATAAAATATCACCACCCTATATCCTACGGCAAAAGTAGGAGAAAAGGTGGAGAAAGAAAAGCAGAAAAACACAAAAAATTCATGTAGCTTTTTTTTGGAAGTGATAGTAATTAATGCTCTCCAACAAATTTTTAAAATATATTTTTTACATAAGCATTTTTTTCAACCAGAGAACCAAATGACAAAAAATATATTTTTTTGGATCCAAAGAATGAGCCTTCCAGTTAGATCGCCCGTCCGAGATGAGCGTGCAAGATGGAGAAAGAAAAGCAGAAAAAGAAAGAGTTGGAAAGACAGAAATCTGTTCAAGTCCACAAGCGTTGAGTGATGCCAGTTCACTCAATGCCAGATTGCCAAAAGCAGAAAAACAAAATTTTCTCGAGAAAGCAAGCTATATGCGCGTTCGGATCTTAATTTTGAATAGGTGGACTCAAGAAAGAAAGTTGGAAAGACAGAAATCTGTTCAAGTCCACAAGCGTTGAGTGATGCCAGTTCACTCAATGTCAGATTGCCAAAAGCAAAAAAACAAATTTTTCTCGAGAAAGCAAGCTATATGCGCGTTCGGATCTTAATTTTGAATAGGTGGAATCAAGAAAGCAAGCTATATGCGCGTTCAGATCCTCCATCTTCAAACCATCTTGCACGCTCATCTCGGACGAGCGACCTAACTGGAAGGCTCATTCTTTGGATCCAAAAAAATATATTTTGTGTCATTTGGTTCTCTGGTTGAAAAAAATGCTTATGTAAAAAATATATTTTAAAAATTTGTTGGAGAGCATTAATTACTATCACTTCCAAAAAAAAGCTACATGAATTTTTTGTGTTTTTCTGCTTTTCTTTCTCCACCTTTTCTCCTACTTTTGTCGTAGGATATAGGGTGGTGATTTTTTGTGTTTTTCTAAATTTTTTGTCTCAATGCTCCCACTACCATGGGGCTGAGCTCAGAGGAGGTTCAACACCCACCGTCAGGCAATCATCTAGCTGATTGGCCCGGTGGTAGCACCCGGGAGTGGAAGCACCCGAGACCCCAAAGGCAAAAGGAGGGATACAGCTCACAGGCGGGTTGAGCTCTCGTAGGCGAGTTAGGTATTCACTGGCAAATCAAGCGCTCACAGGCAAGCCAAGTACTCGCGGGCGAGTCAAGCACCCGAAGGCGAGTCAAGCGCTTGCGGACCTAGCGACTACTGGCGCTCAAGGTCCAGTGAAAACACATGTCTTAGCTCAGCATTCTAACGATGGGGATGAACTCGGCAAGGTCACCCAAGGCGGAAAGCATACAGACAAATACATCGAAGTAAACAAGTCCAAAGAAAAAAAAGATAGAAATTTTTTACAAATGTTGTTCTCCATTCTTTAATATCTGTTACAAAATAAGAACTCGCCTTGGCGAGGTTACAAAAACGGGGGGGGGGGGGGGGGGGGGGGAATTACAAAGTAGAGCTGTAATCTCTCGCCTTCCTCCCCCGACTAGCGGCCTTCCTCGCCCTCATTCCTCTGGCCCTTGTCCATCTCCCCGAAAAACGAGGCGAAGCTATCTTCCTTCTTGCTGGGCGGGCTTGATGGGAACAGGCCTGGCATGAGGTCGCAAACCGCGACTTCCTCGCAGCCTTCTGCAAGTATCCTCGTGCCCCTCATGATGACCAGGAGGCACTCGGTGGACTTGATCAAATTGACTCGCAGCCGCTCCGTGGCCTCCTTTTATTCAAAGACCTACGGCCTCTGATAGGGGTGGGGGTACACGCCGCCACCCTCGGGAAGGAGAAGTTATGTCTGCCGAAGTAGCTCACCATGGAGCCCCCGGTTCTGCTCCTTTAGCCGCCCTACATCGGCCTCCAGCTGGGTAGCGCGAGCTTCCTGTTCGGCAGCGTGAGCCTCCCGCTCGCCGGAGCGAGCTTCTTGCTCGGCAAGGCGAGCCTGCATCTGGGAGACCACTTCCTCCAACCCTGTGGCATGGGTCTACAACTTGCGCGTGGCCTTGACATCTTGTAAATCGAAAACTAAATACCGCCGCAAAAAGTACAAGTGATAACAGGAGGAGGCGTCTGACACTTACCAGCCCGCCTGCATTTCTTGCAAGCAGATCCTCGACGATGTCGCACCGCCTCTCTGTGTTGATGGCATTATCCTTCGCCACATTGCGCTCCTGCTCGGCCTTCAACAGGAGCCATCTGAGGTTGAAGCCGTGGTGCACAATCATGTCATACAGCTCAAAGGACCGCAGGTGGGCCCGACAACCCTCATGACCCAGTTGGCGAGGGGTCATGCTTTTGTAGGCCTCGACGCCGTCACGACCATAAAGATCATAGCCAAGCGCATAGGCGTGGCCGGTGGTAGGTCGGCGAGCACCCCAAGAAGGGTGGCGAGTGGAGATGGAGACCCGGTGGGTCAGCCCATCCCACTTAACCATCGGCTCGCCAGCCGAGTCCCTGCACTTCTCCCCCATGCAAAAAAGGGGGTGTTCCTTGGGCAGGCCCAGCTCCCGGGGCGCAACCCCCTTAGTGACCTTGGGGGTGGAAGGCCCGAGCCCTCTTTGATCCTTCCCCGAAGTTTCTTTTAGCGGGCTCTCCGACGAGGCATCAAGAGAGGTCTCAGACAAGTCCATGTATTTGGGGGACTGCATCTATCCCCTGGAGACAACCCTGGCCTTCCTTTTCTTGTGAGACGGGGGCTGGCGAGGCGAGCCTGACCCCTTGGTGACTAACCGCCTCTTGTTGGAGGAGGGCTAAGACACCACCTGATCGTCTCGGCAAGCCAGCTCGGCCGCCCGAGCGAGTTGGAGCGGGTCAGAGTAAAGCCTCGAGTCTGCAAAGGGCGGGTTCTCGAGAATGAGCCGGTCCCCTGTAAGAAAAACTTTGTCAAATTTTTGAATCATTTCTGTCGAGCCCAGCGAAAATGAAGGGGAATGAAGGCATACCTTCACCAGTGGGAACGAGCAGGAGAGAGTCGAGGCCTCGACGGAGGTAGGCAACCTCGAAGTCCTTGTAGAGGAAGAACTTATGGAGCTCGGCGTCATTACCAGACACCGAGGGGGCGGTATACCTCCTCGACCTTTTGCTAGGGCGAGAAGGGATGTTGCCGAGATCGCCCTTGATGAAGACGATCTTGGACATCCAGTTATGGTGCTTGTTCGCGACCTCGCGAACTTTTATGGAAGAGCCGTGGAGAAAGGCGACCCTGTCGGGAGTGGCTTTATAAGAGAACAACTTCCAGAAGACCGTCAGATTGAACTCTATCCGCTCCCGGCAGAGGTAGCAAGTGAACGCAACCATCATAGCGATGTCATTCGGATTCAGCTGCGCGGGCACCGTGCCGAAGAACTTCAGCATCTGGCAAATTTCCGTCCAGAGAGGCAGACGCAGCCCCACCTGGAAATGCGAGATGGGGAAGGCGAGTTCATCAAGGTAGAAGGAGTTGATGGCTTCATGCTCAGCCGGGAGGTGAGTCGTGAAGCCAGTGGGAATGAAGTCGGCCACACACTCAGTGAGCTCCTCCGCGGTCGTTTCCCCTCAAAGAAGCAGTGTTCGGCGAAGTGCCGAGCACACTTGGCCCGCCCGTCAGAATCAGGGTTTCCCTTACTCATGCATACCAAAACTGAGAGCGCGGGCACTAGAAGTAGTGTAATAGCAGGGAGAAAGTAAGAAGGCAATAAAGGCGTGACAGGGGTTGGTGGGGAGGCTTATTTATAGAGGGAGAAATTTCAGACTGAACCGGCTGGCCAATCCAATTCGCCTACCCCAGCTCCCCGCCTCCAGGTCGGGCTACCGCGAACTAACCCTGCGCTATGGAGAGATGGGACTGATAGGACACTGATTGCTATATTTTAAAGTATAAACAATGATCGAAAAATTGTCCAAATCATTATTATAGTAGGGAACCGAGCAAAGCCCAAAGCAGGAATGAAAAACCCCCCGACACGCGCAGACCAGTGGAGAGCAGGTGCGAGTACCGATAGGCCCACAAGGGGGGCCGTCTCTAATTACCCCTGTCTCGCTACCCTGTCGTCGCGGATCGTCGCGCGCGGAGCTTGCGGAGCCGCCCCTAGATTCCTATGAACGATTTGAAGGCTCTCGTCGATCTCGTCTAGCAGCATAGAAGAAGATGCCTCCTCAAATGCCGGGATAACTCCTTCCATGTCCGTAAGCTGAACGCACTCCCGCTGCAGCCTGTGCTTGTCTCTCTGCACCTCGTGGAACTCGCACACCAGCTTCTTGAGAACCAGCTATTCTCGCCTCGACCGTTCGGGGCCCTCCAGCTTGGAATCCAGGAAGGCATCCAGAGTGCATGGAGAAGGGAGGGGCGAGTATCGAATCTGGCCCGTGGACTCGTCGGCCTAAGAGTCCACGGTGAGGTCTACGCGAACAGTTGAAATATTGAGTAAAAGGGGCGAGTATCGCCGAATCCGAATAGGACTCAGAGAAGTTGAAAACCTACCGTGCACACCTGGCTCCTCCAGGCCGATACAAGGAGGAGGATTGCCTAAAATCTTGCCATGGCAATGTCGGGGAGCCTCTGGAGAGAGGAGGGTAAAGCCAGGGTGGGGATTATCTCACTACCTCCCCCCGCAAATGCACGAGCAAGGGGCTACTGTGAAGGAAGGCGAGTCGGCGACCTCTACTTCTGCTAGTCCAGCCACGTGGTCCCAAAGCTGGGGAGCGAGGACCGCGGGCGTGTGTCGGACTCCTGATTCTGCGAGCTATCGAGAGGGTCCTTGGCTTGCGGTGTGGATATCTCACCGCCATGACCTCGGCTAGTCTGGTCGACAGAAAGGATAAGGACATCTTTGTCATTGTGTTCCGGAGTCGGATGGGTGGATGAATCAGCCCTGTTATTCAGGGCTGTCTTGAAATCGTGGCAGATGGGTTCGACATCTTTCGAAGGGGCTTCACCTTTTTTGCCGAACTAAATTCGGCAATTTTGCGAGGCGGGGCACTGAGGTCAGTCAGGCCCGCGACGCGAGCCGCATCCTCCGCTCGAGATCGCGCCACTCACTCTAGGACCTCCTTAGGAAGCAGCATCTTAACAAGACTAAAGTAAGGAGAAGGGCAAAGGTTATCCAAATATGCAGGCGCACGTATATATAGCAGCTGGTGGGCCCCACCAAGAGATTCCTCCCGGCTCCCATCCCACTCGCCAAATCCTATGGGGTTGGATGTTTCTTTTCGAGCTTGTCCCAACCTTACAAAGAGTGGGGATTGTATACAACCCCGTATCCGACGAGTGGGTCGACAGGAGCCAGACCGGCCGGTTCAAACCTCCTAAGCCCCAAGCAAGCTTGGCAGGAAAATCTGAAGGTCGAGCTCGGAATTTGTCGGGCAGAGCTCGGAGTTCGTCGGGCTAAGCTCGGATTTCGTCGAGCTGAGCTCGGATTTCGTCGAGCTGAGCTAGACTAATGGAGGTCGAACGAAGGGCGAGCAGAGTGGCCCAGCTCGCACTCGCCCTAAGGAGCTCGGCAAGCAACAGGAGAGCAGGGCCTGCTGAGTCCGGACTTTCCTGGGACTAAGGGGTAGGCAAGTGTGAGTTCCATCAGACACGCGCTACCCCAGGCGAGCAGAATCTTCAGGAGGGGCAGCTCGCCCAGGCTTGTGACGTATATTTATCATATTGCCCCCATTGGTTTGCCCCTAGCCGCTCAGAGCAGCGGTATTACATTGTTGGCAGACTGGCCTGGGCTGCACATAGCCCTCCAGAACAGTGGAGGTTGGCTATTTACAGGCCGTTTTCAGAATCCTATAAATAGGACCCAAGGGGTACCTTAGAAAGGCATGCTCACTTGTGCCCAGTCTTCTAGCGCTTTCTGAGATACCTTAGCTTCAGCACTTGGCTAAGGATGGGAAGTGCTCTAAGAACTTTTGGGTGTGTGGAGGGACCTCCGTGCTGGAGCCTTGGGTTTGTCCATAGTTCTTCTTCCTTGGTCTTTCGGGCTCGCGGGAGAGAAGTATGTGTGCAATCACCCCTTCCCCCAAGGGTAAACTCCTCGAGACTGAATTCTCAATTTCAACACTGAAAGTCTATAATTTCAAGGTAGATTACAACCTAAGGGGGTGAATAGGTTATCTCACTGATATTATTATCTTTTCAATTTTATTTTCCTTTAGTACTTAGTGTGTGGGCAGTAATTAGCATTCAAGTACCAGCATAAATAAAATAACATAGAAAAGCACACAGAGATTTATAGTAGTTCCCCAACTTGTGGGTGCATCCACTCTCCTGCCACCTTGCCAACTTCCGGTTTGTCAAGGCACTTCTTCAAACCACTGCTCCAAAGATCTTACACCTTAGATCCCTAAGGATCTCTCAGTCTCCTCCAAGACTTACAACTAAGCCACAAGGGCCTACAACTCAGCCACCAGGGCCTACAACTCAGTGATCAGCAGATCACCTACCTCAGTCCAAGGGCCTTACACTCAGGCTGGGAGGACAACCCTACCTCAGATCCACTAGGGATCCTACCTCAGAGAGAATGACTCTCCTACTGCTCAAGCTGTTAATCCCTACCTCAGATCCACTAGGGATCCTACAGCTCAGGCACAGGTGCCCTACAACTTAGTGAGAATGGCTCACCTACCTCAGACTTGATCCCAAGTCCTATAGCTCAAATCCAGCAGGATTCTACATCTCAGAGAGTTTAACTCTACTATAGCTCAGGAAAGATTTCCCTACATCAGGCTTGAAAAGCCCTACACTCAGATCCAATTGGATCCTAGAAGGAGAAGGGTGATTTAATTTATTTGACACATAAATGTTTTTCTATGTAAACAACTAGGGCTGAGATGTCTCAGCACTATCTTACTTCACAGCGGCGGGAAGAAGTTCTGCCTCTGCTGGAAGAATTTCATAATGAAGATTCTGATCTTGCAGAAGAAGAAGATGAACTGCTTGATCTTGAGTTCTTCAATCAGCCAACTGAGCCAACTGGAGAATGATGGCTCTACTCTTTTTCTCTATCAGAAATTTTTCTAATTATGTTATAGTAGATGAAGATGCAACACCTCACTGAAATTTTGGTTCTTGCAGGAAGACTTCAAGCTTTTTTCAGCAGCAATGGCGAGGAAGATGAAGTCCAGCCGCAACTTTTGAAATCAATAAAGCCCTAAAAGTTATTATATCTTGCCCAATCTCTTCCTTTTATAGTTCACCGATCAACGACTCTAGGAATCAGTGGGACCCACCTGCAGCTTCCAGCCGCACCTTGCTTTAACGGAAGAAGACGTACAGTAGCTTCTTGGCAAAGTTTGTCGTGTTTTGTAGCTTCTCTATACTTGATTTGAAATTAGTTGACTCTGTCGATTTTGTTGACTTTGATGACATCAGCACCTGTGGACTTGGCCAAAATTGAGCATCAGTAGAATAGGCATTGAGTGAGTGAGCATCACTCAACGCCAAAATACTTAAATAAAAATCTGTTTCTAGGCGTCGAGTGATTCAACTTCACTCAATGCCAAACTGCTTTACCAGCTTTCTGTTGCTAGGCGTTGAGCGATTAAGCATCACTCGCCAAACTACTTGGACAGAATTCTATCTTATCAAGGCATTGAGAGCGTTGAGTGAGCACTCCTCACTCAATGCTTTTTGTCTTTAAATAATTCCTGCTTCTCCAGTATCTTAAGCGTTGAGTGAGCACGCCTCACTCAACTTTTTTTGCTTTAGCCAGATTTTCTGAATCATGGCGTTGAGAGCGTTGAGCGAGCATGTCTCACTCAACGCTTTCTGCCTTAGCCAGATTTTTCTGCTCCTTGGCATTGAGTGAGTAAGCTTTACTTAATGCATTTGGACTTAGCCAAATTTTTGTGTCTGAAAATACAGGTTCAAACTGAATGATGGTCAGTAAATGCTTTATCATATGGCATTGAGTGAGCTTGCCTCACTCAACGCCTATGGACTTAGTCAAATATCAACACAGATTTTCTGTTGCTTTGACTTACAAAGCAATACTCAACAAATATAGAGTATTGCATTGACTGAGTGATACTCACTCAATGCATGTGGACTTAGCCACTTTTCTGCCCATTTCTTCTTAGGATTTTACTGCATTATCATGTCTCATAGCCTTTTATTGTATGGCATTGAGTGAGTTGACTTCACTCAACGCCTATGGACTTAGCCACTTTCTCAGCTTGCCACTAATTTGGATTTGACTGTATAGGCTTCACTCAGCGTTATAAGTCATCTGGCATTGAGTGAGTAACCTTCACTCAACAACTGTGGACTTAGACAGATTTTTGTCTATCCACATCTTAGGTTAGTGTTTACCTGACCTAGCCACTTAGGCTACCTGTCCCATCATTATTGCTAGGACATCCCTGCATGCATGAACTCAGGCACTTATCAAATACAACTTTATGTATATCATTGACAAGATTGACTTCCTCAAATCTAGGACATAATGGACAATGGACCCAACAATCTCCCCATATTTGAGTAAGACAAAACCCTTAAGCAAATGAGTCAATGACATACACAACAATATGCAGCAATAAGAATTAAAAAGCATATAACTGGAGAATGATCTATAGTTACCACACCTCCTTGCCTGTAGGGTGAACATTACCACACCTGCTCCCCATGAATTGCTGTTATGGTTCTTGATCATACACCTGATCATCTTTTCCTCCCCCTTTTTGACTTCAGCAAATAGCCAGTAAGGTTTTGATCATTTGCTCTCCCTTTTTGATTATAAATAGGCAGCAATTGATCCTCATGAGTGTGTTGGAGCAGTGCTAGACATGCTCCCCCTCAACTGATGCATCATCTGTCATATTTCTTGGTAGACAATCTAGTCTATATCAATCTGGACAGCAGTTGACCATGATGCCACTTAAGGTATATCACTTGAAGATTCTTCATTTTACTGAAGAACAATTTCATCTGTAAGATACAAATAACCTGAAGCTAAATGAGGAGCAACTAAAGTTAGACCAGGTTTAACATACCCAACTCAAACTTGAAGGTGTTAAACTTTGCTTCATCTAGTGGCTTAGTAAAGATGTCAGCCACTTGCTTGTTGGTTGGGACAAACTAAAGGTTGATATCTTCACATTCAACATGCTCCCTAATGAAATGATATCTGATCTCAATGTGCTTAGTCCTGCTATGGGAGATAGGATTCCTAGCAATTGAAATAGCACTAGTAGAATCATAAAATAAAGGAATTCTACTTATCTGAAGGTTGTAGTCCTGGTGCTGATGTTGGATCCACAGCAACTGAGCACAGCAGCTACCTGCTGAGATGTACTCTGACTCTACAGTTGAAATTACAACACTAGTTTGCTTCTTGCTGCTCCATAAAACTAGTCTTCCACCTAGGAATTGACAGTTGCCAGAAGTGATCTTTTTGTCCTCTTTGCAGCCTACAAAGTCTGGAGGCTGCTCAACATAGATTTCCTCTTTTAAGTCACAATTCAGGAAGGCTGACTTCACATCCATCTTGTAGACCATGAATCCCTTGTGTGTAGCATATGCAAGGAATAGTCTTATGGCCTCCAACCTTGCTATAGGGGCAAAGGTTTGATCAAAATCAATTCCTTCTTCCTGCATGTACCCCTTAGTTACTAATATTGCTTTGTTCTTGATTATAATGTCATTTTCTTCAAGTTTATTTCTATAAATTCACTTGACTCCAATGACATTGTGTCTATGAGGTCTGGGAACCAGCATCCATAAATTACATCTTTTGAACTAGTTCAGTTCCTCTTGCATAGCCACTATCCAGAATTGATCTATGTTGGCCTCTTCAAACTTCTTTGGCTCCACTTATGATAGGAAGCTTGCATGCATAGTTGTATTCAGATTTCTGCTTCTTGTCACTACTCCATGGCTTGGTTCACCAATGATTTGGTGAACAGGATGGTCTCTTAAAGGCCTAATTGCTGGAGGTAATCTTCTTTCAGCAACAGCTTCAGGAACAGCCTCTTGCTGATCATCCTCTGCTCCATGTGTGTCTGGTAGACCTTCTGGAGTATCCACTTCATCTTGGATAACTGGTGTAGCTTCCTTGATGGTCAGATTGTCCATCATCTGTTTTGTGCCTGCAGGACTGGAAGAGGAGCTTTGCAGCTCCCTTTTAATCATGCTAGACTCATCAAAGACTACATGCATAGACTCTTCTACAACTTGACTTTTCAAGTTGTATACCCTATAGGCTTTACTATGACTATTGTACCCAACAAAAATCTCATCAAAGGACTTGGCAGCAAACTTAGTCGCATAATACTTTCCATTATGGAGCACATAGCACTTACTACCAAAGATTCTGAGATAACCCAGATTTGGTTTTCTGCCCTTTAAGATCTCATAAGGAGTCATCTTGTGGCTTTCGGTGATAGAGGCTTTTTTAAAGACATGACATGCAGTATTTACTATCTCAGCCTAGAAATATTCTGGGAGAGATGTGTCACACAACAAGGTTCTTCCAGCCTCTATAAGAGTTCTATTTTTCCTCTCTACAATCTCATTTTACTGGAGAGTTCTAGGAGAAGAAAATTCTTGATGAATCCCTTGCTCTTCACAGAACTTTGTCATGCATTCAGACTGGAATTCAGTTCCATGGTCACTTCTAATTTTGACCACAGAATTGTTAAACTCATTCTGAACTTGCTTGACAAACTTGATGAAGATATCAAGGGTCTCATTCTTTTTCTTGAGAAAGAACACCCAAGTAAACTTGGAATAGTCATCAACCACCACAAGGGTGTAGAATTTCCTACCAAGAATAAGAACAGGCATAGGACCAAATAGGTCCATATGTAAGAGGTATAAGCACCTCACAGAGTCTTTAGAACTAGTGCCCTTGAAGGAAGCTTTGGTCTGCTTACCCTTTTGGCAAGCTGACCAAATGTTGTCCTTGGTGCATTTCATATTTAGAGCATTGCTAACGAACTCTTGACTAAAGAGCTTGTCAATAATTTTGTAATTCAAGTGAGCTAGTTTCTTGTGCCACTGGACACAATATGAGAATTTTCATTTGCTACAAGACAAATAGGAGAATCTGAGTCCAAACATAGAAAGTTTAAACAGGAAACATTTCCACTCCTAGTGTCTGTCAATATGACCTCTTGGTCACTTGACCTCATGATCAGGCACTCATTCTTGTGGAAGACAATATTATAGCCAAGATCAGAGAGTTGTATTATGCTTATAAGATTGTGTTACAACCCTTTAACATAAGCCACTTTTCTAATAGTGACTATATCAATGGTAATCTTACCATAACCTCTAGTTACCCCACTATCAGAACAACCAAAGTTAACCTTGGGTCCATTTTCACTAGGGTGAACTCGTTCAAGTTGCTCCTTGTCCTAGTTATATTCCTGGAACAACCACTGTCCAAGTACCATATTGGGGTATGGCCACTTGAACTAACCTGCATTAAGATGTTTACTTTACCTTAGGACCCCAATTTCTATTGGGTCCTAGGTGCACATTAGTTTGAAACTGAACATGTCCACCAATAAGTTTTCTGACTGGGTGACTGACTCTAGCTCTGACCACATTAGGATTATGCCAGTAGTTAATAGCATAATGGCCTACCTTGCCACAACACCAACAATCATGTATGTTGTATCTTCTTTTCTGTGTAGGCCCTGCAGTTTGTTTGACTACAGTCTTGACAGAAGAAAGAGGTGCAATAGCCATTTTCTGATTCCTTTCAGCATGGATTTGACTGAAGGTTAGTCTGCTTGCTGGCTTGTGTGGCTTGTTCTGAATCCCATCAACATCACATTTCTTTTCAGATAGCGTGCTCTTGATAGCATCAAAAACAGCCATATCAGGCAAGCTAATAGGCTGACCCTTCGTCAGATTCTATGCTGACAAGTTCTGAAAATTGCCTGCAGCCACATTTTTGAGAGGGGGGTTGTAGCACCAAAAACAAATGGTCCATGATGGGCCATTCAAATATCTTCATGGGAAGCCTTAAAGTCACTTACCCTGACATACCTTCCACAATGGGTGAGAATATATTTTGTTCCAATTGTGGAAACACCATTCATATAGTGATCATATATACTTTCCTGGTCATACCTATTTGAAGGGGATATCACCCTCTTGAATGAGATAGGTGGCCTAGATGCCATAGGCACAACTAGAACTTCCCTTTGGGATGGACAGGTCTTGTGTTACCCTTGAAGCCCAATCCCTTCTTACCCTTCTGTAAGGAGAAGGAGTTTATCAAGGGAAACATTGTGTTGGGCTGAGAGAAACTGGCCACAATACCTTTCTTCCTCTGGAACATTTCTTCAAGATCTCTGATGAGACTATTTTTTCTCTTGATAGCCTCCATCTGGATGCCTGACAGGGTTTTCAGTTTATTCAGTTCCCTCATTATCTGATTCAGCACAAAAGCTGTTTCAGCAAGCTGAGAAGCAGCAGGCTGAAGAGACAAAATCTCCTTAGCCCGCTTCTTAGTCAACTTCTTGTATTTCTTAAAGGCGTCCAGAAGTTCACTATATCTATTAATTAGTTGATTGACATCACCTTCTGAGCAAGAATCATCTTCACCATTAGATGAAGAGGCTTCTACATAAGGACTTGTCTCATACCTAGACACAGAACTGGATAGGGAATGTACTTTACTTTGATCAGGCTGATCTTGGCTTCCCTCTTCATCAGTCATTGCCATCAGCCCATGTAATGGCGCCTTCATCCCCCGGCTTGTTGATTTGGAGCGTCCCCCTCTGGACGATGATGGTGACCCGGTACATGTCATTGATCCGCGTCATGTTGCTGCAGAAGATCCCCTTCCGGATGACTATGGTGACCCGGTTGATGTTGGTGTCGGCTCACACTTGACGTTCCCTCGCCGCCTTGAGATGATGATTTACTTGTTGGTGCCGTTGTTCGTCGCCATATGGAGCTTGAAGATCTTTATGACCATGCTGCAAGTCGGAATGTTGAAACTTTGTCGTGACATCCACCTCCATCGCCACGTCATTTTAATGTTGGAACTTTGCCGCGACATCCACCGCCATCGCCGCGTCATTTAAATTATTATTTCAGATTTTATAATTATGTTTTTAATTGGCCTATGTTTAGTCAAAGTATTAATTATCTTTTATTTCATTTTGGCCTTTGTTTAGCCACTCTTGGGGTGCATTTAGCTCATGTCTTTGTAAAGCCTATAAAAGGCTAAGTTGTGTTTGTAAGACCCCCTTTTTTTTTCTTTTTCAACCACCGGGGTCTTAGGCCCAGAACCGCCGCTTTGCGGTGACACCTTCACGTCCTGAAGGGTCATCACCACAAGGCGCCGATTCTGCCGGCCAATTCGATCACAGAAAAGTAGCACAATTATTGAAGTAAGAACAATGCAATCCACAATAATACATCACATGTAAATAAGATAAAATCTCCACGAAGGGAGTGTCCACAGAAATCATCAGAGTACTATAAATACGGGCTTATGCCCGGTACAATATGTCCTCACTACAAGTCTCTCATGCGGAAGCGAAAACAGAAACTACTCAAGGTCGAGACTCACGGTCCCGGCTGTGTGAACTTCGGAGCTAGACTGCCCCATCTCTAGGCGCACCGATCTCTGGGGCTGCTCCTCCATGCTGGGCTCCACGATCCCCTAAATGATGCGGTTCGAAAACCGTTAGTCATAAAGACTAAGCCCTATCATCCCCTACCCCTTCCCCCATGGCTCCTAGGTACCGAGCGGGGAGGAAGAAAGGGAAGGACATGATGATAGAGATAAATCAAGAAACAGGTGACTATGGACTTAATCTAGCAAGATGTATTCGGTGAGCAGTTAATTTGATTGTTATAATAGGTCTAGCAATAAGAAAAGCAAATATATGAATTTAAACCTTCACTTATGCGAGAACACATAAGCAAAAGGGATCTTTTGTAAGGCTCCCATCGTATAGAGTGTCCCATACCACTTATACGTTGGGGTGTCGGTTATCAAACAGCAATGGTTGTTATATATTGAAATTAACCTTTGATTTATAAACTTGCCCACACAAGCTTATAGACCAAGGGGTCGTTTTGCAGGTCCTAATGTATAAGCGTCTCATACCACTTATACTTTAGGTGTCAGGGTTAAATGAATCGATTATGCTATGACATGCTAGTGGGTATGATGGAACATGCAAGTGCAACTCACACACCCGACTCTGTGCACACAGACCTTTAGTTCCCCCTTTCGGAGCCGTTATCTCCCAGGATACCTCCGTAGTGGCAGATGGAAGCGGTGGGTTGTGCCTCGCCCACCTCAAAACCAGTAAAAGCACCACTGGTCTGACCTATCGTACGCCTCAACGCTTGGTGCACTAAGCGGACGCCTGCGTACTCTTGCCGGCTGGCGCACCGGACTTCTGTTGGCTAAGTGCTAACCACCTCGCCGAGTCAACGATATCGGTGTCGGTGCAATCGAACTCCCCGAGATCGAAAGACCCACTACCTTAACTTTTCCTATTTTATGCACATGCAAGTTTAATCGTAAACATACAAAACCGAGCCGAAGCTCCCCGGACCAAACGTCCGTCTCCAACCAACCGAGCCGAAGCTCCCCGAACCATCCCGTCCGTCTCTTAACCAACCGAGCCGAAGCTCCCCGGACCCAAACGTCCGTCTCCAACCAACCGAGCCGAAGCTCTCATCAATCTTCCTGTGCCAACAGTGTTTGTGAAAAGTGCAATCCTAGTTACTAAGTTACTCTTGCCAGTTCATTATTACAGTTTACGTTAGCCCAGGACTGCCCCCGGTATACCCCGTGAAGGGCTCTCATGGGGCACTAGGAACCAAGACGGCGGCATTACGGCCCGAAGTTCCCTTTCGCAAGGCACTTAATATTATTGGTTTATTTCCCTTAGCCCGATTCCCTTCTCATATTATAATAGACTATCCTAGGGTAATTTTTTAAACCTTCCGCTCTTCGGGGAAGACGATCTTTCGTCGAACCCGAGCACCTCTTAACTCTAGCTATCACCACTACTCACTACTCATTATATCTTCCTAATGCGATTTCCTCCACTAATGCCCACCCAAACAAAATGAACTACTTAACTCCAATGTCTTCCTCAGATCATGTCTTATTTCAATTCTCAACTGCTATATGCAGACCGACCTAGGCTACATGTCGAACCGGTTATGCAATGATCCATTACTCATCCAAATGCCCTAAATTATTTACTGGAGACTTACCATGATATAAACGACCTAAGTCCAGAAAATGGAAATTTTCCTAATTTATTTGGCATTTAATTAAATTCCTCGAAAATCCCAAGGACTACCGGTTTGAACATGAATTACCCTAAGTTCTCATGCAAGATGTCCAGCAAATTTATGATAAATACTAGGTTATCTGAATAGGTTAAATCCTAAGTATCATAATTTTTCTATCATTAGAAGAGCATGAAAACTATTTTAGAAATAATCTCTAACTTCTGTTGTTTATGAATCAAGTACAGAAAATATTCTTCCAAAAATTACAAATAATTTATATCATGCAGATAAAGGCCTAAAACTAGCACTGACCAAGTTTCATAATTTTTCAGCAAGTATTTTATCCATAATTAATTTTTAAACATGAAAGCCCTTTCTATCATCTGTGAATAAAGTACTAGATTTACTCAACATAAAAATTCTATAAAAAACCAGTGATCAATGTTCTACTGGTCAAGATCTAAATCCAGAATTTTAACTAATTATAATTAATTTAAAATCTCCAAATATTTGAAACAACAATTCGGGCTAATAATCCTTTAACACATGAAGTATGATGTTTATCAATCATAAAATTCCAGGAAAATTATCATAAGTCTAAAACATCCTAAAACTCCCTCTTCCCGAGTTTCATAATTTTTGGATTAGATTTAGTGCTTAAAATAACTAAATTACATTTTTATCCTAATCCAAAACCTCAACTTCCGAGCTACCTAATTACCTCCAATTCCTTCACCATTTCAACCAGAGGGTTTTCAGCATATCATGCCATTCTCCTCCAAATTTCAAGGGCATACGAGAGCTTTTGCTCCTATGTCCTTCACAAACCTCAAAACCCTTCATTTAAGATTTGAGTTTGGATCCTAGGGTAAACCAACCCTAAACCACTCCATTTTTCTCCACACAGGTTATAACACCATACTAAGTCAGAGCTCAGAAAATCAGCCTCTGTTGAGGCGATTTGACCTTTCCAAATTCTCAGTGCACTTTTATTAAAAGGTGTCTCACTAACGCCTAGTTAAGGGTAGAAGATTTCTCACCCAAAACTCCTCCAAATCAATTGAAATTTTACACAGACCTAGGTTTTATAGCCAGGGACCACTCACCAAAATTTGGGAGGGTTTGGAGGTCATTTGACCATCTAAATAAATTCCTCTAAGTTTATTAAATTAAAACAAAAACATTAGGCAAAGTATCTCCAAAAATTCCCATTTTTGGTCAGCCTCTCGATATACATATTATAGACCTCCAGCCCAAATTTCAAGTCATTTGGACATGTTATGAACCGTGGGCAACCATTTCAATTTCTGGTTAGCCTAGGTCTTGATCCCACCAAAATGAGTGCTGTGGTCAAACCACTCACCCAAATTGAATAAAATCAATTTTATATTAAAGTAGACCCAGAGGGCTACAACTTTTGTGACTGGTCATTTTTCCTAAATCGGCCTCTAAGTGCCTCATTTCGCAGCCTCAATATATGTTCAAATAATCTATTTTCCATTAAGTAATATATAATAATCTATGTATTATAATATTAATTCTACTGTTCATCTTCTTCATGAACCCGAACAGACACAGGGAAAACATTTTTCCTATAAGCATTCCGTGATCCGTCGCCGGCCGTTCGGTCACTTCCCTGGCCAGCCACCACCACCACCACCTCCGTTGAGGCGATGGCTAGCGGTCGGCGGTGGTTTGGCCGCCGGAGGTGGCGGTTTCCGACGAACTCAAAATATCTTTTTCATGGTTTTTCCATGAAAACGAGAGATGGGTCCGGCTCCGTTGAGCGCGAACCTCCTTTCTAAGAATCCTAAGATCTACCCATGAAAGAGAAGGAGCAGAGGAGGACCTTGTTCGCGGTTTGAAGGCGAGAAGAACGACGGGGTGCCATGGTGCGGTGGTGGCGTTTGCTGAACTTCTCCTACAGCAAGAACAAAGGTCTGATCCGATTACTTGAGCGTGTAACCTTCTCCTCTTGCCTCAAGTGGGCTTTTATAAATCAGGAAGTGGGAAGGTGAATGGGTAAAACCATTATGGCCATGAAGGCTCTCCCCTTAACGTTTCGGTTACAGTGAAGGGATAAGAAATGGTGGAAACTGAACAGGTGTGTCCAGCTGGCGATTTTCTATTGGACCACCTTTTCCTCATTTATTATATAATTATAGAAGGAAAACGGCCGGAAGTTACTCCTGGTGTAACTTCCCACACCAGCATTTATTACCACGCGTGTTAGAATAATTTCAGGCCTGAACCGTCGTTTCGGCCAATGTCACGGGCGTGACACATAGGTCACGGGCGTGACAGGCCCGAATAGCCAATTCTGGGTTCGACGATCGTCGAACTGAGATCGACGATCGTCGATGGATGGTCACGGGCGTGACACCTTGGGTCACGGGCGTGACACCTTGGGTCACGGGCGTGACACCTTGGGTCACGGGCGTGACAGGCCCGAACGACAGATTTTGGGTCGACGATCGTCGAATTGAGATCGACGATCGTCGAAGGCTAATCACGCCCTAGGTCACGGGCGTGACCTCTAGGTCACGGGCGTGACATGCCCGAACGGCAAATTTCGAGGTCGACGATCGTCGAATTGAGATCGACGATCGTCGAAGGCTGGTCACGCCCTAGGTCACGGGCGTGACACGCATGTCACGGGCGTGACATGCCCGGGCCACAAGCTCGACGATCGTCTCACGGCGATCGACGATCGTCGATGGGGTCACGCCCATAGTCACGGGCGTGACACCTTGGTCACGGGCGTGACATGCCCAGACATCACGTTCGACGATCGTCTCGTGGAGATCGACGATCGTCGAAGTAGTCACGCCCAGGTCACGGGCGTGACGGGTCGGTCACGGGCGTGACCAACCCGTGACCCGAAATATTGATCGCTTATTTCAATTTTATGTGCTCCCTGGGGTTTTGTCACAACTAACCGACTCCTAGGGGTCTAGCCGGAAATGGGATGTTACAAATCCCAATAAACAAAACAAAAATTTCGTCCCCGAAATTGAGGTTGAGCCTACGGGGATTTCTATCGGAATAAATTAAACTTGTAACATCCCATACGATCTTTCTATTGGGTTCAGGCGACTGTTCGTTTGATAACTAAGACAATCTCCCCAATAAACAAAAGATTAGCCCCTACCTTTCTGATTAAGTGCGCATGCCTAGGTCCTGGATTTTCCGTATCTAGTCTTAACATTCCAAAACAAGAAGGCAATCTATAGTATATCGAGAGGTGGTGAGATGTACCTGACTGAACAACTCCGGGTATCTTTGCCTCATCAGATCCTGCGGCTCCCAGGTGTGCTCCTCCTGACCGTGATTTCTCCACAGAACCTTGACTAAGGGGATCTTCTTGCGGCGCAAGATCCGCACTCCTTTGTCGTCGATCCGAACCGGCTCCAAGTGAACCGATCGGTCTGAAGCTACCGGCCCTTCGGTGGTCAAAATCCGCTGCTCCGGGCGTAGTAGAGCCCTTCTCAGCGAAGAGATGTGGAAGACGTTGTGTAGAGCTGCCAGCTCTGGTGGCAACTCTAGCCTGTAGGCTAGGGGTCCGATCCGCTCCAGGATCCGGTAAGGGCCCATATACCTAGGGCTGAGTTTCTTCCTCCGACCGCACACCCGTGAGACTCCGTGCATGGGCCGGATCTTCAAGAACACTCGATCCCCTACCCGAAACTCCACCTGACGATGCCGGGCGTCATAGTATTTAGCCTGTCTGCTCTGCGCCTCCAACATCCTATCTCTAATCAGTCTCACCTGAGCCTCGGTGTCTTCAACGAAATCCGATCCCAGCAGCTTCGGATCCTCGTCCTGAACCCAAGAAAGCGGGGTCCTGCATTTTCGTCCATACAAGGCTTCATAAGGCGCCATCCTGATGCTGGACTGGTAGCTGTTATTATAGGAGAACTCGACCAATGGTAACATCTTCTCCCACGGCTCCCCTCGGTCCAGTATACACAATCGTAGTAGATCCTCCAAGGTCCGGTTGGTGCGCTCGGTCTGCCCGTCCGTCTGAGGGTGGAAGGTCGTGCTAAAAGTCAACCGGGTGCCCAAATATGCATGCACTGACCGCCACTCCCTGGATGTAAACCGTCCATCGCGGTCCAATACTATCGTCCGGGGCACGCCATGATATCGGACATACTGCTCCACAAACTTCCGTACCAGCACTCCCACCGAGTCATCCTTCCTGATCGGTACAAAGCGGGCCACCTTCGTCAACCGATCGACAATCACCCAAATCGAGTCGTTCCCCGTCCGAGACCGGGGAAGACCATGTATAAAATCCATCGCTATATCGTCAAATTTCCACTCCGGCACCGGGAGTGGCTGCAACAGTCCTGCGGGGTTCCTGCACTCCGCCTTCACCAACTGACACGCCTCGCAATGGGTCATGAAGTACGTAATGTCCTTCTTCATGCCCGGCCAAAACATCGTCCTCTTCAAATCAGCGGTCATCTTTGTGATCCCCGGGTGTACCGAGTACCGGCTGCAATGCGTCTCCATCATAATATCCTCTCGGATCTGGCCTCCTGCGGGTATATATACTCTGCCTCTGAAGTGGAGCAAACCATCTCTCAGGGAATAATCTCCTGTCGAACCTTCCTCCAAATCTCGGAACATCGGCTCCGCCCACGCATCTGTCCTCTGTCCGTCCCGAATGCGATCCCGAATATCGTCAATGGCCACTATCGATGCCAGATACTCCCTATACAGAACTGGGTCATCCTCGGACACTAGGGATATCTGCATATCTCTGAATGACTGGACTAGCTCCATGGACATTACCTGGGGCCCAGCTTCGGAAGTGGCAGCTCTCCGGCTCAACGCATCGGCCACCACGTTTGCCTTCCCTGGATGGTAGTGCATCTCATACTGATAATCTGCTAAGAACTCCACCCAACGCCTCTGCCTGATATTCAGCTCCTTCTGCGTGTCCACGTATTTCAGGTTCTTGTGATCGGAGAAGATATCGCAGTGGACTCCATAAAGATAATGGCGCCAGACCTTCAGAGCAAAAACGACCGCTCCCATCTCGAGGTCGTGCACCGGGTAGTTCCTCTCATGGGTCTTCAGCTGGCGGGAGGCATATGCTATGACATGTCCGTTTTGCATCAGCACCGCTCCCATCCCTTGGTATGATGCGTCGGTATACACCTGGAATCCTTCCTTTCCGGATGGAAGGGCCAGAATAGGGGCCGAGATGAGTCGGTCCTTCAGCTCCTGAAAAGCCGCCTGGCACTGCGGGGTCCAAACAAAAGGTGCCTCCTTCTTTGTCAAAGATGTGAGGGGGAGGGCAATCCGAGAGAACCCCTCCACGAACTTCCGGTAGTAACCGGCAAGTCCCAAGAAACTGCGTACATCGGTGGCTGTCCTCAGCTGCAGCCAATCGCGAACTGCCCGAATCTTTGCTGGATCTACTGCTAACCCGGCTCCGCTGATGATGTGGCCTAGGAAGGCCACCTCCTTCAACCAGAACTGACACTTGCTGAATTTTGCATAAAGGCGATGCTCCCGCAACCTCTCCAAGGTCAGTGCCAGATGCCGAGTGTGCTCCTCCTCCATCCTAGAGTAGATCAGGATGTCGTCTATGAATACTATGACGAACACATCCAAGTAGGCCTCGAAAACCCAGTTCATGAGACTCATGAACGCCGACGGAGCATTCGTGAGCCCAAAGGGCATCACGGTGAACTCATACAGGCCATATCTACTACTAAAGGCCGTCTTCGGGATATCCTCCTCCTGGATTCGCAGCTGGTAGTATCCTGATCTCAAGTCCAGCTTTGAGAAATAATGGGCCCCCTCCAGCTGGTCGAATAATTCGTCTATCCGTGGGAGCGGATAGGTATTCCGGACGGTCAGCCTGTTTAGTGCTCGATAATCGATGCACAGGCGGAGTGTCCCATCCTTCTTCTTCACGAACAGGACCGGTGCTCCCCATGGCGAGGAACTCGGTCTAACAAAACCTGCCTCAACTAATTCCTGCAACTGAGTCCGAAACTCTGCCAACTCCTTTGGGGCCATCCGATAAGGGGCCCTAGACGCCGGCTTGGCTCCCGGCACAAGCTGTATCTGAAAATCCTGCTCTCGGTGTGGAGGTAGTCCTGGTAGTTTCTCTGGAAAGATGTCAGCGAAATCTCGCACCACCGGGATGTCTGTCACTGACTCCTTAACCTCCGCCATCTCAAATAGAATCTGATAGACCTCCTCTTCCTGCAGATGGGCCTTAACGGCCTGTACCGAAGATAAGAGTATACGAGAGACAGGTCTTATACCTTCGATGGTAATGAAAGAGTCCCCGTGTCTCACGGTGATCCTCTTTGCCTGGCAGTCAATCTGGGCATAGTTCCAGTGCAGCCATACCATGCCCAGGATCAGGTCGTAGTCCGTCAGCTTCAAAATCGTCGCTGGAGCCTCGAACGCTTTTCCACCAATTTTTGCCTCCATATTGCAGTGATCCGTGGTAAGGAGCTCTGATCCATCTGGCAGTTGCACCCTCATCCTCGAGCCTGTGAACCGCTCCACACCTTCCAGTCCTTCTACGAACGTCTCCGACACAAAGGAGTGAGTAGCTCCAGTATCGAACAACGTGCGGGCCGGCTTGCCGCTGATGAAGACTATACCTGGGGTGATTAAACATCTTAGGGTTCTATAAAGAGTTTTCTTTCCTTGTTAATCTATCTAGTGCGGTTCTGAGTTTTAACAACTTAAAGGAAAATTCTATGAAAGTAAAGAAGCATTGCAGCGTACCTGCTATGACCTGCTCCGGATTTCGAGGCTGCGCAAGGTCCAAAGCATATACCTGCTCTCTTCCTTGTCTACGATCTTCCCCCTGGTATCCACGACCACGGCCGCGTCCTCGGAAGATGCTTAGCCAGTTGGCCCCCGGATTTGGCTGCGGGGCCGGAACCTGCTGGGCCCTGAAGGCCTCCAGAATGGCAGTCAGGGTCTGTCCCATGTCTGACTGAAGGAAAGGAGTGGGGGCCGGTGGGGGTGGTGCAACATCCTGAGCCTGTTGAACTCCACCTTGTGGCGTAGTCCGTGCTGGAGGCTGCGTAACAAAAACACACGCTGAGAAAACGTTCAAATATTACATAAAGGTGGACAATTTATATGTGATCCCCATATGGGCACACCACTGCTTCCGCTGCTTAGTTTGTCCCCAAACTAAACTCGAGCGGGGGGGTGACCTAGGGTTTGTGGACTGCTACTTCCGTCTGATCGATGTTTGCTCTGATACCACTTGTAAGACCCCCCCCCCTTTTTTTTTCTTTTTCAACCACCGGGGTCTTAGGCCCAGAACCGCCGCTTTGCGGTGACACCTTCACGTCCTGAAGGGTCATCACCACAAGGCGCCGATTCTGCCGGCCAATTCGATCACAGAAAAGTAGCACAATTATTGAAGTAAGAACAATGCAATCCACAATAATACATCACATGTAAATAAGATAAAATCTCCACGAAGGGAGTGTCCATAGAAATCATCAGAGTACTATAAATACGGGCTTATGCCCGGTACAATATCTCCTCACTACAAGTCTCTCATGCAGAAGCGAAAACAGAAACTACTCAAGGTTGAGACTCACGGTCCCGACTGTGTGAACTCCGGAGCTAGACTGCCCCATCTCTAGGCGTACCGATCTCTGGGGCTGCTCCTCCATGCTGGGCTCCACGATCCCCTAAATGATGCGGTTCGAAAACCGTTAGTCATAAAGACTAAGCCCTATCATCCCCTACCCCTTCCCCCATGGCTCCTAGGTACCGAGCGGGGAGGAAGAAAGGGAAGGACATGATGGTAGAGATAAATCAGGAAACAGGTGACTATGGACTTAATCTAGCAAGATGTATTCGGTGAGCAGTTAATTTGATTGTTATAATAGGTCTAGCAATAAGAAAAGCAAATATATGAATTTAAACCTTCACTTATGCGAGAACACATAAGCAAAAGGGATCTTTTGCAAGGCTCCCATCGTATAGAGTGTCTCATACCACTTATACGTTGGGGTGTCGGTTATCAAACAGCAATGGTTGTTATATATTGAAATTAACCTTTGATTTATAAACTTGCCCACACAAGCTTATAGACCAAGGGGTCGTTTTGCAGGTCCTAATGTATAAGCGTCCCATACCACTTATACTTTAGGTGTCAGGGTTAAATGAATCGATTATGCTATGACATGCTAGTGGGTATGATGGAACATGCAAGTGCAACTCACACACCTGACTCTGTGCACACAGACCTTTAGTTCCCCCTTTCGGAGCCGTTACCTCCCAGGATACCTCCGTAGTGGCAGACGGAAGCGGTGGGTTGGGCCTCGCCCACCTCAAAACCAGTAAAAGCACCACTGGTCTGACCTATCGTACGCCTCAACGCTTGGTGCACTAAGCGGACGCCTGCGTACTCTTGCCGGCTGGCGCACCGGACTTCTGTTGGCTAAGTGCTAATCACCTCGCCGAGTCAACGATATCGGTGTCGGTGCAATCGAACTCCCCGATATCGAAAGACCCACCACCTTAACTTTTCCTATTTTATGCACATGCAAGTTTAATCGTAAACACACAAAAACGATCCGAAGCTCCCCGGACCAAACGTCCGTCTCCAACCAACCGAGCCGAAGCTCCCCGGACCATCCCGTCCGTCTCTTAACCAACCGAGCCGAAGCTCCCCGGACCCAAACGTCCGTCTCCAACCAACCGAGCCGAAGCTCTCATCAATCTTCCTGTGCCAACAGTGTTTGTGAAAAGTGCAATCCTAGTTACTAAGTTACTCTTGCCAGTTCATTATTACAGTTTACGTTAGCCCAGGACTGCCCCCGGTATACCCCGTGAAGGGCTCTCAAGGGGCACTAGGAACCAAGACGGCGGCATTACGGCCCGAAGTTCCCTTTCGCAAGGCACTTAATATTATTGGTTTATTTCCCTTAGCCCGATTCCCTTCTCATATTACAATAGACTATCCTAGGGTAATTTTTTAAACCTTCCGCTCTTCGGGGAAGACGATCTTTCGTCGAACCCGAGCACCTCTTAACTCTAGCTATCACCACTACTCACTACTCTTTATATCTTCCTAATGCGATTTCCTCCACTAATGCCCACCCAAACAAAATGAACTACTTAACTCCAATGTCTTTCTCAGATCATGTCTTATTTCAATTCGCAACTGCTATATGCAGACCGACCTAGGCTACATGTCGAACCGGTTATGCAATGATCCATTACTCATCCAAATGCCCTAAATTATTTACTAGAGACTTACCATGATATAAACGACCTAAGTCCAGAAAATGGAAATTTTCCTAATTTATTTGGCATTTAATTAAATTCCTCGAAAATCCCAAGGACTACCGGTTTGAACATGAACTACCCTAAGTTCTCATGCAAGATGTACAGAAAATTTATGATAAATACTAGATTATCTCAATAGGTTAAATCCTCAGTATCATAATTTTTCTATCATTAGAAGAGCATGAAAACTATTTTAGAAATAATTTCTAACTTCTGTTGTTTATGAATCAAGTACAGAAAATATTCTTCCAAAAATTATAAATAATTTATGACATGCAGATAAAGGCCTAAAACTAGCACTGGCCAAGTTTCACAATTTTCCAGCAAGTATTTTATCCATAATTAATTTTTAAACATGAAAGCCCTTTCTATCATCTGTGAATAAAGTACTAGATTTACTCAACATAAAAATTCTATAAAAATCTAGTGATCAATGTTCTACTGGTCAAGATCTAAATCCAGAATTTTAACTAATTATAATTAATTTAAAACCTCCAAATATTTGAAACAACAATTCGGGCTAATAATCCTTTAACACATGAAGTATGATGTTTATCAATCATAAAATTCCAGGAAAATTATCATAAGTCTAAAACATCCTAAAACTCCCTCTTCCCGAGTTTCATAGTTTTTGGATTAGATTTAGTGCTTAAAATAACTAAATTACATTTTTATCCTAATCCAAAACCTCAACTTCCGAGCTACCTAATTATCTCCAATTCCTTCACCATTTCAACCAGAGGGTTTTCAGCATATCATGCCACTTTCCTCCAAATTTCAAGGGCATACGAGAGCTTTTGCTCCTATGTCCTTCACAAACCTCAAAACCCTTCATTTAAGATTTGAGTTTGGATCCTAGGGTAAACCAACCCTAAACCACTTCATTTTTCTCCACACAGGTTATAACACCATACTAAGTCAGAGCTCAGAAAATCAGCCTCTGTTGAGGCGATTTGACCTTTCCAAATTCTCAGTGCACTTTTATTAAAAGGTGTCTCACTAACGCCTAGTTAAGGGTAGAAGATTTCTCAACCAAAACTCCTCCAAATCAATTGAAATTTTACACAGACCTAGGTTTTATAGCCAGGGACCACTCACCAAAATTTGGGAGGGTTTGGAGGTCATTTGACCATCTAAATAAATTCCTCTAAGTTTATTAAATTAAAACAAAAACTTTAGGCAAAGTATCTCCAAAAATTCCCATTTTTGGTCAGCCTCTCGATATATATATTATAGACCTCCAGCCCAAATTTCAAGTCATTTGGACATGTTATGAACCGTGGGCAACCATTTCAATTTTTGGTTAGCCTAGGTCTTGATCCCACCAAAATGAGTGCTGTGGTCAAACCACTCACCCAAATTGAATAAAATCAATTTTATATTAAAGTAGACCCAGAGGGCTACAACTTTTGTGACTGGTCATTTTTCCTAAATCGGCCTCTAAGTGCCTCGTTTCACAGCCTCAAAATATGTTCAAATAATCTATTTTTCATTAAGTAATATATAATAATCTATGTATTATAATATTAATTCTACTGTTCATCTTCTTCATGAACCCGAACAGACACAGGGAAAACATTTTTCCTGTAAGCATTCTGTGATCCGTCGCCGGCCGTTCGGTCACTTCCCTGGCCAGCCACCACCACCACCACCTCCGTTGAGGCGATGGCTAGCGGTCGGCGGTGGTTTGGCCGCCGGAGGTGGCGGTTTCCGGCGAACTCAAAATATCTTTTTCATGGTTTTTCCATGAAAACGAGAGATGGGTCCGGCTCCGTTGAGCGCGAACCTCCTTTCTAAGAATCCTAAGATCTACCCATGAAAGAGAAGGAGCAGAGGAGGACCTTGTTCGCGGTTTGAAGGCGAGAAGAACGACGGGGTGCCATGGTGCGGTGGTGGCGTTTGCTGAACTTCTCCTACAGCAAGAACAAAGGTCTGATCCGATTACTTGAGCGTGTAACCTTCTCCTCTTGCCTCAAGTGGGCTTTTATAAATCAGGAAGTGGGAAGGTGAATGGGTAAAACCATTATGGTCATGAAGGCTCTCCCCTTAACGTTTCGGTTACAGTGAAGGGATAAGAAACGGTGGAAACTGAACAGGTGTGTCCAGCTGGCGGTTTTCTATTGGACCACCTTTTCCTCATTTATTATATAATTATAGAAGGAAAACGGCTGGAAGTTACTCCTGGTGTAACTTCCCACACCAGCATTTATTACCACGCGTGTTAGAATAATTTCGGGCCTGAACCGTCGTTTCGGCCAATGTCACGGGCGTGATACATAGGTCACGGGCGTGACAGGCCCGAATAGCCAATTCTGGGTTCGACGATCGTCGAACTGAGATCGACGATCGTCGATGGATGGTCACGGGCGTGACACCTTGGGTCACGGGCGTGACAGGCCCGAACGGCAGATTTTGGGTCGACGATCGTCGAATTGAGATCGACGATCGTCGAAGGCTAATCACGCCCTAGGTCACGGGCATGACCTCTAGGTCACGGGCGTGACATGCCCGAACGGCAAATTTCGAGGTCGACGATCGTCGAATTGAGATCGACGATCGTCGAAGGCTGGTCACGCCCTAGGTCACGGGCGTGACACGCATGTCACGGGCGTGACATGCCCGGGCCGCAAGCTCGACGATTGTCTCACGGCGATCGACGATCGTCGATGGGGTCACGCCCATAGTCACGGGCGTGACACCTTGGTCACAGGCGTGACATGCCTAGACAGCACGTTCGACGATCGTCTCGTGGAGATCGACGATCGTCGAAGTAGTCACGCCCAGGTCACGGGCGTGACGGGTCGGTCACGGGCGTGACCAACCCGTGACCCGAAATATTGATCGCTTATTTCAATTTTATGTGCTCCCTGGGGTTTTGTCACAACTAACCGACTCCTAGGGGTCTAGTCGGAAATGGGATGTTACAGTGTTGGATTTTGGTAGAATGAATGAAAATTTAAAACCTAATTTCAGATTTGGAATTACTTTCCCCTCTTCCCTCTTCCTCTTGGCCGCCCCTTCCCTTCTCCTTCCCTCTTTGGCTGCCGGCCTTCCTCCTCCCCTTCCAAGGCTTCGGCCACCTCCTCTCCTCCTCTCTTCCCTGTATCTCCCTTCTCTCTTCAAGAGTTACACCTAGCCGCCTCTCCACCTCCATCTCCAAACCCGATCAACCTCCTTCTCCACCCCCAATTCGGTCACTCTTCTCCATCCCCAAAAAACCGACCCCCCTCTTTCCATCAAATCGGCCTCCATCATTTCCCTCACCAAAGAAATCAACCCCTTTGTGGGATACCCAAAACAGCCCCCATATCTATTGTGAAGAAGATTTTTTTCAGCCAAGGCATGAGGTGAAACTTGTGGATCTTCAACGACGACGTGAAACCAACGAAGAACTTGGTGTTTCCCTCCAATCGGCACGCCTTCGGTGGATCCGGAACGGAATGATCCAAAGAGAGTTAAATCAGAATCATCCATTCCGGTTGGGGTAACGAACGTCTCCACTCTCGTGTTTCTCTCTAAGATATTTTCTTGGGGCATTTAACGTAATGCGTGATTTGTGATTGGTTAGAATTGCGTGGTTAATATCTATTTAGTTATTGTTATTGTTTTTAGTTTTATTTTCCGTTTGATTTCATGAGGCGTGGCGGCCCTCGTTTTATTTCGTTGGGAGAGAACCACCCGTTATCCGGATCTTTATTTTTGGTGGTGTCTCTTTTGGTACAACGAACGCTCGACCGAACCGTGTGAGTTCATTTCGCTTGAGAGGACCTTGGCCTATAGCTTTGGTATTATCTTGAAGGATTTTGCGAACCCTCTATAATTTTAATTAAGTGATTATCCGGTGATAAACGTCGCTGCATTTTATGAATGATTGGGATAATTAGAAACTTAGAGAGCGTCGTATTTAGGTACGTCCGTCACGGTGACGCGAATATCCCAAGCCTACATCAATTTGGTATCAGAGGGAGGTTCACGTCAATTTCTTAATTGGCACCCCTCCCCCTTCTTGTAGCACGTTAACACGCACTCACACTTCACAATATCATTCATGAAAAATCAAATTTTTAACTATTGGTCTGCAAATAGCGACCTTAAGAAAATTTTAAATTTCTTAAAATTTAAAATTTAAAATTCCTGGAATTTATCCATCTAATTATTAGTAAGAAAATAAAAAAAAAATTTATTTTTCATTCAGTATTTATTTTTATTAATAAATTTGAAATTTAGTATTTGGTGTGCCAATAGCAGCCTAGATTTTTATTTTCTCAGTAAAAAAAATCCAGCAAAAATTTTTAATGATCCTCATATTTTTCCAGCAAAAACCCTATTTTATCATATTTAAGATCCTAGTGGTTAAGCGGGAACAATTTCATCTTCGTTAGAGTTAAGTTGTCCTGGTACCCTTTTCCTTGCACATGCACTAAGTCCGGGTGAATTTTTCTCCCCGGTTCGCGCTAAGATGGCTTATGACGTACATGCTACTCATTCCCACACTTATCCTCCCACGTTTAGTTGGACCCCCACGTATGACGGTTTAGGGTGTCCTAAAATTTTTAGGGATTGGCTTAAGGGTATAGAACTTTATTTTAATTGTCACTTTTGGGATGACTACGATAAGGTTAACTTTGCCCGAGAGCGATTAGTTGGTCGAGCCCGATTATTTTGGTTAAACGAAGAGCGTCGTGTTGGTAGCTATCGTTATGCTTGGCCGCACATGCGTAGCCTCCTCTCGGATCAATTTGATCCCGCCTACCTCCGCATTGCTGATCCCAAGCCTGTGAGTGAGTATCGTTGTGGAGCAAGACCCGTAGCTATTCATAGGAGTTACCCTATTCCTCAGGTTAGATCATTTCCCCACAACGATAGGATTATACCTAGTGTGCCTAATTCCACTCCTAGGGAAAATCGTAGTCTATACCCTATGTTATGGAATCGAAAAATGTTACTACTAGGGTTATGCCTCCTTTAGCCTTGACGTCTAAGCCCCCTGATATAGTGACTGATACCCATGAGGATGCTGATGTAGATGTGGTATCTATTGATCCTGAAGATGCTGATGTTGATATACTAACTGTGGATTCTGAAGATGACCAGCTAGGTGAGAGTATTCCTTCACACACGATAGTGCTCAATGAGGCTAAATATGCTGAAGATTTGAGTGACGATGAGGAGATTGGTTACCCTAGTGACCTGGATGAGGATTTATCCTCTGAGGAATCATCTCTGCTTCCCTTTGACGATGTTTCTGAGGCGTCTCCCTTGAATATCAGAAAATCTTCGGTTGGATCTGTGTTGGAAGACATTTCAACTGAATTGGTAGATATTTCGACGGTGCTGGAAGAGCCCTCTATGGATGACTGTTTATCGTGGGATGATCTATTTGATGAAGTTCTGGAAGATAGTTCGTTGATGTTATCGCCCTTGTTTGAGGCTCCAGCTAAGTTTGATTTGTCCCAAGATTCGATTCACTCTCCTGATTTTGATAACGTGCCTACGTCGTGGGAAGCTTTGGCTAACGAAGGAGTGATATTATTGGATGACTCTAGCGTTAAGGAAACGAGAAATAATTCTTTGATGTTATTACCATTTACTGAAGTTCAAATTGAATTAGAAAATTTGTCGGGTTCAATTGAATCTATTTCTGAGACTATTATTGATACTAAGTTGGATGTAGTATCTAGTGAGTGGGAAGAATTTTCTAGCGAAGGAGATACTCATGTGGATGACGTTAGTGGTATAGACCCGGGCATGGTGCTTGCTAGACCTACTTATATACCACACCCGGTTGCACGCATTTACCCCCCACCTTTTGTTGACCCTATTACGCACACATCCGTGATGGAAGTTGGGTACTTTGAGTTGTGTCGCTCGCACTTCCGATCATTTCTGAAAACGTCCAATTCTATATGTGGTGATGAGTGTTTTTCGTTAGCTTTTCTTCATGACGTTTTAAAATTTAAATTTAAGTCTAAATCTAAAACTACGACGTTGTATTGCGTTGAATTCACCACTATTTTTATAGCACCCGTGCCACCTGACTTGGTCTCGTTACTTTCCACTGTTGAAGCAAGTCACATTGCACATGGGTTCTCCCCACACTGCTCTAAGATTGTTTGTTTGTATCAGAGAGTATCCCACAGTTATATAAGTGATTTGGTTTTGGCTTGTCTCACCCCTGAACGGATGCCTCCGGGCACCTTAGAAATATTTACGAATCGGCAAGTCTATTATTTGCGAATCTTATGGAAACTTAGTAGCATGACATTTCTGGTAGAATTTTTCACTGATTGGGGCATCACTCCTAGTTTCGACTTTTAATACTTTACGCGTCCTATTTATATGCCCCTTGAAAAGTCTATCTCTCCGTTTACATTTTCCACTATGCTTTCTCTTGGGGTGGGTGGTGTTAGTTCTTCTGGATCGTTTTCGTCCCCGGTCTCCATCGGAGGTATGTGGATTGATGTGTTGGAAATTCCTTGTTCTTATTTGGCTAATGCGTCTTTGAGGTTCCCCCAAGATAACTTTTTTCCTTGCAGGTTCCTCTTCCTCGACGATCATACACGGTACTACTCATCAGTGATGAGTATTTTTGAGAGGGGGAGGATTGATGGCGCCGTCATCCCCCGGCTTGTTGATTTGGAGCGTCCCCCTCTGGACGATGATGATGACCCGGTACATGTCATAGATCCGCGTCATGTTGCTGCAGAAGATCCCCTTCCGGATGACTATGGTGACCTGGTTGATGTTGGTGCCGGCTCACACTTGATGTTCCCTCGCCTCCTTGAGATGATGATTTACTTGTTGGTGTCGTTGTTCATCGCCATATGGAGCTTGAAGATCTTTATGACCGTGCTGCAAGTCGGAATGTTGAAACTTTGTCGCGACATCCACCGCCATTGCCACGTCATTTTAATGTTGGAACTTTGCCGCGACATCCACCGCCATCGCCGCGTCATTTAAATTATTATTTCAGATTTTATAATTATGTTTTTAATTGGCCTATGTTTAGCCAAAGTATTAATTATCTTTTATTTCATTTTGGCCTTTGTTTAGCCACTCTTGGGGTGCATTTAGCTCATGTCTTTGTAAAGCCTATAAAAGGCTAAGTTGTGTTGGATTTTGGTAGAATGAATGAAAATTTAAAACCTAATTTCAGATTTGGAATTACTTTCCCCTCTTCCCTCTTCCTCTTGGCCGCCCCCTTCCCTTCTCCTTCCCTCTTTGGCCGTCGGCCTTCCTCCTCCCCTTCCAAGGCTTCGGCCACCTCCTCTCCTCCTCTCTTCCCTCTATCTCCCTTCTCTCTTCAAGAGTTACACCTAGCCGCCTCTCCACCTCCATCTCCAAACCCGATCAACCTCCTTCTCCACCCCCAATTCGGTCACTCTTCTCCATCCCCAAAAAACCGACCCCCCTCTTTCCATCAAATCGGCCTCCATCATTTCCCTCACCAAAGAAATCAACCCCTTTGTGAGATACCCAAAACAGCCCCCATATCTATTGTGAAGAAGATTTTTTTCGGCCAAGGCATGAGGTGAAACTTGTGGATCTTCAACGACGACGTGAAACCAACGAAGAACTTGGTGTTTCCCTCCAATCGGCACGCCTTCGGTGGATCCGGAACGAAACGATCCAAAGAGAGTTAAATCAGAATCATCCATTCCGGTTGGGGTAACGAACGTCTCCACTCTCGTGTTTCTCTCTTAGATATTTTCTTGGGGCATTTAACGTAACGCGTGATTTGTGATTGGTTAGAATTGCGTGGTTAATATCTATTTAGTTATTGTTATTGTTTCTAGTTTTATTTTGCGTTTGATTTCGTGAGGCGTGGCGGCCCTCGTTTTATTTCGTTGGGAGAGAACCACCCGTTATCCGGATCTTTATTTTCGGTGGTGTCTCTTTTAGTACAACGAACGCTCGACCGAACCGTGTGGGTTCATTTCGCTTGAGAGGACCTTGGCCTATAGCCTCGGTATTATCTTGAAGGGTTTTGCGAACCCTCTATAATTTTAATTAAGTGATTATCCAGTGATAAACGTCGCTGCGTTTTATGAATGATTGGGATAATTAGAAACTTAGAGAGCGCCGTATTTAGGTACATCCGTCACGGTGACGCGAATATCCCAAGCCTACATCACCATGGCAGCTATAGGCATCTTCTTTATAATCATCCACCTTTGAGTCACTGTCTAACAGTGTTAGAGGGGCCCTGACTCCTATCCTTGCAGCAGGATAGTCTTCATCTACTGAAATAGTTTCCTGTTTAGTAACAACAGCAACTAGCCCAATATAGGCTTCCTTTTCTTCAGACTCTGATGATGATGAGTCTGTCAAGCTCTTCTCTTTCCTAGCCACAAGTGACTTTTCTTTCTTGCCTTTGTGCTTTTGGTGAGATTTTTTATCACCATCCTCCCTTCTCTTCACACGTCAATCAACAATGACATGTTCTTGCTTGCTGTAGTAGTAACAAACAAAATTAGAAGAATTCTATTTACTGGGTTTAGAGCCATAGCTGTCCTCCTTGGAGGTTTTCTTACAGTGATGAGCTAAGGTGGAGGGCCTGCTCTTCTAGTGCTTTTTCTTCATCAGCCTATGGAGTTGTCTGGAGAAAATAGCAAAGTCCTCATCAGACACGATGCTGTCTGATGCCCCTGATTCAAAGCAGTCTGAATGAGCTAGTCTTCTTGGAGGAGAAGGGGTCTTTCTCCTGCTTTTCCTTGTGGCTACAGCTTCGAAAGACACTGACTTCTCTTTGGCTTGAGACTTGCATTTGGTCTCTTCCTCTTTCCTAACTGGTAGCTGCATCTCACAAGAGAGCAGTTTTCCAAATAGGGTATAAGGTGGAGTGTCACCCAGCTTAGCCATTACTCTGATGGCACATATCTTTGTGTCTCAGTCTCTAGTGAGAGACTTGAGGAGCTTATCATTTAGCTCATAATGACTAAAGACCCTTCCATAGGTCCTTAGCTCGTTGACTATCCTGAAGAATTTTTCATAGCAGGTGGCTATGTTCTCTCCCTTGGACTGTTTGAAGGCCTCATACTCTTGGTTGAGCATAGACTTTCTATCATCCCTGACCTCCTCTGTGCCTTACATATAGATCACCAGAGTGTCCCATATCTCCTTTGTAGTTGTGCAGTGAATCAGATTCTGAAGGGTAGAATCATCAATTGTACTGACAATGACATTCTGAGCCCTCGTCCATGGTGGCAAGAATGACTTCATCCTTTGTCATCTCATCATAAGTCTTGGGTGTCTGGATTTTTGCATCCAGGACAGACATTTTCATGGGGATGAAAGGTCCTTCTTTAATATTTTTAAAGATTCTAGGGTCAGCTGCTTCCATGAACAGCCTGACCCTCTCCTTCCAGATGTTAAATCCCTCCTTCCTGCAGATAGGAAGCTTCATGGCACCCAACTCCTTATAGTTAACTCCTGAACCTATAAGGACAGTCTGTAGCTACCTTGGAAGATCACTCGGATGGTTAGAGCCTTTTTGAGCAACCGGCTCTGATACCAATTGAAAGTCTTTAATTTCAAGGTAGCTTACAACCTAGGGGGTGAATAGGTTATCTCACTGATATTATTATCTTTTCAATTTTATTTCCTTTAATACTTGGTGTGTGGGCAGTAATTAGCTTTCAAGAACCTATACAAAGAAAACAACACAGAAAAGCACACACAGATTTATAATGGTTCCCCAACTTGTGGGTACATCCACTCTCCTCCCACCTTGTTAACTTCATGTTAGTCAAGACACTTCTCCAAACCACTACTCCAAAGAGCATACACCTCAGATCCCTCAGGACATCTCAGTCTCCTCCAAGAATTACAACTCAACCACAAGGGCCTACAACTCAGTGATTAGCAGATCACCTACCTCAGGCCAAGTTCCCTACACTCAGGCTGGGAGGACATCCCTACCTCAGATCCACTAGGGATCCTAATTCATAGAGAATGACTCTCCTACTACTCAGGCGGTTAAGCCCTACCTCAGATCCACTAGGGATCCTACAGCTCAGGCACAGGTGCCCTACAGCTCAGGCACAGGTGCCCTACAACTCAGTGAGAATGACTCACCTTCCCTAGACTTGATCCCAAGTCCTACTGCTCAGATCTAGCAGAATCTTACAGCTCAGAGAGTTTAACTCTCTTACAGCTCAGGCAAGATTTCCCTACCTCAGGCTTGAAAATCCCTACACTCAGATCCAATTGGATCCTACGAGGAGAAGGGTGATTTAAATTATTTGACACAGAAATGTTTTTTTGTGTCAACAACTAGGGCTGAGATGTCTCAACACTATCTTACTTCACTACAGTAGGAAGAAGTTTTGCCTCTGTTGGAAGAATTTCAGAAAGAAGATTCTGATCTTGCTGAAGAAGATGATGAACTGCTCGATCTTGAATTCTTCAATTAGCCAACTGAGCCCACTGGAGAATGATGGCTCTACTCTTTTTCTCTATCAGAAATCTTTCTGATTATGATATATCAGCTGAAGATGCAACAGCTCACTGAACTTTTGGTTCTTGCCAGAATACTTCAAGCTTTTTCTCGACAGTAATGGCGAGGAAGATGAAGTCCAGCATCAACTTTTGAAATCAATAAAGCCCTAAAAGTTATTTGCAACTTGGCCAATCTCTTCCTTTTGTAGTTCGCCGATCAACGGCTCTAGGAATCAGTGGGGCCCACCTGCAGCTTCCAGTAACACCTTTCTTTAACGGAAGAAGACGTATAGTAGCTTCTCGGCAGAGTTTGTCATGTTCTGTAGCTTCTCTGTACTTGATTTGAAATTAGTTGACTCTGTCGATTTTGCTGACTTTGATAACGTCAGCACCTGTGGACTTGGCCAAAATCGAGCATCAGTAGAATAGGCGTTGAGTGAGTGAGCATCACTCAACACCAAAATACTTAGATAAAAATCTATTTCTAGGCGTCGAGTGATTCAACTTCACTCAATGCCAAACTACTTTACCAGCTTGTTGCTGCTTAGCGTTGAGTGAGTAAGCATCACTCAACGCCAAACTACTTAGGTAGAATTCTGTCTTATCAAGGCTTTGAGAGTGTTGAGTGAGCACTCATCACTTAACGGTTTCTGCCTTAAACAATTCCTGTTTCTCCATCATCTTAAGAGTTGAGAGCGTTGAGTGAGCATGCCTCACTCAATGCTTTTTTGCTTTAGCTAGATTTTCTGAATCATAGCGTTGAGAGCATTGAGTGAGCATGTCTCACTCAATGCTTTCTGCCTTAGCCAGATTTTTCTGCTCTTTGGCATTGAGTGAGTAAGCTTCACTCAACGCATTTGGACATAGCCAAATTTTTGTGTTCTAAAAACACAGGTTCTGACTGAATGATGGTCAGTCAATGCTTTATCATATGACGTTGAGTGAGCTTACCTCACTCAATGCCTATGGACTTAGTCAAATATCAGTATAGATTTTTTGTGGCTTTGACTTACAAGGCAATACTTAACGAATATTGAGTATGGTGTTGAGTGAGTGATACTCACTCAATGCCTGTGGACTTAGACACTTTTCTGCCCATTTCTTCTTAGGCTTTTGCTGCATTAGCCTATCTCACAGCCTTTTGTTATGTGGTGTTGAGTGAGTTGACTTCGCTCAACGCCTGTGGACTTAGCCACTTTCTCAGCTTGCCACTACTTTGGATTTGACTGTATATTATTCACTCAGCGTTATAAGTCATCTGGCGTTGAGTGAGTAACCTTCACTCAATGCCTGTGGACTTAAATAGATTTCTATCTATCCACATATTAGGTTATTGTTTACCTGACCTAGCCACTTAGACTTCCAGTCCCATCATTGTTGCTAGAGCATCCCTGCATGCATGAACTCAGACACTTATCAAATATAACTTTATGTATATCATTAACAAGATTGACTTCCTCAAATCTAGGATATTGTGGACAATGGACCCAACAATTCCCTAATTTTTTGTTCTAGCATGATAGCTGTATGAGAGTACTAGGAAGCAGCAAGTTGTAGATATGCAATCTCTTGAGCCTACTTTTTAGACATCTGCTTACTCCTTTTGAATGCATTCGGAATTTCACCATATTTATCTATCACTTTATTGATGTTATCCTCAGATTCAGAATCACCTTCATCCTTAGATGAAAATTCTTCTGAACCTAGGAAAGTCATATAACTTGACTTAGATGAAGCGCTGAACGGAGAGTGTACCTTAGATGGACCAGGCTGATCCTAGCAAGATTCCTCATCTAATCTAGCCATCAGCCCAATGTAGGCTTTATCTTCATCATCTGACTCTGAGGAGGATGAGTCAGTACAACTTTTCTCCTTCTTAGTAATGAAGGTTTTCTCCTTCTTTCCCTTCTTATGGTGATGATTTTTCTCATCAGCCTCCTTCTTCTTTACAGGACATTGATGTTAATTTTCTACATAACATGGTAATAACTCGATGCTGATTCATTCTACAATTTAATAATAACTATGTAGACGGGCATAAGCTAAATTGATTTAATATTTCAGGCAAGTGCACCTATCAATCATATTATAAGAGAAATCTACATCTCGTGTCGTATTCCACAGAGTCTTTTCAAGTACTCGTACTCACCCTCACTCTATTATCATACCGATAATTAAAATTGAATTCTAACCTACATTAACCTAACTATGACTATTTAGATAAAGATACATTGGAGTGTTAAGTTGATGAAAAGGTGAAAGTTAAGAGCATTCACATGAACTACTTTCGCATTGATTCAAATATGTCTAATCATGTAATAGCAACATTATCAAATCCATTGTAATGTAAGGTTAAAACATTCATTAAATTCTCTCTTGAACAATTCAACATCTAACTTAAGTGAGTAAATTTTCTCTCGAACAAATTACAAGACTCAAATTCTCATTAATTATGTCACCCTATTTACTACACAAACTTATGAAAGGTTATCTCTAACATATCATAAATTCATTTATACGTACCAAAATTATACAATTAACATATCTCTCGATCATGAAAATTGCAGTGTAAATACAAATAACTCCTAATTATGAAATTATTAACATCATTACAAACATCCAATTTCTCAATCTAGAGGTTTGAAATTCATAAATGACAAAAGTTAAATTCATACTTAGGATAATCATTGTTGTTCTAAGAATTATATACGCATAAACTACCACAAATTTGATGAAAATAATTCGATGCATGATTAAATAAATTGTTCAAATACAAAGTTCATGTAAAATATAAAATAGGAAAAGTTGGATCACCAAGATAAACTCAAAATTAGGGAAATACATGAAGGATTAAAGGCCTACAAAAATCCTCTTAAGCTAACCTTCTCTTGGGTGCTCCACTTTCGTCCTCTAGAAAATCTCCAATGCAAAATGATCCAAAAGTCCAGAATAATTTTTTCTTCAAGTTTTTATAGTCTCATAGCAAACATGGTCGAACACTGGTTCCAACACGGCCGTGTTACTAGCCGTGTTGGTAGTTCCAGGGTGGTTCCACACGATTAGCCGTGTTTGGTCGTGGGTCGTGTTATCGGACACGGGTACTGATACGGCCGTGTTGATGAACACAGCCGTGTTGTTCTTCATGTTCTTCATACACGGGATGGCTGGCTTCAAGTCTTGATAATGTCCCGAAAAGAACACGGGTTGGGAACACGGGTGTGTTCCCACCCATGTGGTGCTCTGACTCCTCCTCTGTTTGCACCCAGAAAAGAACACGGGTAGGCATACGGCCGTGTTCCTACTCGTGTGTGACCAATTCTTCTCCTGTGATCATCATTTTTGACCCGTCAACTCCCCTGTTTGCTCCAAGACTTTTAGTTCCACTGGTTCACAGTACTTGTATTAGAAAATGAAGTAATAAGTGAATAGTTCAATACATGAAATAATATAAACTCCAAAATATGCTCTACTATTCATGATAAAACCAATTCCTAACTATTCTGCGCAATTACTTGATAAAGAGGTAGAAAACAGTGGACATGATTACAATTATGATAGTAAAAAGCATATCATAATTGTACTCATCAGACATTCAACCACAACATGCCCTGACTTGTTGTAGCAAAAATAGATAATCTTATTAGTAACATGTTTATTACGTTTTGAGTCATACCTGCCTTCTTTGGAAGGTTTCTTCTTGGTTCTGTAGTAGTCCTCCTTATTTTGTAAGGAAGAAGAAGGTCTTCTCCTCAACCGCTTCTTCTTCATCAGCTTCATGAACTGTCTTGAGAAAGCAGCAAATTCCTCATCAAACATATTACATTCTAATGTATCTTGATTTGAATCTTCAGACTCAGCTGGCCTTCTTGGGAGAGAAGGATTATTCTCTCTTCTCCTCTTAGAACTATCTGCCTTGAAAGCCACAGTTGATTCTTTGGCCTGAGCTTTGCTAGTCTTCTCTTCCTCCTTCCTTGCAGTCAGCTGCACTTCATATGACAGCAGCTTCCCAAATAAAGTGGATGGTGGTGTATCTGCAAGTTTTGTCACTTCTCTAATGGCACATATCTTAGTGTCCCAGTCTCTAGTAAGAGACCTAATAAACTTATCATTTAGATCATAGTTACTAAAGATCTGGCCATAGGTCCTTAGCTCATTTACAGTTCTGAAAAACCTTTCATAGAAGCTAGTTATTATCTCCTCCTTGATCTGCCTAAAAGTCTCATACTATTGATTAAGCATAGACTTCCTATCATCTCTTACTTCCTTAGTACCCTCCACATATATCACCAGAGTGTCTCACATTTCCTTTGAGGTTTTGCAGTGCACCAATTTTTGAAAAGTAGAGTCATCTATGGCACTAACAATATTATTCTATGCCCTTTTATCCATTGCAGCCAAGATGATTTCATCCTTAGTCATTTCTGCATAACACTTAGGAATCTTGATATTTGCATCAAGAACTGACACCTTCAATGGGATGAATGGTCCTTCTAGTACTGTAAAATAAATCCTAGGTTCTGATGCTTCCGTAAACAATCTGACTCTCTCTTTCAAAATTCCAAAATCTTCTTTCATGTATAGAGGAAGCTTCATAGAACCTAGTTCCATATGGTTCTCTCCTAAACACATACTTATCTTTTCTCGGCTACCCTTTGAGATCTACTCAGACTGTTAAGCCTTTCTTGAGTAACCTCCCTCTGATACCACTTGAAAGCCCTTATAATTTAGGCTTACAACACAGATCTTAAACAGATCCTATAGAAATAGAATAGTAAAGTTGATTTGACTCAAGAGAAATTAATCTCTGAGTCAATAGCTTCCTGAGCTGAGAGAATCTCAGCCCTATCTTCTACACAACAACAAGAATAAATATCTTCAAGAATCTGCTTTTTTTTGTAGAACACAGATTGATATACCTCTTCTTCATAGATCCAGAGATTAATCTTCAAATTCAGCTCGGCTTGGATCTTTAAGAAATTTTAGTTAGGGCTGGCCTTGGCTGATTCTTCTTCCTCAGAGAAATCCTCTGATCTTGCTATAGAAGATGTCGATCGTCACAGCTAACTCAGAAACCCTTCAGAATCGTCAATATGATCTTCTTGTTTCTGCAACAATGGCTGGGGAAGAAGAGTAAGTCCCGCACAACTTTTTCTTAATAAATTGATCCCTCAGAAACTTGATTCGATCCAGATCTCATCTTTTATTTATAATTCTAACATCCAGCGAGATGATTGACACGTTTCATTGCTTTAATAACTGATTATATCCTTAGTTTTATAGAATGAGACTGACGGTGACATCAGTGATGAGTTGTAGCTCTTACATGATCATTTTAGAATTTTGTTGACTTTTGTTGACTTTGTTGACGTCATCAAATATGGAATTAGCCAATTTCACAAAATCACTCCAGGAATTGAGAGTGTTGAGTGAATGGGCTTCACTCAATGATTCTGGACTTAGTCAATTCTTTAGCTTATCCAAGCGTTGAGAGCGTTGAGTGTATAAGCTTCACTCAATGCTTTTTGCCTTAGCTTAATCTTCAACCCTTTCTGCATCCTTGGTGTTGAGAGCGTTTAGTGAACTGGCTTCACTCAATGATTCTGGACTTAGAATAATTTTCAGCTTTTTCTATAACTATGGCGTTGAGTGAACTGGCTTCACTCAACGATTCTGGACTTAGAATAATTTTGCTCTACATGAACGCATTGAGAGCGTTGAGTGAACTAGCTTCACTTAATGCTTTTATACTTAGCCAACATTCTGCATCCTTCTGTATGAATGTATTGAGAGCATTGAGTGGATAAGTTTCACACAACGCTTTTATACTTAGCCAAATCTCCTTTTGTCTGAAGGCGTTGAGTGAGCTGGCCTCACTCAATGCTTTCTGCCTTAGCCTCTGAAATCTGGCGTTGAGTGCGTTGAGTGAACTGGCTTCACTCAATGCTTATGGACTTGGTCGATTTCTCTATTTCCTCTTAGGCTGACTGCATTAGCTTGACTCAAAGCTTTTTGATCTTGGCGTTGAGTGAACTGGCTTCACTCAATGCTTCTGGACTTAGTCAATTTTCTGTCTCCTTTTCCTTTGGCTTTGACAAAAATAGCATGGCGTTGAGAGATCAAGCTTCACTTAATGCTTCTAGCAATACGGCGTTCCTTGAGTTTACTTCACTCAATGCATATGGACTTGGCCAATTTCTGCCTTGCCAACACTCAAATCTTTGACTGTCAGCCTTCTCTAAGCGTTGTTAGTTGTATGGCGTTGAGTGAACTAGCCTCAATCAATGTCTGTAGACTTAGCTGCTTTTCTTCCTTTGTCATCATCTGTCCTTGACTTCTGGCGTTGAGTGAGCTTGTTTCACTCAACGCATGTGGACTTAGTGGAATTTCTCTATCTAGCTTCCTACCTTAAGGTATCTGGCGTTGAGTGTGCTTGCTTCACTCAATGCATGTGGACTTAGACTGAATTTCTGTCTCTCCAGTCTGCTTTTTTGAGTCCACCAGTCAATGTCACTTGGACCACCTGTCCAATCAATATGACATAGACCAACTTGCATGCATGAACTTAAACATACATCAAATCAATTATGTGTATACCATTAACTTGTTTGACTTCTTACAAATCTGGGACATTGAGATCAATGGTGTTGAAACCTGAAAAATCGGTCTCTGTGGAGTTTGACCCTTGGGGAAGGGGTGATCGTGCACCTACTTCCCTCTCGCGAGTTGGTAGACCGGGAAGAGAGAACTGGGAAAGGACTTAAGGGATCAGCGAGGAGGACCCACAACACACGCGGAAGATCACTCAGCGCTTTCCCTCCTTAACCAAAAGTCGGGCTAAGGTACCTCAGGGAGCACTTGAGGGGTTTGGAGAGAAGTGAACGTGTCTTCTGAGATACCCCTTGGGTCCTATTTATAGGTTTCTGAAAATGACCTGCCAATATCCAATTGTAGCTATTCTGAAATTACTAAAAAAACCTCAGGTTTGTCCTGTCAACAGCCAAACTTCGTTGTATTGACCAGCTATGTGCAGCCCACCCGGGTCTGCCAACAGCGAGACTCTGCTATTTCAACCGACTATGGGAAGGACAGCGGGGAAAATGGCAGAAACACCTCATAAACCATAGGGCGAGTAGCCCCCAACATTCCCTACTCGGCAAGGACGACGAGTGCTCATTGAGGGCGGCATTCGCCGCTTCTACTCGGCATTTGGCGAGTACGGACCCGGCTGGCACTACCCGCCCTCTACTTACCAAATGCGGGGGGGCCAAAACACCAAAGGAGGGCATTGAGTGGAGAAGCATCACTCAACGCTAAGGCATGGAGGGCGCTGAGAGCGTTGAGTGGAGAGGCCTCACTCAACGCTAAGGCATGGTACCGGCCTGCCCTGGCCGCATGCTGCGAGTTCGCTGACAGGTCCCAAATCGTCGAACGAGGCCTGGTGATTACAAGCTCGCTCCTTAAAACATCCCGCCCCTCCTGGACGAGTCGGAGCCACTGCCGAGCTTTCTTGAGCGAGTGCAAGCCGGCTGATGAGCAAACTCGCCTCGCTCGACGCCTGAACAGAAGGTATTGAGGGAGGTCGCCTCACTCGACGCCATGGTAGAAGGCGTTGAGCGAGCTTGCCTCACTCGACACCATGGCGGAAGGCGTTGAGGGAGCTCGCCTCACTCGACACCATGGCAGAAGGGGTTGAGCGAGCTCGCCTCACTCGACGCCATGGCGGAAGGCATTGAGCGAGCTCGCCTCCCTCGACACCATGGCGGAAGGCGTGGAGTGAGCTCGTCTCACTCGATGCCATGGCGGAAGGGGTTGAGGGAGCTCGCCTCACTCGACGCCATGGCGAAAGATGTTGAGCGAGCTCACCTAACTCGACGCCATAGCGGAAGGCGTTGGCCATGGCGGAAGGCGTTTAGTGAGCTCGCCTCACTCGATGCCATGGGCCCGACTTGCCTGGAACTTGGCTGATCTTGGCTAGTCTGGCTCATGCCGACCCCACTCGCCGGATACGGGGTTGTACACAATCCCCGCTCTTTGCGAGGTTGGTACAAGCTCGAAAAGAAGCATCCAACCCCACGGGATTCGACGAGTGTTGCAGGAGCCAGAGAATCTTTTGGTGGGGCCCACTAGCGGCTATAAATATGCGTCTGTGTACCTGGGTGACCTTTATCACTCTCCTCCGCCCTGAACTTGTCGAGATGCCTTTTCCTAAGGAGCTCCAAGAGAGGCTTGCTAAGGCTCGCGTGATCTCTGCCGCCCACATCGCTTGCTTGACCTCCATTCCCCCTATCATCTCGCGGATCGCCCCCGCCGAATCCAATTCGGCCAAGAGGGTGAAGCCAGACGCGGAGGCATCCGAACGCGCATACCAAGATCTGAAGAAGGCCCTGGAGCTTAAGACGGGCTCCTCCACCTTGCGTGCCCCTGAGAAGGAGGGGGATTTTATCGACCTCTGCGTCGATCGAGACTGCCAAGATGTGGGTGACGGGATCACCTCTCCATGGGTTGATATTCTCCCCGCTGACTCGCGGTTCGGGGCTTTGGAGGCTTGTCACCACGACCCGTCCCCTCCCTTCGGCACCCTGGGGCTGAACTCGCAAAGACTGGGCTCGCCAGTCGGCATTCCCTCTCCCCAGCTCGACGGGACTTCATGGGAGGGTGCCGAAAATATCCCTGTGTCGGGCTTCAACCTTGTTTCACCCCGAATGCGGCCTCCGGGTCGCGGTAAAGATCTGAAGATGCCTCTTCCCCGCTTTTCCCTCGATGCGTCGAGCTCTTCAGGTAAGTCGTCTTTTACTGGGCTGCCCGTAGTCCTTCCTGATGCGTTTGTCTTTCGTATCATTCAACCATTCTTGCAGCCCTACACAGTCAGTCGGAGGCCGACGAGTCCCTGGAGAGAGCTCAATACTCTCCCCTCCCTTCCCCGAGGACCTTGGAGTCCCTCTTGGACGCCGAGCTGGGGGACCCTGAGCTGACGAAGCGAGGAATCGAGGTCCTCAAGAAGATGGTGCGTGAGCACCACCAGTTGCGGGAAGACAATGACGCGCTGCAGCGGGAGTGTGTGTGGTTAGTAGGCGAGTCGAGAGAGGGCCTGATGGGCGAGATGGCATCCCTTTCACCGTTGCTGGAAGAGCTAGACGAGAACCTTTTGGCCGCCCAGGGGTGCTTGAGGCGAATTCGCGAGTTACACAACTCGCGCCAGCCTGCGGGGAAGGAGATGCGAGACCGGGGAAGGTGAAGAACGGCCCCCCTAACGGGCCTACTGGGACTCGCCTCCTGCCCCCTCAGCTCATGCCTGTGTCGAGATGGCTACTCCTCTTGTATTTAATTTTTCTGAACAATATCCCCCTCGGGCCTATAATAACTTACAAATGTTTTCAGACTTTATTTCTTGTTTGTTCGAATGTAATATTCTTGCTTGGCCTGTGATGGGATGGGTCCTGGAAGTCGGCGAGCTGGACTAGGCGAGCTGGGCCAGGCGAGTTGGGACGATCGGTCAGCTCTGCCCTTGATCCCTTTTTCTATAAATAGGCACCCTTACCTACTCCGACTTACTGCTTTTATTGCTTCCATACTTTCTCCCTTTGCTCGCCTCTTTCCTACCTACACTCGCTCTTTACCTCTTTCGCGAGCATGGGGAAATCCAATCCTGACTCGGATGGACGCTCCAAGTGTGCCCAACACTTCGTCGATTACTATTTCTTTGAGGGGAACACGACGGAGGAGGAGTTCGCCGCATTTGCCGCCGAGTTTAATCCCCCTGGCTTCGAAGCGCGCCGGCCTAGGGAGGGCGAGGCCATTAACACCTTCTACTCAGAGGAGCTTGCCTTCCCCATCTCGCACTTCGAGATGGGGCTGAGCCTTCCGCTCTGGCCGGAGATCCGCCAGATCCTTAAATATTTCGGCGTTGTGCCCGCGCAGCTGAATCCGAACTCCATCGCCATGTTGGTGGCATTCGCGAGTTACCTCCGCCGAGAGCAGATCGAGTTCAACCTGACCGTATTCAGGAAAATCTTCACCTACAAGGCGACTCCCGACAGGATCTCCTTCTTCGGTGGTTCCTCCATCAAAGTTCGCGAGATCGTGAACAAGCACCACCATTGGATGACCAGGATTGTCTTTATCAAGGGCGATCTTGGCAACGTCCCTTACTCGCCACAGCAAAAGGGCGAGGAGGTATACCGACCCCCCTCCGTCTCCGGCAACGACGCCGAGCTCCATAAGTTTTTACTCCACAAAGACTTCGAGGTCGCCTTCTTCCGCAAGGACCTCGACTCGCTCCTCCCCGTCCTTCCAGGAGAAGTTATATCTTTCAACTTTCCTCCTTGTCAAAACTCGCCAGATCCATTGGAATTTTTCTAAGTTTTTCCTTGCAGGAGAGCGGTTGATTCCCGAGAACTCGCCTTTCGTGGATCCGGGTCTGCTCGCTGACCCACTCGCCCGCGAGAAGGTAGCCGCAACTGCCTACCGAGATGAGCCGTCGTCTTCTAAGCCCTCCGGCAGGAAGCAGGCTGATCCCGCGGGGTCCATATCACCTCGTCGCCATCCACCGCTGTAGAAGCTGAAAGCGGTGGTGGTCTCTCGGGCCAAGCAACAACAACCATACCCCAAATACATTAGCTCGCCCGAGACCCCCCCCCCCCCGAAGGGATCGCTGGGGAGCCTGCTGAAGGAGTCAACGGGCAAAAAGTAGGGGGGTGGCGAGCCCTCTGCTTCTACAGCCAAGAAGCCCCCGGCCCACGAGCTGGATCCGCCGAAGAATCACCCCCTCTTTGGCCATGGGGGGAGGTGCGGTCGGCGAACCCGTAGTTCAGTGGGACGAGTCCGCCCACCGGATCTCCGTCTCCACCCTCCAATCCTCCTGGGCCGACCGCGAGCCCTCCTCAGGTCAAGCCTAAGTGCTCGGCTTCGGCCTCTATGGGCGCGAGGATGCCGCATCCTACAAGCGTATGACCCTGCGCCAACTTAGCCATGAGGGCCTGCAGGCCCACATGCGGGCACTGGAGCTCCACCACATGGTGGTTCATCACGGCTTCAACCTCAACCATCTCCTATAGAAGACAGAGCAGAAGCGCGACCTGGCCCAGGACAAGGTCGTGGACCTGGAGTGGAGGCTCGGCATTACTGAGGATTTGCTTGCCAAGGGCGCCGGCAGGCTGGTGAGCACCGATCATCCCTTCCCCCCCCCCCCCCTTATTTTACTTAGAATTTTTTAGCTTCTGGTTTACCTATCCATTCTCACCCTAGGATGTCGAGGCTGCCCGGGAGCTGCGGACTCACGCCGCCAGGCTAGAGGAAGAGAACCGCCAACTCATGCTCGCTCCGACGTGCTAGAAACTTGCGCCGCCGAGCTGGAGGCCGGCACCGCCGAGCTGGAAGGGAGGAATGCCAAGCTGGGCGAAGAGAACAAGGGGCTTCGCAGTGAGATCGCTCGCTAGGTCGAAGCCTTTCTTCCTCCCGGCAGTAGCGAACCTCCATTCCCATACAGGAGTCCCAGGATCTTCGATGAGGCGGAAGTCGCCAAACGGTTGCGGGTGAACTCAATTGCATCCGCCGAATGCACCCTGCAGTCGGGGGCCTGATGCCGAGTTTGTTCCCTCCCACGCCGTCGAGCGAGAAGGAGGATAGCCTCGACTTGTTCTTCGGCAAGGACTTTAAGGACCCTCCTTCCGGCGGTGCAGACGGAGACCTCCAATCCGGGGGAGGGGCGAGAGCTGACCCCCCTCCTCCTCCCTTTTTTTCTCTCTTGTAATTCTCTCTCCCCTTTTGTAACCTCGCCGAGGCGAGCTCCCCTTTTGTAATCATTGTATACTGAATGAAAAATGAATTTTTCTATCTTCTTTGCTTTTGAGAATTCATTCTGTGATGCTCTCGGCCGCGAGCCCTCTCTTTCGCTAAATCTCGCTAGGACGAAATTCGCCAACGGAGCGCGTGCCTAGGATCCGTACTCGCGAGTGTATCCCAAGACCTCGTCCCCCTCCCCAGGTCAGCGGGGGATGGACCTCTTGACTTGCTAGGCCCGCAACTACTCAGCTCGCGCGCAAGTTCTTCCTTCTATTGCTGATGTGGAGCCAAGACAATCCATAATTTTCCTAAGTAAAACTGAAAGGGGGGATGCATTGTTAAGGCTCGCCTTCCTCAATATGGGGGGCCAATCTGGGTCTGCCCCTTCTCTGCTGAGTTGAGCCTACGAGTTCAAGCTCGCCTATGGGGACTTTCTACTCCTACACCCTAAGGAAGTCAATCTTCCTTAATAGCCCCCGGAGAGGATGAGACTCCCTCGAGTGACATCCAGCCCTGTCAGCTATGTGAGAGCCTGACAGTAGGATCTGCTCGGGGTCTGGGGCAGACTCCGTCGAGTGACATCCAGCCCTGTCAGCTTGGTGGGAGCCTGGCAGCGGGATCTGCTCGGGGTCTTGGGCTGACTCCTCCGAGTGCCATCCAGCCCTGCCAACATGGTGGGAGCCTAGCAGCGGGATCTACTCGGGGTCTGGGGCTGACTCCTCCGAGTGACATCCAACCCTGCCAGCTTGGTGGGAGCCTGGCAGTGGGATCTGCTCGGGGTCTGGTCCTGACTCCTCCAAGTGACATCCAGCCCTGCCAGCTTGATGGAAGCCTAGCAGCGGGATCTGCTCGGGGTCTAGGGCAGACTACTCTGAGTGATATCTAGCCATGCCAGCTCGGTGGGAGCCTGGCAGAGGGATCTACTCGGGGTCTGGGGCTGACTCCTCTGAGTGACATCCAGCCCTGTCAGCCAGGTGAGAGCCTGACAGCAAGATCTGCTCGGGGTCTGGGGCAGACTCCTCCGAGTGACATCCAGCCCTACAAGCTTGGTGGGAGCCTAGCAGTGGGATCTTCTTGGGGTCTGGGGCAGACTCCTCCGAGTGTCATCCAGCTCTGCCAGCTTGATGGGAGCCTGGCAGTGGGATCTACTCGGGGTCTAGGGCAGACTCCTCCGAGTGACATCCAGCCCTTCCAGCTTGGTGGGAGCCTGGCAGCAGGATCTGCTCGGGGTCTGGGGATGACTCCTCCGAGTGACATCCATCCCTGCCAGCTTGATGGGAGCCTAACAGCGGGATATGCTCGGGGTATGGTCAAACTCCTTCGAGTGACATCCAGCCATGCCAGCTTGGTGGGAGCCTAGCAGCAGGATCTGCTCGGGGTCTGGGTTAAACTCCTCCGAGTGTCATCCAGCCCTGTCAGCTTGATGGGAGCCTGGCAGCGGGATCTGCTCGCGGTTTGGGGCAGAGTCCTCCGAGTGACATCCAACCCTGCCATCTTGGTGGGAGCCTAGCAGTGGGATCTACTCAGGGTCTGGGGCTGACTCCTCCGAGTGACATCCAGCCCTGCCAGCTTAGTGGGAGCCTGGCAGCGGGATTTGCTCAGGGTCTGGGGCTGACTCCTCCGAGTGACATCCATCCCTGCCAGCTTGATGTTAGCCTGGCAGCGGGATCTGCTCGGGGTCTGGGGTTGACTCCTCCGAGTGACATCAAGCCCTGCCAGCTTGGTGGGAGACTGGCAGCGAGATTTGCTCGGGGTCTGGGGCTGACTCCTCCGAGTGACATCTAGCCCTGCCAGCTTGATGGGAGCCTGGCAGCGGGATCTGCTCGGGGTCTGGGGAAGACTCCTCCGAGTGACATCCAGCCCTACCAGCTTGGTGGGAGCCTGGCAACGGGATCTGCTCAGGGTCTGGGGCTAACTCCTCCGAGTGACATCCAGCCCTGCCAGCTTGATGGGAGCCTGGCAGCGGGATCTGCTAGGGGTATGGGGCAGACTATTATATTTGCACAAGACACGTTGTGGACATAAGCACTTTAAGAGATTTTATTTCGAAAAACAGAGCTGTTACTGAATTTAAGGGTAAAAACGCTTCAAGTCGTCACCACTCCATGTGAGTCCTAGAGTCTCGCCTTCCACATTCCGAACGCGATACCTGATAGTTTTACTTTCAAGACAACCTAAACACCTAGAGGGGGGGTGAATAGGTTCTAATTTCTTATTTATAATTCTAGGCAGAATTCAATTACAAATTAAAACATCTAGCACAGCATTCACAGACAACTAAGCATCACAGATTGCACTATGTTTTATAGTGGTTCCCCAAGGTCTGGGTACATCCACTTTCCCCCTTCACCTATCTAGCAATATGCTAGATTCGGCCAAACTTCCACTATACTCAGATCCTCAGATCCTACAGCTCAGAACCAGGATGGGTTCCTACAACTCAGGATCAACAGCCCTACCTCAGCCTTGCCTCAAGGCCTACCACTCAGAGAATAACCTTCTCCTACACTCAGGCAAATAGCCCTACCACTCAGAGATCACCTCTCCTACACTCAGCCTTTATAACACAGGCCTACAACTCAGATCTGTGTAAACAGATCCTACAGAAATTTAGAAAAAGATATTTTAATGTCTTGCCTTTGTTGAGAGAGAAGAGGACAAGACACTTCTTGATCAGCTGATGAAATCAACTGAATCTGAGCTTTCTTCAAAGCTTCTTGAATCTGAACTTAGCTGAGTTGATTTCCAAACAGCTTCTTGAGAAACCACTAATGGCTTCCTTCTTCTTCTTCAAGATGACTGGATCCCTCTCTATCCAACACCTTTTCTGATACTTCAGACTTCTTCTTCTTAGATCTTCTGATGAAGATCTTCTTTTGCACTTTCTTGAATTGAAACTTCAACAGGATCGTAATCCTTCTTGTTTCTTCTTCTTAGATCTTCTTCTGTTATTTTTCTTAGCTTAGCTGTTCTTCTAATTCCTTCTGAATGTGTCTATTTATAGACTTTCTTCATGGTAACCGGCTGATCCGGTTTCTAACTGTTTTCTGACAGGTCTGAAAGCTTCAGTTAAACGGTGGCAACCCACAGCTGTCAAGTCTTCAAACAGTTCTTGTACCTTAGCCTTGGACAGCAAAATGTCGAGACAGTCTGTTAGAAAGTGTCGAGACCAATCTGTCTATCTGTGTCGACACAAGTGACTTTGGTGTCGACACAGTCTTTGATGATGTCGACTAAGTTGCCTTTAAGTCGACCCAGCTTCTTCAGAAAATAACTTGGTCTAGACTCTGCAGTGTGTCGACACAAGTCCTGTGTGTCGACACAGTTGTTGTAGATTCAGAACTCAGCATGTGTCGACTCAGCCTTCAGGTGTCGACACAGCAATCTTCAATCTGCCAAAATGTGTCGACTCAGTCTTCTGGTGTCGACACAGCAATCTTCAATCCTTCCAAAATGTGTCGACTCAGTCTTCTGGTGTCGACACAAGCATAGTCGACTTCTGCCAATATGTGTCGACTCAATCTCAAGGTGTCGACACATCCACCCAGTGTCGACACAGTTGAGGTCGACTATCTTCTTTTGTGAGTCGACAATCTTTCTCTGGTCGACTATCTTTCACTAGTCGACTATCTTCCACTAGTCGACTATCTTTCTCTGGTCGACTATCTTTCACTAGTCGACTAACTTTCTCTGTGTCGACACTGCTTCCCAGTGCTGAGGTCGACGATTTTCTTTATGTGTCGACACTGTTTCCCAGTGTCGACATAAATGTGGTCGACTATCTTTCTCTGTGTCGACGCAGATATTCTGAAGTGTCGACATAAATATTCTGAAGTGTCGACACAATTTCTTCAGGTGTCGACATGTGGACTTAGAATATTTTTCTGCATTCTTTAATACTTCTTCACCTGCACATGTCAACTCAAAACAACATCAAATACACCTTGATGTATATCATTGAGCTAAGTTGGGCTTCTTCAAATCAGGTACACATTTTCCAATGTACCCAACAATCTCCCCCTATTTGGAGAAGTCATAACCCTATAGCCAATGATATACACCATTTATAAAAAGTATAAACTGATGATATATGACATAACAGGAATACTTAATATAAACAAAACATAAAAACAATCCATCACAAAATTAACATTTTATGATATCAAACAATATTTTGTTTATAACTTGATAATGTTTGAATACAGAGATTTACATTTAATGATTTAATCAAAACATTACAAAATACTTTGAAAGAACTAAAAATTAAGACTGATCAGGCTCTTTTATGACAATCCCTTTGCCAGATAGAATTTGAGCCTTCACAGGAGCTTCAGAATCTTCAGCTGGCTTCTTGCCTTTTAGATCAGCCTTCTTCTTTGCTTCTTCCTTGAGCCTTTGCCTTTCAAAATAATGAAAGGGCTTTGGGAAATACTTGCTTGGCTCCAGAGCATCTGGAGGCAGCCTACCTAGCTTGGCTTTTCTTCTAAACTGCACTATGGCCTCTTGCCTGGCTTCATACTTCTGCCATTCCATCTCATTGAACCACTTGCCTCTTTCATGCACTTGGTCTTTGACAGCCTTCCATGCAGTGAGTATAATATTTCTGGAAGTAGGACTCCACTGCTCAAAGTCTGGCTTAAGTTCAGCCTGCTCTCTAAACCTTTTCTTAGATAGTAAAGCATCTTGCTGGTCTTTCAAAGTAGCCTCAGGCTTATCAACCTTCCCAATAACAACATTAGTAACCTCCTTTGGAGGACTATACATTCCTTGAACCTGCTGATCAATCATATCATAATCTGGAGGGGGGTAAATGACTTGGGCAACCTCAGGTTGATTGCCTTCAAGTAGACTTATTTGTATTCCTGACTCAGCCACCATAGCATCATCACACAATGGGGGATATCCCAATGTGGCTCGAATACTATTGATCACCCATTTGGTGTGCTCTGAGCCTGCATGAACTAACATCCTCTCCCCCTTTATGGCTTCTCTAGAAACATGATCTCTGAGATCTTCCTTCTGAAATCTTATTTGGCCATCCAGATAATTCACACCCTCTTTAAAAAATGGTTTTAACTTTAGAAGCTTGTCAGATATTTCCTTTTGAGAGGTAGTGATTGCAGTCTTAACAGAATCAATAGCAGCTTGAAAGTTCTTATCAAATTCTTCCATTTCCTTTGCTCTAGCTGCAGGCAGGCTTGGAACAATCTTTTTCAATTCATCAATGATCTCATGATGAGATTCAGTTAAATTCTCATTCATCCTTATCTGATTCTCCAAGACATAACTTTGCTTTAAAGCAATATCATCCACCTTAGGGATGATAGACTGCTGTTGTTTAGCCAAATATACCACAGCATTACCTCCTTTATGGAAGCAATCTGTCATCTCCTTTTTATGCATATTGACCTCAAACCTAATAGATTTTATATCTTGAGCTAAGTCAAATTGCAGGGACTTGTTGTTCTCATCAACATACTTTTCAATAGCCACTCTGTGGTCATCCAGTTTCACTTGTAAATCGACCAAAAACTTGTTATAATCAAAGTCAGAAGGAGTGTGATGTGCTGTAGACTGTAGAGCCTGCTTATAGCTCTTGCTCCTTCTCTGGAAGACCATAAGTTTTCTCTTCTTAGCCACCCTGGCTTCTTCATTCTCAGAATCAGAAGTACTATCAATTTGAACTCTTTCTTTGGGAGGAGGAGGAACAGCTGCTTCAGTGCCATATTGTACAGTCTCAACATGCACTGGCTCCCCCTCAATTTCTTGCTCCACTTCCAGGCTATCAGTAATTATTTCATCATTTGGGAATAACTCCTCCAGAGTATATTCCTTCTGGGCTGGATCATCTGTAGTATTCAAATTTGGAGATAGATCAATTTGAGCATCTTCTTGCACTTGCTCCCCCTGGACCTGTGCAGAAATAGAAATATTAGAAATCTCTTTTGTAGGAAAATACACCAGCTCCCCCTGCACCTGTACCTGGTCATGAGTAGATACAGTTTGTGTAGGTGAATAAACTTGCTGAGCTGGTATTCTTACTTCTTCTTCTTGAATTGCAGGTATTGTGGCATCCTGAACTTGTGTAGAAGCAGGCTGATCTTCAACCTCTTGTCTTACTTGCTCTTCTTATTGGTGCTCAATACTGGTAGCATGACCTGGGGATTTCTCAGGTGAATCCTGCCTTTCCACTTCAGGCATCTCTTTGGTCAGCACCCTATCCCATCTGGAGAACAATCTCATGTCCATCCTTCTCATGTGATTAATTTTTGTTCCAGGTTGTTGTTGCATAACATCAGGAATCTCCTTACTTAGGTATATACTCATTATCCTAACCAGATTTGGCTTCTTGATTCCTTCCTTAATCTTTTCAAAGATTACAGATGACCAATCCTTTGGAATTTTAAACACAATCCTAGTCATTAGGCTGAACATATAGGCAGAAATCCTATCATGTCCACCTGGCTTGCACAGAATAACTTTTCCAACCACTTCTGACAGAAACTTGCCCTGTTGATTCATTCCTTTCCTATTGAAAGCAGCTCCAATTTTCATGGTGGAATCCAATCCACACCATTGAAGAGCCTCCCTTGATTTAGAAGCAGGGACATCCTCTTCATTCTCAATTATAGGTAATTGCAGAATTGTTCTTAACTTACTTGGTGTAATCTCCACTGGTGACCCATGAACTGTGGATTTTATCTCTTGACTTTCAGAGACTACAGATACAGAAGTAAAGAACTCAAGCACCTCTTTCTTCCATATCTTTGATGGTTCGGAGACCAGAAATTCTAAACCTGAGTCGGAGAGGAGAGAGATAACCCTGAGAACATCTGGAGGGGCAGCTACAAAGGCCTGGCGCACCAACTCATATCCTTCATTCACATTATCTTCAATCTTTGGCGCCATTGATCAGTCGAGAAAGCTTGAAAGATGAGAGAAAGAGAGAGAGAGGGAGAATGTCGACACAGGGTTTCGAAAACCTTGTAAGCGTGTTGACAGAATGAGTTTTTGACCTATTTATACCTTCTGTTCAAAGAAGATCAAAAGTCGCCAAAAACAGACTATAAGTGTCGACACAGATGGAATGTGTCGACACAAGCTTCTATTGTCTCGACTTCAAGTCCGTCAATTATGTGTCGACACAAGTTTACGGTTATGTCGACACCAGAGATATATAGTAGAGCATCAGAAATTCTGTGTCGACTCTTAGTATAAGTGTCGACACAAAATCTGTAAGTGTCGACACCACTATCCTGATGAAGTCGACACTACATTCCTGGATAAGTCAACAATAAGATTCTTAAGTGTCGACACATATTTTCTGTGTCGACACAATATCTCTGACTTGTCGACATTACTACCCTGAGTCGACACATTATTACTGAATGTGTCGACACCATCTTACTTAGCCAATTTCTGTTTGTTCAACACAAGTTATAAGTACTACAAAGTACTTGATACTACTTCAATGTGTCTTTATATCACTTGAATGTCTTGTTACCACTTCAACTTCATTGTTGATGATTTTGTGATTACACTAATCAATGGTTAACATACCTAATTCAATTTTGAATTTATTGAATTTGGTCTCATCTAGGGGCTTAGTAAACACATCTGCTATTTGATAATCTGTTTTCACAAATTTCAATGAGATGTCTTCTTTTTCTACATGTTCTCTAAGAAAATGGTATTTTATTTCTATATGCTTAGTTCTACTATGAGAAACAGGATTATTAGCAATAGAAATTACACTCTTAGAATCACACAAAAGAGGTGTTCTACTTACTTGAATACCATAATCCTTAAGCTGATGCTGCATCCATAATAGCTGTGCACAGCAGCTTCCAGCAGCAACATACTCAGACTCAGCTGTGGAAATTGCCACACTGGTCTGCTTCTTACTACTCCATGATATTAGTCTTCCTCCCAGGAATTGACAAGTACCTGTAGTACTCTTCCTATCCTCTCTACATCCTGCAAAATCTGCATCTGAATAGCCTGTTAGTTGAAAATCTCTATTCCTAGGGTACCAAAGACCTAAATTAGGTGTGCCCTTAAGATATCTCAGAATCCTTTTGACTGCAGTATAATGAGATTCTTTAGGGCAGGCTTGGTACCTAGCACAGACACATGTAGCATACATAATATCTGGTCTACTAGCAGTGAGATATAGTAGTGAGCCAACTATTCCTCTATACAAAGACTCAACATCAGGTTTACCTGCATCATCTTTGCATATAGGCATACTTGTTCCCATAGGAGTTCTCATGGTGGAGGATGACTCCATACCATATTTCTTAATCAATTCTTTGGTGAACTTAGACTGGGATATGGACAAGCCATCATCAGTCTGTCTTACTTGGAGTCCCAAGAAGAACTTCAGTTCCCCCATACTGCTCATCTCAAACTTCCCTTGCATAAGTTTGGCAAACTTTTTACAAAGGTTGTTTTCAGTAGATCCAAAGATTATGTCATCAACATAGATCTGAACTAAGATGATCTTGCCTTTGGATTCCCTAAGGAATAGAGTTTTGTCAATTTTTCCTCTTGAGAATTTATTCTCAATAAGAAAAGTAGACAGGGTTTCATACCAAGCCCTTGGGGCTTGCTTTAACCCATACAGAGCTTTCCTAAGCTTATAAACAAAATCAGGTTTAAGAGGATCTACAAAACCTGATGGCTGCTCTACATATACTTCTTCTTTAAAATCACCATTCAGAAATGCTGACTTCACATCCATCTGGTATACTTTGAAGTCTTGATAGGCTGCATAGGCAAGGAATATTCTGATTGCCTCCAGCCTTGCTACTGGAGCAAAGGTTTGATCAAAGTCAATCCCTTCTTCCTGCCTGTATCCTTTTGCAACCAATCTTGCTTTATTCTTTACTATTATTCCACTTTCATCTAGCTTGTTCCTATAGATCCATTTTGTGCCAATTATGTTGTGGCTTCTTGGTTTAGGAACAAGCTCCTAGACATTGCACCTTCTGAATTGATTCAGCTCCTCTTGCATAGCATCAATCCAGTGCTGGTGTTGGATAGCTTCTTCAAACTTCTTAGGCTCCATTTGTGACAGGAAACTTGAATGTAGAACTGTGTTTTGATTTCTGCTTCTAGTTTGCACCCCCTGTCTTGGATCACCTATTATCTGATCAGCTGGATGATCTCTTAAATGTCTTATAGCTGGAGGAAGATTCCCTTCTGGTTGAACATCTCCAGCTCCTTCATTTAGCTGAATCTCTTGGTTTTCATCAGCTTCTATAGTGTCTTGTTCTCCCCCTGGACAGAAGCCTTCATTTTTCAATGCCCCATCTTCCTTTGATACTCCAGTAATGGAGAGCTTGTCCATACTTTTGCTTATACCTGTTGAGTCATTTGATCTACAAGACAACTCACAGTTGATTAATCTTGTTTCATCAAACACAATATTCACAGATTCTTCAATAACTTGAGTAGTCAAGTTGAAGACTCTATAGGCTTTACTATTTGTGCTGTAACCAACAAATATCCCATCCTGGGATTTGGCAGCAAACTTAGTCAAATATGACTTGCCATTGTTAAGTATATAACACTTGCAACCAAAGATCCTAAAGTAAGATAGATTTGGTTTTCTGCCTTTCACAATCTCATAGGGAGTCATTTTGTGGCTTTTGGTGATAGTAGCCCTATTGATTACATGACAAGCAGTGTTAACTGCCTCAGCCCAAAAATATTCTGGGAGAGAGGTGTCACTCAACAGAGTTCTACCTGCTTCAATTAATGTTCTATTCTTTCTTTCAGCAATTCCATTTTGCTGAGGTGTTCTAGGTGAGGAGAACTCTTGGAAAATCCCAAAGTCTTTACACAAGTTTGTTATGCTTTCAGATTGAAACTCAGTACCATGGTCACTTCTGATTTTGACCACTGTACTATTCAGTTCATTCTGAATTTGCTTTACAAAATTAAGTAATACACTTGGGGTTTCAGATTTTTGTCTCAGAAAGAACACCCATGTAAATCTAGAATAGTCATCTACAACCACAAAAGTGTAGACCTTCCTACCTAGACTATGAACTGGCATAGGACCAAAAAGATCCATATGCAAGAGGTATAAGCACCTCACAGAATCCTTGTTTTCAAGGCTTTGAAAGGAGGATTTTGTCTGCTTGCCCTTTTGACAAGCTGAGCATATCCCTTCCTTTAAACACTTAACTTGAGGTCCATTCCTCACTAACTCTTTGCTAAAGAGTTGGCCAATTGTCTTGTAGTTTAGATGAGCCAATCTCTTGTGCCACTTAACACAATGAGAAGCATTGTCATCAGCTACAAGGCATATGGGAGAAGTCTTATTCTCACATTCAAAATTAAGACAATATACATTTCTCTTCCTACACCCAGTCAATATGATCTTTTGATCACTTGACCTTTTGATATGACATCCATCTTTAACAAATGAAATATCATATCCTAAATCACTTAGCTGGCTTATGCTTATTAGATTATGTTTCAAACCTTTTACATAAGCCACTTGAGTGATAGTAATTAGGTTAGAAGAAATGTTACCAAACCCTTTGATGACTCCTTTTTCAGATCCACCAAAGATCACTTTAGGTCCATCTTTGACAGATGAATACTCCTTCAGCAGCCCCTTTGTTCCAGTCATGTGCCTGGAACAACCACAATCCAAGTACCATATAGGGGCATGGTTACTTGGATTCACCTGCAACACAGAATTACTTACCCTTAGAACCCAAGTAAGTCTTGGGTCCTTGGTTCAGGTTAGCATTAATAAAGCTACCATAACCTCTTCTAACAGGTAGACTATTGTTCTTTATAACACTTGTGTTATACCAGCAGTCTAGTGCAAAATGGCCTCTTTTGCCACAGCACCAACATTCAAATTTATTGTATCTAGATCTAGATACATCCTTGTCAGAAGAATTTCTGTTCATTGCTGGTGCTGCAGTAACTTCACCTACTGATTTCTTAAAACCATTGGGTTTATGACCATAGGTAGGCCTGCTTGCATTTACACCCTTGTTCTTCAGAACATTAGTCTTATTATGACCTTGAATATCTTCATGATCATATTTGTTAGAAGGCACTTCCACCTTACTAAACTTTATGGGGACTGAAAGGTTCAGTGGCTGAACAGGAGCTTTGCCTTTCCTCTTGAATCTGCCAGCCCTGGAGTTACCTTTAAATCCTAATCCAGCCTTACCCTTTTGAGTGACAAATTCATCTATCAAGGGTAAGACAGATTTTGGCTTAGAGTAACTAGCCACTAAATCCCTTTCAATTCTAAGTCTGGCCTCCAGACTCTTCACTTGATCATTAGTATAATTAATTGTGCCCATCTGAATAATAGTTATATTCTTCAGCTTGGCAATTTCATTTAAGTTTTTGATCAATAACTTTCTCTAACTCAGTTGTAGCAACCCTTAGTTCAGCAATTTCCTGAGCCTGAGATTTAACCAGGTTCTTGCTTTTCTTAAGGGCCTGCAACAAGTCCCCATACTTGTCTATCAATTGATAGACATCTCCTTCAGATTCAGATGCATCTACATCACTTGATGCAGATATAGCTGAATCTTCACTTGTACAACAAACAGATGTAATAGAAGGACATTGTACCTTATTAGGACCAGACTGATTCTGGCATATGTCCTCTTCTGATCCTGCCATCAGCCCCATACACTGATGATCCTTTTGTTCATTGATGGAGTCTAGCAACTGCAGAAACTCCTCTTCTTCAGATGCAGCATATAGTCCAATATATGCTTCAGCTTCAGATTCTGACTCTGAAGTTGACTGGTCTGTTAGACTCTTATCTTTCTTTGCAACAAAGGATTTCTCCTTTTTGCCTTTCTGATGAGTCTTCTTCTTGTCTGAAGACTCCTTTCTCTTATCAGGACAGTCAGCCACTACATGTCCAGGCCTATTGCAACAATAGCAGACAATCTTTGAAGTAATGGCTTTGCTGGGCTTTGATCTGCTCTTCTCTTTCCTTGATGACCTTTTCTTCTGATAATAGTCATCAACTTGCTGTGATGTGGAAGGCCTAGACTTCCATAGCTTCTTTTTCAAGAACCTCTGTAATTGCCTTGTGAAAGCAGCAAAGTCTGCATCTGAATCACAGCTTTCTGAACCCTTATCTAAATTTTTAGAACTATCTTCTTCAACTTCCTTAGGAGGAGATGGTGATTTTCTCCTATTCTTTCTAGTGGCTTCTGCATTGAATGCCACAGTCTTTTCTCTATGCTCTCCTCTTAAATTCTTTTCTTCCTCCTTCCTCACCATAAGTTGCATTTCATAGGATAGCAACTTTCCAAACAAGGTGGGAGGAGATATCTCTGCCAATTTAGCCACTTCTCTTATGGCACAGATCTTTGTGTCCCAATCCTTTGTTAAGGATCTCAAGAATTTGTCATTCAGTTCATAAGTACTGAAAACTCTTCCATAGGACATAAGCTCATTCACAATTCTATAGAATTTCTTGTAGCACTCAGTTATGCTATCAGATTTTCCTTGTTTAAAACTTTCATACTCCTAATTGAGCATAGATTTCCTGTCCTGCCTTACTTCTTCAGATCCCTCCATGTAGACAATCAATGTGTCCCACATCTCTTTGGAGGTCTTGCAGTGAATCAGATTCTGAAATGTTGAATCATCTATGGCACTAACAATAATGTTCTGAGCTCTTTTATACATGGTTGCCAAGATGATTTCATCCTTGGTCATCTCTGAATAACTTTTTGGAGTTTGGATATTTGCATCAAGAACTGATACCTTCATTGGTATGAAGGGGCCTTCCTGTACTGTGATGTAAATCCTTGGGTCAGATGCCTCCATAAACAATCTGACTCTTTCTTTCCAAATTCCAAAAATTTCTTTCTTGCATATGGGTAATTTCATAGACCCTAGCTCCTTATGATTCTCACCAGAACCCATCTTTTTGAATCTTGATTCTGCCTTTCAGATCTACCTCAGACTGTTAAGTCCTTTTTGAGGAACCTCCCTCTGATACCACTTGATAGTTTTACTTTCAAGACAACCTAAACACCTAGAGGGGGGTGAATAGGTTCTAATTTCTTATTTATAATTCTAGGCAGAATTCAATTACAAATTAAAACATCAAGCACAGCATTCACAGACAACTAAGCATCACAGATTGCACTATGTTTTATAGTGGTTCCCCAAGGTCTGGGTACATCCACTTTCCCCCTTCACCTATCTAGCAATATGCTAGATTCGGCCAAACTTCCACTATACTCAGATCCTCAGATCCTACAGCTCAGAACCAGGATAGGTTCCTACAACTCAGGCTCAACAGCCCTACCTCAGCCTTGCCTCAAGGCCTACCACTCAGAGAATAACCTTCTCCTACACTCAGGCAAATAGCCCTACCACTCAGAGATCACCTCTCCTACACTCAGCCTTTATAACACAGGCTTACAACTCAGATCTGTGTAAACAGATCCTACAGAAATTTAGAAAAAGATATTTTAATGTCTTGCCTTTGTTGAGAGAGAAGAGGACAAGACACTTCTTGATCAGCTGATGAAATCAACTGAATCTGAGCTTTCTTCAAAGCTTCTTGAATCTGAACTTAGCTGAGTTGATTTCCAAACAGCTTCTTGAGAAACCACTGATGGCTTCCTTCTTCTTCTTCAAGATGACTGGATCCCTCTCTATCCAACACCTTTTCTGATACTTCAGACTTCTTCTTCTTAGATCTTCTGATGAAGATCTTCTTTTGCACTTTCTTGAATTGAAACTTCAACAGGATCGTAATCCTTCTTGTTTCTTCTTCTTAGATCTTCTTCTGTTATTTTTCTTAGCTTAGCTGTTCTTCTAATTCCTTCTGAATGTGTCTATTTATAGACTTTCTTCATGGTAACCGGCTGATCCGGTTTCTAACTATTTTCTGACAGGTCTGAAAGCTTCAGTTAAACGGTGGCAACCCACAGCTGTCAAGTCTTCAAACAGTTCTTGTACCTTAGCCTTGGACAGCAAAATGTCGAGACATTCTGTTAGAAAGTGTCGAGACCAATCTGTCTATCTGTGTCGACATAAGTGACTTTAGTGTCGACACAGTCTTTGATGATGTCGACTAAGTTGCCTTTAAGTCGACCCAGCTTCTTCAGAAAATAACTTGGTCTAGACTCTGCAGTGTGTCGACTCAAGTCCTGTGTGTCGACACAGTTGTTGTAGATTCAGAACTCAGCATGTGTCGACTTAGCCTTCAGGTGTCGACACAGCAATCTTCAATCTGCCAAAATGTGTCGACTCAGTCTTCTGGTGTCGACACAGCAATCTTCAATCCTGCCAAAATGTGTCGACTCAATCTTCTGGTGTCGACACAAGCATAGTCGACTTCTGTCAATATGTGTCGACTCAATCTCAAGGTGTCGACACATCTACCCAGTGTCGACACAGTTGAGGTCGACTATCTTCTTTTGTGAGTCGACAATCTTTCTCTGGTCGACTATCTTTCACTAGTCGACTATCTTCCACTAGTCGACTATCTTTCTCTGGTCGACTATCTTTCACTAGTCGACTAACTTTCTCTGTGTCGACACTGCTTCCCAGTGCTGAGGTCGACGATTTTCTTTATGTGTCGACACTGCTTCCCAGTGTCGACATAAATGTGGTCGACTATCTTTCTCTGTGTCGACACAGATATTCTGAAGTGTCGGCACAAATATTCTGAAGTGTCGACACAATTTCTTCAGGTGTCGACATGTGGACTTAGAATATTTTTCTGCATTCTTTAATAATTCTTCACCTGCACATGTCAACTCAAAACAACATCAAATACACCTTGATGTATATCATTGAGCTAAGTTGGGCTTCTTCAAATCAGGTACACATTTTCCAATGTACCCAACAATACCCTCCTGATTTCAAAACCTCTTGCACTATGTATGGTCCTTCCCAATTGGGGTTGAGTTTCCCCACTGAGGCTGACCTTCCTGCGGCATCTACCTTTCTTAAGACAAAATCTCCCTCCGCGAATTGCTTGACTCTGACGTGCTTGTCAAAGTATTTGGCAATTCTTCTCTTGATCTCCTCCTGCCTGATAGCAGAGAGGTCTCGCAGCTCCTCCACCATGTCGAGTGAGAGCCGCTGCTCTTCCTCATTCTCGGCCCTCCATTCCTATCTACCCTCTTCTGCCTCGACCACCCGAGGCGTTCGAATCTCAATCTCCACTGGAAGTACCGCCTCGCACCCATGGGAGAGTTTGAAAGGAGTCTCTCTCGTGGCCGTGTTGTGTGTGGTTCTTAGGGCCCAGAGGACTGAAGGGAGTTGCTCCACCCAGTTTCCTCTCAGATTCTCTACCTTCTTCTTAAGGAGTTTAACTATGATCTTGTTTTCCACCTCCACCTGTCCGTTGCTCCTTGGGTGATGAATCGAGGCGAACCTGAGGTCTATCCTGAGCTGCCCGTAGAAGCTGATGAACTCGGCACTGGCAAATTGAGTGCCATTGTCTGTGACAATGGCCTGGGGCAACCCGTGATGGCAGATGATCTCCCCCCATACAAAGTTCCTGATGACCTGGGAGGTTACCTTGGTCAGCGCCTTGACTTCCAGCCATTTAGAGAAATAATCGACCATCACGAGTAGGAACCTTCTTTAGCAGCTAGCGTGGGGGGAGGGGTCGACCAGGTCCATTCCCCAAATTGCGAATGGCGAGGGGGCTGTGATAATTCTGAGGTGTTGGGCCGGTTGTAGCTGAAGGGGGGCGAATAGTTGGCATTTGTGACACTCTTTTGTGAAGTGTTCCGCGTCGCGGCCCAGGGTCGGCCAAAAATACCCTTGCCTGATGATTCTCCCTTCCAGCGTCCGACTCCCGGAGTGGCTTCCACACTCCCCAGAGTGGACCTCCTCCAAGATCCTCGGGACCTCCCTCTCGGTCACGCAATGTGCCAACATCCCCTAGAGGGTCTTTCGATATAGCTGTCTATCACGTATGAGGTAGTATGCTGACTTGTACTTGAGCCTTTTCTTGTCCAACCCCTCGGTGTACGCTCCTGTGGACAAGAAAGTTGTGAAAAGGTCCATCCACGAGGGGTGCCGCTCTACCTCCATTAGTTCTCCCTCTTCGATGGATGGGCGGAAGAGATCCGTGATGGTACCCCCCCATTTGGGGACCATGCTTTGCTAGTTGATCTGCCTGCTCATTTTCCTCCCTGGGCATGTGTCAAATGGAGAAAGTCTGCAACGTGCCGATGACCCCCTTCACCTTTGCCAAGTACAACTACAGAGTCGGCTCCCTCTCCTCGAACTCCCTGTTTATCTGGAAGGCCACCACTATGGAGTCAGTGAGGACCACCACATTATGCACGCCCAGCTCCCTTGCCAGGCGAAGGCCTGCTATCACAGCCTCATACTCGGCCTGATTGTTGGTGATGGGAAAATGCACCACTACTGTTTGTTCTATCCTTATCCCATGGGGACTCTCCAAGATCACCCCCACTCCCAGGGAATGTCTTCCTGATGCGTCGTCCACCATTACCTTCCAGGAGACTGGACTGGCGAGCTCTGCCTCCGCCACTTCTACCACATAATCTACCAAGAAGTCGGTCGTCGCTTGCGCCTTGATCAAAAGGCGAGGGACAAAGGAAATATCGAACTCGCTCAACTCTACTAACCACTTGGCTAGCCGGCCTGAGTGCTCCACCCCCTCGAAGATGTTGTGGAGGGGTTGGTCAGTCACCACTCGGATCGAGTGTGCCTGGAAGTAGGGTCGGAGCCTCCGAGCTGAAATGACTAGATCAAAGGCCAGCTTCTCCAGGATAGGATACCGAAGCTCTGCCTTTCTCAAGACCCTGCTTATATAGTAAATCGGGAGTTGTTTCTTCCCTTCTTCCCGGACCAAAATAGAGCTCAAAGCTTCCGCTCTAACCCCTAGGTACAAGAACAAATCCTCCCCCTCCTTCGGCCCCTGGAGCACGGGGCCTGAGTCAACTGCCTCTTCAAGGCCTGGAACGCCTCATTGCATTACGAGTTCCACTCGAATTTTCGACCTCCCCTCAAGGTCTTGAAGAAAGGGGAGCACTTCTCTCCGGCCCGGGAGAGGAACCGGCTCAACCCTGCTAACTTCCCCGTCAACCGCTGCACTTCCTTGACATTCCGTGGTGACCCCAGCTCCACAATTGCCCTCAACTTGTCAGGGTTGGGCTGTACATCAACAGGGGTGAGGAGATGCCCCTGGAACTTTCCTCTGCTTGCCCTGAAAATGCACTTCAAGGGGTTTAGCCTCATTTTATACCCGCGGAGAGTGGCAAAAGTCTCTTCCAAGTCCGGGAGGTGAGAGTCGACGTCTTGACTTTTGATTATGAGGTCGTCCACATACACCTCCAGGTTTCTTCCCTTCTGTTCCCGGAAGACCCTGTCCATAATATTTTGATACATTGCCCCTGCATTTTTTAGCCCGAATGGCATCATTTTATAATAATAGCATCCATCCCCCGTGATGAAGGAGACATCCTTAACATCGGTGGGATGCATCCAGATCTGATGATAACCTGAAAAAGCATCTAGAAAACTCATTATAGGGAAACCGATGGCTGAGTCAACCAGCGCATCGATCCGAGGCAAGGGGTAACAATCCTTAGGGCATGATTTATTAAGCAAAGAAAAATCGATACACATTCTCCACCGGCCGTCCCCTTTTTTAACCATAACAACATTAGAGACCCAGCCAGGGTATTGGATCTCGGATACAAAACCGGCCTTGAGGAGCTTGGCCACCTCCTCCCGAATTGGCCCGGCCAACTTGTCCGTCGTGGACCTCTTCTTCTGCCGGATGGGGCGAGCTTCCGGATCCAGGTTGAGGCGATGGCAGGCCATGTCCACATTGATCCCTTGCATCTCCGCGGCAATCCAGGCGAAGACATCCACATTCTTTTGGATGCACTCCAGCATCCTGCCCTATGCCTCCGAGGTCAGCCCCCTGCTGACGCGGACCTTCTCCACCTTGCCCCCGAGGGAGAGGACCCCCATCTCCACCACCTCTTCTGCCACCTCCAGGCGAGACTGCTCCTCCCACTCTTCAGCATCTTGCCCTCCGGGGGCGAAGACTTCTTCTTCTGCTTCTTCCACGGCCATTGCCTCGGCCGACTCCTGGACTTCCTCCATCTCCTCCTCCCGAGGGCGGGTCACTTACACCTCCATCTCCTCTCAACCAGCCTCTTGCTCTGTCTCGTCCATCCTCTGCCCCATCTCCTCGGTCCCTCCTTGCCAGGAGATGGAGTTCACGGCGGTGACGTAGCACTCCCTTGCTATCTTGGGGTCTCCGCGGACCCGGACCTGCACCCCCTCAATGTTGAACTTCAAGCATTGATGGAAAGATGAGGGACGCAGCGAAAGGCGCTGATGAGGGGTCCCCCGAAGATGGTGGTGTATCTGCTGGGGGCATCCACTATAACAAACTTGTAGGTGCAGGACTGCCCCCTTGTGTGACATGGAGTGTCACTCCTCCTTCTACCTCCTTCCTTTCCCCCGAGAACCCGAACAAGGGTCCGTCCAAGGCTAGCACCCTCTTCTCCTCCACCTTCATCGCATCAAACACCTTTTTAAAGATGACATTGACCGAGCTTCTGTTGTCGACGAGGATCCGGGCGATGGTGAAATTCTCGATGGTTGTTTGTATGACCAGCGCATCACAAAATGGATCCTCATGATCTGGCAAATCCTTCCTTGAGAAGGTGATCTTCTCTTGTTGGGGTGGGGTCTGGGAGGTGGAGGTGACGCTCCTCCTATACATGGTGTGGAGGCTTGCCTTGCGGGAAGCCTCTACTCCTGCCCCACCATGGATTATCCTGATCCTTCCCCGGGTCCCCACATCCGCACGGTCCTCGCACCGATGCTCCTCCGGGCGCGGTAAGGCCTCTTCGATCCGCACCTCCTGACGCTCCTACTGCCGATGCTGCTCCCTGTTTCCTCGCAACTCAAGGAACTCCGGGCACGTGATCGTAGTGTGCCCTTCCTCCTAGTGGAAGTCGCGGTATGGCATCTCCACCCTGACATCCCTTCTCCTCCTTCTCGCTGCTCTCCTCCTCTCCCCCATCGCTATAGCCATGGCCTGCTCCTGGTCGGGAAGTGGCGGCCTCTGGGCATGCCTCTCGCCCGGAGGGTGGAGCTGGCCTTGGCCTCCCCGGTGGTGATCCCCTCCAAGGAACCCTCTCCTCATCCCCTGCTCCTGCCACTCAGGCCTCCATCCTAGCTGGTGATTCGGCTCATGTCGCCCCCACCTAGGCTGCTGCTGCGGCTGCAGCTGCTGCTGCTGCTGCTCCCTATGTCGGGGCTCTGCTCTCCTTTCCTCCTGGCCTCTGCCCCCCCCCCTGGGCCTCTCTTCCTCACCAGCCCACCTGGCTAGCCTCCGAGCAAACTCCGGGTTTGACGTCTCTCCGTCGACTTCTCTCTCCGCCCTCTCCATCAACTCCTCATAGGAGAGGGGAGGGATCCTCTTCAACTCCATCCGGAAGAATGCTGATGACTAGTCTTAGTCATCCTTTTTTGGGGTAATTTAGTAGCTTATTTCCTAAGTATCATTATAATTTTATGCTTTTGTAGGCTTAGATGTTGTTATTTTATGTTATGTTTTTATTATAAACTTATGTTTTATTTTATGTTATGTTCTTATTATTGTTTTTATTACAAAACTTATGTTATATGTCATGTTTTGTTTTATTTTATTTATGTTTGGTTATTTTTATCTTTGTGTTATTATTATATCTAATGTTATTTTTATAACTAATATTATAAATTTATGTTTGTTAATGTTATGTTCTATCTTTGTTTTTAAAACTAATGTTTTAATGATTAAATGTGTGTTTTAATGTTATGTTTTAATGATTAATGTTTTAACTAGTATTATAACTAATGTTTGTTAATGCTATGTTTTTTTGTAGGTGGCCGACCCTCTCCCTAAATTTGGTGCAGCCCCCAAGCATTGGAGCACCCCAAGCCACCAAAGCAGCCCTACCCGAGCCCCAAGCAGCCCACCTAGCCTCTAACCCGAGCCCCTCCCTCAAGAGCAGCCTACCCGAGCCCTCAAAACAGCCCATTCAAGCCCACATTGGCCGGCCACACCTTCTCTCTCTCCTTTATTATTTTTTTTGCCACCTTTCTCATGCATGAACATATTTTTCTCTCTCCCCTATTTATTAAAGCCATGCATGAATCTCCCTATCATATGGCCGGCCCCTACCATCTCTCTCCTCTCCTTTATTTTCCATTCACTCCCCCCTTCCCATTACATATTTTTCATTAAATAACATGCATGCATTCTATCATTCTCTCTCCCCTCCATTTATTACATGCATGAACATTTCTCCCCCCTATGGCCGGCCACCCCTTAGGCTCCCCCTATTCTAGATGCTTCCCTCCTCTCCTATAAAAGGAACCCAAGACCCATGCTTTGAAGTTAGTTTTTTTTGGAGTTAGATTGAGAGGTTGGATTGAGAGTTGGCTTTTGGAGATAGCTTTGGAGAGTTCAATTCAAGAGAGTTCATTGTAATTTTTCATTTCTAGTTTTTTTCATTCTTGTAATCTCATTTTGGTTTTGGTAGTATATTTTTGTTTTTCATTATCGTGTACTCCCTTTCCTTTTATTATAAGAAATATGCAAACTTCTCCTTTTATTATCGTCGCTTTCTTTTCCATTATGCGTAGCTAATTTCCTCTTAGCATTTGATCATGAGGATCCATGATTTGAAATGAGAATTACTTTTATTCCATAGTTTTATTTTTGCTTAATTCTACTCGGTCCTTCTTTGATTTTTATTTCGTCGACTCCGTATTTCCGGTATACGGTAGTAGGCTTATGATCTCATATTCGAGTAGCTGAGAGGCTCGTGGATGTGAAAGATCACTCAAAGAAGGAAGGAGTTGAACGCAACCCTAGAGATAGGACGACGTAAATCTTCCGGATTGGAGTCAAATCCAATAGTGCGGATCACTTCGATAATGCAACTTTAGGCGTCTTTGGTTTGTAAAGAGATTTCGATCAAAGAGCCTATAAGTTAGGAGGCCTAATGCTCCAGCGAGATTTTGTCTCATTTTCGGATCCGTCACGGCCGAGTTGGATTTGCAAATTTAAAACTATGCCTTTTGATTTTCTCGTTTCATTTCATGGTGAATCAATGATCGAATGCTACCCTTTTTATATAAGTTTTCGTCTCGCAATTTATCGTTCATTTTACTTAAAAAATTCTCAAAATCCAACTATTTTTCGGTAGGATAATATTTCAAGCGTGAGTAGCAGTAATTGACAACCCCGTATTTAAATACGACCTTGGTACTACAATTTGACAGGTACGATTGCCTGTTCGGGTTTAGCCCATCAAGTTTTTGGCGCCGTTGCCGGGGAATTTTCTCGTCAATATTTTGAAAACGCTTGCGCTATTGCTTCTACATCAAGTTTTTGGCGCCGTTGCCGGGGAATTTTCTCATCAATATTTTGAAAACGCTTGCGCTATTGCTTCTACAAAAAAAAAAAAAAATATTTCTATATATTTAAATATTTATAATCAACCCACCTCATTTTAATTTCTACCCCACCTAAAATCTCTCGAAAAGGGTAAGGGGCTTTAAGCGCCACCATTTAACCTAGTACCGGGCGAACCCTTCACCGGGTAGTCCTCGGGAAGTTCGAGAGCCAAGCCGTAAAAAAATCTATTTTCAGAAAGAAAAAAAAATCCTTTCTTCTCTTTTTCTTTCTTTTCCAAGCTTTCATTTCATTCTCCTTCGTTTTCTTTGCTAGTGCATGACCCGAGCGAATCCGTCGTTACTTGTTGATTTGGACCCGGAAATCGAACGCTCCTTTCGGAGACAACTACGATTCGGGGCTTCCACTTCTCAAATAGCGGTTGAGGATTCCTTCGGGGATTGCAATTTTAATTCTTAGATGGGAGACCCTAACCCAGGAATGGCTCAGCAAAGGACCATGTCCGATTATGCTCGACCCAATCTGGAAGGGAAAGAGACAAGTATTGTTTGACCTGCGATTGCGAACAATAACTTCGAGCTCAAGCCTAGCATCATACAAATGGTGCAGCAATATGTATAGTTCGACGGATTACAAGATGAAGATCTGAACTTACATATTGCTAATTTTCTTGAAATCTGTGACACCTTTAAGATTAATGGTGTCTCAGACGATGCTATAAGGCTAAGACTCTTCCCCTTCTCCCTAAATACCAAAGCCAAACAGTGGTTAAGTTCTCTTCCAAGAGGATCAATCACAACTTGGAACATCTTAACTGAAAAATTTCTTTCTCATTATCCCCCCCCCCCCCCGCTAAAACTGCTAAGCTACGAAATGATATAACTTCATATTCTCAAATTGATTCTGAGACCCTCTATGACACTTGGGAGAGGTTCAAAGAACTTTGGAGAAGATGCCCACACCATGCTCTGCCTGTATGGTTGCAGGTTCAGACATTTTATAATGGGCTAAATCAAGAAACTAAGCAATGATAGATGTCGCTTCCGCTGGTTCTTTAGACCGCAAAACTCCGGAAGCCGCTCTTGAGCTTATCGATGACATGGCGATGAACACTTATTAGTGGAATTTGTCTAGGTCTCGCCTATCTAAACCTGCAGGTATATATGAAGTGGATTCGGTGACGCAACTGGCACTGCAAGTGGAAATGCTCAACAAGAAGATCTCCGAGATGACTGCTCCCTCCGCCGCTAAGGTATATGAAAATGCTGTTGCTGCCGAGCAGGTGGATTATCTGGGGAACATACCCAGGCCTGCTCAAAATATTTCTGCGAACAATTTTTCTGCTTTTTCAAATTTTTCTTCTCCTCCTGGTTTTAATTCTTCTTCTAATTCTTATCACCCCGGATAACGTAACCATCCTAATTTCTCGTGGAGTAATAACGCTAATGTTGTACGCCCACCGCACGATTTTACACCACCACCACCACCACAACAAAATTTTCAAAAACCTTCCCCTTTGGAAGAGATCCTCGCTAAGTATATAAGCTCGAACGATGCTACTATTAGAAACTTAACTGGATCAATGAAAAATTTAGAAAATCAGGTCGGCCAACTCGCCAGGGCTTTTTTCGAGAGACCACCTGGAACTCTTCCCTCGAACACTGAGCCTAACCCAAGGGAGCACGCAAATGCGATTTCCCTTCGGAGCGGTAAGGTTGTTAACGAGCCCACCACAAGGGAAGAGACAAGGGTGATTGTCCCTCCTGTTTTTACCCCCGCGGAAAGTGATAACTTAAATTTTGAAAAAGAAAAATCTACGTTTGAAAAAGAAAAAGATAGCTCTATTATTTCTGATTCTCAAAAAGAAAAAGATGGTTTTCAAAATGATGCTCCTGTTATTATAAAGGAATCTCCGTCACCTCCTTATCCAGCTAGACTTAGGAAAGAAAAACTAGACGATCAGTTTCAACGCTTTCTTGAAATATTTAAACAAATCCACATTAATTTGCCATTTCATGACACGCTTAGTCAAATGTCGAAGTACGCGAAATATCTGAAAGATTTATTAACAAACAAGACAAAATTGGAAAATTTATCGCATGTAACGTTAAATGAAGAATGCTCGGCGGTCGTTAAAAACTCTACTCTTCCTAAAAAGATAAACGATCCGGGTAGTTTTTCCATTCCTTGCGTCTTTGGTGATCTTTTCGTTAAACACGCGTTAGCGGATCTAGGAGCGAGCATCAACTTGATGCCTTTTTCTTTATTTAAAAAGCTAGGTTTGGGCACTCTCAACCCTACACGCATGAGTATACAGTTAGCCGATCGTTCGATTAAGTATTCGTTAGGAGTCGTTGAGGATGTGTTAGTGAAGGTCGACAAATTCATCTTCCCGGTGGATTTTGTCATTCTCGATATTGAAGAGGACATCGAGGTCCCTCTTATCCTTGGTCGACCTTTCCTAGCCACCGCTCGCGCAATCATAAATGTGAGTGAGGGAAAACTTTTTCTGCACGTAGGAGACGAGGAAGTAACATTTGATATTAATAAATCGATGAAAAACTCTTTACAAAATGATGACTCTTGTTTTTTCATTGATGATTTAAAAGAAGACTCCTATTTCTCTCCAAATGTTTTTTCTTCTTCTTTTTTTGGACCCTCATCAACTATTTTTGAAAACACTGTTATGTCCGTATAAGCAACATTCGAAAATGACTCTGATTTTGGACAAAAAAATCTTATTTTTGAAAATGATAAAAATTTGCCAAATTATTTTGAAAAACCACCTGACCCTGCAGAAAAAAATTATCACGATAAGAACTTCCGCCACCATTAAAATTTTAAACCAGGCGATCAAGTTCTTCTCTTAAATTCACGATTACACATTTTCTTTGGAAAATCTAAATCTCGTTGGTCTGGACCGTTTGTGGTCAAGGATGTTTTTTCTGATGGAACTGTGTTACTTTCGCACCCGGAGAGGGGTGAATTTAAAGTGCATGAACGCAAACTTAAGCTCTATTTTTCTAATGATTCTGTGACTCCTGCAAAGGAGAATCTTCTTTTGGACTCTTAGTTTAATTTTTTTATGGACATTTTTATTTTTGGACTTCTTATTATTATTATGCAACTCTTTTATTTGAATTATTGTAATAAAGAACATTATCGGGCATCTGCCCTCGGACTCTCTATTTTTTTCTTTTATTTTGCTCTTCCTACCGGAGGCCAATCAAGTCCATGATCGTGGTCGCCGCTCCGCTGCTGCTGATATCAAGATGGATCAAGTCAAACCTGCTGACGATCAAGCGTACTAAAGAGCAAGCATGGGGGAGCGACATCCGCCTTCATCTCACGAACCCGGGGAAGTCTTGTTTTTATTTATTTATTTTCCTACATTGTTTTCTTTTTCTCTTCTTCTCAGTCCCCTTCTCTTTTTCTTTATGTTTTCTTCATTGAGGGCAATGAAGAATATAAGCATGGGAGGGTCTAGTTTCTTTTGGTCTTTTCTTTCTGTTTTTCATCTTTCAAAAAGAAAAAAAAATTATGTTTTAAATTAGTATAGTATTTTATGTCATCAAAATTCAAAATCCAAAAAAATTATAAAATATAAAACCCAAAAAAATTAGAAAAACAAAAATCAAAAAAATTGTGCTAAAATCTATTTGAAAAAAAAAACCTAAAATTATTTTCTATCTTTATTTTCATGTTGCTTCTAGTGAAGTGTAGGCCCGTGCGGTTTTTGTAGTTCTATATAGATTACTTTGAAAACGGTTTTCTAAACCTAGCATTTTAACATAGTTTAGTTTTACTAGTTTCTTTTTCTTAAATAGAGGCATTCGGTTTTTACGTTATAAGCTAGCAATGTGTAGTTATGTCTTTTTATTCGGCTAATTGCTTACGAATGGTTGCTAGGTATCATTAGTTCTTTTTCATTTGCGGGGTAGTCTTTCTTGGTGTCTAGAACTTGTACCAAGCTACTCTCGAAGCATTTGTGCCATTTTTACGTTCTTTAGAAATGATTTAGGCCACCATTTGTCTAGTTTGAGCTTTTCTTGCCCACCAAAAACAAAAGCCTTGCAAAACAATTTTGGGTCTTTTCCTTATTTTCTTTGTTTTTAGCTCCACCTTTCATTTCATTATGATCACCAAAGCCAAATGTCTTTCCTATTTTTCACACTATAACCTTGAGCTTAAAAATTATTTTTGTGGGAGGGGTATTATCTTTGAAATGAATAGGAAATTCTCAAGCTTATTTTTGGAGCTTTCTTATCAAAATGTTATTAAAAATTGAAAAAAAAATTGAAAAATCAAAATCAAAAAAAAATGAATGCAAAAAAGTTTATGTTTGGCCAAGTTTATAAAAGAAAATTTTCATGGCCTTGTTTTGTAGTTTAATATTGGAGAAATGACATACTTGTTATTTCTCATTTTGATTATGCTTTGTTTATTTTTGAGCTCACCTTGGTTTAGTGCTTAAAACCTTCATGTTTACCTTTGATTCCACTTCCTAATCAATTACCTAAGCCAAGTCTTAACGCCTATTAGAAGTCCTAATGATCTTAGAACGTAAATTCGCGTAGTGGAGAAAGTGTGAACGTACAAGCCTATGGCCACAATCATTGATGGATTTCTTTGGAGGTTATCTTGGAGTGTTTTAGGGTTAATGTTTATCTAGCAACCTAGTAGTTTTTTAATGCGCCGTCTACTTAGAACCTCTACTTTTGTTTTCCTTATTTTCATTTATTTTGGATGCCTTGTTTTTAAGATTTAGAAATGAGTAGACTTTTCTTATGTTTTAATGAGATTTTTAGGGTTCCACTTTCAAATTTTCTATTGTGCACTTCTCACCCCACTAGTTGATAATATGAATATTAGGATAGTTTAATTTTTCATGTTTAATTTTTCTTAACTATGGAACTTAAAATATATATATCTTTTGCTTTCTTTTTGCTTCTCCCTAGTTTTTATTTCTATTTGCTTGAGGGCAAGCAAATGTCTAAGCATGGGGGAGTTTGATGACTAGTCTTAGTCATCCTTTTTTGGGGTAATTTAGTAGCTTATTTTCTAAGTATCATTATAATTTTATGCTTTTGTAGGCTTAGATGTTGTTATTTTATGTTATGTTTTTATTATAAACTTATGTTTTATTTTATGTTATGTTCTTATTATTGTTTTTATTACAAAACTTATGTTATATGTCATGTTTTGTTTTATTTTATTTATGTTTGGTTATTTTTATCTTTGTGTTATTATTATATCTAATATTATTTTTATAACTAATATTATAAATTTATGTTTGTTAATGTTATGTTCTATCTTTGTTTTTATAACTAATGTTTTAATGATTAAATGTGTGTTTTAATGTTATGTTTTAATGATTAATGTTTTAATTAGTATTATAACTAATGTTTGTTAATGCTATGTATTTTTGTAGGTGGCCGGCCCTCTCCCTAAATTTGGTGCAGCCCCCAAGCATTGGAGCAGCCCAAGCCACCAAAGCAGCCCTACCCGAGCCCCAAGCTGCCCACCTAGCCTCTAACCCGAGCCCCTCCCTCAAGAGCAGCCTACCCGTGCCCTCAAAACAGCCCATTCAAGCCCACATTGGCCGGCCACACCTTCTCTCTCTCATTTATAATTTTTTTGCCACCTTTCTCATGCATGAACATATTTTTCTCTCTCCCCTATTTATTAAAGTCATGCATGAATCTCCCTATCATATGGTCGGCCCCTACCATCTCTCTCCTCTCCTTTATTTTCCATTCACTCCCCCCTTCCCATTACATATTTTTCATTAAATAACATGCATGCATTCTATCATTCTCTCTCCCCTCCATTTATTACATGCATGAACATTTCTCCCCCCTATGGCCGACCACCCCTTGGTCTCCCCCTATTCTAGATGCTTCCCTCCTCTCCTATAAAAGGAACCCAAGACCCATGCTTTGAAGTTAGTTTTTTTTGGAGTTAGATTGAGAGGTTGGATTGAGAGTTGGCTTTTGGAGATAGCTTTGGAGAGTTCAATTCAAGAGAGTTCATTGTAATTTTTCATTTCTAGTTTTTTTCATTCTTGTAATCTCATTTTGGTTTTGGTAGTATAGTTTTGTTTTTCATTATCGTGTACTCCCTTTCCTTTTATTATAAGAAATATACAAACTTCTCCTTTTATTATCGTCGCTTTCTTTTCCATTATGCGTAGCTAATTTCCTCTTAGCATTTGATCATGAGGATCCATGATTTGAAATGAGAATTACTTTTATTCCATAGTTTTATTTTTGCTTAATTCTACTCGGTCCTTCTTTGATTTTTATTTCGTCGACTCCGTATTTCCAGTATACGGTAGTAGGCTTATGATCTCATATTCGAGTAGCCGAGAGGCTCGTGGATGTGAAAGATCACTCAAAGAAGGAAGGAGTTGAACGCAACCCTAGAGATAGGATGACGTAAATCTTCCGGATTGGAATCAAATCCAATAGTGCGGATCACTTCGATAATGCAACTTTAGGCGTCTTTGGTTTGTAAAGAGATTTCGATCAAAGAGCCTATAAGTTAGGAGGCCTAATGCTCCAGCGAGATTTTGTCTCATTTTCGGATCCGTCACGGCCGAGTTGGATTTGCAAATTTAAAACTATGCCTTTTGATTTTCTCGTTTCATTTCATGGTGAATCAATGATCGAATGCTAGCCTTTTTTATATAAGTTTTCGTCTCGCAATTTATCGTTCATTTTACTTAAAAAATTCTCAAAATCCAACTATTTTCCGGTAGGATAATATTTCAAGCGTGAGTAGCAGTAATTGACAACCCCGTTGTTTGGTATTGTATCCACAATGTACCTGATTTGAAGAAGCCCCTGAACAAGCTAAGGTGAATTGACTATGTATTTGATTACTTGTCTTCTAGTTGTGCTTGCAGCTATTCATCGCAAAGTACACACCAATGTCAGGGTGCAGTAGGTCAATATACACGGGTCTGCACAACGTAATCCCGCGTTGAGTAGATCAGTGTGTTGGCTTACGTGTACTCTCTCTATTGGAGTGTACTTATTTCCAAGCACAGGGTCATGAAAGATCAAGAGCAGACAAGGAGCAAGGATGGGCCAAAGACCAGCTCACGGGTGGAAAGACGAGAAATCGTCTAAGTCCAAATCGTCGAGAATCACTAGCTGATTCTCGCCGATTGGAGCCGGCAGTCTCAACGCCGCCAGAAATTTCTCTAAGGCATAATCGTCGAGAATCACTAAGTGATTCTCGCCGATTCGTCGAGAATGACTTTGCATTCTTGACGATTCGGCGAGAATCAAGTGTGATTCCTGCCGATTCTCCCCGGCTTCTATTTCAGTGCAGCCAGAATTCGGCTAAGTAGAATTCGGCGAGAATTGTAGGTGATTCTCGCTGATTCGTCGAGAATCACCTATGATTCTCGCCGAATTTGACTTGGGCAATTTTTCGATTCTTTCTGGACCAGTCCATGTTACCTGCGGTATTTCGAACCGGACTTAGGTCTTATTGTTGGTGGGGCACACAACGGTCATGTGCTTGACCTAATGTATATATACCTCCGTATGTATGAACAGAAAAGATACGAAATACGCGAATTCAAAAAGGACGAGCCGCCGTCGAGCCCTAGCTCGCGATCTTGCTCCGCCGACCGTCTCCGCCGTTCGTGCAGGTGTGGCCGCTATTGATCTCAAGTTCTTCCAGATCTCCGGCGACAGAAGCTTAGTCTAGCATAGCGCCTCACGCGTCTAACCAGAGATCCCTTGTCTCTTGATTCGTTGATCGGGAAAAACCTTCCCCTTTCGAATCGATCGAGACGACCGATCCTAGTGTGACCGTTGGAAGACCTTGCTTCCTTTGCTACGAAGTTTGAATCCCCATAGCACTGCAGCAGCTCTCCGTCGCCGCCGCTTATTACGAGAACCTAGTCGCCGCTCCGAGCCGCCGCCAGTTTCGGGAAGATTCATTCCAAGAGAGATCTAAGGTTGTAGACTCTTCGTTGACTTCAAGAACACTTCGTCGAACGAAGAGGAACACCTTAATCTCCAAAAGTTGTTTGTATTCCTTATACATTCTAGTTTCTATTTCTTTGTAAAGGAACGGTTGGTTCCTAGTTGTAAGGGTTGGGTGCAACCCGTGTTGTGGGAGTGGTGACTCCTACATGTGGAAGGGTTCCTTCCGTTAGTGCAAGGATTGGATTTCAATCCAGTTGGTGAAGTGGCCGAGTCGTCCCTGGTTGGGAGATAGGTCGAAGGGGGAAAGTGGACGTACCCAAATCGGGGAACCACTATAAATTGCTTGAGTCTTTTCTATGTTGTGTTGTTTGATTTATTTGTGCAGGTACAGTTTTTAATTCCGCAAAAATGTCACAAGACACGTATTCCCCCCCCCCATAGGTGAAGCTAGTTGGCACTAGGTGGACTTTCAAGTGGTATCAGAGGGAGGTTACTCATCAAAGGGGTTAACACCTCGAGTAAGTTCCTGCCACTAGTGTCAAGAAGAAGGCAGATATCTACTATGGACGGACTCAAGTACTCAGGCAAGATCCCAGTGTGCACCAGGCTAAACTTTCCTATCTAGAAGGAAAGGATTAGGTTTTACATGGAAGCAGTCGACCCTCGACTCTTCATGGTCGTGGAGGAGGGACCTTATATTCCCACTAAGGCCTCCACCATTGACGTTACCAAAATGGTGCCAAAGACGCTTTCTGAAATGGACAAGGATGAGATGGTGCTGGTCGGACTTGATAAGAAGGCACAGAACATACTGATCAGTGCAGTCGATGACTCCATGATGCAGAACTTCTGCAACTACAGGACAGCTAAGGATATTTGGCACAGCCTGATTATCCTGATGGAGGGCACAGACGAAGTGAGGGATGATCGGAGATCCCTCCTGAATCAGAAATATGAGGCATTCAGGCAGGGGCCTAAGGAAGAGATCGGAGTCACCTTCGAAAACTTCCTTAAGATCGTCAATGCTCTCAAGGGATACGGAAGAGTGTTCACTAATGGTGAACTTAATGATAAATTCCTTAGGTCCCTTACTAAGGAATGGGACACGAAGATCTGCGCCATCCGAGAGTTTGGCAGATTAGCTGAAACTGATCCCCAGATACTCTTTGGGAAGCTCATCTCCTATGAGCTACAGTTGAACACGAGGAAAGCTGAAGAAGAAGCAGAGAAGGCTGCAGCCAAGGAAAAGACTGTGGCCCTAAAAGCCATTCACTCCAGGAAGGGCAAGGGTGGGGCTTCATCCCGTGCCGGGAAAAAGGATGAGGAGGAAGACTCCGAGCCAAGCTCCTCCGGCTCAGAGTTGTCTGAAGAAGATTTCTCCCTCATCACTCGAGAATTCAAGAAGTTCCTCAAGATGAGGAATCAAAGAAAGAGAGACGGCTCCTCCTTCAGATTTCAGAAGAAGAATTATTCGTCTGACAGGTATGAATCAAAACCGAACAAACATCGTAATACTGACATCATCTGTTTTGGATGCAATAAGCCAGGACATGTCGTGGCCGACTGCCATCAAGGAAAGAGGGAGAAGGGAAAGGGAGAGGAGCACAGGTCCTCAAAAGACAAGAAGAATGAGAGGAGTTACATCGCGAAGAAGCCAAAGACGCTGAGTGAATCTGACACGTCAGACACCAACGATGACGAGGAAGGCTACTTTGGGCTGATGGGTCGCTCTAACTCAGAAGGAGAATGCCCCCCATTTACTGGGAAGGTAAAAGCTAACACCTCTCTCTCCGACTCTGACTCTGATCCTGAGTCTCAGGATGATGACCCTGAGTATAGCCCTTCGGCCCATGAAGCTGAGCTCCTCGATAAGTATGAGCTTCTGCTCAATACTTTCGAGAAGTGTCAAAAGAGACTGAAGGCTGAGAAAAAGGAAGTTAAATTCCTTAAAGGTGAGAGTGTATCCCTGAGGGAAGAGATCACCAGTTTGATCTCCCTCCGACAGGAGCACTTGGACCTGACTTCTAAGCATTCAGAGTCTCTTAAGCTCCTCGATCTTAAGCAAGAGGAAATTGACAAGTTGGAAGAACAACTTGCGGCAGAAAAGAAGATCGTTAAGAGCTTCTCCATGCCAAAGACAGTTCTTCCACTGGTTGATACCTTCACTGCTCAGGCCAAAGGAGCTGGTTTGGGACATGTAAGGGTACCTGGTTCCTCATCCAGGAGAAACAGGAATCAGAGGAAGAATAAGGCTGCTAAGAAGGCCTCTGCTGCTGAAAAGGGAAAGGCCCCACTCAGCCCTGTTGAGTTCAGAAAGCCCAGCTTTCCCTGTAACCAACATGACTTTGAGTCAACATATGGCCATCACTTCAGGCCCTCGGTTGCAAAGCCAAAGAGTCGGTATGATGGTTGGACCTTTCCCCGCAACTTCAGTGAGAGTGTCTTCAAGGCACCTTTTGAGGAAATCAGCATGGAAAATTATGGTCACTTCTCTAGCGGCCATAATCCGAAGCAGGCACCCAAGGCCAAGCCTATTACACTGAGAAACCAGGAGGTGAAGAAATCATGCAACTGTTGTCATCATGATGCCTCCACCTCCAGGTCTGAGGCCCCTTCCGAACCTTCCGTTCCAAGAGTGAAGCAGGTGCCTAGGAGAAAGTATAACAGATTTGACTGCTGGTGCTGTGGCAAAGTTGGTCACTTTGACATGGATTGCTGGTTTAATCCGAGGAATAACGAGACTCCTCATGTTGGCAATGCGAGGCAGACCACTCGTAGGGAAAACCAATCGAGGGGGAGTATGCTAACGAGGAATCTAGGACCCAAGTTCGATTGGGTTCCTAAGGAAATTAATTCTGTTTTGCAGGAATGTCCAAAGGCCAACAAAACTCCCATTTGGTATTTGGACAGTGGATGCTCCCGTCATATGACTGGGACAAGAAGCCTGCTGCGGGAGTACTCTCCAGTCGAGAATGGACCCAAAGTTATATTTGGGGGATCTGATCGGGGAGTCACCAGAGGTTACGGTACGATTTCCAACGGTATACTCTCTATCACTAACGTAGCTTATGTTGAGGGGTTAAATCATAACCTGATCAGTGTAAGCCAGTTATGTGATAAAGGGTATGACGTTAAGTTTTGCAAGGATAAATGCCTGATAATATCATGTGCCTTTTCGGAGACAGTATTAACTGGCATTAGGAGCAGAAATATTTTTTGCTTAGATTTTCTCAGTCTAGATTCTTCTACCCCAGTATGCCTCGTTGCAAAAGGCAGTGCATCTCCTTGTGAACAATGGCACAAGAGATTGGCACATATTAATTATAAGACAATTAATATGCTGTTTTCCAAAGACTTAGTAAGGGATGCTCCCATTATTAAGTGCATTAAAGATAGTCCTTGTCCTGCATGCAAGATGGGCAAGCAGACTCGGGCTACCTTTAAGGGCATCCCAGACAAAGACTCCTCCAGATGTCTTTATCTTCTGCACATGGACTTGTTTGGTCCAATGCAAGTTCATATCTTAGGAGGGAAGTCTTATACGCTAGTGATTGTAGATGATCACTCTCGGTTTACTTGGGTGTTATTTTTAAAGCGCAAGTTTGATACGTTTGACATCTTCACCAGTTTTGTCAAGCAGATCCAGAATGAACTTAACTGCTCAGTGGTCAAAATCAGAAGTGACCATGGAACAGAGTTCGAGTCTGGTGCTATGACAGAGTTCTGTGAAGAACTTGGTATCTTTCATGAGTTCTCCTCCCCACGCACTCCTCAACAAAATGGAGTGGCGGAGAGGAGGAATAGAACACTCATTGAAGCATGCACGACAATGTTGAATGACGCTTCTCTCCCAGAATACTTCTGGGCCAAGGCTGTCAATACGGCTTGTCATGTGCAAAACTGGGCGTTGATCAACAAGAGCCATCATAAGACTCCGTATGAGCTACTGAAAGGCAGGAAACCAACCATGTCCTATTTGAGGATCTTTGGCTGCAGATGTTATGTACTGAATAATGGGAAGTACCCTCGTACTAAGTTTGGTGAAAAATGCTTCGAAGGCATATTCATGGGCTATAGTAGGCATAGCCGGGCTTATAGAGTTTTCAACAAGAAAACCCTAGTGGTAGAGGAATCAATAAATGTTGTATTTGATGAAGGAAGTTTGCTTAATTGCAAGTCTTCTAGTGGTCTTCTTGAAGATGCAGGTGCCGGACTCGACAAGCTACACCTGGATGAGCCCGAGAAAGATGCAACTCCAAAATACGTCAAGGTCTCCACCTCAATGCCGATCGGAGAGGATGACGATCAGGATGGAGCAGTCCTCCCTGAAGAGGAAGGAGCCCCAGAAATTGCTAGAGCTCCTGATGCAAGACTTCTAGAGCTCTGACACGTGAGGGATCATCCCAGAAATCAAATCATTGGAGATCACCGAGACGGTGTCAGAACTCGCCGAGGTACTCTTAACGAGATTCTGCATTTTAGCTTCCTGACGCAGGTTGAGCCAAAGAAGTTTGACGAAGCGAACAAAGATGCGTCATGGATATTGGCCATGCAAGATGAGCTACATCAATTCGAAAGATGCAAAGTCTGGACGCTGGTTCCCAGACCTAAGACTCAAAACGTGATTGGCACCAAGTGGATCTTCAAAAACAAGCTGGATGAGCACGGGGTCATCATTAAGAACAAGGCCAGACTGGTGGCTCAAGGATACAAACAGGAGGAGGGTATTGACTTCGACCAGACGTTTGCGCCAGTTGTACGGCTCGAGGCAATCCGTCTGTTCCTAGCATATGCCTCTCACAAAGGATTCACGGTCTATCAGATGGATGTGAAATCGGCATTCTTGAATGGAGACTTGAAAGAGGAAGTATACGTCGCTCAACCTTCAGGTTTTGTCAATCCTACTTATCCTAATCATGTATATTTTCTTAATAAAGCACTATATGGCATAAAACAAGCTCCTCGAGCTTGGTATGAGACCTTGTCTAGCTTTCTTCTTGAGAATAAGTTCTCTAGAGGAAAAATAGACAAGACATTGTTTCTCAGGGAAGTCAAAGGCAAGATCTTGCTGGTGCAAATCTATGTTGATGACATTATTTTCGGCTCAATAGACAACAATCTTTGCAAAAAGTTTTCCAAACTCATGCAAGGAAAGTTTGAAATGAGCAGTATGGGAGAGCTGAAGTATTTCTTGCGACTTCAAGTGAAACAGTCTGAGGAAGGAATTTTCATTTCTCAGACGAAGTTCACCAATGAACTCCTCAAGAAATTCGGAATGGAGAATGCAACCTCTATGAGGACTCCAATGGGGTCCACCATGTCTCTGGATAAGGATGAGAAAGGGAAACCTTTTGATGAAACCAAATACAGAAGCATCATTGGATCTCTGCTCTACCTTACTGCGAGTAGACCGGATATCATGTTCTCCACATGTGTTTGTGCCAGATATCAGGTGAACTCTAAGGAATCTCATTATGTCGCTGCAAAGCGAATTCTTAGATACCTTAAAGGTACTCCTAATCTTTGCTTGTGGTACCCGAGAAACAATGATGTCAAACTAATAGGTTTTTCAGATGCTGATTTTGCAGGAAGTAGGGATGACAGGAAAAGCACTTCCGGGACATGTCAATTCCTCGGAAGAAGGCTCATCTCATGGAATAGCAAAAAACAGAATTGTGTAGCAACCTCCACAGCGGAGTCAAAATACATCTCAGCTGGGAGCTGTTGTGCACAACTCCTTTGGATCAGAAATCAGTTAGCAGACTATGATCTTCAGTTCAAGGAAGTACCGATGTACTGCGACTCCTCCAGTGCAATAGCTATTGCCAACAATCCGATATCGCACAGCAGAACGAAGCATATTGAAGTGCACTACCACTTCATTCGGGAGCACGTGGAGAACAAGGACATCTCCCTCTACTATGTCCCCACGGACAAGCAGATTGCAGACATTTTCACAAAGCCCCTAGATGAGGCCAAGTTCAGTCTTTTCAAAACAGAATTGGGGATGCTAAACTATGAGGAATGAAGACTTCAGCAGCTCCAGGCTCGTGCATCTAGGGGAGCCTCTGCTCGGAACTTAAGTGAAAGCAAAGGTGCAAGAACTGAGGGGGAGCATGGTGTCTCATGCTACAGTCCCAGATTTGCAGAAGCCGAAAAGGGGGAGATTACCCTCTCGGCTAAGGTGCTAAGGTGCATGCTCCAATTTTCTCATATTGCTCTAAAGATAATGGTATGGAATTTCACGTGATTCTCGTTTTTCAAAGTTGTGTTCTTCCAAGCCGTTATATTCACCTTAGCTCGTAGGGTTTAGGCTTCTTCAAATAGGGAGAGATTGTTGGGTATTGTATCCACAATGTACCTGATTTGAAGAATCCCCTGAACAAGCTAAGGTGAATTGACTATGTATTTGATTACTTGTCTTCTAGTTGTGCTTGCAGCTATTCATCGCTAAGTACACACCAATGTCAGGGTGCAGTAGGTCAATATACATGGGTCTGCACAACGTAATCCCTCGTTAAGTAGATCAGTGTGTTGGCTTACGTGTACTCTCTCTATTGTAGTGTACTTATTTCCAAGCACAGGGTCATGAAAGATCAAGAGCAGACAAGGAGCAAGGATGGGCCAAAGACCAGCTCACGGGTGGAAAGACGAGAAATCGTCTAAGTCCAAATCGTCGAGAATCACTAGCTGATTCTCGCCGGTTGGAGCCGACAGTCTCAATGCCGCCAGAAATTTCTCTAAGGCAGAATCGTCGAGAATCACTAAGTGATTCTCGCCGATTCATCGAGAATGACTTTGCCTTCTTGACGATTCGGCGAGAATCAAGTGTGATTCCCGCCGATTCTCCCCGGCTTCTATTTCAGTGCAGCCAAAATTCGGCTAAGTAGAATTCGGCGAGAATCGTAGGTGATTCTCGCCGATTCGTCGAGAATCACCTATGATTCTCGCCGAATTTGACTTGGGCAATTTTCCGATTCTTTCTGGACCGGTCCATGTTACCTGCGGTATTTCGAACCGGACTTAGGTCTTATTGTTGGTGGGGCCCACAACGGTCATGTGCTTGACCTAATGTATATATACCTCCGTATGTATGAACAGAAAAGATACGAAATACGCGAATTCAAAAAGGACGGGCCGCCGTCGAGCCCTAGCTCGCGATCTTGCTCCGCCGACCGTCTCCGCCGTTCGTGCAGGTGTCGCCGCTGTTGATCTCAAGTTCTTCTAGATCTCCGGCGACAGAAGCTTAGTCTAGCATAGCGTCTCACGCGTCTAACCAGAGATCCCTTATCTCTTGATTCGTTGATCTGGAAAAACCTTCCCCTTCCGAATCGATCGAGACGACCGATCCAAGTGTGACCGTTGGAAGACCTTGCTTCCTTTGCTATGAAGTTTGAATCCCCATAGCACTACAACAGCTCTCCGTCGCCGCCGCTTATTCCGAGAACCTAGCCGCCGCTCCGAGCCGCCGCCGGTTTCGGGAAGATTCATTCCAAGAGAGATCTAAGGTTCTAGACTCTTCGTTGACTTCAAGAACACTTCGTCGAACGAAGAGGAACACCTTAATCTCCATAAGTTGTTTGTATTCCTTATACATTCTAGTTTCTATTTCTTTGTAAAGGAAAGGTTGGTTCCTAGTTGTAAGGGTTAGGTGCAACCCGTATTGTGGGAGTGGTGACTCCTACGTGTGGAAGGGTTCCTTCCGTTAGTGCAAGGATTGGATTTCAATCCAGTTGGTGAAGTGACCGAGTCGTCCCTGGTTGGGAGATAGGTCGAAGGGGGAAAGTGGACGTACCCAAATCGGGGAACCACTATAAATTGCTTGAGTCTTTTCTGTGTTGTGTTGTTTGATTTATTTGTGCAGGTACAGTTTTTAATTCCGCAAAAACGTCACAAGACACGTATTCCCCCCCCCCCATAGGTGAAGCTAGTTGGCACTAGGTGGACTTTCACCCGTGTTTAAATACGACCTTGGTACTACAATTCGACAGGTACGCTTGCCTGTTCGGGTTTAGCCCATCAAACGCTTGCTGCAGTCCCAAGATGAAAGCCACCATCAGGTTGTGTCCTAGCATCTCCTGAATCTGGGTGACCTCCTCCTGGAAACGATCGACGTAGATCCCCAGTGTCTCATTCACCCCCTGCCTGATGCGGAACAGGGACTCCGACTACCTCTTCCTCCTCTTCGAGGTTATGAACCTCAGTATGAACCCCTGGCGAAGGTCCTCGAAGCAGTAGATGGAACTGGCCGGTAGCTGATGGAACCACTCGCTGAAGGGACTATCTCCCCCCACTGGGCGAGCTGGGGGGTCTCGCGCCCCTAACTCGCTGAATCCGCCGCTGCCTCCCGAGCTCGGGAAGAGCACTCTCCCGGGGAGCTCGGCACCCCGGCCCTCCTCGGTGAACTCCTTCCCTGCTCGCCTGGCGGGAGCAACATCGCCGAGTGCTGGATCCATGAGAACCGGAATCACCAAAGTCGAGCTCTCAGCCCGCACATCGAGTGCGAATCAATCATGTCGAGCACCTCCTACTTGAACTCCTCGAACATCCCCAGGGTGGTGAGAGAGGGAGGGGGTGGCGAGTCGGTCCTGTCTGATCCTAGCCTGTTTCCTCCAGTAATTGAACTCGCTGAAAGTTTTATGTGCTGACCACGGCCCACGCTCACCGCACTAAAGTGTTGAAACCGATAAATCGGTCTCTGTGGAGTTCGACCATTGGGGAAGGGGTGATCGAGCACCTACTTCCCTCTCGCGAGTTGGTAGACCGGGAAGAGAGAACTGGGAAAGTACCCAAGGGCTCGGCGAGGAGGACCCATCACACACCCGAAAGATCACTGAGCGCTTCCCCTCCTTAACCAAAAGCCGGGCTAAGGTACCTCAGGGAGCACTTGGGGGGTTTGGAGACAAGTGAACGTGTCTTCTGAGGTACCCCTTGGGTCCTATTTATAGGTTTCTGAAAATGACCTGCCAATATCCAATTGTAGTTGTTCTGAAATTACTAAAAACCCCCGGGGTTGGCCTGCCAACAGCCAAACTCCGCTATTTTGACCAGCTATGTGCAGCTCACCCGGGTCTGCCAATAGCGAGACTCCGCTGTTTCAACCAGCTACGGGCATGTCAGCGGGGCAAAATTGCAGAAACACCTCACGAACTACAGGGCGAGTAGCACCCAACATTCCCTGCTTGGCAAGGACGGCGAGTGCTCATCGAGGGCGGCATTCGCCGCTTCTACTCAGCATTTGGCGAGTACGGACCCGGCTGGCCCTACCCGCCCGCTACTTATTAAATACGGGGGGGCAAAAAACCAAAGGAGAGCGTTGAGTGGAGAAGCATCACTCAACGCTAAGGCATGGAGGGCGTTGAGTGGAGAGGCCTCACTCAACGCTAAGGCATGGTACCGGCCTGCCCTGGCCGCATGCTGGGAGTTCGCTGACAGGCCCCAAATCACTGAACGGGGCCTAGCGAGTACAAGCTCGCTCCTCAAAACATCCCGCCCCTCCTGGACGAGTTGGAGCCACTGCCGAGCTTTCTTGAGCGAGTGCAAGCTGGCTGATAAACAAACTCGCCTAGCTCGACGCCTGAACAGAAGGCGATGAGTGAGGTCGCCTCACTCAATGCCATGACAGAAGGCGTTGAGCAAGCTTGCCTCACTCGACGCCATGGAGAAAGGCGTTGAGGGAGCTCGCCTCACTCGATGTCATGGCGGAAGGCGTTGAGTGAGCTCGCCTCACTCGATGCCATGGCGGAAGGTGTTGAGCGAGCTCGCCTCACTCGACGCCATGGCGGAAGGCATTAAGCGAGCTCGCCTCACTCGACGCCATGGCAGAAGGCGTTGAGCGAGCTCGCCTCACTCGACGCCATGGCGGAAGGCGTTGAGTGAGCTCGCCTCACTTGATGCCATGACGGAAGGCGATGAGCGAGCTCGCCTCACTCGAAGCCATGGCGGAAGGCGTTGAGTGAGCTCGCCTCACTCGATGCCATGGCGGAAGGCATTTAGTGAGCTCGCCTCACTCGATGCCATGGGCCCGGCTTGCCTGGTACTTGCCTGATCTTGGCTAGTCTAGCTCATGCCGACCCCACTCGCCGGATATGGGGTTGTACAAATGGACCCAACAATCTCCCAAAAGCTGGGACATTGAGATCAATGGACCCAACACCTTCTTTGTCTCTATCGCCGTTAATATCCTCTTGACTCGCGAAAGCCAATCCTCTACCTGCGTCGGGGATCCTGCACCTATAAACGTTGGGGGACTAAAGCTCATAAATTGTTTCAGTTGCCATTCAGTCGCTCGTTTATCCACCAAAGGCTCAGCAGGCACTTGCCTACCAGCTATAGGCTCAGCTACACCAACCTATACAGGCACCATCGCAGGTCGCACCTGCCCAGTCGACTCTGCATTCATCATTGCAAACACTGCCTCAGCAACTAAGCATACTATTTCTACAAAAGGAGGAGGTGCGGGCATATCAGCTGTTGTCGCACTCTCAACAGAATGTTGGGGTTTAGACTGCCCCGCACCACTTCTAGTCACCTATAAGTATAAAATACACAATTTAGCGACTACTCAACAACATACAATGATTATTAGGAATGTGCAGGTTCCTCAAACCTGTGTATTTTCATTCATAAGTGGACATTCTTGAGTTCATTTATGTTATCGCGGTAAGCACAACCACATGCTCTCCACCCCTCAAAAGAATTTGACCATGAATTCGCAGAAGGAAGACCGAGAAAAGCTGATACCAAATTATAACACCTCCATCTGTCACATAAAATATAATAGAGGATCCGACCAGGGCCCCACGCCATATCCTACAGACAGTCGGCGGAGTTACATGTTAATATCAAAGACTAAACGAATCCTAACTCAGTGCATTCTAGCGGAAGCTTCAAGGGTTAACTTCAACTCACTACATATGAATGTCCACTACATATAAATATATTTTAGGAATGTTTATAAAATAGACAAAAGATACTATCACCAGTGATAGTCACTATCTCCCGGCGACAGTCAAAAGTAGCCAAACTGTTATAGCCTTAAGGCCTTACAATTATTCTTTAGAAGTGTGGTTTACAGACATCGGCACGCAGGCCGGCTACACATGAAAGCAATAAAACTTCGCTTGGCCTTCGAGGGTCGGCATAGCTTCAGGACTACAACCCGCTATTTCCCACTCGGCTCCCCAGTACCTGTATAGGGACATTCCACCATATGGTGGTAAACAAGGCAACGGTCAACTTTCGGCTGACCAATTTATAACGACCCTGCCCCATTCCCGGGGCAGCAGTATTCCATCCATGCAGGCATAGCATTAACATAACAGATATATCAAAGGAAGGCACACTCAAGCACCATTTAATATATCACAAACGAGTGTCTCAGCGGCCAAACGCTCCGTGCACTCAAGGCACATTCTCGGTGTACCGGATTACAAGGGTCCCACCACCATTCAGAGTTCCAAGACTTGACGGTCAACTTTTAACATTTCTAGTCTTTCTGGCTCTAGGCCTAAGACTCTCATTATGCGCTCCAAGAATGCCAATTACTTTAGGCACTCTAGTCAGACGGACATAATGCGGGTACAGTTCAGCTATTTTCCATTGCTCAAATCACCAGTTCAATACTAGACTGACGCGGGTCAGCTTCCCCTTTCCCGTTCGGCTCATTGGCCTTTTTGTTGGGCATAACAGGCTCTCAGCATCACTTGCCGCTCACATGTCCCCATGACCTGAGCCGGCAATGATCAATCATGGCACTCATGGTCAATAGCTAGGCTCTCAGACTCACAACTTCTCATGCTACACACCTTATCATAAGGACACAAGCTTCGCAACAACAAAATGTTATCTAGAAGTTATCGCTAGAAATAGTCATTATCACCTGGCATTAGCAGCAAAACTCTCTTCTGTCTCCAGAATTAACAACACTGTAACATCTTTTAAGCCAATACCCTGTAGCACCCTGCAGTGCTAGAAAACTGGTATTTCACAGCAATCATAGCTCACCAAGAGCTATTGCCAGCGATACTCGCTGTCTCCCGGCAATATCAAATAATTATGTAAACTGTGGTAATTTCTGGGTATTTTTCTGGAGCACGCCTCCAGTACTTCCTGCGTCTCTCATTTCACAAGTACAACCCACAGACCCCGTCAACTACTCATTTATACTCAGAGTCTTCTCCAGCACGCAAAATAAAACATCACCATTCCAAACTAACCTGTTCGGATGGGCTTCACAAAATATGCATATTTTGTACTGCGATTTCTGGATTCTATATGCAAAACCACCCATGGATTTCACGTATCAACCCATCAAAATCTCCTCAATTCTCCACCTTTTGGTGGGGGATTCCATGCACATGCAAAAAGGAGGACTTCACTTGTCAAATAAGGAAGATCGATACCCTCGGAATTCATTTCGGAGCCATTAGAAAGCTTTCTATCCCGCTGGAAAGGAGCGCCTCACTTTCCTCTTCACGGATCTTGCCTTAATTCTTGATTCTGACCACGGGATCTCTTTCTCTAAGCTAGCAAAGCTTCAGCCTTCTTCTTCCTTTCTTCCAAAAACATGATGAGAAGGATGAGAGATAGTGAGAGAAGATAAATCAATCTTCTCTCTACCTCTTCTCTGGTTAAGCAGCCTTCCCAGCCACATGATCCTCTCATCAAAAGAAAGCAAAGGCCATAATTTCAGCTGACAAGTCAAACTTAACACTGTCGCCTGACAATATCCGTTATCACCTAGGTGATAGCATCGATAGTCGCTTTGACCACAGTCAACCACCGCTCTTTGGTCGCCTTCCGTCCATCCGACAAATGTCCAGCCATACGTGGCAGTATCGTCTGGCGATACCCACAATCGCCACTCTGATAGCTCACTCAATGCTTCGTCGAGTGGGTTGAGTTTACTCAATGCTTCATTGAAAGCGTCGAGTGCTATCACTATCGCTAGTGATACCCACTATCTTCCGACAATAGCCACTTTGAAGCTCTATTTTCTAGTTTTTGGGGTGTTACTTCAGTTGCATCTCATGAGATAGCAACTTGCCAAACAAGTTTTGGCGCATTGTGTTGGCCAGGTTCCTAACCTCTCTAATGGAATAGATCTTTATATATCATTCCTTATTAAGAGATCTCAAGAACTTATCATTTAGCTCATAGTTTGTGAATTGTCTACTATTGGTGATCAGACTATTCACTATCATGAAGAACTTTTCATAGCAGTCAGCTATGGAGTCTTTCTTTCCTTACTTGAAGGCCTCATGCTGTTGATTCAGTAGGGATTTCCTGACATCCCTCACCTCCTCTATCCCTTCCATATACACAATAAGAGAATCCCACATCTCTTTAGCAGTTCTGTAGTTGACCAAATTCTGGAATGTGGACTCATCTATGACATTAACAATAATGTTTTAGGCCCTTTTATCCATAGTTACCAGAATGACTTCATCATTGGTCATCTTAGTATATTTCTTTGGTATCTGGAAAGTGGTATCTATAGCAGAGACCTTCATGGGAATGAAGGGTCCCTCTTGAACTATTATGAATATCCTAGGGTCTGAACCTTTCATAAATAGCCTTACCCTGTCTTTCCATATCCCAAAGCTTATTTTCCTACATATAGGAAGCTTCATTGAGCTCAACTCCCTATGGTTCTCAATTGAACCCATGCAGTAATCTTCTGCTACTCTTGGAGATCTGTTTAGACTGTTAAGTCTTTTTTGAACAAGCTCCCTCTTATATCACTTGAAAGTCTTTGTTCAAGAGTAGCTACACACCTATAGGGGGTGAATAGGTTTTTAAGTCTTTTTGAACAACTTTTAAGTTTGGTTGAGTTGTGTGTTAGATTTTATTGTTAGCTTTCAAGAGACACAACAAAACACCAGAATTTATAATGGTTCCCCTATCTAGTGTACATCCACTTTCCCCCTTCACATATCTAGTTGTGAGCTAGATTCGGCTAACACCACTTTTATGTAGGCTCCTTGAGCTTGTACCTCAGATCTAATAGGATCCTACACCTCAGAGTGAAACTCACTCCTACTACTAAGAGTATTGAAAATCCTACCTCAGGCTAGACATCCCTACACTCAGAGATATCAGATCTCATATCTCAGATCTACACAGAGATCTTACCTCAGGCACAAGTCCTACCTTGGATCCTAAACGGGATCCTACAACTCAGACACTCATCTCCTACACTCAGCCTTTATAATACATGGTACAACTCAAATCAAAAAAATTATCTTACAGATTGAGTTAAGGTTTGGTGATGAGTAACTCCAGAAAAAATTTCTCTGAGCCACTTTTTGAACTGAGAACATATTGGTGTTACCATGGTGATCTAGAAATGATCAAACATGTAGTCTCAATGCTAATGCAATATGAGTCTATGGGGTCGCACATAAGAGCATTGGAAAAGTTGGAAAAGTTTGTGTTGGCCTTGCTCATATGTGATATGAGTGAAGGACCAAGCCTATGACATTCTGGACATGAATGATTTTCATTTCGGGACCTATATTGTGAATATGGGTCATCAGGTAAGCGGTCGGAAGAATCTAAGGAAAATTCATCGAGTATAGTCATAAGGTTTCGACGAATAGTCTTGAATTTGTCGAGTATAGTCGTGACATCTCAACCAGTCTGTTTGAATTCGTCGAGTATCGTAATGTTATCTCATCAAATTGGACTTGGTTCGTAGAGTATCGTCATGACAGATTTGATGAGTTAGACCCTGATTCGTCGAATATCGCCTTAATACATGGAAAAATTGCCCTGTCTCGATTCGTCAAGTATACTCGTGTTATTTCGACGAATAACTTTTGATTCGTGGAATATCGACGTGAATACTCGACGAATTTTGTATCCTCCGGTTTAATTCTTTTAAGTCTGGTTCGGCATGGTCTGCGGTTATCGGCCGATTCGGTACTATGTATATATATGATATGTACTGTGAATCGAAGGACATACGATACGTTTTGACCTAATCACGAGTCGGCTTATTCTTCCTCCCGGCAGAATGGTTCCGCCAAGGCCGTGAAAGTCGATCTCACCGCCGACCGTCCCTCGTTCCTGTACGTTGCCGGAAATCGTTTCCTAAGCATCGTATTCGTCATTGTCGCCTCTCCTTGAACGGATCTAGTAGTCTGTGGAGATGTTGAGGGAAAGCCTTCTTCCGACCTCGATCTTGTGTGACAAGAGTTTAGGGTTCTTCGGGCTCGTGTAGATATCCGTAGAGATGTTGATACTATTCTAGGCTCGGAACTCCGGCCATTGCCATTTGTTGGACTTCATCGGAGCACCTTGGTTAAGTATTGACTCAATCCCTCAAAGGTATAATTTTATTAATAGCAATGTCACTTCTTGATCAATGTTCATCACTAGATCCGAGTTTCTTTTGGATTTTCTTGTTCCATTTCCGCTGCGCACAAGTGATGTGACATATAGCAAAACCCAACAGAACATCCACTCCTTACTTCTTTATAGCAACAAGACTATTGATCTTCAGAGTAGTTCTACTTATGTTGAGAAGCCAACTGCAGAGCTCTATTTCCTTAAGACTTTGATGTAACAATGTTGTATGCAGTGGCCTTAAAGATGAACATCAACTTTTGTATGCTCTGCTTCTTCTTCTTTTACAGAAAATAAGTTTTCTATTCTTGTTGTAGAATACTTGGTGATTTTCAGTTCTTGATCTCTTCAATTAGCAAGCTTCTTTCTGTGTTCTAGAAAACTTTTGTAAATTCGAGTATAAAAGATTTACTTCCTTGATCGAGAAGAAGACTCTGAACTCCTCTCCTTTTTAATTTCTTTATAAAGTCTTATCATATGTCTCGCCATCCCAACGGGCCTATTATCTGTATGGACCAGCCAAAATAGGTAACTACAAAGTTAATTTAGCTTTAATTTTTGTACTAAATACATTCAACGCCATTTGTCTTCTAGCGCTCAAGACCCACAATATTTGAATTTTTGATGGCGTCAGCATGACTCGATGCTTGAGCACTTAGCAATTTTCAGTCAGGCTGCATAGGCGTTGAGTGAAGCCATGTTACTCAACACAAAAGTACTTCGTAGAAATTCTGCTTCATGAGGCGTTGAGTGAACCTTCATCACTTAATGCATTTGACTTGTACAACCTAATTGATAAGGTGTTGAGTGAGCCTTCATCACTCAACTCTTTTGGACTTGGCAGAATTCTTCTGGTTGAAGGCATTGAGTGAAGCTCCTTCACTCAACGCTTCTGTACTTTGCTGAATTACTGATAAGGCGTTGAGTGATCCTTCTTCACACAGCGCTTCTATATTTACATTGATTTACTTTTGAGTAGGCATTGAGTGAACTACCTTCACTCAACGCTTCTGGACTTCGACGGATTTCATTTCAGCAACACAAAGGCTTTTGACTGCTTGATTTCCTGTCAATGCTTTTAGACCTATGGCGTTGAATGAAGTGTACTCACTCAATGCTTATGGACTTAGCTTGTTTTCTACTTTTTCAGCATCCTATCTTAAGTCCAACTAGTATTATGACCCTTAGATCATGGAATAATAAACAACCTGCATAAATTAAACTTGAACATATATTAAATACAATCATGTGTATAATATTGACTTGTGGGCCTTTCTTCAAATTTAGGACATTGTGATCTATGGACCCAACAAGCTTCACTCGACGCCTGATATCTTACTCAATGCCTTGCAGCTCACTCAATTCTTGGCATCTTACTCGACGTCTGACAGCTCACTCGACGCCTCCAAATAGAGAACATTTCTGAGTTTTAGCCCTACTTCCAGCACAACTCCAGACCTGATCAGCTAATTTTTCTGAGTCCACTGACTCTTTTGGGGCAAGGCCCCAACAAATTTGAGGCCACATTGGTACTATTTCAGCATGAAAAGTTCTTTATGATTATTGCTCGGTATGATATTAGTTTAACTTTAATTCCTTAACTAAACTTCAAAAGGAAGGAAAAAAGCAGAATAAATTATTAGTAAATGAAAGTATCTAGTGTCGACTAAGTCCACCTATGGGGGGGGAATAGGTGACGTGCGGTCTTTTACGAAATTAAATTAACCTGCACAAATTAACAAACACGGCACAGAAAAACACACAAGCAGTTATAGTGGTTCCCTGATTTGGGTACGTCCACTTTCCCCCTTCGACCTATCTCCCACCAAGGGACGACTCGGTCACTTCACCAAATGGATTGAAATCCAATCCTCACACTACGGAAGGAACCCTTCCAACCAAAGGAGTCACTACTCCTCCACCACAGGTTGCACCCAACCCTTACAACTAGGAATAAAAATTCCTTTACAATAATTCAAAGTTGAATGTAAAAGAAAATACAAACAACGCTTTTGGAGTTTCCGATGTCCTTCTTCGATCGTTGAAGCTTTCTTGAAAGATGCGAAAAGTCCACAACCGGAGTACTCTCTTGGAGAGGATCTTGTCAAGATCGGCGGCGGCAAGTGATTGCGCCGGCGACGCTTTGTAGATCCAAACTTCTTGACGAAGCAAGCAAGGTCTACGAACGATCTCAGTCGGATCAGTCGTCTAAATCGATTCGGAAGGAAGAACAAACCTTGTTCAATGAATCGAGAGACAAGAGATCTCAAGAGAGATGCGTGAGACGCATTGCTAGCCTCGGTACTATCGTCGGAAGATCAAAGAAGATCTGAGATCAGCGGCGGCGACGAGCTTGCGAGCGGCGTCAGCGATCGGCGTTTTTCCGAGATCTGCTAGGGCACGGCGTCGGCTTTTTGATTTCGCATGAATGAGTTACTGTAGAAGTTCGAAATACGCATGTATATATACCCGAGCCAACCCTAAAAGACCGTTGTGGGGCCCACAAGGAAAAGCCCTAGCCCCGGCCAAAACAGCGCACGGCCTCTTGGTTCGGTCCAGCGAACAGACGAAAATTGCCTAAGGAAAAATTGGCGAGAATCATTGGTGATTCCTGTCGAAGTCGGCGGGAATCACTCACGATTCCCATCGATTCTGCCTTAGCAGAATCCCTGTTTGGAAAACAGTCAGCCGAAAGAAATCGGCGGGTGAGGCTAGCTGATACTCGACGAATCGGTGGGAATGCAGACAGATTCTCGTCGAAGTCGGCGGGAATCACTTGTGATTCTCGTCGATTCTTCCTTGGCAGAAATCCTGTTGGGATAACTGTCAGTCAGAAGGAAGTCGGCGGGAATGCAGACTGATTCTCGTCGAATCGGCGGGAATCACTAACGATTCCAGTTGAAGTCTGCGAGAATCACTTAGTGATTCCCATCAATTTTGACTTAGAAGAATTTCTCTTCCTTCCTTTGAACTTGGTCTTTGACCCATCGTTGCTCCTCTTCTGCTCTTGATCTACCTCGACCCTGTACTTAAAAATAAGTACACTCCAATAGAGAGAGCACACGTGAGTCAACACACTGATCTACTCAACGAGGGATTACGTTGCGCAGACCCGTGTATATTGACCCACTGCACCCTGACATTGATGTGTACTTAGCATGGAATAGCTACAAGCACAACTTGATAGAAAATCATCAAATACATTGTCAATTCAACTTAGCTTGTTCATGGGGCTTCTTCAAATCAGGTACATTGTGGATACAATACCCAGCAATCTCCCCCTATTTGAAGAAGCCTAAACCCTACAAGCTAAGGTGAATAGAACAGATGGGAATAAAAATCATAAAAGGAAAATGCAGTTTAGAATGAAATCCATTACCATTCTCTCGAGAGCTTACTTAGCCTTGGCATCCACCTTAGCCTTAGCCAAGAGGGTAATCTCCCCCTCTTCGGCTTCTACAAATCTGGGACTTCACTTAGAGCACAAAGCTCCCCCTTAGTTCTTGCATCCGTGCCCGATCTTGAATTCATAGCAGATGTTCCCCCTTGATCCAAGAGCCTTGAGCCCTTCAGGCTTCAATCTTCATAGTTCAGCATGCCGAGTTCAGTTTTGAAGAGACTGAACTTGGCTTCGTCTAGGGGCTTTATGAAGATATCTATAATCTGCTTATCCGTGGGGACATAGCAGAGAGAGATATCTTTGTTTTCCACATGCTCTCGAATGAAGTGGTAGCGCACTTCAATATGCTTTGTTCTACTGTGCGACACAGGATTGTTCGCAATTGCTATTGCGCTCAAGGAGTCACAATACATAGGAACTTCTCTGAACTGCAAGTCATAATCTTCGAGTTGATTTCTGATCCATAGAAGTTGGGCGCAACAGCTGCCTGCTGAGATGTACTCAGATTCAGCCGTAGAGGTTGCAACACAGTTCTGCTTTTTACTGTTCCATGAAATAAGCCTTCTTCCGAGGAATTGACATGTCCCAGAAGTGCTTTTCCTATCATCCCTGCTTCCTGCAAAGTCAGCATCTGAAAAGCCTATTAGCTCGACATCATTGTTTCTTGGGTACCACAAGCCAAGATTTGGTGTACCTTTAAGGTATCTATGAATTCGCTTTGTAGCGACATAATGAGATTCCTTAGTGTGCACCTGATATCTGGCACAAATGCATGTGAAAAACATAATATCCGGTCTACTAGCAGTAAGGTAGAGTAGGGATCCAATTATGCTTCTTTATTTGGTTTCATCAAAAGGTTTCCCTTTCTCATCCTTGTCCAGAGACATAGTGGATCCCATTGGAGTCCTCATAGAGGTTGCATTCTCCATTCCGAATTTCTTGAGGAGTTCATTTGTGAACTTCGTCTGAGAAATGAAAATTCCATCCTCAGACTGTTTCACTTGAAGTCCCAAGAAATACTTTAGCTCTCCAATGTTGCACATTTCAAACTTTCCTTGCATAAGTTTAGAAAACTTCTTACAAAGATTGTTGTCCGTTGAGCCGAATATTATGTCATCGACATAGATTTGCACCAGCAGAATCTTGTCTTTGACTTCCCTAAGAAATAATGTCTTATCTATTTTTCCTCTCGAGAACTTGTTCTCAAGAAGAAAACTAGACAGAGTCTCATACCAAGCTTGAGGAGCTTGTTTTAAGCCATATAATGCTTTATTAAGAAAATAGACATGATTAGGGAGCGATGGATTAACAAAACCTGGGGGTTGGGCGACATATACTTCCTCTTTCAAATTTCCATTTAGAAACACAGATTTCACGTCCATCTGATAGACAGTGAATCCTTTGTGAGAGGAATATGCCAGGAACAATCTGATCGCCTCCAGCCTTGCAACTGGTGCAGAGGTTTGGTCGAAGTCAATCCCCTCCTCCTGTCTGTAACCTTGAGCCACCAGTCTGGCCTTGTTCTTGATGATGACACCGCATTCATCCAGTTTGTTTCTGAAGATCCACTTAGTACCGATCACATTCTGGTTCTTTGGTCTGGGAACAAGCGTCCAGACGTTGCATCGTTCGAATTGATGCAATTCATCTTGCATGGCCAATATCCATGACGCATCTTTGTTCGCTTCGTCGAACTTATTTGGCTCAACCTGAGACATAAAACTAAGGTGCAAAATCTCGTTAATAGTACCTCTGCGAGTTCTGACACCGTCACGAGGATCTCCTATGATCTGATCTCTAGGGTGATCCCTCACGTGTCGGAGCTCTAAGAGTCTGACATCTGGAGCTCTAACAGCTTCTCGGGCGTCTCCTTCTTCTGGGAGATTTTCCCCATCCTGATCGTCATCTTCTCCAGTTAGCATTGAGGTGGAAACCTTGACGTACTTGGGAGTTGCACCTTTTGTAGTCTCATCGAGACTTAGCTGTTCAAGCCTTGCACCTGCATCTTCAAGAATGCCACTAAAAGAATTGCTATGAAGCAAGCTTCCTTCATCAAAAACAACATTAATGGACTCCTCTACCACTAGGGTTTTCTTATTGAAGACCCTATATGCCCGACTATGGCTACTATAGCCCATGAAGATGCCTTCGAAGCATTTTTCTCCGAATTTAGTACGTGGGTACTTCCCATTATTGAGTACATAGCATCTGCAGCCAAAAATCCATAAATAGGACATGGTCAATTTCCTGCCTTTCAGTAGCTTATAAGGCATCTTACGATGATTCTTGTTGATCAATCCTCGGTTCTGCATATGACAAGTCGTATTGACAGCCTCTGCCCAGAAGTACTCTAGAAGAGAAGCGTCATTCAACATTGTCGTACATGCTTCAATGAGCGTTCTATTTCTCCTCTCCGCAGATTCGTTTTGCTGAGGAGTATGCGGGGAGGAAAACTCATGAAAGATACCATGTTCTTCACAGAATTCTGTCATAGCACCAGACTCGAATTCTATTCCATGGTCACTTCTGCTTTTTACCATGGAGCAGTTAAGTTCGTTCTGAATCTGCTTGATAAAATTAGTGAAGATGTCAAACGTATCTGACTTTCGTTTCAAGAAGAACACTCATGTAAACTGAGAGTGATCATCAACAATCACCAGCGTATACGATTTGCCTCCTAAGCTATGAACTTGCACTAGACCGAACAAGTCCATCTGTAGAAGGTAAAGACATATGGAGGAGTCTTTGTCTGCAATGCCGTTAAAGGTAGCCCGAGTCTGTTTGCCCTTCTGGCATACAGGACAGGGGCTATCTTTGATGCACTTAATAGTAGGGGCATCCCTTACTAAATTCTTGGAAAACAACATATTAATAGTCTTGAAATTAATATGTGCAAATCTCTTGTGTCATTGTTCACAAAGAGATGCACTGCCTTTTGCTACTAGGCACACGGGGGTAGAAGAGTCTAAGCTAAGAAAATCTAAGCAAAAGATATTTCTGCTCCTAATGCCAGTTAATACCATCTCCGAAGAGGCACACGATATTATCAAGCACTTATCCTTGCAGAACTTAATGTCGTATCCTTTATCACACAACTAGCTTACACTGATCAGGTTATGGTTCAACCCTTCAACATAGGCCACGTCAGTGATAGAGAATACACCGTTGGAAATCATACCATAACCCCTGGTGACTCCTCGATCAGATCCTCCAAAGATGACTTTGGGTCCATTTTCGACTGGGGAGTAATCACGCAACAGGCTTCTTTTCTCGGTCATATGTCGGGAACATCCACTGTCCAAGTACCAGATTGGCGTTTTGGTGGCCTTTGGACATACCTGCAAAACAGAATTAGTTTCCCTTAGGAACCCAATCAAACTTGGGTCCTAGATTCCTTGTTAGCACACTCCCCCTCGGGTGGTTAACCCTACGAGTGGTCGGCCTCGCATTGCGAACATGAGGAGTCTCGTTGAATCTTGGATTAAACCAGCAATCCACGGCAAAGTGACCAACTTTGCCACAGCACCAACAGTCAAACCTGTTGTACCGTTTCCTAGGCTCCTTCTTCACCCTTGGAACGGTGGGTCCAGCCGGGGCCTTGGATCTGGAGGTGGAGGCATCATGATGACAGCAGTCACACGATTTCTTCATTTCCCGTTCCTTCAGTATAACAGGTTTGGCCTTTGGTGCCTGCTTCCTATTATGGCCGCTAGAGAAGTGGCCATAATTCTCCACTTGGATTTCCTCATAAGGTTCCTTGAAGACACTCTCAGCGTAGTTTCGGGGGAAGGTCCAACCATCATACCGGCTCTTGGACTTTTCAACCGAGGGCCGGAAGAAGTGGCCATAGGTTGACTCAAATTCCTACTCATTGCAAGGAAAGCCAGGCTTTCTGAATGAAACAGGATCGAGTGGGGCCTTTCCCTTTTCTGCAGCAGAGGCCTTCTTAGCAGCCTTATTTTTCCTCTGTTTTCTGTTTCTCCTTGATGATTTACCAGGCACACCCACATGCCCTATGCCAGCCCCCTTAGCCTGAGCAGAGAATTCATCAACCAGAGGAAGAATGGTCTTGGGCATGGAGAAGCTTTTGACAATCTTCCTTTCTGCCGCAAGCTGTTCTTCCAACTTGTTGATTTCTTCCTGTTTTTGGTCAAGGAGCCTTAGAGACTCTGAGTGCTCAGAAGTCAGGTCCAGGTGTTCCTGTCGGAGAGAAATCAAGCTAGTGATCTCTTCTCTTAGGGACACACCCTCAGCCTTAAGGAATTTGACTTCCGTTTTCTGAGCCCTCAACCTCTTACAGCATTCCTCAAAGGTATTGAGCAGAAGCTCATACTTTTTGAGGAGCTCAGCTTCACGGGCAGATGGGTTTTCCTCAAGATCATCATATGGAGACTCAGAGTCAGAGTCAGAAAGGGGGTACGATCTTTTACCTTCCCAGTAAATGGGGGGCAGTCTCCTTCTGAGTCGGAGCGACCCATTAGCCCGAAGTAGGCTTCCTCATCATCACTGGAGTCTGAGGAATCAGATTCACTCAGTGTCTTCGTCTTTTTAACAATGTAGCTCCTCTCCTTCTTCTTATCTCTAGAGGACATGTGCTCCTCTCCCTTCCCCTTATCTCTCTTGCTTTGGTGGCAGTAAGCAACGACGTGGCCTGGCTTATTGCATCCAAAGCAAATAATGTCATTAGAGCGATGTTTGTTCTGTTTGGATTCATACGTGTCAGAAGAATAATTCTTCTTCTGATGTCTGGAGGAGGAGCCGTCTCTCTTTCTTTGATTCCTCAACTTGAGGAACTTCTTGAACTCTCGAGTGATGAGGGAGAAGTCTTCTTCAAATAGCTCTGAGCCAGAAGAGCATGGCTCAGAGTCTTCTTCCTCATCCTTTTTCCGAGAGCGGGATGAGGTTGCACCCTTGCCTTTCCTTGAGTGATTGGCTTTCAGGGCTACAGTCTTTTCTCTGGCAGCGGCTTTATCGGCTTCTTCTTCAGCTTTTCTGGTGTTCAGCTGAAGCTCATAGGACATAAGTTTCCCAAACAGAATCTGGGGATCAGTTTCTGCCAGCTTGCCAAATTCTCTGATGGCGCAGATCTTGGTGTCTCATTCCTTAGTAAGGGATCTAAGGTATTTTCATTTAGTTCACCATCGGTGAACACTCTGCCATAACCCTTCAGGGCATTGACGATCTTCAGGAAGTTCTCGAATGTCACTCCGATTTCTTCCTTGGGACCTTGCCTGAAGGCCTCATACTTCTGGTTCAGAAGGGATCTTCGATCATCCCTTACTTCATATGTGCCTTCCATCAGAATGATCAGGCGGTGTCATATGTCCTTGGCAGTCCTGCAGTTACTGAAATTCTGCATCATGGAATCATCGACGGCGCTTACTAAAATGTTTTGAGCTTTCTTGTCAAGTCCGACAAGCACCATCTCATCCTTATCCATTTCGGAGAGTTTCTTGGGCACTTTCTTGGTTGGATCAATGGTGGAGGCCTTAGTAGGGATATAAGGTCCCTCCTCCACTATCATGAAGAATCGGGGGTCGACTGCTTCCATGTAAAACCTGATCCTTTCCTTCCAGATAGGAAAGTTCAGCTTGTTGCACACTGGGATCTTTCCTGAATACTTGAGTCTGTCCATTTCAGAGATCTTCTTTCTTCTTGACACTAGACACGGGATCTTACTCAAGGTGTTAACCTTATTGATGAGTAACCTCCCTCTGATACCACTTGAAAGTATCTAGTGTCGACTAAGTCCACCTATGGGGGGGAATAGGTGACGTGCGTTCTTTTGCGGAATTAAATAAACCTGCAAAAATTAACAAACACAGCACAGAAAAACACACAAGCAGTTATAGTGGTTCCCCGATTTGGGTACGTCCACTTTCCCCCTTCGACTTATCTCCCACCAAGGGACGACTCGGTCACTTCACCAAACGGATTGAAATCAAATCCTCACACTACGGAAGGAACCCTTCCAACCAAAGGAGTCACTACTCCTCCACCACGGGTTGCACCCAACCCTTACAACTAGGAATAAAAATTCCTTTACAATAATTTAAAGTTGAATGTAAAAGAAAATACAAACAACGCTTTTGGAGTTTCCGATGTCCTTCTTCGATCATTGAAGCTTTCTTGAAAGATGCGAAGAGTCCACAACCGGAGTACTCTCTTGGAGAGGATCTTATCAAGATTGGCGGCGGCAAGTGATTGCGGCGGCGACGCTTTGTAGATCCAAACTTCTTGACGAAGCAAGCAAGGTCTACGAACGATCTCAGTCGGATCAGTCGTCTCAATCGATTCGGAATGAAGAACAAACCTCGTTCAATGAATCGAGAGACAAGAGATCTCAAGAGAGATGTGTGAGACACACTGCTAGCCTCGGTACTGTCGTCGGAAGATCAAAGAAGCTCTGAGATCAGCGGCGGCGACGAGCTTGCGAGCGGCGTCAGCGATCGGCGTTTTTCCGCGATCTGCTAGGGCACGGCGTCGGCTTTATGATTTTGCATGAATGAGTTACTATAGAAGTTCGAAATACGCATGTATATATACCCGAGCCAACCCTAAAAGACCGGTGTGGGGCACACAAGGAAAAGCCCTAGCCCCGGCCGAAACAGCGAACAGCCTCTTGGTTCGGTCCAGCAAACAGACGAAAATTGCCTAAGGCAAAATCGGCGAGAATCGTTGGTGATTCCCGTCGAAGTCGGCGGGAATCACTCACGATTCCCGTCGATTCTGCCTTAGCAGAATCCCTGTCTGGAAAACAGTCAGCCGAAAGAAATCGGTGGGAGAGGCTAGCTGATACTCGACGAATCGGCGGGAATGCAGACAGATTCTCGTCGAAGTCGGCGGGAATCACTTGCGATTCTCGTCGATTCTACCTTGGAAGAAATCTTGTTGGATAACTGTCAGCCGGAAGGAAGTCGGTGGGAATGCAGACTGATTCTCGTCGAATCGGCGGGAATCACTAACGATTCCCGTCGAAGTCGACGAGAATCACTTAGTGATTCCCGTCGATTTTGACTTAGAAGAATTTCTCTTCCTTCCTTTGAACTTGGTCTTTGACCCATCGTTGCTCCTCTTCTGCTCTTGATCTACCTCGACCCTGTACTTGAAAATAAGTACACTCCAATAGAGAGAGCACACGTGAGTCAACACACTGATCTACTCAATGAGGGATTACGTTGCGCAGACCCGTGTATATTAACCCACTGCACCCTGACATTGGTGTGTAATTAGCATGGAATAGCTGCAAGCACAACTTGATAGAAAATCATCAAATACATTGTCAATTCAACTTAGCTTGTTCAGGGGCTTCTTCAAATCAGGTACATTATGAATACAATATCCAACAGTAAATTAGTAAAATTCTAAAATGAGCTGGTGATTATATAAGGTTTTTTTGCAAATACAAAAGTCATGAGTATCACTGTGCGGAGGTTAATGTCTTCAGGACCTTATTCGAGTTTAAGGAATCTTTGTTTCTGATAGAAGGCGTCAAACTGTTGCGGTCAAACTCAGTGCTTCAATATCGGTCTAGATGTGACTGTCTTAGCCCAGGAGCGGTCGAGTGCGCAAACAGTCATAAAGTAAGAGAACAAGTGCACAAGACGATTTTTACATGAAAAAACCCGTTAATCAGGTAAAAGTCACGTGACCGTATTTATGCTAGTCAAACATCACTATGTGCTCCGAGTTACAAATCTGTTGAAGAATCGATGACAATAGGATGCTCCTCGTTAAAATTATTGAGAGAGAGAAGGGGAAGAGCTCAAAGGGTGACAGACTACTACTCGCGAAGCTAAGTATCTCTTTGTGTGCTTCAGAGTGCTTTGATGATTCTTGGAAGCGGGAGCAATGCTCTTTGCCCAATTCATGGTATCTGCTGCTTAGAATCTCGGGCAGATCATTCTACGCTCTTATCCTTTGTGTCTTGTTTCCTGTTATGAATAGAGAAGTCCGGAGCGGATGACTTGTTGTAGACTGGAGAGCCTGTTGTTGATCAGTTGAGGGGGATGGGCTTTTACGATGGTCTTGAGAGTGGAGCGCATAGGTGTATGCTAGGAGAGAACTTAACGGCAGAGCCAACAAATGTGCACTTAAAGCGGTTTTGATGGCAGAGCGCTTGCTATAGGAGAGAGCGTAGAGCGCTTGCTAATAGAGAGCGCGCAGGGCACTTGCTGGAGGAGAGCGCACAAAGAGCTTGACGGAGGAGAGAGCGCGGGGTGCTTACTGGTGCTCTCCAGAGACGAGCATGTAGGGTACTTGCTGGCGGAGAGCGTGCGGAGCACTCGCTGAAGGAGAGCGTGTGGGGCACTCGCCGGAGGAGAGCGTGTGGGACACTCGCCGGAGGAGAGCACGCGGGGCACTCATCGGATGAGAGCGTGCAGGGTGCTTGATGCAGAGAGCGCGTAAGGCGTTTGCTGGAGGAGAGCACACAGAGCGGTTGCTGGAGGAGGCTCAAGGAAGAGGTGCACGTGGGAGCGCACAAGGAAGAGGCATGCACAAGAGCGCGCAAGGAAGCAGAGCATGCGGGGGCATGCAAGGAAGAGATGTGCGCGAGAGCGCACAAGGATGAGACGTGTGCGAGAACGCATAAGGAAGAGGTGCACAGGAGCGGCAAGGAAGAGGTGAGCATAGGAGCGTGCTAGGATGAGATGCACGGGAGCACCCAAGGAAGAGGCGCGCAGGAGCATGCTAGGAAAAGGCGTGCACGGGTGCGCGCTATGATGAGACGTGCATGGGACCGAACAAGGAAGAGGTGTGCATGAGCGCCCAAGGAAGAGGCGCGTACGAGAGAGCGCTAGGAAGAGGCACGTGCGGGAGCAGGCTAGGAAGAGGCCTGCGAGGGAGCGCGCTAGGAAGAGGCATGCATGGAACCCGCTAGGAAGAGAAGTGGAGGAGATAGAAAATCTGTAATAGGAGGATAATGAAAATCTGTAGGAGGATTTTTCAGGGGAGAAGAGGACTAAATGAAGGTGGGTCTGAGGCTCTACTTATAGGCCTCATGAGTGGTTATGTTGGTTACACGGCTTTCCGCAGACCATAATCACTCAATTTATTATAGTGCATATCGAATTAACATAGGTAGGGACACACATATTTATAATAATTATGTTAAACACATACCAGCTCTTTTTTTGGCGATGCATTTTCTCCACTACGGGAGGTCATGCAGGAGGTTACCCACGTAACCGATGGCGGCGATCGCGAGAGTGCGATCAATTGGGGGAGAGTTAGCGTCGGTCAAGAATGCGGTCGACGGGAGCCGGCCAGCGATGGAGTATATTCGGCGGTGGAGGCTGGCCGAACAGGAGAAGGCCAGCCGAGAGGCGACGGGGAGGAGGCCAATGGCGATGAACGTGGTGTCTGGAGGTGACGATGGCAGTGTCGGCGGCGGAAGAGAAGGGCGACTGCAATGGAGTTGGTGGAAGAGAAGGACGACGGCGATGATGGTGGCGACAGATGGCTGGGAGATTTCTTGGACAGCGAAGGCGATGCTTGACCAGAGGAAGTTGGACGGCTGCCGAAGGAAGGCCAGCCGGCTGAGGGGAAGGGGAGGCCGCCCCAAAAAGGGGGCGTCTAACAGAGGTCAGCGGCCAAATGGTCACCCGTCTTAGGCGAAAGGAAGGCCGCCCCTATCCGGGGGAGCGGTTAGCATAGGACCGGCGACCAAATCGCCGCCCGTCCTGGGCGAAAAGATGGTCACCCCTATCAGGGGAAGCGACTGGCAGAGGACGGGCGTCCAAATGGATGCCCGCCTAGGCGAAAAGAAGGCCACCCCAGTTAGGGGTGGCGGTTGGCAGATTGGCCGCCCATCCTGGGTACCAGAGAAAAGGGGGAGGGCGGCCAGAAGTGATGCCCTGCAGGAAGAAGAAATCGGCTGCCCTTACAGGGATGATCGGAAGGTCGGATGGCCTAGAGACCGCCCAACCAGGGCAACGAGGCAGCGTGCAAGAGCACACTATCGGCCTTACACGTGGCTAGGGATGCACCCACGTAGGAGCGCGTGTGCAAGTGTGCGCACACAGGCACAGGCACGCAGGCACGCATGCAGGCACGCACGCAGGGCCTGCGTGCGCGGGTCCTGCGCCCGCGTGCTGGATCTGACCGCATGCAACATTGCGCGCGGTCAGGTGGGGCCTCTTGCACGCTCGTGTGCAGCCCGCCCCCCAAGCAAGCGGGGGCTCGCTCGTTCATCCATGCAATTGCTCAGACGAGCTTGCGGGAGACAGCTCTGCGCAGAGGGATTTGCGCGAGTGCAACCGGCGGCTTGGACCACGCTAAAGGGATTCACTGTTCAATCAAACCGCGTAGGGGTCCTCATCAACTGTAATTTATTCAATTCTTTTATAGTAAAATAAAAATTGTTTTACCCTCTATTATTTAAGAGGAATGTTTTCATATTTTTTTTACGTTTCTATGGATTGTCGATAACTTTATTTTTTTTTTTTAATGTGCAAGTTTGAGAATCTCCCATGAAAACAATGATATACACTCACTCTTGGATAAAAGCATCTAATTTTGGCGCCGTTTGGGAGGGCTTTTTTTCACCGGTCAAGCGTTTACAACCACATGAACCAGACCTAATTTTGGTGGCGGGTTGCCGGACACCGCCACCAGATCGCACTGCCTTGCAGACACAGCTCCCAATCCGTGCATACTTCAGCCTGCGATTAGAACAAGGTCTGTGTTGTCAACTTGCTGAGCTCAGTGAGTTACAAAACCAGTCTGCATAAACAGACGAACTCGACGAAATGGGAAACAACCATGGACTTCACATACATAACCAACCTGCCGAACTAGGCGAGCTATAGATGCACTCTGCACAAATAGGCGAACTCGGCGAGCTAGACAACAATTCTGGATTTGTCACACCGGACCAAGTCCACAACACCAGCAGACTCTAGCTATCATCATGCCCGAGAAGGCTCCAGCGAACAGTGCATTTAGCCACCATAATCTGCGCTAACCACCAGCCTTTTTGCAAGCCAGAGAACCTGAAGATTCAAGCAAACTTTGCGGTCTCACCAACCAGATCATCACAGTCGTGGTTAGAAAAACCTAACCGCCCGATTTCAACCCAGGGTGCTTGCTGAGCTAGACCACAAGAGGTAACCGGTAATCCGCCAAGGGTAATCCTCCAAGCTGACGGCAGACTTTCGTGTCCACTCTCAAGACCATCATAAAAGCCCAGCGCCCTAAACTCAACAATAGGTTCTCCAGTTTACAACAAGCCGGCCGCTACAGACTTTTCTATACATTACAGGAAACATGACATATAGGATAAGAGCACAGAATGAGTTGCTTGAGCTTCAAAGAATCAAATACCAAGCATTGGGAAGAGAGCACTACTCCCACTTCCAAGAATCATCAAAGCACTTTAAAGCACACAAAGAGATACTTAGCTTCGCGAGTGGTGGTCTATCACCCTCCGAGCTCTCCCCTCATTCTCTCTATCAATAATTATAACGAGGAGCGGCATGTCACCCTCGATTCTTCAAAAAATTTGTAACTTGGAACACATAGTGAAGTTTGACCGGCACAGATCCGGTCATGTGGTTTTTTACCCGATTGAGGGGTTCTTTCCTTGTAAAAATCGTCTTGTGCACTTGTTCTCTTACTCTGTGACTGTTTGGGATTTCGACCGCTTCCGAGCTAAGACGGTCACGTCTACACCATATAGAGCTTTCTTCAACTTGCAAATGTGTCCTAGATGATATTTAGAAACATAACCAGGTGGCTGTATTATAAAGATATCATTGTCAATCTCGCCATAAAGGAAAGCATTATTTACATCGAGTTGTCAAATCTTCCATCCTTGGCAAGCCACCAAGGATATCACCACTCAAACTAAAGTCATTTTAGCCACCAGACTGAATGCCTCTTCATAGTCCTCCCCATACTGATGTAAGAACCCCCGAGCTACAAGGCAAACATTTTACTGCTCGATGTTTCCGTCAGCCTTCTCCTTCAGCTTATAAACTCATTTGCATGTAACAAGAGTGATGTCATCGATCTTGGGTACAAGATCTCAAGTCTCATTCTTCCCGAGGGCGGCCATCATCTCCTCATCTATGGCATCTTCCCACTCCTTTATGCTAGTGACGTTCTGAAAGCTCGAAGACTCCCGTTCATCTAAAGGACCTGCAAAGAAACATGAGATGAAACTCACCATGTTCCTGTTCTTATACTGTATTGGTAGAATAATAGTCCTCTTGGACCTCCGCAGGACTTGACCCTATTCCACCACTCTCACTGCTTCTTTTTTACTAACTCTGATCCCAAGCATACGAAGGGCATCGCTCCTCTTGATTCCAAATCCAAAAGCCTCCGCCCTAGAGCTAGATGAAACTGGAGCACCTGGCAATACAGGCAACTCCACCAGAAGATCTCGAGCAGCTTCTCCTTACCTTCTGTCTGACCCGCTCTCCTTTAGATCCATAGATAAGCTACCCTTGTACGATATAAGTTTGTCGAAGATAATGTATCTTGAGATGACGAACTTCTTCGTTGCAAGACCCATGCATTTTCAACCCTTATTTCGCTTACCATAGCCGACGAAGACTAGCTTATGTGCTTTCGCATCTAGTTTCGTCCTGTAAGCGTTTGGAATGTGCACATAGCAGGTAGATCCAAACACCCGAAGATGTTCAACGCTTGGCTTCTCCTTGAATATCAACTCATGAGAAGATTTTATGTTGTTCGGAGTAAGGGGCATCATGTTGATGAAGTATGCTGCACATGGCATTCCCTCTACCTAGAAGACCATGAGAATGCCTTTGGCATGAACTCAACATTTACAGGTTTCTGTCAGATGGCGGATCTTTCGCTCTGTAACTCCGTTCTATCGTGGAGTATGTTCATAAGTAGGCTCCTTCTGAATGTCAAAATTTCTGCAGAAGTTAGAGAACTCATGTGAAGTGAACTCTCTGCCATCATCAGTTCTCAACTTATTTATTCGCAGACCGAGCCAGCCCTCTACGAGCTCCTTAAACTCCACGAACATCCTAAATGCCCCTGACTTCTCTTTTAAGAAATATACCCAAGTATACCTAAAAAAGTCAGCAATAAGAACCAGCATGTACCTGCTACTGTCAAGACTGGGAGTGATGGTAGATCTCGTTAGATCACCGTGGATGTATTCCAACAGTGCTCTACAACTAGTCTGTGACATGTCAAATGAAAGGCGATGTGCATTTCTATACTAACATCCATCACAGACATGACCGTCACCGGAGAATGAAAGACTAGGCTGGCCATGCACTAGACCTCTAACTGTCATAGCCTTCAGCTTATCGGTGACGGCCCAGGGACGACCCACTCTAGATCTCACAAGGATCACTGTGGCCTCACCTGGCGTTGTCCGGGCTGGAGTAGTATTAGGATAGGTGGCCTCCTAGGAAGTCCCCGTGATGCGTGCTTGACTATCGAGTTTGTCTCATCAAAAAGAGGTTTTGGCCACCAACAACCAGCCTACTGATGGAGAGGGGTTGGGTTCTTGGGCTACAGCCCGGACGATGTCAGGTGAGGCTGCAGTGATCCTTATGAGATCTAGAGTGGGTCGGCCATGGGTCATCACAAAAAGTGCAATTGGTGATGAGGAGTTGAAAAACTCCATAGTTAGGCGTGCTCGGGCTGGAGTAATCTCGGGATGGGTGATCTCCTGGGATGTCCCCGTGTTGTGCGCTTGACTACCGAGTTTGCCTCATCAAAGAGAAGTTGTGGCCACCAATAACCCGCTTGTCGATGGAGATGGTTTGGGTGCTTGGGCTGCAGCCCGGACGATGCCAGTGAGGCCATGGTGATCCTTGTGTAGTCCAGAGTGGGTTGGCACTGGGTCGTCAAATTATCCATCCCAACATGACCAAGTCTCTCGTGTAAAATGGCAATGCTGTCGTTCGCCCTCATCTTATCAACATTGGAACTTGTCGCCAATAAGAACAAGTCCTTCATTGTCCTTCCGACATGAATGACGTCAGCTTTCACAGCTGACACGTTCCTGAGAAATTTCACTTCTGTTGGGCAAAATAAAACGTGATACCCAGCGTCAACAGAGTTGATCACCGAGAAAAGATTTTTTTTCATTTCCGACACATGATACGCACTCCTCAAAGTGAATGACGCCAGATCACTGCCTAAAGAAAATATTCCCACCCCTACTGTATTTACAGTATCATCAGCTGTAATAATTTCATCGTTACCTTTATAGTCTTATAGATAAGATAATTTGGACTCGTCCCCGGTGAGGTGATACCAAGTCGCAGTGATCGCGACCTGCTATTATCTGCTGAGTGCTATCCGTGAACTGTTCCACACCAAACTTCCACTAGTTTGGTAGCCGCCTGATGTTAGCCGCACAGTCTGCACAGAGTCAACTTCACTTAGTCGCAATAGTTGAAAAACTGTAGCCACAAATTTTAAGCACGGTCAAGTTTTCACTGTTCACAGTTATATATGACGAGCCGAGGAATCCTATTTATAGGCGCGAGGAGAGTGCCGTCACCACCCATAGCGATAGGATAACCGTCTGTCAATCCAGCAGCTAGCATCATGTTTTCGCACGGTGTGGATACCAGCACCAGTCCGCCACTGATAATAACTATCCGCGAGGACAGAGAACGATATGTCCGCAAAGGCGGAAAGGACTAGTCCGCCAGGCTAAGAAGACCAATACCAATCCAATAAGGACGGGAAACACTGCACTGGCGGGCTGCCGGACACCGCTACCAGATCGCACTGACATGCGGACACAACTCCCAGTCCGCGCATACTTCAGCCTGAGACTAGAACAAAAGATATAGCTGTGGATGGAATCCCAACTCATGCAAAATCTTTCAATTTAGTCCCTGGATGGTGACTTTTTTTGTAATTAACCGTGCAAAATCTTAGGGTCCGTTCGTTTGCACGGAATTGGAATTCGATATTGGAATTCAATATTGATGAATATTGTGGAATTAAATATTGGTGACGAATTCCAATTCCAATGTTCGTCTAATAAAGAATATTGGTGAATATTGTGGAATCGGAATTCGATTTTTTTGCCCGGGCGCATTTTTTGCCCGAACGTGATTTTTTTGTCCGGGCAAGATTTTTTCACATAGTCGTGATTTTTTCTCACGGGTGGGATTTTTTCATGTGACCGCGATTTTTTTTCGCTCGAGCGCGATTATGTCGCTCGGGCTCATTTTTGTTGCCCGAATGTGATTTTTTCGACTGGGGGCAAAAAAACGCGCCCGAGCAAAAAAAGCGCCCGGGCGAAAAAATCGCGCCCGGCAGAAAAAAATGTGCACGGGAGAAAATATTCGAACCCGGGCGAAAAAATCACGTCCGGGTGAAAAAATCGCGCCAGGGCTAAAAAATCGTGCCCGGGCTAAAATCGCGCCCAGGGCGCTTTCTTCGCCCGTGCGCGATTTTTTTCGCGCTCAGGTGAAAAAACGCGCCCGGGCGAAAAACCGCGCCCGGGCGAAAAAACCGCGCCCGGGCGAAAAAAACCGCGCCCGGGCGAAAAAACCGCGCCCGGGCGAAAAAACCGCGCCCGGGCGAAAAAAATAGCGTCCGGGCGAAAAAATCGCGCCCGGGCGTAAAAATCGCGCCCGGGCGAAAAAAGCGCGCCCGGGCGAAAAAAAGCGCGCCCGGGCGAAAAAAGCGCGCCCGGGCGAAAAAAGCGCGCCCGGGCGATAAAATCGCGCCCGGGCGAAAAAATCGAGCTCGGGCATAAAATTGCGCCCGGGCGCGAAAATTCGCGCAAATTTGCGTCCCGGCGAAAAATTCACGCCCGGGCGAAAAAAAACGCGCCCGGGCGAAAAAAACGCGCCCGGGCGAAAAAAACGCGCCCGGGCGAAAAAAACGCGCCCGGGCGAAAAAAAACGCGCCCGGGCGAAAAAAAAACTCGCCCGGGCGAAAAAATCGCGCCCAGGCGTAAAAATCGCGCCCGGGCGAAAAATTCGCTCCCGGGCGAAAAAAGCGCGCCGGGCGAAAAAAGCGCGCCCGGGCGAAAAAATCGAGCTCGGGCATAAAATTGCGCCTGGGCGCGAAAATTCGCGCAAATTCGCGCCCCGGCGAAAAATTCGCGCCCGGGCGAAAAAAACGTGCCCGGGCGAAAAAAAACGCGCCCGTGCGAAAAAAAACGCGCCCGGGCGAAAAAAATCGAGCTCGGGCATAAAATTGCGCCTGGGCGCGAAAATTCGCGCAAATTTGCGCCCCGGCGAAAAATTCGCGCTCGGGCGAAAAAAAACGCGCCCGGGCGAAAAAAACGCGCCCGTGCGAAAAAAACGCGTCCGGGCGAAAAAATCGCGCCCGGGCGAAAAAAACGCGCCCGGGCGAAAAAATCGCGCCCGGGCGAAAAAAACGCGCCCGGGCGAAAAAAACGCGCCCGGGCGAAAAAAACGCGCCCGTGCGAAAAAAACGCGCCCGGGCGAAAAAAAAAACGCGCCCGGGCGAAAAAATCGCGCCCGGGCGAAAAAAACGCGCCCGGGCGAAAAAAAACGCGCCCGGCGAAAAAAACGCGCCCGGGCGAAAAAAACGCTCCCGGGCGAAAAAAACGCGCCCGGGCGAAAAAAACGCTCCCGGGCGAAAAAATCGCTCCCGGAAAAAACGCGCCCGGGCGAAAAAAACGCTCCCGGGCGAAAAAATCGTTCCCGGGCGAAAAAAAAGGGCCCGGGCGAAAAAATCGCCCCCGGGCGAAAAAATCGCGCCCGGGCGAAAAAATCGCGCCCGGGCGAAAAAATCGCGCCCGGGCGAAAAAATCGCGCCCGGGCGAAAAAATCGCGCCCGGGCGAAAAAATCGCGCCCGGGCGAAAAAATCGAGCTCGGGCGAAAAAATTGCGCCGGGGCGCGAAAAATCGCGTCCGGGCGAAAAATTCGCACCCCGACGAAAAATTCGCGCCCGGGCGAAAAAACGCGCCCGAGCAAAAAAAACGCGTCCGGGCTTAAAAATGTGTCTCGATCGGAATTGTCCAATTCTTATATAGATTGGAAGGAATTGTCTTTAGTTCAAAATGAATTCTACGGAATTCATTAAAATTTAAATTTCAACGTCAAACGTGCAGACGAACGATGGAATTGGAATTAGACCTTCAATTCCAATTCCAGGGGCTCAATTCCGTACAAACGAACGGACCCTTAGGCTCCGTTCGTTTCAACGACATTGGCATTTAAGTATTGGCTTTCAATTCAATATCAATACACATGGGAAATGATATTGGATTTAAATCCAATTCTTTTGTTCGTCCACATGAAGACTTTATATCATAAGAATTGACATTGATATTTTTTTATTGTTCGTTTGTAGAAAGACTTTCTGTCATAGGAATTGACATTGATCAATGCTATTAAAGATCACAATTAAAAATCACAAATGCGATTTTTTAGCCCGACCGTGATTTTTTCTTGAGCCGTGATTTTTTCGCCCAAACACAAGTTTTTCGACCACAACGCGAATTTTTTGACCGGACGTGAAATTTTCGCCCAAAAGTGTTATTTTCGCCCAGACGTGTTTTTTTCGCCATGACGTGATTTTTTTCAATCTGATTTGATTTTTTCAGTCTGAATGCGAAATTTTCATATGAACGAGAATTTTGAACGCGATTTTTTCGTCCGCACGCGAATTTTATCGTCCAGACGCGATATTTTCGCCCGGATGCGGCGTGATTTTTTCGCCCAAACTCAAGTTTTTCGACCACAACGCGAATTTTTTGACCGGACGTGAAATTTTCGCCCAAAAGTGTTATTTTCGCCCAGACGTGTTTTTTTCGCCATGACGTGATTTTTTTCAATCTGATTTGATTTTTTCAGTCTGAATGCGAAATTTTCATATGAATGAGAATTTTTCGCCCGAACGCGATTTTTTCGTCCGCACGCGAATTTTATCGTCCAGACGCGATATTTTCGCCCGGATGCGATTTTTTCGCCCGGACGCGAATTTTTTGCCCGGACGCGATTTTCTAGCCCGGGCGCGAATTTCTCGCCCGGGCGCGAATTTCTCGCCCGGGCGCGATTTTCTCGCCCGGGCGCGATTTTCTCGCCCGGGCGCGATTTTCTCGCCCGGGCGCGATTTTCTCGCCCGGGCGCGAATTTTACTTCTCAAATCGAATTTTTCGCCCCGACGCGATATTTTCGCGTCCGGGCGAAATATTCACGTCCGGGCGAGAAAATCGCGTCCGGGCGAGAAAATCGCGTCCGGGCGAGAAAATCGCGTCCGGGCGAGAAAATCGCGTCCGGGCGAAAAATTCGCGTCCGGGCGAAAAATTCGCGTCCGGTCGAAAAATTCGCGCCCGGTAGAAAAATTCGCGTCCGGTCGAAAAATAGGGCGAAAAATTCGTGCCCGGGCGAAAAAATGCGCTTTAGGACGAAAATTTCTCGTCGGGGCGAAAAATTCGTGCAGGGGCGAGAAAATCGCGTCCGGACGGGAAAATCGCGTCCGGGCGAGGAAATCGCGTCCGGGCGAGGAAATCGCGTCCGGGCGAGGAAATCGCGTCCGGGCGAGGAAATCGCGTCCGGGCGAGGAAATCGCGTCCGGGCGAGGAAATCGCGTCCGGGAGAGGAAATCGCGTCCGGGCGAGGAATTCGCGTCCGGGCGAGAAATTCGCGTCCGGGCGAGAAATTCGCGTCCGGTCGAAAAATTCGCGTCCGGGCAAAAAATGCGCGTCCGGGCAAAAAATGCGCGTCCGGGCGAAAAATTCGCGTCCGGGCGAAAAATGCGCGTCCGGACGAAAAATGCGCGTCCGGGCGAAAAATTCGCGTCCGGGCGAAAAATTCGCGTCCGGGCGAAAAATGCGCGTCCGGGCAAAAAATGCGCGTTCGGGCGAAAAATGCGCCTCCGGGCGAAAAATGCGCGTCCGGGCGAAAAATTCGCATCCGGGCGAAAAATTTGCGTCGGGGCGAAAAATTTGCGTCCGGGCGAAAAAATTGCGTCCGAGTGAAAAATATCGCGGCCGGGCGAAATATCGCGTCAAGTCCAAAATATCGCGTCTCGGCGAAAAATTCGCGTCCGGGCAAAAATATCGCGTCCGGGCGAAAAAACCGCATGCGGGCGAAAAAATCGCGTCCAGGCGAAAAAATCGTGTCCGGACGAAAAAAACGCGTCCGGGCGGAAAAAAACGCGTTTGGGCGAAAAAACTTTAGTTGGCCGAATAATTCATGTTCGGGCGAAAAAAATTGTGTCAGCGGAAAAATTACGTCTAGATGAATAATTCGGCCCAGGCGACCAAAAATTGAATCGTAGCGAAAAATTTCTGTACGGGCAAAAAAACACATTCGGGCAAAAAAATTACGTCATAGAGAAAAAAACCGCGTTCGTGTAGAAATATCGCATTCGGGAGAAAAAAACCTGCCTGAGTAAAAAAAATGCTTCAAGACAAAAATTACGTCTGGGCGAAAAAATCGTACACAGACGAAAAAAACACGTCCGCGCAAAAAAATTACGTCCCAATGAAAAATTGCGTTCGGCCGAAAAAAATCACGTTCAGGCAAAAAAATAGGTCTCATTTTGGAAAACCGGACTGAATATCCGCCACTAGAGATAGATATTGAATCTCTGAGTTTTTAGATTACGGTGAATATCGACGACTTTCCATCAAAAAGCCAATTCCAATTTAAAATTGTTGATACGAACAAGAGAAATGACATTCATATTCTCAAAGCCAATACTTCAATATCAATGTCTGTGAAACGAACGGACCCTTAAGGATTTCTATTGCAATATAGCGATGGATGGAATCCCAACTCACTCCGTCAAAGCTGAAAAATAATGTAGCACGTGATTTGAAGTCGGCAAATTAATGTAGCACGTTTAAAATATGAAAGCTGAAAAATAATTACTAATTGGCGAGAATTCTATAAGAAGATGCTCTTCTTGCGAGGAAACAGAGTAGAGAGAAAGAGTGAGAGGAAGAGAGAGAAGCTCTTGCAAGGAAACAGAGAGTAGAGAGAAAGAGTGAGAGGAAGAGAGAGAAGCTGTTGCCAGGAGCTCATCCCTGAAAAATTAAAGGTGAGTTGCAGCTTCTATCTTCTGTAAGTGCGAATTCCAAGCATTTTTTTGCTTTGATCTGGTCAAATATTGTCCACGCATTTCTAGCCATTATTGCTCGACGAGATCTAAAACGTTCGTGTAGAGCATTTTTACTAAAATTGTATGTACAAGACGTATTTCGAAAAGGAGCGAAAAGTTATGAGATTTTAGGGTACGACTAGCCAATAGCGGGTCTACGGTTAACAATCACCTAATATAGTAGTGCTCTGATTTTTGAGTATATTTCACCGTTAGATCTCATCGGAATGTTTATGGTCGTTCGTTTAGTCGCTGCTGGCGAAAGGTTGAAGACGAAGCTCATGTGTCGTTCTCTATCTATGATGGTTCAAAGTGCTGATTTGGCACCATGTGCCAGGGGCACGTCAACAAAGATAGCTATAATGATTTTTTTTCAAAATAATAATAATAATATGGGTGCTGTTATTAGCAAACCCACTTTCGTTTCTGCCAAACCAGAAAAAAACAGATTCTGCCATTTTTGCATTTTTTTCTCTTCCCAAAAATTACTACTAACAAACCAATTGCTTTTTGGAAATTTTTGCATTTATTTCTCATTTGAAAAAGTGATCAACATCAAAGTTGTAGATCTCATCGAGGTGTACAACTTTCATATTGATTATTTTTTGATTTGAAGCCGTTTAGGCCTCCAATTTGAGCCCAAAAAAAGACATGCACGGAACGTACAAATTTTCGGTGTGACTTGTTTCGGGGCTCAAATTGAGGGTCTAAACTCTTTCAACTAAAAAAGCGTTCACCATGAAAGTTGTAGATCTCGTCGGGATCTAGAACTTTCATGTTGAATACTTTTTGATTTGAAGTCGTTTATGCCCCCGATTTGACCCTCGAAAATAGTCATGCCGATCTTGGGTCCGTACATATGTTCGGTGTGACTTTTTTCAGGGAACATATCGGGGGTCTAAATTGCTTCAAATTAAAAAGTGTTCAACATAAAAATTGTAGATCTCGTCGAGATCTACAACTTTCATGTTGAACACTTCTCGTGAAATTATACGTATAAGACGCGGTTCAAAAGGACGCATATATTCTTATATGCACTTAACTTTTATATACAACACATCCTTATAGGAATTAGAAATCAAATATATTTTTAAACTGAGCGATATTTTGTTTAAAGATTTTAGTGTAGATAATGATATTTTGTTGAAAAAACAGTTTTAGACATACTAAATATTTGCGGCATTTGACTCATCTATAATGCTAACATTAGTGGTTAATGAATACATTTGTAATATCATTATATGCAGCGAGTTATTTTGAGAGAATGAATGTTTTAAACAAAATATAATTTTTTATTTTAAAAAATTATGTTGGTTTGCTAGTAACAAAATGATTTTCAAATATCCATTTTGAAAAATAAGGATTTGTTAATAGTAATGATTTGTAAAAAAATAAATTGGGTTTGCTAGTAACAGCACTCTAATGATATTAAATAAATAAATCTCAGATCCTGAATTTTTTCGAATAAAATATTACGATCTGATTTTATATTTTCATTTTTGTAGAATCAGTGGAAATTGAATAAAAAATTTAAAGTATTGGAAAAATAAGAAATTACACACACACAAATTAGCCCTTAAATCCTAAACCTTCATTATATAAAAACAGATACATTATTGAGTTACTGCCACCAAATATGACTCATAAAATAGGTCGTCAAATAACACAACAAATCAAAATTAATATGGATGAAAGTCGAAAAAAGACTAAATGAAAGTGCGAACAACGCACGCGCTCTCCCGTGCGCTCATCCCATTACCTGCACCATCCAAGCTGCCGCCGCGTTAGGACTGCTGGAGGCGGGCAGCCCGCGCCCGGCTAGCCGCGCCAAGACCGATGCCCGCCGTGGGGTGTCGCTCGCAAGGGCGGCCGCTCCCCGGCCGCGGAGGACCGCCTGCAAGGGTCTGTCGCCTCCCGGCCGCAGGGCGCCGTTTGCAAGGGGTTGCTGTTCCTCGGCCGCCCCTCCCCACGGCTGCCCCTCCTTCATCGCCGGCCATCCGCCGTTAAGGGGGACGACCTTTCTCCGTCGTTCGATTTTTCCGCCGCGATCGCCACCGTCAATTTTGGGAATAACCACCCACTAACCACCATGGTTAGTGGGGGTTGAATTAATTAAATAATTGGAAAATAATATTATCGGAATAATATTCGCCTAAACCATACTTAAAATTATGATATTGGTGGTTACATTGTGCGGATAGCCGCATAACCACCGTAACCACTTCCTGAAGGCTATAAAAAGAGCATCATGCCTTCTCATTTCTCACCTTTTCTCCTCCCCGCTTTCTTCTTCCAAAGGCCAGAGCTCCACCGGATTCCTCCTACGAGCTACCACCTCTACACCAGAAAATTTGGCGAAGTCCACCATGAAGAGGTCAATTCCTCTAAGCCGCACGCCGAAGTCTCAGAGCTCGCATCACCCTTCAAGTTGGAACCAACAAAGTTCCACGTGCGTCGTAGTCGTGACCGTCATCAGCGCTGTGCAAACGAGTGTTCATCATCTCCAACGAATATTAACTCTTCAAGTGAGGCAGTCTATCTCCCACTGAAACCTGTTGCACTCTCCACTCTCACCTCCAAGTGTAACGAGTACGAACAAGCTAATCTGATCTCGCATGGCTTCAAGCATCCCAATATTGAGACATTCGACTGAACAAAGATCCGCTCGAACATATCAACCATTTCACTACTATTATGAGAATATATAATGCTCCGGATTAGTTGCTTCGCTAGGTGTTCCCAGCAACCCTGAAAGGTCTAGCCCATACCTGATTCCATTCCTTGCAAGGGGGAACCATAGAAAATTTCATGGAATTGGCATGTCAGTTTGTCGATCAGCTCGTCGCCAACCGCAGAATCATTCAAGATCCCTCGCATCTATCAGGGATTTTCCAGAATGAGGGGCAGTCACTGAAAGAATTTTTCCATCGATTCACCGCAGAAGCGCGATAGATTCCGGGAGTAGACCCCAAACTTTTGAGGGATGTTTTCCATGGAGGACTTCACCCAAGTGGTTTTTATTTAGCACAGATGAGAGACTGTGCCCAATTATCGAGACCTTGTGCACCGGGTCGAGGCACAAATAGCAGTTGATGAAGCGATCGAGGCACACCGTCAACAATTTGAAGGCATACAGAAGAGAAAGAGGGGGCATGACCAGGCCCCCAAGTGGCAAGAATATCAGCACAATGAAGTGCGTCGCAGTGACAAGTATCGGTGCAACCCTCAAAGGGACATGGGTTAGCAGCTGCCATAGAAGTACATGTCATTGAACACCACGCGGGCAAATGTGCTCTATGCAATTCAAGATAATCTGGCACTTCATCGACCAAAGGTTTCATTGCCAAACCCAGGAACGACCAATCCAAATATTGTGAATTCCATCGCGGAGCTGGGCACACTACTAAAGAGTGTACCAAGTTAAAGGACGAGATCGAGCGCCCGATCCGTCTAGGGCTCCTTGGAAGATTTAAACAGGGGTATGCAAGAGTCGTGAACGCCGCCTAGGCAAGCAAGAGAGCAGTAAAATGCGTCGCAGGGGGCCGCTGGCAGAAGGCAGATGGTGGCTAACATTGAAACATCGCCAGATCCCCTAGTCTCTCCTCCCAAATATTCTCAGTCGGTATAACAAAAAAGAGTCATAGGGATAAGATGCTCAGCCACAACACCACCATCACGTTTGGTGATGAAGACCTCGAGGGATTGCGATTACCTAACCACGATCCGCTCGTAATCAGCGCAGGAATCGGGGATTTCTGCTCCAATGTTAAGAGAATGCTGGTGGATAATGGAAGCTCCGTTGATGTATTGTTTCTATCTACCCTCGAGAGCATGAAGCTTACCAAAAAACACCTTTTCCCCACAGCGAGACTCGTCTACGGTTTTGATAATCACCCAGTTCCAGTTCAGGTAGTGATCACCTTACCTATCACAATTGGTGAGTTCTCGAAGCAGGCTGCACACAATGTTCACTTCATCGTCATAGATTCAAGCTCAACCTACAACGCCATCTTCGGAAGGCCCGTCCAATCAATCTTCAGGGCAATCCCAACAAGTCCCCACCTGGCAATGAAATTTCTAACCATCAGAGGAGTAGGAGTTATTCACAGAGTTAAGGAAGAATCTTACGCATGCTACTCAAAGCAAGTATAAGCGCCAGCTACAACCACCTTCAACATCGGTGACCTTGATCTGCGCAGCGCAACAAGCATACAAAAAAGGTACTCTCACTGAGAGGAAAAAACCCTTCCTCATCCGCAGAATATGTGAAACCTATGTAAGGCTTATCCTTAACTTAATGTTTTTTATTTTTTGTTTTAATGTTTTATGTTTTTATTTCATGTTATAAAACCCACGAGCCTACACTTGCACAAACTATCTTTTATTTGAATATTGCATTGGGTTTCCTTCAATAATGTCCAATCAGAACTCGATAAGGTAAGATTGCGCATGCGGTTTGAACGAACAAGCTCTTCACCAACCCTGTCTTTCTACGCATCATTATAGCCCAGGCTTTCCCCCCTCGCGATCGACACTAACCAAATCTTAATTAGGTAAGACAACAACAAGCTCTTCACCGACCCTGCCTTTCTACGCCTCAGCATTGCCTAAGTCTGCCCCCCTCGCGATCGATTTCAAGAAAGACACCAAGTGTGTGCTGGAGGAGGCGCAGGGTAGAGGCACGCGCGGGAGCACGCAAAGAAGAGGCGCACATGGGAGCGTGCAAGGAAGCGGAGTGCACGGGGCGCAAAAGGAGGATACGTATGCAAGAGAGCGCAAGTATGAGACGTGCGCAGGAGCGCGCAAGGAAGAGGCGCACGGGAGCGTGCAAGGAAGAGGCACGTGGGAGCGCACATAGAAGTGGCATGCGCGGGAGCACGCTAGGATGAAATGTGCACGGGAGCGCGCAAGGAAGAGTCGCGAGTGGGAGCGCGCTAGGATGAAACGTGCACATAAGTGCGCAAGGAAGAGGCGTGTGAGAGTGCACAAGAAAGAGGCGCATGCAGGAGCGCGCTACGAAGAGGTGGGCGTAGGAGCGCTTTAGGAAGAGGCGCGCACGGGAGCGCGCTAGGAAGAGGCATGCGTGGGAGTGCACTAGGAAGAGAAGTGGAGGAAAAAGAATTCGTAGGAGGATGAGAGAGGAAATCCATAGGAGGAGAGAGAAAATCCTAGGAAGATTTCCAGGGTAGAAGAGGATGAAAGGAAGGAGGGGTTGGGGCTTTATTTATAGGCCTCATGGGTGGTTATGATGGTTGCATGGCTATCTGCAGACCCTAACACCTAATTTAATATTTTCACACCGAAGTAACATAGGTCGGGACACACAAATTTATGATAATTATATTAAACGCAAACCGGTTTTATTTTTGGCAACACATTTTCCCGACTACTAGAGGTCATATGGGCAGTTATGCGTGTAGTTACCTAGGTAACTGACGACGGTGATTGCGGGAGTGAGATCGGACGGTGGAGAGTTGGCGTTGGCCAAGAATCCGGTCGGCGGGAGCAGGCCAGCGACGGAGTTCGGTCGACAGCGGAGGCCGGTCAAATAAAGGAGAAGGTTGACCGAGAGGCGAGGAGTAGAGGCCAACGATGATGAACACAATGTAGGGAGGCGGCAGTGGCAGTGTCGGCGACAGAAGAGAAGAGTGATGACGGCAGAGTTGGTAGAAGAGAAGGACGATGATGGCGGTGGACGACGGGAAGATCTCTTGGACAACAAAGGCCATGCTTGACCGAAGGTACTTGGCCGGCCGTCGGCGGAAGGCCGACCGGCTGAGGGTAAGGGGAGTGAAAGTTAGGGTTAGATCTGATATACTCTAGAGGGGGGGGTGAATAGAGTATGTAGGTATAATTTAAATCTTTTTCTGAACTATAAGAAGTACTCCTAACCTTAGATACTATATCACAGAAACCAAAGAGAAAATAAGTGTAAACATAGAAAGACCTAAATATCACAGCCACAGCAAGAACAAAAAGAAAAAGGGGCAACCAGACGACACAAGAATTTATAGTGATTCCCCAACCTGGGTACGTCCACTCTTCTACCACCATGGTAGGAATCCACTCAGAGTTTTGATCAGGTGCCTGACACCAATGAGCTTTTGATCAGGTGCTCAACAACCAAACCTCAAGTCTTTTGATCAGGAGACTTGCAACCAAGAATCACTTTTGAAGGGAGATGACAACCCTTTTTACAGTGGGGGGTGAGAGAATGATTGTGTCTTCTCTTTCTCAATTCAAACAACTGAGAAGACTTGTGGATTTGATGGTAGCAAAAGCACCCCCTGAGATATTGTTTGTTCAGGATGATGGAAGCTTTGCTGCAGGGTGATAGGCCTTCAAGCTTTCAATTTTGACAAGAAGTACTTCAGGAACTATTTTGACAGATGCAGTATTGTTGTCCTTCAGAGAGTTCCTGAGAGTATGACAGAAGAAGACACTTGATTTGGATGGTTGTTCTTCTTCTTCAGAATGGTTTTTCTTCTTGTCTAGCTGTTGTTGATTCTTGACAGATCGATTTTCAATCTCAAGAATTTTGTATATCTATGGATTATGTTTGTATTGTATCTCTTGTATGAAGAAGGGAAAATCTATATCTTTTATATATTTCCCGTGAGGAATTCCATTTGAATTTTGAAATCCTTCTGCAATTAATGATGACAGCCTTGGAATATTTTTGGCATTGATTTGTTTCCCCAACTGTCCCTTATAAAAACGGCAGACAGTAATCCTGATGAAGACCATAATTAATGCTCTTGTCTAACGGTAATATTCAGAGAATATTAGAGCATTAATTACCCAGGAATCATTGCCACATAATAAGGACAAAGGAGCAAATTAGCCAAGACTGGATTCGTCGACCTGAGCCCACAGTTCATCGAGCTGAGAATGGCTGTTCGTCGAGCTGAGATCCATGATCGTCGACCTCTGAATGCTGCTTGATAACTTTCTTCTTCTATGCATCAAGTTCGTCGAGCTAAAGTCTAAGATCGTCAAGTTGAGCCTTGAGAACAGAGTTAGTCGAGCTAGAGTCCAAGATCGTCGAGCTGAGTCTGCAGTCTAGACTTAGAATATTTTCTGATGCTGAGTATTGAAGTATCATTTTGGCGTTGTGTGTGATGTCCTCTGGCTTTGAGTGTTAAATCACCATTCTGGCGTTGAGTGTAATGTCAGCTGGCATTGAGTGTTGAATCACCTCATCCAGAATTAGTCGACCAGAGAACAGAGTTCTTCTAGCTGATGTACTTAGTTCGTCGACTGAGGTTTGACTTAGAGGAGTTATTACTTTGTCCAGAGTTCATCGAGCTGAGAACTAAGTTCGTCGAGCTGAACTCAGAGAATTGTCTCTGAGTTCGTCTAGATGAGCTCGACTATCGTTGACCGGAGATCGACGAAGGTAGAACCCCTTTTTCTAAATCTTGAATTCTCTAAGTCTTGAGTCTCTGACAGTGTTGGAGGCTGGTCCTTTGTACCGTTGACTCAAAGGACTTGACCTAGACTCTAGGACACAACCATGACCCTGATCTATACATGTTGTGTCATATCCTAACTTAGTGACCCTAGCCCAAATCCAACTAGGGATCCAACAGGGAGGCCGCCCCAAAACGTGGGGGGGGGGACAGTAGAGGTCGGGCAGCCAAATGGTCACCCATCCTAGGCGAAAGGAAGGCTGCCCCTGTCAAGGGCGGCAGCTGGAAGATGACAGATGGCCAAATGGATGCATATTCCCCCTATCAGGGGCGTCGGCTGGCATAAGACGGGCGGCCAAATGGCCTCCCGTACTGGGCGAAAAGAAGGTCGCCCATGTTAGGGGCGGCGGTTGGTAGAGGACGAGCGACCAAATTGTCCGCCCGTCCTGGGCAGTGGAGAAAAGGGGGAGGGTGGCCAGAAAGGTTGCCCTCCCGAAAGAAGAAATCGGCCACCCTTACAGGGGCGGCAGTGGGGTTGGTCGTACGACCAAAGTAGCGAGGCAGAGTGCAAGAGCATAATGTTGTCCCTGCGCGCAACTATGGTTAAGTGTGTGTACGCAAGCGCGCGGGTCCTGCGCGCACGTGCTTGTTGAACCTGACTACGCACAACATTGTGCACGGTTAGGTTGGGATGCGTGCACGCTCGCGTGTGGCCTGCACCCCATGCAGGCGAGAGCACGCTTGTTCAGTCATGCAGGTGCTCAGACGGGCTTGCGGGAGACGGATCTGCGTATAGGGATTTGTGCGAGTTTGACTGACGTCCTGGACCACGCTAAAGGGATTCACCATTCAATCGAACCCATTCAAGGGATCCTCATCATTTGCCCCCCAAGTCCCAGCATCCTAGATTCGAAGTAAACGGGAGTCTGGGACTTTTATTCGAAAGCTGGACTTGGTGTGTAACGCTTTGTGGTGGTGCGCGCATGACAAAAAGCGTGAGAGGTGTGAAGGGTGGAACGTGTGAAGGGCTCTCTACATGATATGAATGGCATGCCCAATTGGTATAGCATGCAAGAAGTGTACGCTAGGCGTAATATGCATGAGCCGTAATATGCACAATTGTGGAGTGCGTGCAACGTGTGCGCAGAGCGCGATGTGCGCGGGGCGCAATGTGCATGGTATGCGTGATGTTGAATGGGGTATGTTGTGTGCATTCATCTATATTTGCGAAGACTTGAGCGAATATTTCCTAGCAGGTAGCGGGACAATGCTCGCAGGGGAGGCTGATGTTATGGCGCTCCTTTTGCAGAGCAGGTTGATGTTTGAAGGAGATGGTATGAGATACTTGGCTCTAACATTGATGTCGATGAGGTATAACTCTGTCTTTATTGTTCATTTACGTGTTTGCATTATGTAGTGGATTTATGTGCTGATTGCGGTGCTTTGGTTGCTTTGTGTGTATTGCTTGATTATTTGTTAACTGCTTCGACTTTGAGCATTTGTCTGTAAGGATAATCTAGTATTTGAGGTGTTGGAACCATCGCTTTGTACATGGGTAGCTCTGATTTTCTCCTTTGAGATTATCTGTTGGAGGACAAGACCCAGGTGGGCCTGCAACCTACTACCAGGGCGAAGGGTGAACTCTTCTAGCCGTGTAGTGAGAGATCAGGTATACTGTGTCGGGGGATGTCGCTGAGTGTGGTGGTAAAGGGTAGGACTTTGAACTTGGGTATTTGTGGGAGGTTGCAGGGGCATGGCCCTGAAGAGACGGTGAAAGGAAGACCTTCGAAAGGCTGGCAAGCACTAGGGGGTAGGTCTTGGTGACGTCGCAACCTACTGTAGTGGAGATGGGCAGACCTTTGAACTGCGGTAGTGGGAGGTCGCAGGGAGCGCGCTGCCCGAAGACAGGTGATTTTAATGAGCATGTTGCCTGGAGGCATGTGTTGTTAATGAGTACGCTGCCCAGAGGTGGGTGCTGTTATTGAGCACGCTGCCTGGAGGTGGGTGACGTTAATGAGCACACTGCCCGGAGGCCAGTACTATTAATGTGCGTGCTGCCTAGAGGCAGATGCTGTTAATGAGCGCGCTGCCCGGAAGCAGGTGTTGTTAATGAGCGCGCTGTCCGAAAGCAGGTGCTGTTATTGAGCGCACTGCTAGGAGGTAGGTGTTGTTAATGAGCGCACTGCCCGGAGGCAGATGTTGTTAACGAGCGTGCTGCCGGTGGCAGGTGCTATTAATGATCGTACTACCAGGAGGTAGGTGCTGTTAATGAGCATGTTGTCCGGAGGCAGGTGTTGTTAATGAGCGCGCTGCCCTAAGGCAGGTGATGTTAATGAGTGTTCTACCCGGAGGCAGGTGATGTTAATGAGCATGCTTCCCAGAGGCAGGCGCTGTTAATGAGTGTGCTGCCCTGAGGTAGGCATTGAAATAAGCACGCATCCCAGAGACAGATGTTGTTAATGAGCGCACTGCCCAGAGGAAGGTGTTGTTAATGAGTGAACTGCCTGGAGGCAGGTACTGTAATAAGCACGCTGCCCGGAGGCAGGTGCTGTTAATAAGCGCATTGCCCGGAGGAAGGTTTTTTTAATGAGCGCACTGCCTGGAGGCAGGTGATGTTAATATAAACGGGTTCCATTCTATTTGAGTGAATTGAGTACGTAGTTCTGACAACACAGATGGTGGTTACCCTTTGCAGGCCTTAAATGAACAAACTTTAAAAGTTATTAGAGTCATAGTGATAATTTATACAAAGCATACATAGAGAAAATAAGGTTGGTAAAGCATGTAGGTCCCTCATGGTGCGGACCTGGGGCGATGGCCATTAATGCACCTCTTAACTCTAGCCAACACCACTTCTCAATACTCCTCATATCATTCTATTACGAAATCATTCAAATCTATCCACCCATACAAAATGAATATCTCCAACAACTATCCCAGATCATGTCTTATTGCAATTTAGCAATTTTGTTATATGCAGATCAACCTAGACTATATGTCGAACCGGTAAGGAAATTATCCGATACTCATCCAAATGCCCTAACTTATTTACTAGAGGTTTATCATGATATGATTTGCCTATAATCAGAAAACTGTAATTTTCCTAATTTATCTGGCATTTTAATTAATTTCCTCAACATTCCTTGGACTACCGGTTTGAATATGAACTACCCTAAGCACTCATGCAAGATGTCCAACAAAATTATTATAAATACTTTGTTATCTCAACATGGTAAATTCAAAGTATCACAAATTTTCTATCATCAAAAGAGCACTAAAACTATTTTAGCAAGCCTTTGGGCAGTCGGCTAGCAAGCCTTTGGGCAAATCTCTTCTAGGAGCATTAATGGCCATCGCCAGCTAACCCCTCCCCTCCCCCATTTTTATCTTTTTAAAAGACTTACTGGACTTAGAAGAGCTTTTCCACACACAAAACTGAAGGAGCCGGGAGCCAAGGAAGTAAGCTGAGCTGTTACATAAACCGAGCGCCACCACCACTAATTGCTTCCCGGCGATCGATACGTCTCCAGGCCGCAAGCAAGGTCCTCCCCTTCCTCTTTCCTTATGGGTAGATCTTATGAGTCTTTTAGGTTGGGAATAGGGCTCAGTTGAGCCCGATATGGCAAAGCTTTTCCATGAATTTTCAGTGAAAATGGTGTTTGGGTTAGCCGGAAACCTCCCCTCCAGCGGCCGTGCTGTCGCCCAGCGATAGCCACCTCAACGGAGGTGGTGGCGGTGGTGGCCAGCCGGGGAGGTGGATGGTTGGCCGGGAAATTGGTCTGGAAATGGTTCCAGGTCGGGCAAATCGTGACCTTAGGCTCAAGGAAGAAGATGATCCAGCAGCCTTCGGATCTTGCATCAAGATCTGTGCTGGACATTTAAACCTTTTCTTTTAAATGAATTTTTTGTATTATGATAACAATCACATTAGAAAATTAATGAAAAATACATCGAGGCTCTATATGAGGAATTGATCAACAGATAATTTGTAGCCCTATGGGTCTATTTTATTTTAAAATTGGTTTGGGTCAATTTGGCCAATTGGTTTGACCAGGGCTCCCATTTTGGTGGGGTCTATACCTAGAGCTAGGAAGAGATTAAAATGAGTGCCCCCACTCCATCCCTTATCCAAATAACCTGAAATTTGGACAGGGAATCCCCCTAACCTAAATCTTAGACCCTTCCAAAAATGGGAATTTTTGAAAACACTTTTCTAATAGTTTTTGTAATTAATTAATAATCTTAGGGTAAATAAATTAGGTGGTCTAATAACTTCCAAACCCTCCCAAATTTTGGTGAGTGGTCCATGGGTTCAATAGGAGGCTCTGTATAACTTTTAATCTCATTTGGAGATGATTTGGTTTGAAATTTTGCAAACCTTAGCCTTGCCATAATAAGGGTATTTAAGTCAAAAGTGCACATTGTGATTTGGATGGTCAACTCACCTCAACAGAGCCTAAGATTTTGACCACTGACTTGGCATTACTTTTAACACCCTCCCATGGAAGATGGGGTGGATTGGGCTAGATTTGCCCTAGGATCCAAGACGAAATCCTAAGGATAATTTTGGGTGTCTTGAGTAGGGCATGTGGTCAAATGACCTTGAATTGATTTGAAATTTGATGGAGAGGACTCTAGGGTAGTTAGAGTCCTCCGGTATAACTCTTAATGGATTTAGAAGATGTTAAATCCATGGTCAAGTGGCCTCCTTCCCATAAACCCACTTTCTCTCTCTTTCTTTTGGTGAATTCTCCAAAATGCCCCCTTTCATGCACTCTCTCTCCACAACAAGAGGGGTGGGGTTGGTCTTTGACTCTTTGGGCTGCTAATGGGCCATATTTGGTGGACTTGGCCTAAGGGAAATGGCTTAGCCATTATTTTCCACTTTAGGTCCATTTGTTGACTTTTTGGGTTGACTTGGTCAACATGGTGAGTGGGATGACCCAACTTGTTAGTCATAAGCCTAATGGCACCACCCAACTTGGGTTGGGTCAAGGGGGTGCCCTACTTAGGCTAATTGGGCCTATAAGTGTGGGTTTGATCGCTTTAGGCCCAAGGTTGACTTGGGTCAACTAGGGTCAAAATGTTGACCTAGTGATATGCCCTTGGGTCCACTTAGATTGTTTTTAGGGTTAGGGAAATGTGGTGCGGTCATGGTGTGGCTAGGGTCCCTATTTAGGCTAGTTTGGCCTAGCTTGACTTGGTCCTATAGTGGGGCCACATGGCCACAGCCCCTACCTAGGGTCAAACCTAGCTAATTTCCCTAACACCCACCCTATGCCTAACTCAATCTAAGTTAAGGGGCCTAGAAGTAACATGAGATGTTATAAATACTATAAACAAAAAAATAATTTTGTCTTAGGCTTGGAGCTTGTAGGTGAAGCATGTAGGTGGCGAAATTAGAGCCCCGTTGTTAGGTATGGAGCTTTCTCTTGATATGATTGTCTTAGGCTTTCTCCCCCCAGTCCTTCCTGGTGAGTCGCTGGCTGATCTCCTGTTGGCCAATTTGGTACCTAGCTTTGTAAGAATTTCCCCAGTGAGTCTTGTTTGACGAGATACTCGATTTCATCCTTAAGTATATATAAATTTTCCATGTCATGTCCTCATCCATGGTAGAACTCACAGTACTTTATCTAGTCCTCCACATTCCTAGAGAGGTGTTTGGGCTTGCGGAGCGCCTCGTTACCTGGATTACATAAAGTATGTTGGTTTTGGAAGTATTTAATATGAGTATCTCTGGTGCAGCCATGGTCATGGGTTGTCATGATGTTCATCATTCTTCATTTAAATTGGCGAAGCCTCTCATTTTTCAACGACACCAACTACGAGTTAGTTGCCACCATAAGACAGTGACCCTACTAGCAAGCATGATCATTTACACAGCCAATGAAAGAAGAAATAAAATGAGTCCACACATCACAACATAGATATATAAATATCTAAGTAAAGATCCACATGACATATTGAAAGAGTATATGAACATCATAAAATATCACTCACTCTTTCTTGCCTAACAATGCGGAAGCTAAACTATATAATCATCAACCTGATGCCAGGTAGTAGTATTGGTAGTGCGCGGCTCCGGCTCCTCAGATCCTTGTGTCTCAATCTCTAGCTCCGTCTGGTCGAACTACGGTGGCGCCTCCACGTGTCCCTAAAAGGATGTGGTCAAATGACCGTCAGTCAAACTAGACTCAGCTGATTTGTCACTGCCACACCCATGCGACTCCTAGGCACCGCGTGGGAGGAAGAAAGCGGAGGATCAATAGTAGCAGAATGTACAAGCAGATGACAGTGGTATATATATGTAATTCTCTAGCAGTTTTATATCAGTATAAGCAGTAAAGAAGAATAACAACTAATGCAGTATAAAAGTACAGTAAGAGGAGCTAAGTAAAACTAGTAAAGTAAAGCAACTACACTAACATAACAAAAGTGTACCCTAACTTATGAATGCTTAAGATTTCCAAAATTATAACTCATCATATAAAAGAGTTCATACTAATTTATATGATGGGGATCTGCAAGTGTGTATGATATTCCATGCTATGTAATGCAATGTTTATTATGTAACTCACGCGCACGACTCTGTGCACAGACCTTTCAAGCATCCCCACTTTTTGAAGGTGGCCAACCTCTCAGGTACTAACCGTCGTGGCTCACGGTGGTAGTGGAGCAGGTGTCTCCACTCCTAGGCGGGCAGGCACACTACCAGGCATAGACCTCTCGTACGCCTCAATGCTAAGAACACAATAGCGGAGCCCCAACGTACTCTTGCTGGCAACTACCAGTCTTCTATGGTCGGGTGCGCTCTTAGGGGACATGGTCCACCAGACCTCAGTATAAACATCCTACCGGTCGCCCAAAAGGTCTACACTCCACACCAGAGTCATCATACTTCCGTCGGTGTACCGACTGAACCAATATCGAGTGACTCATCACATAAGCACAAACTAGGAATAACAATACCCTCCCGAGCCTCCATCTTGCAGGACCAACCCGTCCTGATATCGACCAACAACCCGAGCCATCAGCTCGTAGGACCAGCAAGCCTTATATCACTCCAACCCACACGGGGGTGAGATAGCTATAACATTCCTTAATCCTATCAGACAACTTTTGTCTTACTTTCAGATTACTTAACGATTTATGATTAACCTTGGACATCCTAAGGTCTACCCTGTGAGGGGCTCGCAGCGGTACTAGGAACTATGATGGACTGAATCTCATCGTTCCCTTTCTCATTGCACTTAGTAGAGTTATAGTACCCTTAACCAAATCCACTCCCAAGGTTACTAAGTGTGTGACCTCTCCAAACTATCAACTACAAAAAACACTCATTTTCCAAAATTGTTAATGCAGATCATATGATATTGTAAGTGTGCATGAATAAGAATCCTCCAAATAATTGGCCCTAGGCCCTAAGATTATTTCTTGAGACCTATCATGACATCTGAAAGTGTCTAGTGTCGGCCTAATCCACCTATAGGGGGGTGAATAGGTGCAGTGACGTCTTTTGCGGAATTAAAAATTACCTGCACAATTAAACAAACCAAGCACAAAAAACACACAGAAATTTTCAGTGGTTCCCCAACCTTGGGTACGTCCACTCTCCCCTTCGCCTATCTCCCACACGGGGACAACTCGGCAACTCCTCCAAAATGAGATTGAAATCCAATCTCTTCACTCGGAGCCACGCTCCTACAACTCGGAAGGAACCCTTCCTACAACAAGGAGTCAACACTCCACCAAAGCGGGTTGCACCCAACCCTTACAACTAAGAATAAAATTCCTTGCAAAAATTGAATGTAAATAAGAAATACAAACAATGCACTTTGGAGAACCCAAGGTCCTTCTTCGTTCGTTGAGAGCTTGCACTAAAATGACGAAGAATCCACACTTGGTTTTTCTCTCTTGGATCGGATCTTGACTTGATCGGCGGCGGCAAGCGAGTGCGGCGGCGATGCGTTGTAGATCTGAACTTCTTGACGAAGCAAGCTAGGTCACCAATCGATCTCAGTTGGATCAAGCGTCTCTGCTGATTCGGAATGGAGAACAAGTCTCGGTCGACGAATCGGAAGACAAAGGATCTAAAGAGAGAAGCGAGGGACCAGCGGCTTGCCTCGGTTATGCCTTCGAGCAAGCAGCGGCAAGCAGCGATCTGCGTGCGACAGGCGATCGACGGCGGCGACAATCGAGCGATCGACGGATTGAGATCGGCGAAAGCTAGGTCATGGCCAAAAAAGTTTCTTTCCGTATTTTTGGATCCGCATGAATATGAGTTAAACATAGGTATATGTACCCCAAAGCAACCCTAAGTAGCTGTTGCGGGACCCACGAAGGAAGGAACAGAGCTTCGGTTAACATTGTGCATGGCGGCCCGGTTCGGTCCAGTGAAGCGGCGGAAATCTGCTAAGTAAGAATCGGCGGGTATCACCAACGATACCCGTCGACATCGGCGGGCATCGTTGGTGATGCCCTTCGATTTTGACTTGGATAATTTCTGACCATGGAGAATTCTGGATCAAGACAGCTAGGGCCGATCGACGACTATCGATGAACATGCCCGACGAAGTCGACGGGTATCAGTGACGATACCCGATGATGTCGTCGGGTATGACTCACGATTCACCTCGATTCTTACTTGGGAAAATTTCCCATATCTTCCTTCTACTTTCTTGAGCCTTAGGCTTTGACCTTTCTTGCTCCTTCTTCTTCTCTTGGTATTCCTTGAGCCTGTACTTAAAAATAAGTACACCCCAATAGAGAGAGCACACGTGAGTCAACACACTTGCCCACACAACGAGGATTACGTTGTGTAGGCCCGTGTATATTGAACCATTGTACCCTGACATTGGTGTGTACTTGGCATGAAATAGCTGCAAGCACAACTTGAAAAGACATATCAAATACATCTCAATTCACCTTAGCTTGATCAGGTGCTTCTTCAAATCCGGGCTATTGTGGATGCAATACCCAACAATCTCCACCTATTTGAAGAAGCCTAAACCCTACAAGCTAAGGTGAACTATATAGCAGAAGTGATAACATAAAACATAAAGAAAATATGTTGGAATTCATTACCATTTCCATCATTGGGGCGACCTTGGCGCCACTTTAGCCGAGAGGGTATTCTCCCCCTTAGCATCCTTAGCCGAGAGAGAGTTCTCCCCCTTTTTTGCTTCTGCAAACATGGAGCTCCCTTGGGGACATCATGCTCCGCCTTAAAGTCTGCATTCATGCATAGACTTGACTTCTGAGCTGTAGCTCCCCCTTGATCCAAGGTCCATGTGCAGCTCAAGCCTCTTCAGTCCATGTTCAGCATCTTAAGTTCAGTCTTGAAGAAGTTGAACTTGGTCTCATCTAGCGGCTTTGTGAAGATATCTGTGAGCTGCTGATCAGTGGGGACATAGCTGAGTGCAATGTCCTTGTTCTCCACATGCTCCCGGATGAAGTGGTAGCACACTTCAATATGTTTTGTCCGGCTATGCGATACTGGATTATTAGCTATGATAATTGCACTCGAGGAGTCGCAATACATAGGAATCTCTCTGTACTGCAGATTGTAATCTTCCAGCTGGTTCCTTATCCACCTGAGTTGTGCACAACAGCTCCCTGCTGATATATATTCTGATTCTGTCGTAGAAGTTGCGACGCAGCTCTGCTTCTTACTACTCCATGAAATAAGCCTTCTTCCGAGGAATTGACACGTCCCGGAAGTGCTTTTCCTATCATCCCTGCTTCCTGCAAAATCAGCATCTAAAAAGCCAATAAGCTCGACATCATTGTTTCTCGGGTACCACAAGCCAAGATTAGGTGTGCCTTTAAGGTATCTCAATATTCGCTTTGCAGCAACGTAATGAGATTCCTTAGTGTTCACCTGGAATCTAGCACAAACACATGTGGAAAACATAATGTCTGGTCTACTGGCAGTAAGGTAGAGCAGGGATCCAATTATGCTTCTGTACCTGGATTCCTTAAAAGGTTTCCCTTTCTCGTCCTTCTCCAGAGACACAGTTGATCCCATTGGAGTCCTCATAGAGGTTGCACTCTCCATTCTGAACTTCTTTAGAAGTTCATTTGTGAACTTCGTCTGGGAGATGAAAATTCTCTCTGCAGACTGTTTCACTTGAAGTCCTAAGAAGTACTTCAGATCTCCCATACTGCTCATTTCAAACTTCCCTTGCATGAGATTTGAGAACTTCTTGCAAAGGTTGTTATCGGTTGAGCCGAATATTATGTCATCGACATAGATTTGCACTAGCAGAATCTTGCCTTTGACTTCCCTAAGAAACAATGTCTTGTCTATTTTTCCTCTTGAGAACTTGTTCTCAATAAGAAACCTAGACAATGTCTCATACCAAGCGCGGGGAGCTTGCTTTAAGCCATATAGTGCTTTATTAAGAAAGTGCACATGTTCAAGGAAAGTTGGATTAACAAAACCTGGGGGTTGAGCTACGTATACTTCTTCTTTCAAATTTCCATTTAGGAAAGCAGATTTTACGTCCATTTGATAGACGGTGAATCCTTTGTGAGCAGCATACGCGAGGAACAACCTGGTGGCTTCGAGCCTTGCCACTGGTGCAAAGGTTTGATCGAAGTCAATCCCTTCTTCCTGTCTATATCCTTGAGTTATGAGTCCTGCTTTGTTCTTTATTATGACTCCATTCTCATCCAGCTTGTTTCGGAAGATCCACTTGGTGTCGATTACATTTTGTCACTTAGGCCGGGGAATGAGCTTCCAGACCTTGCACCTTTCAAATTGATGAAGTTCTTATTGCATGGCCAATATCCACGAGGCATCCTTGTTGGCTTCGTCAAATTTCTTTGGCTCAACCTGTGACAGAAAGCTTAAGTGCAAAATCTCATTAATTGTACCTCTTCGAGTTCTGACACCATCCCGCGGATCTCCAATGATTTGATCAACGGGATGATCCCTCACGTGTCTGAGCTCTAGGAGTCTTGCATTTGGAGCTGGTACTGCTTCTGGCACTTCTTCTTCCTGTAGAATTTCCAACTCCTGAGGGTCTTCCTCTCCTAATGAGGTAGGAGTGGAGATCTTTACAAACTATTGAGCGTCATCTTTTTCAGTCTCATTTAGACTTAACTTTTCCAGTTTGGTACCTGCATCTCCAAAAGTACCACTAGACGAGCTGCAATGAAGCAAGCTCGCTTCATCAAATACAACATTTATAGATTCTTCTACAACCAGAGTTTTCTTATTAAAAATCCTATATGCCCTACTATGGCTACTATATCCTACGAAAATACCTTCAAAACTTTTTTCACCAAACTTAGTACGTGGATATTTCCCATTATTGAGTACATAGCATTTGCAGCCAAAGATCCTCAAGTAGGTCATAGTCGGTTTCTTGCCCTTCAACAGCTCATAAGGAGTCATTCGATGGCTTTTATTGATAAGCGCTCTGTTTTGCACATGACAAGCCGTGTTGACAGCCTCTGCCCAGAAATATTCTGGTAGAGACGCATCATTCAGCATTGTCGTGCTTGTTTCAATAAGAGTTCTATTCCTTCTCTCCGCAACTCCATTTTGCTATGGAGTACGAGGGGAGGAAAACTAATGAAAGATGCCCAAGTTTCCACAGAATTCGGTCATAGCACCAGATTCGAACTCTGTTCCATGGTCACTTCTAATTCTGACCATGGTGCAGTCTAGTTTGTTTTGGATCTGCTTGACGAACTTTGTGAATACCTCAAAGGTATCTGACTTGTGTTTCAGAAAGAACACCCACGTGAAACGGGAGTGATCATCAACAATCACCAACGTATATGACTTGCCTCCTAAGCTGTGAACTTGCATTGGACCGAATAAGTCCATGTGTAGTAAGTACAGATACCTAGAAGAGTCCTTTTCTATAATGCCCTTAAAGGTAGCCCTTGTCTGCTTGCCCATTTGATAAGCGTGGCAGGGGCTCTCTTTAATGCACTTAATAGTGGGTGCATCCCTTACTAGATTTTTAGAGAATAGCATGTTAAGCGTTTTGAAGTTAATATGCGATAATCTCTTGTGTCACTGATCACAAAGAGATGCACTATCTTTTGCAACTAAGCATACTGGCGTAGAAGAATCTAAGCTTAAAAAATTTAGACAGAAAATATTTCTGCTCCTGATGTCTGTCAATACCGTCTACATAGAGGAACACGATATAATCAGGCATTTATCCTTGTAGAACTTAACGTCGTACCCTTTATCACATAACTGGCTTACACTAATCAGGTTATGGTTTAACCCTTCAACATAAGCCACGTCGGTGGAAGAGAATACACCGTTGGAAATCATACCATAGCCTTTGGTGATTCCACGATTAGACCCTCCAAAGATAACTTTGGGTCCGTCACCAACAGAGGAATAATCACGCAACAAGCTTCCTGTCCCGGTCATATGCCGAGAGCATCCACTGTCCAAGTACCGGATAGGAGTTTTGGTGGCCTTTGGACATACGTGCAAAACAGAATCATTTTCCCTTAGGAACCCAAAACGGTTTGGGTCCTAGATTCCTTGTCAGTACACTCCCCTTAGTAATGTTAACTTTTCGAGTGGCTGGTCTCGCTTGGTTAACTTAAGGAGCTTAAAAATTCCTAGGATTGAACCAGCAATCCACGGCAAAGTGGCCAACCTTGCCGCAACACCAACAGTTAAATCTGTTGTACCTTCTCCTCCCAGTCTCCTGCTTGACCCGTGAGATGGTAGGTCTAGCTGGGGCCTGGGCACTGGATGAGGGAGCGTCATGGTGACAGCAGTCACATGATTTCTTCACCTCATTTTCCTTAGGTATAACAGGCTTGACTTTTGGTGTCTGCTTCCTATTATGTCTCGATGAAAAAGGACCATAATATTGCAGTTGGATTTCCTCATAGGGTGCCTTGAAAACACTCTTGCCAAAGTTGTGGAGGAAGTTCCATCCAAGGTACCAGCTCTTAGGATTGTCAACCGAGGGCCGGAAGATGTGCCCGTAGGAGGACTCAAAATCATGTTTATTGCAGGGAAAGCTGGGCTTCCTGAATGTGGTCTGATTGAGTGGGGCCTTCCCTTTTTCAGTGGCAGAGGCTTTTTGGCAGCCTTATTTCTTCTCTGAGCTTTGTTTCTCTTGGATGATCTACCAGACTCAGACACATTACCCAAGCCAGCACCTTTAGCCTGAGCAGAGAATTCATCAACCAGAGGAAGAATAGTCTTGGGCTTAGAGAAGCTTTCTACAACTTTCTTCTCGGCCGCAAGCTGTTCTTCCAGCTTCTTAATTGTTTCCTGCTGAAGGTCAAGGTGCCTTAGGGAGTCTGAGTGCTCAGAAGTTAAGTCAAGGTGTTCCTGACTGAGAGATATCAGGCTAGTGATTTCTTCTCGTAAGGAAACTCCCTCAGCCTTAATGGATTTGACCTCCTTCTTCTGAACCCTCAACTCCTTTCGACATCGATCAAAAGTATTGAGCAAAAGCTCATACTGTTCAAGGAGTTTAGCTTAACGAGCAGATGGGCTGTCCTCGTGATCATCTTCAGGAGACTCAGAGTCAGAGCTAGAATTAGAATCAGAGAGAGGGGTGTGATCTTTTACCTTCCCAGTAAATGGGGGACATTCTCCTTCTGAGTCGGAGCGAGCCATGAGCCTGAAGAAGGCTTCCTCATCCTCACTGGATTCGTACGAGTTAGATTCACTGAGGGTCTTGGGCCTCTTGGCAATGTAGCTCCTCTCCTTTTTCTTGTCCTTTCTCTTTTGAGGGCAATCAGCAATAACATGCCCTCGCTTATTGCAACCAAAGCAAATAATATCAGCAGAATGATATTTGTTCGATTTAGAATCATACATGTCCGAAGAATAATTCTTCTTCTTTTGACGATTATCTGACTGATGCATTCTTCTGGAGGAGGAGCCGTCTCCTTTTCTCTGATTTCTCGAGGAACTTCCTAAACTCTCGGGTGATAAGAGAGAACTCCTCTTCAGATAGCTCTGAGCCTGACGAGCTGAGCTCAGTATCTTCTTCTTCAGCCTTTCCCCGAGAACGGGCTGATGCAACCGCCTTGCCTTTCCTTGAGTGGTTTGCCTTCAACGCAACAGTCTTCTATTTCGAGGAAGGTCTGTTGGCCTCTTCTTCAGCTTTTATGGTATTGAGTTGAAGCTCATAAGATAGGAGCTTCCCGAAGAGGATCTGAGGATCGGTTTCAGCAAGTCTGCCAAACTCCCTAATGGCACAAATTTTATTGTCTCATTCCTTAGTTAAAGATCTTAAGAACTTGTCGTTCAGCTCGCCATCAGTGAAAGTCCTGCCATAATTCTTCAGGCCATTGACAATCTTGAGGAAGTTCTCGAATATGTCTGTGATCTCTTCCTTGGTCCCCTGTCTGAAGGCCTCATACTTCTGGTTCAAAATGGATCTTCGATCGTCCCTTACTTCATCAGTGCCTTCCATCAGCACTATCAAGGATTGACAAATGTCTTTGGCAGTTCTGCAGTGGATGAAGTTTTGAAGCATAAAATCATCAACGACACTGACTAGAATGTTTCTGGCTTTCTTGTCCAGACCGTAGAGAGCGGTCTCATCTTTGTCCAGATCCATGATCTTCTTAGGTACCTTCCTTGTAGGATCAATTGTAGAGGTGATCATAGGAATTTGGGGTCCCCCCTCCACTATCATGAAAATCGGGGGTTGACTACTTCCATGTAGTACCTGATCCTTTCTTTCCAGATAGGAAAGTTTGCCTTAGTGCAAACGGGAATCTTTCCGGTGTTCTTGAACATGTCCATGCTGGAATCTTTTGACACTAGACGAAGGATTTTACTCAAGGTGTTAACCTTATTGACGAGCAACCTGCCTCTGATACCACTTGAAAGTGTCTAGTGTCAGCCTAATCCACCTATAGGGAGGGTGAATAGGTGCAGTGACGTCTTTTGCGGAATTAAAAATTACCTGCACAATTAAACAAACCAAGCACAGAAAACACACAGAAATTTACAGTGGTACCCCAACCATGGGTACGTCCACTCTCCCCTTCGCCTATCTCCCACACGGGGACGACTCGGCAACTCCTCCAAAATGAGATTGAAATCCAATCTCTCCACTCGGAGCCACACTCCTACAACTCAGAAGGAACCCTTCCTACAATAAGGAGGCAACACTCCACCAAAGCGGGTTGCACCCAACCCTTACAACGTGAATAAAATTCCTTGCAAAAAGTGAATGTAAATAAGAAATACAAACAATACACTTTGGAGAACCCAAGGTCCTTCTTCGTTCGTTGAGAGCTTGCACTAAAATGACGAAGAATCCACACTTGGTTTTTCTCTCTTGGATCGGATCTTGACTTGATCGGCGGTGGCAAGCGAGTGTGGCGGTGATGCGTTGTAGATCTGAACTTCTTGACGAAGCAAGCTAGGTCACCAATCGATCTCAGTTAGATCAAGCGTCTCTACCGATTCGGAATGGAGAACAAGTCTCGGTCGACGAATCGGAAGACAAAGGATCTCAAGAGAGAAGCGAGGGACCAGCGGCTTACCTCGGTTATGCCTTCGAGCGATCAGCGGCAAGCAGCGATCTGCATGCGACAGACGATCGACATCGGCGACAATCGAGCGATCGACGGATTGAGATCGGCGAAAGCTAGGTCACGGCCGAAAAAGTTTCTTTTCGTATTTCTGGATCCGTGTGAATATGAATTAAACTTAGGTATATATACCCCAAAGCAACCCTAAGTAGTCGTTGCGGGACCCACGAAGGAAGGAACGGAGCTTCGGTTAACACTGTGCATGGCGGCCCGGTTCGGTCCTGTAAAGCGGTGGAAATCTGCTAAGTCAGAATCGGCGGGTATCACCAACGATACCCGTCGACATCGGCAGGCATCGTTGGTGATGCCCTTCGATTTTGACTTGGATAATTTCTGACCATGGAGAATTCTGGATCAAGGCAGCTAGGGCCGATCGACGGCTATCGATGAACATGCCCGACGAAGTCGACGGGTATCAGTGACGAAACCCGATGATTTCGTCGGGTATGACTCACGATTCCCGTCGATTCTTACTCGAGAAAATTTCCCATATCTTCCTTCTACTTTCTTGAGCCTTAGGCTTTGACCTTTCTTGCTCCTTCTTCTGCTCTTGGTCTTCCTTGAGCCTGTACTTGAAAATAAGTACATCCTAATAGAGAGAGCACACGTGAGTCAACACACTTGCCCACACAACAAGGGATTACGTTGCGTAGGCCCGTGTATATTGACTCACTGTACCCTGACATTGGTTTGTACTTGTCATGGAATAGCTGCAAGCACAACTTGAAAAGACATATCAAATACATCTCAATTCACCTTAGCTTGATCAGGTGCTTCTTCAAATCCAGGCTATTATTGATGCAATACCCAACAACATCTTAGACTTAATTTTGGAGATTTATAATTTTTCTAAAATAACCAACTATTATTATAACCAACTATTATTAGACTCCAAATTTCAGGTCGATCCCCTTAGCCAATTAAAAGTTATTAAGGAAATTGTGATTGTCCTACCTTAAGGACCAGTCAACAAGAATTGCCCTACAGGGAGCTACATTGCTCCAAATTGTCTAATTTCAATTTCTAATTAAAGTAGACTCAAATGGCTACATTTTTCATGTTGGGAACTTTTCATGATTCATCCCCTAAGGGCCTGCTTTTTATGTTTTAAAAATGCATATTAAAGGGGACAAAATATATAAAAATTAATATAAATCCAAATGATCAACGGTGGTGATTTCGTCTTCCTCCTTTAGCCTAAGGCCGAGATCAGCCCGACCAGTAGCTTTTCTACATCCATTTATCATCCAACCAGCCACTTCCCCGGCCGACCACCACCGCCACCACCTCCGTTGAGGTGGTGGTTATCGCCCGACGATGGTTTGGCCGCCTGAGGTGGTGGTTTCCGGCGAACCTGCCACCATGGAATTTTCCAAAAATCCCCTTTTTCTCACATTGGATCGGGATCTGTTGAGCCCAATTTCTCTCTTATTGGATCTAGGATACTAGCACAAGGGGAGAGGAGAAGAAACATGCCTGATTTCGGGCTTCGATGCAGGTACTCCGGCAGGTAACCATGAATTTTGGCGTTTTCTGGTGTACCTCTTCCGATCTCGATTCTCTATCGTTTGCAATGTTCCAAGAGTTGATTTCAAATGCTTGAGGCCTTCTAAAGGTGATGAAAAGATTGAATTGAGCTTTGAGGGCCTCTATATAGGAGATTCAAGTTTTGGGTGTTATGTTCATGGCCATTAAAGGCTATCCTTAATGGTGGCCAACCTATAACTATTGGAAACCTCCTCCTCTTCATTAGGGAATATGAAAGGAGGGGTTAGGGAATAAAAATGGAGTGTCACTTGGCCTCCCTCCATTATTTCCCCTTCAAATGAAACTTCCCTCCTAATTACCCCCATTAAATCACCTAATTAAAATAATAAATTAGATTAAATAAATATGAAAAATTAGTGGGCCTTAGGATGGGCCTTGGGAAAGGCCTTATCCTACTTGAATTGGATTGGACTTTCATTTAGCCTTTAGGTTTAATTTTACCATAGTGGGCCTTGGGGTTTACTTGTGCACATTGGGGGTGCACAAAGCAGTTTCCTTAAGTTCAAGTTGAGATAGGGTCACACTAGGGCCTCCATACACCACTCAAGCCCTAACCCTAACTTTAGGGGGCCTATAAGTGTGGGGGATGTTACAAATTCCAATAAACAAAACAAAAATTTCGTCCTCAAAATTCAATCTCGGGTCTACAGGTTTTCATAAGTGAAGAAAAGATCAACTTATAGGAGGTTTAGTTTGTTCCTGAGGTGAAGAACTCTGGGTGTTTCTTTTGTATGATGTCCAAGGGCTCCCAAGTGTGCTCCTCCTGCCCATGATTGGACCACAACACCTTGACCAAAGGGACGCTCTTCTTCCGCAAAACTCGGACTGTTGTATCGTCGATCCGGATTGGCTCCAAACGAACTGATCGATCAGATACAACCGGGCCCGAGGTAGAAGTAATATGCTGCTCCGGCCAAAGTAATGATTTCTGAAGTGAGGGTACATGGAAGACATCGTGCAAGTTTGTTAACTCTGGCGGTAGCTCCAGCCTGTATCCCAAGGGGCCGATCCATTCCAGAATCGTATAAGGCCCCATATATCTAGGGCTAAGCTTCTTGTACCTACGCACCCTCGAAACACCGTGCATCAGACATATCTTCAAAAACACCTTATCCCCCACCTGGAACTCTATCTTATAATGCCTCACATCGAAATACTTTTCCTGCCAACTTTGAGCCTCGAGCATCTTATCTTTGATCAGCCGAATGAGCGCGTCTGTGTCCTCAATATAATCTGACCCAAGCCCCTTCGGGTCCTCGTCCTGAACCCAAGATAGCAGTGTCTGACACTTCCTCCCATACAAAACCTCATAGGGAGCCATGCCAATGCTGGCCTGATGGCTGTTGTTGTAAGAAAACTCAATCAATGGTAACAGCGGCTCCCAGGGCTTCCCTGTATCAAGTATACACAACCACAACAAATCCTCCATGGTCCTATTGGTCTGCTCCATCTGCCCATCGGTCTGTGGATGAAAGGCAGTGCTAAATGCGAGCTGGGAACCTAAGTACTCCTGCACCGCACTCCATTCCCTGGAAGTAAATCGACTGTCTCGATCCGATATAATGGTCTTGGGTACGCCATGGTACCTCATAAATTGCTCCATGAACAGCCTTACCAATACACCAACTGGAGAGTCCTTCTGGGCTGGGATAAACCTGGCTACCTTGGTCAATCGGTCCATGATGACCTATATAAAATCATGACCGGAGTGAGAGCGAGGCAACCTGTGTACAAAATCCATCAAAATATCCTTGAACTTCCACTCTGGTATCAGCAGTGGCTGTAGTTATCCTCCAGGGCTCTTGCACTCGGCCTTCACTCACTGGTATACCTCGCAGTGTGTCATAAAATCTACGATATCCCTCTTCATCCTGGGCCAATACATGCTCTTCCGCTGATCTGCCGTCATCTTGGTGATCCCGAGGTGCACTGAATATCATATACAGTGTGCCTCCCTGAGTATATCTCCTCGGATCCCACTAGCTGTGGGTATATAAACACGGTCCCACAAATAAACGAGGTCGCCATGTAGTGAATACTCCTCTGACTTTCCCTCTCCCAAGGCTCTAAGTATAGGCTCCAGTGATGCATCCTGCCTCTGCTCTGCCTTGATGCGGTCTCTGATATCGCACTCCATGCTCAAGCCGCCAAGTACTCCATATACACCTCTAGATCATCCCTCGCCACCATAGTAATCTACATGTCTTTCATCATTCGCACTATCTCCATGGTTACCACCTGTGACTCCGATCCAGTAGTACCAGCTCCCTGCTCAAAGTATTTTCTATGGTGTTCGCCTTCCCCGGGTGAAATTCCATGGTATAATCATAGTTGTAGAGGAACTCTAACCACCTCCGCTAGCATAGATTCAAGTCCTTATGTGTGTCAATGTACTTGAGGTTCTTGTAATCTGAGAAGATCTCACAATGAACCCCATACAGGTAGTGCCTCTAAACCTTCAAGGCGAAGACTACATCCCCGAACTCCAAATCATGCACCGAGTAATTCTACTCGTGCTTCTTCAACTGCCTTGAAGCATACACTGTAACATGCCCGCGTTGCATGAACACAACACGCATGCCTTGGTATGATGCACCCGTATAAATCTGGAATCCTTCCTTTCCTGAAGGAAGGGCAAGGATGGGATTCGAGGTGAGTCTACCCTTCAGCTCCTAGAAATCGGACTCGCACTGCTCAGTCCAAGTGAACGTCGTGTCCTTCTTCATCAAGGATGTGAGGGGAAGAGCTATCTTCAAAAACCCATGCACAAACTTGCAGTAATACCCTGTAAGTCCAAGGAAGCTCCAAATATCCGAATCTGACTTTGGCAGTGGCATATCCCTCACTGCCTACACCTTGGTCGGGTCCATTGCCAACCCAACTCCACTGATAATATGCCCGAGGAATGTCACCTTTTGTAACCAAAATTGGCACTTTGAAAACTTCGCATATAGCTGGTGCTCCCGCAGCTGCCCTAAGACTAATGCCAAATGATGGGTATGGTCCTCCTCAGTCCTGGAGTAGACCAAGATATCGTCTATAAAGACTATGATGAACTCGTCCAGGAATGGCTCAAACACCTTGTTCATCAAACTCATGAATGTGGCGGGGGCATTCGTGAGCCCGAAGGTCATCACTGTGAACTCAAATAAGCCGTAGCGTGAGCTGAATGTCGTCTTTGATATATCCTCCTCCTGAATCCGCAGCTGATAGTAGCCCGACCTTAGGTCAATCTTAGAGAACCAGTGCACTCCCTCTAGTTGATCAAACAACTCGTCGATCCTTGGAAATGGATAATTATTCCGCACTATTAATCGAATTAGCTCCCAATAATCGATGCAAAGCCGGAGCGATCTGATAGTTTTACTTTCAAGACAACCTAAACACCTAGAGGGGGGGTGAATAGGTTCTAATTGCTTGTTTATACTTTTAGGCAGAATTCAATTACAGTATTAAAACATCCAGCACAGCAATCACAGAAATTTAATCATCACAGATTGCACAATGTTTTATAGTGGTTCCACAAGGTTTGGGTACATCCACTTTCCCCCTTCACCTATCTAGCAGTATGCTAGATTCGGCCAAACTTCCACTATTCTCAGATCTGCAGATCCTACAGTTCAGAACCTGGATAGGTTCCTACAACTCAGGCACAACATCCCTACCTCAGCCTTGCCACAAGGCCTACAACTCAGAGAAGAACCTTCTCCTACACTCAGGCAAACAGCCCTACCACTCAGAGATCAACTCTCCTACACTCAGCCTTTATAACACAGGCTTACAACTCAGATCTGTATTGACAGATCCTACAGAAATTAGAAAAGAAGTTTGTATTAACTTGCCCTTGATGAGAGAGAGAAGGACAAGGCAGTTCTTGATCAGCTGAAGAATGAAATCAACTGAATCTGAGCTTTCTTCAAAGCTTCTTGAATCTGAACTTAGCTGAGTTGATTTCCCAAACAGCTTCTTGAGAAACCAGTGATGGCTTCCTTCTTCTTCTTCAAATGGGTGGATCCCTCTCTATCCAACACCTTTGATGATACTTCTGAATTCTTGTTAGAACTCTTCTTAGATCGATCCTGAGATCGTCTTCTTAGATCTTCTGATGAAGATCTTCTTTAGTGCCTAGCACTTTCTTGAATTGATACTTCAATTGGATTGTAATCCTTCTTCACTTTTTTTACACTCCCACTTCCTTTTGAATCTGTCTATTTATAGACCTTCTTCATGGTAACCGGCTGATCCGGTTTCTAAATGGTTTCTGACAAGTTTGACAGCATCAGTTAACTGGTGGCAACCCACAGCTGTCAAGTCTTCAAACAAATCCTGTGCCTTAGTCTTGGACAGCAAAGTGTCGAGATAGTCTGTCAGAAAGTGTCGAGACCAACTGTCTATATATGTCGACACAAGTGACTTTGGTGTCGACACAGTCTTTGAAGATGTCGACAAGTTTGCATTTAAGTCGACACAGCTTCTTCAGAAAATAACTTGGTCTTGACTCTGTAGTGTGTCGACACAAGTCCTGTGTGTCGACACAGTTGTTGTAGATTCAGAACTCAGTATGTGTCGACACTGCCTTCAGGTGTCGACACAGCAATTGTCGACTCTGCCAAAATGTGTCGACTTAGTCTTCTGGTGTCGACACAAGTATTGTCGACTTCTGCCAATGTGTGTCGACTCTGTCTCATTGTGTCGACACAGCCTCCCAGTGTCGACACAAATGTGGTCGACTATCTTTCACTGCGTTGAGATCGACTATCTTTCAGTTAGTCGACACTGCTTCCCAGTGTCGACACAAATGTGGTCGACTATCTTTCTGTGAGTCGACACTGCTTCCCAGTGTCGACACAAATGTGGTCGACTATCTTTTTGTGAGTCGACACTGCTTCCCAGTGTCGACACAAATGTGGTCGACTATCTTTCTGTGAGTCGACACTGCTTCCCAGTGTCGACACAAATGTGGTCGACTATCTTTCTCTGTGTCGACACAGCTTCCTTCAAGTGTCGACACAAATATTCTGAAGTGTCGACACTGTTTTTTCAGGTGTTGACACATGGACTTAGAATATTTTTCTGCATTCTTTAATACTTCTTCACCTGCACATGTCAACTTAAAACAACATCAAATACACCTTGATGTATATCATTGAGCTAAGTTGGACTTCTTCAAATCAGGTACACATTTTCCAATGTACCCAACAATCTCCCCCTATTTGGAGAAGTCATAACCCTTAAAGCCAATGATATATACCATTTATAAAAAGTATAATATGATGATATAAGACATAACAGGAATACTTAAAAAAACAAAATATGAACAATTCATCACAGAGTGAACATTATATGATTCCAAACAATATTTTGTTTATAACTTAGTAATGTTTGATTACAGATTTTTACATTGAATGATTTAATCAAAACATTACAAAATACTTTTGAAAGAACTTAAAATTAAGACTGATCAGGCTCTTTTATGACAATTCCTTTGCCATATTGGATTTGAGCCTTCACAGGAGCTTCAGCAACTTCAGCTGGCTTCTTGCCTTTTAGCAACCAATCTTGCTTTATTTTTCACTATTACTCCATTCTCATCCAACTTGTTCCTATAGATCCATTTTGTCCCAATTATATTGTGGCCTCTTGGTTTAGGAACAAGCTCCCAGACATTGCACCTTCTGAATTGATTCAGCTCCTCTTGCATAGCATCAATCCAATGCTGGTCTTGGATAGCTTCTTCAAACTTCTTAGGCTCCATTTGTGACAGGAAACTTGAATGCAGAACTGTGCTTTGACTTCTACTTCTAGTTTGCACTCCCTGTCTTGGATCACCTATTATCTGATCAGCTGGATGGTCTCTTAAATGTCTTGTAGCTGGAGGAAGATTCCCTTCTGGTTGAACATCTCCAGCTCCTTCTCTATGCTGAACCTCTTGGTTTTCTTCATCTTCTATTGTGTCTTGTACTCCCCCTGGACAGTAGCCTTCATTTTCCAATGCTCCATCTTCCCTTGAAGCTTCAGCAATGGAGAGCTTGTCCATTCTTTTGCTTATACCTGTTGAGTCATTTGATCTATAAGACAACTCACAGTTGATTAATCTTGTTTCATCAAACACAACATGCACAGATTCTTCAACAACTTGAGTAGTCAAGTTGAAGATTCTATAGGCCTTACTATTTGTGTTGTACCCAACAAATATCCCATCCTGGGATTTGGCAGCAAACTTAGTCAAATATGACTTACCATTGTTAAGTATATAGCATTTGCAACCAAAGATCCTGAAGTAGGATAGATTTGGTTTTCTACCTTTCATAATCTCATAGGGAGTCTTTTTGTGACTCTTGGTAATAGAAGCCCTATTGATCACATGACAAGCAGTGTTTACTGCCTCAGCCCAGAAATATTCTGGTAGAGAGGTGTCACTCAATAGAGTTCTACCAGCTTCAATTAATGTTCTATTCTTTCTTTCAGCAATTCCATTTTGCTGAGGTGTTCTAGGTAAGGAGAACTCTTGGAAAATCCCAAAGTCTTCACATAACTTTGTCATGCTTTCATATTGAAACTCAGTACCATGGTCACTTCTGATTTTGACCACTGTACTATTCAGTTCATTCTGAATTTGCTTCACAAAATTAAGTAAGACACTTGGGGTTTCAGATTTCTGTCTCAGAAAGAACACCCATGTAAATCTAGAATAGTCATCTACAACCACAAAAGTGTAGACCTTCCTACCTAGACTATGAACTGGCATAGGACCAAAAAGATCCATATGCAAGAGGTGTAAGCACCTCACAGAATCCTTGTTTTCAAGGCTTTGAAAGGAGGATTTTGTCTGCTTGCCCTTTTGACAAGCTGAGCATATCCCTTCTTTTATACACTTAACTTGAGGATCATTCCTCACTAACTCTTTGCTAAAGAGTTGGCCAATTGTCTTGTAGTTAAGATGATCCAATCTCTTGTGCCACTTAACACAATGAGAAGCATTGTCATCAGCTACAAGACAGATGGGAGAAGCCTTATTCTCACATACAAAATTAAGACAATATACATTTCTCTTCCTATACCCAGTCAAAATGATCTCTTGATCACTTGACCTTTTGATATGACATCCATTCTTAACAAATGAAATGTCATATCCTAAATCACTCAGTTGGCTTATGCTTATTAGATTATGTTTCAAACCTTTTACATAAGCTACTTGGGTGATAGTAATTAGGTTAGAAGAAATGTTACCAAACCCTTTGATGACTCCTTTTTCAGATCCACCAAAGATCACTTTAGGTCCATCTTTGACAGATGAATACTCCTTCAGCAACCCCTTTGTTCCAGTCATGTGCCTGGAACAACCACTATCCAAGTACCATATAAGGGCATGGCTACTTGGATTCACCTGCAACACAGATTTACTTACCCTTAGAACCCAAGCAAGTCTTGGGTCCTTGGTTCAGGTTAGCATAAACAAAGCTACCATTATCTCTTCTAATAGGTAGACTATTGTTCTTTCTAACACTTGTGTTGTACCAGCAGTCTAGTGCAAAATGGCCTCTCTTGCCACAGCACCAACATTCAAACCTATTGTATCTAGTTCTAGATACATCCTTGACAAAAGAATTTCTATCCATTGCTGGTGCTGCAGCAGCTTCACCCACTGATTTTTTATAACCATTGGGTTTATGAACATGGGTAGGCCTGTTGGCATTTACACCCTTGTTTTTCAGAACATTAGTCTTAATATGACCATGAATATTTTCATGATCATATTGGTTAGAAGGCACTTGCACCTTTCTAAACTTAATAGGGACTGAAAAGTTCAGTGGCTTGACAGGAGCTTTGCCTTTCCTCTTGAATCGACAACCCTGGAGTTACCTTTGAATCCTAATCCTGCCTTACCCTTTTGATTCACAAATTCATCTATCAAGGGTAAGACAGACTTTGGCTTAGAGTAACTAGCCACTAAATCTTTTTCAATTCTTAGTCTGGCCTCCAGACTCTTCACTTGATCATTGGTATAATTAATTGTGCCCATCTGAATAATAGTTATGTTCTTCAGCTTGGCAATTTCATTTAACTTCTGATCAATTACTTTCTCTAACTCAGTTGCAGCTACCCTTAGATCAGCAATTTCCTGAGCCTGAGATTTAACCAGGTTCTTGTTTTCTTAAGGGCCTACAACAAGTTCCCATACTTATTTATCAATTGATAGACATCTCCTTCAGATTCAGATGCATCTACATCACTTGATGCAGATGTAGCTGATTCTGTACTTGTACTACAAACAGATTTCATAGAAGGACATTGTACCTTATTAGGACCAGACTGATTCTGGCATATGTCCTCTTCTGATCCTGCCATCAGTCCCATGCACTGATGATCCTCTTGATCATAGATGGAGTCTAGCAACTGCAGAAACTCCTCTTCTTCAGATGCAGCATATAGTCCAATATATGCTTCTGCTTCAGATTCTGACTCTGAAGTTGACTGATCTGTTAGGCTCTTATCCTTCTTTGTAACAAAGGATTTCTCCTTCTTGCCCTTTTTATGAGTCTTCATCTTGTTTGAAGACTCCTTTCTCTTATCAGGACAGTCAGCCACTACATGTGCAGGTCTATTGCAACAATAGCAAACAATCTTTGAAGTAGTAGCCTTGCTGGGCTTTGATCTGCTCTTTTCTTTCCTTGATGACTTTTTCTTCTGATAATAGTCATCAACTTGCTGTGAAGTGGAGGGCTTAGACTTCCACTGCTTCTTCTTCAAGAACCTCTGGAATTGCCTTGTGAATGCAGCAAAGTCTGCATCTGAATCACAGCTTTCTGAACCCTGATTATCTGAATTTTCAGAACTGACTTCTGCAATTTCCTTAGGAGGGGATGGTGATATCCTCCGATTCTTTCTGATGGCTTCTGCATTGAATGCCACAGTCTTTTCTCTATGCTCTCCTCTTGAATTCTTTTCCTCCTCCTTCCTCACCATAAGTTGCATTTCATAGGATAGCAGCTTTCCAAACAAGGTAGGAGGAGAGATCTCTGCCAATTTAGCCACTTCTCTTATGGTACAGATCTTTGTGTCCCAATCCTTTGTTAAGGATCTTAAGAATTTGTCATTCAGTTCATAGGTACTGAAGACTCTTCCATATGACATTAGCTCATTCACAATTCTATAGAATTTCTTATAGCACTCAGTTATGCTATCAAATTTTCCTTGTCTAAAACTTTCATATTCCTGGTTGAGTATAGATTTCCTGTCCTGCCTTACTTCTTCAGATCCCTCCATGTAGACAATCAAAGTGTCCCACATTTCTTTGGAGGTCTTGCAGTGAATCAGATTCTGAAATGTTGAATCATCTATGGCACTTACAATAATGTTCTGTGCTCTTTTATCCATGGTTGCCAAAATGATTTCATCCTTGGTCATTTCAGAATAACTCTTTGGAGTTTGAATATTAGCATCAAGAATTGATACCTTCATTGGAATGAAGGGGCCTTCCTATACAATGATGTAAATCCTTGGGTCAGATGCCTCCATAAACAACCTGACTCTTTCTTTCCAAATTCCAAAGATTTCCTTCCTGCATATGGGTAATTTCATGGACCCTAGCTCCTTATGATTCTCTCCAGAACCCATTTTCTTGAATCTTGATTCTGCCTTTCAGATCTACCTCAGAATGTTAAGTCCTTTTTGAGTAATCTCCCTCTGATGCCACTTGATAGTTTTACTTTCAAGACAACCTAAACACCTAGAGAGGGGGTGAATAGGTTCTAATTGCTTGTTTATACTTTTAGGCAGAATTCAATTACAGTATTAAAACATCCAGCACAGCAATCACAGAAATTTAATCATCACAGATTGCACAATGTTTTATAGTGGTTCCCCAAGGTTTGGGTACATCCACTTTCCCCCTTCACCTATCTAGCAGTATGCTAGATTCGGCCAAACTTCCACTATTCTCAGATCCGCAGATCCTACAGCTCAGAACCTGGATAGGTTCCTACAACTCAGGCACAACAACCCTACCTCAGCCTTGCCACAAGGCCTACAACTCAGAGAAGAACCTTCTCCTACACTCAGGCAAACAGCCATACCACTCAGAGATCAACTCTCCTACACTCAGCCTTTATAACACAGGCTTACAACTCAGATCTGTATTGACAGATCCTACAGAAATTAGAAAAGAAGTTTGTATTAACTTGCCCTTGATGAGAGAGAGAAGGACAAGGCAGTTCTTGATCAGCTGAAGAATGAAATCAACTGAATCTGAGCTTTCTTCAAAGCTTCTTGAATATGAACTTAGCTGAGTTGATTTCCCAAACAGCTTCTTGAGAAACCAGTGATGGCTTCCTTCTTCTTCTTCAAATGGGTGGATCCCTCTCTATCCAACACCTTTGATGATACTTCTGAATTCTTGTTAGAACTCTTCTTAGATCGATCCTGAGATCGTCTTCTTAGATCTTCTGATGAAGATCTTCTTTAGTGCCTAGCACTTTCTTGAATTAATACTTCAATTGGATTGTAATCCTTCTTCACTTTTTTTACACTCCCACTTCCTTCTGAATCTGTCTATTTATAGACCTTCTTCATGGTAACCGGCTGATCCGGTTTCTAACTGGTTTCTGACAAGTCTGACAGCATCAGTTAACCGGTGGCAACCCACAGCTGTCAAGTCTTCAAACAAATCCTATGCCTTAGTCTTGGACAGCAAAATGTCGAGACAGTCTGTCAGAAAGTGTCGAGACCAACTGTCTATATGTGTCGACACAAGTGACTTTGGTGTCGACACAGTCTTTGAAGATGTCGACAAGTTTGCCTTTAAGTCGACACAGCTTCTTCAGAAAATAACTTGTTCTTGACTCTGCAGTGTGTCGACACAAGTCCTGTGTGTCGACACAGTTGTTGTAGATTCAGAACTCAGTATGTGTCGACACTGCCTTCAGGTGTCGACATAGTAATTGTCGACTCTACCAAAATGTGTCGACTTAGTCTTCTGGTGTCGACACAAGTATTGTCGACTTCTGCCAATGTGTGTCGACTCTGTCTCATTGTGTCGACACAGCCTCCTAGTGTCGACACAAATGTGGTCGACTATCTTTCACTGTGTTGAGATCGACTATCTTTCAGTTAGTCGACACTGCTTCCCAGTGTCGACACAAATGTGGTCGACTATCTTTCTGTGAGTCGACACTGCTTCCCAGTGTCGACACAAATGTGGTCGACTATCTTTCTGTGAGTCGACACTGCTTCCCAGTGTCGACACAAATGTGGTCGACTATCTTTCTGTGAGTCGACACTGCTTCCCAGTGTCGACACAAATGTGGTCGACTATCTTTCTCTGTGTCGACACAGCTTCCTTCCAGTGTCGACACAAATACTCTGAAGTGTCGACACTGTTTCTTCAGGTGTCGACACATGGACTTAGAATATTTTTCTGCATTCTTTAATACTTCTTCACTTGCACATGTCAACTTAAAACAACATCAAATACACCTTGATGTATATCATTGAGCTAAGTTGGACTTCTTCAAATCAGGTACACATTTTCCAATGTACCCAACACAATCCATCCTTCTTCTTCACGAATAAGACAAGAGATCCCCATGGTGAAGAACTCAGTCTAACAAATCCTGTATCCACTAGCTCCCGTAATTGAGTCTGGAACTCCACAAGCTCCTTTAGAGCCATCCGGTAAGGTTCCCGAGAGATGGGTCTCGCAACTGGTACTAACAGTATCTGGAAGTCTACCCCTCTATGCGGGGATAGTCTGGGCAACTTCTCCGGAAATACGTCGGAGAAATCCCAAACCACCGGAATATCACCAATGGAGGCCTCCACCTCCACAATCTCGAAACAGATCATGTATACCTCGTCTCCCTGCTCATGGGCCTTAACGGCATGTACAGATGATAATAATAAACGGGAGATAGACATAATACCTCCGAAGACCACCTCTGAGTCTCCGTATTTCAATGTGATCCTCCTAGCTGTGTAGTCAATTTTGGCATGGTGCAAGTGTAGCCACGTCATGCCCAAAATCAGATCATAGACTGGTAGCGGTAAAATTGTCGCTGGCGTGTCAAACAACTTCCCACTAATATCTACGGTCATATTGCACTTTGCAGTAGACTGCACCTCCAATCCCTCGGGAAGTCGGACTATCCTGAGTTGTCCGGGAAAATGTTGACATCCATCCAAATCCTTCGCAAAATCTTCTGAGACAAGAGTGCGATGCTCCCATGTCAAATAAGGTGAGGGTGAGCTTACCATACACAAGTACTATGCCTGAGGTTGGTTATTTTGATTTTATCAACTATCTATTTAAATGGTTGTTAAGGTACTATACAAGCAATTCAAAGTACAAAATTATAAAGTACCTGTGATGACCTGCTCAGGGTTTTTAGGCTGGGCAAGATCCAGCGCATACATCTGCTCCGGCCTTCGGCCGCCATCGTGAGGTCCTCGTTCATGACCTTGTTCTCGACCTCTACCTCGCTGTGCCGGAGGGACTGCTGGAGGTGGAGGAAAAAGCTGTGGGCAGTGGGATCTGATGTGCCCAGGATGGTGGTATCCAAAGCATACCTTTGGAGGGTGTCCTCTGTCATCAAATCTCCGTAGCATTGTGGGAGGTCGCTGCTCTGGCCTGGCACCAGGATGGGGACGTCCTCTACCTCCCCTTTGCCTCATTAACCTGCCCCACTGCGGCCCTCTACTGCTCTCACCATGATACATCCCCTCAGCCGGTGTCTTCGCTCTGCCCTGCACCATCAGATGATCCGCCTCCCACTTCTTTATCATCTCAATAATCTTCGCCAAATTGGCATCTGAGATGAACAAAAGAGCCTGCTTGAGGGAGCCCTGAAGCCTTCTATAGAATTTCTTTGCATAGTCCTTCTCACTCAAGGGAGTAGCAAATCCTGCCAAATATGAAAACTCTCGGTTGCACTCCAGCACCGACCGGTTTCCCTGCCCGAGGTGCAGAAACCGATCCTCCAACGCATCTATGTCCGTCGAAGATACAAAATGCTCCAACAGGGCCTCTCTAAACTGGTTTCAGCTGATTTGGGAATACTCATAATCAACAAAGGTGGAGTCTATAAGGGACTTCTACCACCTCTTGGCATGGTCTACCAGTGTCATAACTATAAAGGCTACTGCTTGGTTACGCGAGCAAAAGGATACCTGCTAGCATCTCCTGGATAGTGTCCATCCACTCCTCCGTCTTATCTGTGGTCTCTATCCCATAATAAATCGGAGGGGAGAGATCTCAGAAGGTAGTCAGCTAGTTTGAGCTCGGGTTTGGCTGCTGTGCCGGAACCTGCTGAGATCTAAAGGCATCCAGGATGACCATGAGAGTCTAGCCCAACTCTGACTGCTGAAAAGGAACAGTAGCTGGCAAAGGTGGAACCGTAGTCTACAGTTTAAAAATATGACAATAGTTAAATAAGGTTGGCCTCAACTCATTTATATGGACAAAAGATGTGATTTTCTCACATGGGCACACCATATCTTCCGCTGCTTAGTTTGTCTGCAAACTGAAGCTCGAGCGGGGTGACCTAGTGGTTTGTGGACTTCTTTCTCTTATGATCGTGGTACGGTGATACCAACTGTAAAATCTCTCCTCCTGGGAATTGGGTGCGGCCGAGAAGAGATTTTATGCCTAGGACCGTCGCCTTACAATGACACCAACTATGAGTTAGTTGTCACCATAAGACAGTGACCCTGCCAGCAAGCACGATCTTTCACATAAATAATGAAAGAAGAAATAAAATAAGCCCACACATCACAATATAGATAGATAAATATCTAAGTAAAGGTCCACATGACATAATGAAAGAGTACAGTGTTGAAGCCAGGAAAATTCCTAACCTCGAAATAGGATCAAGGCAGCCTAAGGTTACTGATTCTACGATCCGACGTCACGATTTGAATGGCTAGCGAGAGAGAGAAAGGAAACTATCTATAAGCACACCCCAAGTGCTCCAGCGGGGAGGTCCCACCACGTACCCGAAAGCTTTGAAGAAGCTTCCCCTCCACAACCAAAAGGCTGGGCGAGGTACTAGGCTGGCTTGGACTTGGCGAGTATCTACTTGGGGGGACCTCGCCTCTTCCAAAAGGTGCCATTTCCAGTACCCCTGGGGGGCTATTTATAGAGATATCCTGGGGGGGTAGGCGAGTATCCAGCATCTGTGAGCGAGTATCTAGGGTTACTCGCCCATACTCGCAAGATACTCGCCAAAACTCGCCTCAGCTCGCCACAGCTCGCCCAAGCTCGCCTCTGCTCGCCCAAGCTCGCCTCTGCTCGCCTCTGCTCGCCTCTGCTCGCCCCATCTCGCCTCTGCTCGCCTCTGCTCGCGCCAGCTCGCCCAAGCTTGCCCAAGCTCGCCCAAGCTCGCCTCTGCTCGCCTAAGCTCGCCTCTGCTCGCCCCAACTCGCCTCTGCTCGCCCCAGCTCGCCTCTGCTCACCTAAGCTCTCCCAAGCTCGCCCAAGCTCGCCTCTGCTCGCCCAAGCTCGCCCAAGCTCGCCTCTGCTCGCCCAAGCTCGACCAAGCTCACCCAAGCTCGCCTCTGCTCGCCCAAGCTCGCCTCTGCTCGCCCAAGCTCGCCCAATGGTCTGTGAATAGTCACCTGCTTGAGTACTTCTGATCTCGACGAATTACGGGTTATACACAATCCCCGCTTTTTTTGAGCTCGACATGAGCTCGGAAAAACAATGTTGAACCCGTAGTTCGGAGAGGTGGCACTAGACGATGCGCTGCAAGAGGTCCATTCTAAGAGAGGAGCCCAACTGAAGGAGAAAAGAAAATGTCGGCACAGCCCAGAGGTAGAACCCAACTGAAGGAGGTGGAGAGTCTGACACCTCCCAGGCCATTTGCTAGGCGAGCGAGCTCAACTGGAAGAGGTGGAAATGGGGCAGACATCTCATACGTCAAGCATACCTGGATATGAAGAGAAGGTCGATACCTCATAAGAACCAAGTTCAACTAAATTGGAGAAGTGGTCGACACCTCTAAGGAGTCAAGCTCAACTAGAGGTGGAGAGAAGAGGTCGACACCTGACAGGAGCCGAGCTCACTGTAGGTGGAGAGTTGGCACCTCACCGGAGCCGAGCTCAACTGGAGGTGGAGAAGAGGTCGACACCTCGTAGGAGCCGAGCTTAACTAGAGGTGGAGAGAAGGTCGACACCTGGCAGGAGCCGAGCTCAACTGGAGGTGGAGAAGAGGTCAACACCTCGTAGGAGACGAGCTCAACTAGAGGTGGAGAGAAGAGGTCGACACCTCATAGGAGACGAGCTCAACTAGAGGTGGAGAAGAGGTCGACATCTAATCAGGAGGAAGCTCAACTGAAGGTGGAGAGGAGGTCGACACCTGGTCAGGAGGAAGCTCAACTGAAGGTGGAGAGGAGGTCGACACCTGGTCAAGAGGAAGCTCAACTGAAGGTGGAGAGGAGGTCGACACCTCGTAGGAGACAAGCTCAAGTAGAGGTGGAGAAGAGGTCGACACCTCGTAGGAGACGAGCTCAACTAGATGTGGAGAAGAGGTCGACACCTAATCAGGAGGAAGCTCAACTGAAGGTGGAGAGTAGGTCGACACCTAATCAGGAGGAAGCTCAACTGAAGGTGGAGAGGAGGTCGACACCTGGTCAGGAGGAAGCTCAACTGAAGGTGGAGAGGAGGTCGACACCTGGTCAGGAGGAAGCTCAACTGAAGGTGGAGAGGAGGTCGACACCTCGTAGGAGACGAGCTCAAGTAGAGGTGGAGAAGAGGTCGACACCTCGTAGGAGACGAGCTCAACTAGAGGTGGAGAAGAGGTCGACACCTAATCAGGAGGAAGCTCAACTGAAGGTGGAGAGTAGGTCGACACCTAATCAGGAGAAAGCTCAACTGAAGGTGGAGAGTATAGTCGACACCTGGCAGGAGCCGAGCTCAACTAGAGGTGGAGAAGAGGTCGACACCTCGTAGGAGACGAGCTCAACTAGAGGTGGAGAAGAGGTCGACACCTAATCAGTAGGAAGCTCAACTGAAGGTGGAGAGTATAGTCGACACCTGGCAGGAGCCGAGCTCAACTAGAGGTGGAGAAGAGGTCGACACCTGGGAGGAGCCGAGCTCAACTAGAGATGGAGAGAAGCTCGTGGGAAACCGGATTTACGACATTTCTGCCACTCGAAGTCTTGATTTCAATCGAGGAGATCGGCCGATTCCCGAGGAGAGGAGCTCGTGGGGATACCGGTCTTACGACGCTGCTCAACTCGAAGTCTTGATTTCAATCGAGGAGATCGGCCGATTCCCGAGGAGAGGAGCTCGTGGGGATGCCGGTCTTACGATGCTGCTCAACTCGAAGTCTTGATTTCAATCGAGGAGATCGGCTGATTCCTGAGGAGAGGAGCTCGAGGGGATACCGGTCTTACGACGCTTCTCAACTCGAAGTCTTGATTTCAATCGAGGAGATCGGCCGATTCTCGAGGAGAGGAGCTCGTGGGGATACCGGTCTTACGATGCTGCTCAACTCGAAGTCTTGATTTCAATCGAGGAGATCGGCCGATTCCCGAGGAGAGGAGCTCGTGGGGATACTGGTCTTACGACGCTGCTCAACTCGAAATCTTGATTTCAATCGAGGAGATCGGCCGATTCCCGAGGAGAGGAGCTCGTGGGGATGCCGGTCTTACGACGCTGCTCAACTCGAAGTCTTGATTTCAATCGAGGAGATCGGCCGATTCCCGAGGAGAGGAGCTCGTGGGGATACCGGTCTTACGACGCTGCTCAACTCGAAGTCTTGATTTCAATCGAGGAGATCGGCCGATTCCCGAGGAGAGGAGCTCGTGGGGATACCGGTCTTACGACGCTGCTCAACTCGAAGTCTTCTATTTGGAGTCGAGGTAGTTCGCCCTGTTGCTTATGAGATTGCCAAGGAGTCAAATGCATCAATATCTTTGAGGACGAAGGAATTCTAAAGAGAACAACGATCTTTTCCCGTCGAGTTGGGAGGTTGGCGTCCGGACCTGTTCATGATAGTTCCTCCAGTCGGAAGAGATATGCAATCGGGGGTAGCTAGGCCGACATGCAAGGGGGGAGCTGATCTCGGCTGTCAATGCAGAGGCTCGGTCTTACAAGGACGCTTACATCCCGAGGCATCGTCCCATCGTCCGCCCAGGGCTATCTACGAGAAACAAGTCGAAGGCTCGTTTCCCAACCTAACCGTGGAGATCGTTTTCAGCTCTGCCACTTGGTTACGAAAACCAGAGTACAAGCAAAGAGAAATGGTCCTCGAGGGGTCCTACTGGACATTCTCGATTCCACCATCCTTCCGCGAACTTGCACTTCTCAGAGCTCGGCAGGTTACCCTGCTTTGGTAAAAACAGAGACGCGTCCTGCTTCACAGGACCTGCGGTCGCTAAGAGCGGGTCTTTTCGTCTTCTCAAAGACCGATGATGCCTTTATACAAGGTATCACTTTGTAAGGTCGATCCCTTATCGAGTTCAGGAGGTTAGCATCCAGATCTGTTCCTGATAGTTCCTCCAGTCGGAGGAGAGATGCAATCGGGGGTAGCTAGGCCGACATGCAAGGGGGGAGCTGATCTCGGCCGTCAATGCAGGGGCTCGGTCTTACAAGGACGCTTAAATCCCGAGGCATCGTCCCATCGTCCGCCCTGGGCTAAATAGGAGAAACAGGTCGAGCGCAGGTTTCCTAAATCGATCGTAGAGTTGAACTTCACTGCTCCTAGGTAACTTGAGATGAATCAACACAAGGAAGATAACTCGCACTAACCCGTGACTCCGGGAGCGAGGAAATGCATAAACAACTTGGAAACAATGTTACAGGTAAGCAATACATGTTACCGCTGGGGGTAGAACTCTTTCATCTCATCCTCGCTCCGGGTATTTGAGGAGATGATATGAATAACATTGCTGTCTTGGTTGCTGAAGTGATAGCCCCGCGTGTATAAACTCGCAGAATTCGAACACCATAGTTGCTCGCGAGTATGGAGCTTGCAGAATTTAAAGGAGAGCATCCTAGCCTGCCCGCTGAAGAGATCACCTCGCGAGTATGGAGCTCGCGGAATCAGATGGTAGCATCCTAGCCTGTTGAAGAGGTCACCTCGCAAGTATGGAGCTCGCGGAATTATAGGAGAGCATCCTAGCCTGCCCGCTGAAGAGATCACCTCGCGAGTATGGAGCTCGCGGAATTAGATGATAGAATCCTAGCCTGTTGAAGAGGTCACCTCGCAAGTATGGAGCTCGCAGAGTTATAGGAGAGCACCCATTAAGCATGAAGAACATCATGAGTAGGAGCTCGTAGAGTACTTGCTGGAAGATGTCATAAGCAAGTCGTCCCATAGAATGTAGGTTGTTGGAGGAGATCATCAAGTAGGAGCTCGCAGAGCACCTCGTACATTTTTCCCTTGCGGTGGGCTCATCGTCATTTGCCGTGCTTGTCAGTCATTTGCCCTGCTTGTCAGTTGATACTCGCCTCTTCACTTGATACTCGCCTATGGGCGAGATCATCTGATACTCGCCTCTTCACTTGCTGCTCACCTCTGGGAGTATCATTCCTGCCTATGCTCACCGGTATGTCGCCGACATCAATTCGCCTCCATGAACTCGTCGCTAGAACTCGCCTATGAGCGAGCTACCAGGGAAGCTCGCCTCACGAAACCGCCGAGCTTGAAAGTCGTCGTCGCGCAGTCGCCTATGGGCGAGTAACGAGGGAACTCACCCACCTTGCCGATAACTCGCTAACCTTACCGAGTGCTTGCGAGTTGCTGTCTTGGGTCTCTAGCTCGCCATCTTAAGCCATGAAGTCTTCTCGCAAAAAATTTCTTCCTCGGCTACTATCCACGCTCACCGCACCAAGTGTTGAAGCCAGGAAAATTCCTAACCTCGAAATAGGATCAAAGCAGCCTAAGGTTACTGATTCTACGGTCCGACGTCACGATTTGAATGGCTAGCGAGAGAGAGAAAGGAAACTATCTATAAGCACACCCCAAGTGCTCCAGCGGGGAGGTCCCACCACGTACTCGGAAGCTTTGAAGAAGCTTCCCCTCCGCAACCAAAAGGCTGGGCGAGGTACTAGGCTGGCTTGGACTTGGCGAGTATCTACTTGGGGGGACCTCGCCTCTTCCAAAAGGTGCCATTTCCAGTACCCCTGGGGGGCTATTTATAGAGAAATCCTGGGGGGGGGGTAGGCGAGTATCCAGCATCTGTGAGCGAGTATCTAGGGTTACTCGCCCATACTCGCGAGATACTCGCCAAAACTCGCCTCAGCTCGCCACAGCTCGCCCAAGCTCGCCTCTGCTCGCCCAAGCTCGCCTCTGCTCGCCTCTGCTCGCCCCAGCTCGCCTCTGCTCGCCTCTGCTCGCCTTTGCTCGCCCCAGCTCGCCCAAGCTCGCCTCTGCTCGCCTAAGCTCGCCTCTGCTCGCCCGAGCTCGCCTCTGCTCGCCCTAGCTCGCCTCTGCTCGCCTAAGCTCGCCCAAGCTCACCCAAGCTCGCCTCTACTCGCCCAAGCTCGCCCAAGCTCGCCTCTGCTCGCCCAAGCTCGACCAAGCTCGCTCAAGCTCGCCTCTGCTCGCCCAAGCTCGCCCAATGGTCTGTGAATAATCACCTGCTTGAGTACTTCTGATCTCGACGAATTACGGGTTATACATACAGGAAAAAGGGCTTATGCCCAGTACATGAACATCATAAAATATCACTCTCTCTCACCTAGCAACAAGGAAGCTAAATCATATAATCATCAACCTAATGTCTGGTAGTAGTAGTGGTAGTGCGCGGCTCCGACTCCTCAGATCCTAGTGTCTCAATCTTTGGCTCCTCCCGATCAAACTGCGACGGCGTCTCCACGTGTCCCTAAAATGATGTGGTCAAATGACCGTCAGTCAAACTAGACTCAGTTGCTTCATCCCGCCTTACCCCTGCGACTCCTAGGCACCGCGCGAGAGGAAGAAAGCGGAGGACCAATAGAAGCAGAATGTACAAGCAGGTGATAGTGGTATATATATGTAATTCTCTAGCAGTTCTATATCAGTATAAGAATTAAAGAAGAACAAAAACTAATGCAGTATAAAAGTACAGTAATAGGAGCTAAGTAAAACTAGTAAAGTAAAGAAACTATACTACCATCACAGAAGCATACCCTAACTTATATAAATGCTCATACAAACATATAAGTTAAGATTTCCAAAATTTTAACTCATCATATAAAATAGCCTATACTAATTAATATGATGAGGATCTGCAAGTGCGTATGATATGTCATGCTATGCAATACAATGTTTATTATATAACTCACACACACGACACTATGCACAGACCTTTCATGCATCCCCACTTTTTGGAGGTGGCCAACCTCTCAGGTACCAACTGTCGTGGCTCACGGTGGTAGTGGAGCGGGTATCTCCACTCCTAGGTGATCGTGCACACTACCAGGCTTAGACCTCTCGTACGCCTCATCGCTAAAAACACAACAGCAGAGCCACTGCGTACTCTTGTTGGCAACTACCAATCTTCTATGGTCGGGTGCGCTCTTAGGGGACATAGTCCTCCAGAACTCGGTATAAACATCCTACCGGTCTCCCAAAAGGTCTACACTCTACACCGGAGTCATCATACTTCCGTTGGTGTGCCGACTAAACCAGTACAGAGTGACCCACCACATAATCACAAACCAGGTATAACAATATCCTCCCTAGCCTCCATCTCTCAGGACCAACCCGTCTCGATATCGACCAATAACCCGAGCCACCAGCTCGTAGGACCAGCAAGACCTCTATCACTCCAACCCATACATGGGTGAGATCGCTATAACATTCTTTAATCCTATCAGACTACTCTTGTCTAAGTTTCTGATTACTTAGCGATTTCGGTTAACCTTGGACTTCCCAAGGTCTACCCTGTGAGGGGCTCGCAGTGGTACTAGAAACTATGATGGGCTGAACCAAATCGTTCTCTTTCTCAAGACAATTAGTAGAGTTATACTACCCTTAACCAAATCCACTCCCAGGGTTACTAAGTGTGTGACCTCTCCAAAGTATCAACTGCTAAAAGTACTAATTTTCCAAAATTGTTAAATACAGATCATATGATCCTGTATGTGTGTATGAATATGAATCCTCCAAATACTTGGCTCTAGGCCCTAAGATTACTTCCTGAGACCTATCATGATATCTTAGACTTAATTCCAGAGATTTATAATTTTTCTAAAATAATCAACAATTATTATAATTTTCCCAAATTATTGCTACATGTGATTTTGAACATAAAGTGTCACTTTCTGTTATCAAATCAGTAAGATACAATTTTCTTAACATCATTTTGAGTAATAATAGCTCTGGACCAAATTTTACATTATTCCAATAAAATTTGATATTTAATATCTAATTATAAATATATGATCCACTAGCTCATGTTATACATAAAGTGCTATAAATATTCAATAAATAATTCCAGAAAAATTACTAGAGGGTAAAAATGCAAAATAATTATTTATTACAAAAATTTATAATTTTATAACTCAATTGGGCACAATTAACTCAATAATATAGAAGGGGCAAAAATGATAATTATAACTGCAATCTTAAGATTCTGACTAAAAAAATTCCAATTAATTTATCTAATATTTATCATACCAAATCATTGCTATTGGCAAGGTTTTATAATTTTTGCAACTACTTTAGTCACCCTAATTTCACTAATACACTTGCGTAATAAAAATACTAATAATTCATTTGTAAAGCAAATCAACTCCAAATGCTCTAAAACTTCATGAGGAGGTGTATATTCACAAAATAATTACATATACAAAATTTCATGGGATTTCACCAAGCCAATCTTGTTAAATTCACACGATACACCTTTTTGGTTAAATGAACACCATATCGCATACAACATGACAACTTGCAAGTGTGAAAGTTTCTAGTGTCGACTAATTCAGCCTATGGGGGGGGGGAATATGTGTAGTGCAGTCTTTTGCGGAATTTAAATAACCTGCACAATTAAACAAACACAGCACAAAAAAGTATACAAGCAATTATAGTGGTTCCCCGATTTAGGTACGTCCACTCTCCCCCTTCGACCTATCTCCCACCAAGGGACGACTTGGTCACTTCACCAAACGGATTGAAATCCAATCCTCACACTACGGAAGGCACCCTTCCAACCGAAGGAGTCAGTACTCCTCCACCACGGGTTGCACCCAACCCTTAAAACTAGGAATCACTATTCCTTTACAACAAAACAAAATTAGAATGTACAAGAAATACAAACTACACGTGTGGAGAACCCGATGTCCCTCTTCGTTCGTTGAAGCGTTCTTGATTAAGACGAAGAGTCCACGACCGGAGCACTCTCTTAGAGAGGATCTTCCCAAGATCGGTGGCAGCAAGTGAATGCGGCGGCGATGCTTTGTAGATCCAAACTTCTTGACGAAGCAAGCAAGGTCTATCAACGATCTCAATCGGATCGGTCGTCTCAATCGATTCAGAATGAAGAGCTAACTTCGTTCAACAATTCGAGAGACAAGGGATCTCGAGAGAGAAGCGTGAGATGCTATACTTAGCCTCGGTCCTGTCACCGGACGATCAAAGAGGATCTAAGATCTGCGACGGTGACAACTTGCGAGCGGCGACGGCGACGGAAGGAGTTCCGCGATCGGCTAGGTTATGCTCGGCGGCTTTGATTTCTCGTGAAAGATTACTGTTCAAGTTCGAAATAAGCGAGTATAAATACTGTAGACCAACCCTAAATGACCGTTGTGGGGCCCACAAGAAGAAGCCATAGTTCCGGTCAAAACAGTGTAACCCGTCATGGTTCGGTCCAGCGAGCAGAGCAAATTTGCCTAAGGCAAATTCGGCGAGAATCATTGGTGAATCTCGACGAAGTCGGCGGGAATCACTTGTGATTCCCGTCGAATTTGCCTTGGCCGATTTCCAGTTGTAAAACCAGTCAGCCTGCGGGAATCGGCGAGAATCAGTTAGTGATTCCCGTCGATTCTGCCTTAGCATAATTCTTGAAGGAGGACAGTCAGCCAGATGAAGTCGGCGGGAATCGGCGAGTGATTCTCAAGGATTTCGGCGAGAATCACTAGTGATTCCCGTCGAATCGGCGAGAATCACTTAGTGATTCCCGTCGATTTTGACTTAGAAGATTTTCCTCTTTCTTCCCATGAACTTAGTCTTCGACCCATCCTTGCTCCTCTTCCGCTCTTGATCTATCTTGACCATGTACTTTAAAATAAGTACACTCCAATAGAGAGAGCACACATGAGTCAACACACTGATCTGCTCAACAAGGGATTACGTTGTGCATACCCGTGTATATTGACCCAGTGCACCCTGACATTGGTGTGTACTTAGCATGGAATAGCTGCAAGCACATCTTGAAGAAATATCGTCAAATACATTGTCAGTTCAACTTAGCTTGTTCAGGGGCTTCTTCAAATCAGGTACATTGTGGATATAATACCCAACATTCTCCCCCTATTTGAAGAAGTCTAAACCCTACAAGCTAAGGTGAATAAGACAGATGGGAATGGAAAACATAAAATGAACAATCAGTTGAGAATGAAATTCATTACCATTTTCCTTAGAGCATACTTAGCATTCTTAGCCTTTGGCAACCACTTTAGTACATTCTTAGCCTTTGGCAGCCACTTTAGTACCTTTGCACCTTAGCCTTAGCCGAGAGGGTAATCTCCGCCTTTTCGGCTTCTGCAAATCTGGGACTTCACCTGGAGCCACATGCTCCCCCTCCGATCTTGCATTCGTGCTTGAGCTTGAGTTCCTTGCTGATGCTCCCCCTCTATCCAAAAGCCTTGAGCCTTACAGTCTTCACTCTTCATAGTTCAGCATGCCGAGTTCAGTTTTGAAGAGACTGAACTTGGCCTCGTCTAGGTGCTTCGTGAAGATATCTGCAACCTGCTTATCCGTGGGGACATAGCAGAGAGATATATCTTTGTTTTCCACATGCTCCCGAATGAAGTGATAATGCATTTCAATATGCTTTGTTCTACTGTGCGACACAGGATTGTTCGCAATTGCTATTGCGCTCGAGGAGTCGCAATACATCGGAACTTCGCTGAACTGCAAGTCATAATCTTTGAGCTGATTTCTAATCCATAGAAGTTGTGCGCAACAGCTGCCTGCTGAGATGTACTCAGATTCAGCCGTAGAGGTTGCGACGCAATTCTGCTTTTTACTGTTCCATGAAATAAGCCTTCTTCCGAGGAATTGGCACGTCCCGGAAGTGCTTTTCCTATCATCCCTGCTTCCTGCAAAGTCAGCATCTGAAAAGCCTATCAGCTCGACATCATTGTTTCTTGGGTACCACAAGCCAAGATTTGGTGTACCTTTAAGGTATCTAAGAATTCGCTTTGCAGCGACATAATGAGAGTCCTTAGTGTTCACCTGATATCTGGCACAAACGCATGTGGAAAACATAATATCTGGTCTACTAGCAGTAAGGTAGAGCAGGGATCCAATTATGCTTCTGTATTTGGTGTCATCAAAAGGTTTCCCTTTCTCATCCTTGTCCAGAGACACAGTGGATCCCATTGGAGTCCTCATAGAGGTTGCATTCTCCATTCTGAATTTCTTGAGGAGTTCATTTGTGAACTTCGTCTGAGAGATGAAAATTCCATCCTCAGACTGTTTCACTTGAAGTCCCAAGAAATACTTTAGCTCTCCCATGCCGTTCATTTCAAACTTTCCTTGCATAAGTTTAGAAAACTTTTTGCAAAGATTGTTGTCCGTTGAGCCGAATATTATGTCATCGACATAGATTTGCACCAGCAAGATCTTGCCTTTGACTTCACTAAGAAACAATGTCTTATCTATTTTTCCTCTCGAGAACTTGTTCTCAAGAAGAAAACTAGACAGAGTCTCATACCAAGCTCGAGGAGCTTGTTTTAAGCCATATAATGCTTTATTAAGAAAATAAACAAGATTAGGGAATGTAGGATTAACAAAACCTGTGGGTTGCGCGATATATACTTCCTCTTTCAAATTTCCATTTAGGAATGAAGATTTCATGTCCATCTGGGATCATTGGGTTGATCATTCGAATCCACTATTAGAAGTACACCAGGCATCCAGTTCAAGTGGGACATTATAGTTAGCATTATCTCTTATCCCATATGCTTGTTCCATAGCATTCCTGGAACATCTCTTGTCTAGGTCCCATCATGTTCACGGGTACCTAGACTATCCTGCAAAAATGAATTACCTTACCTTAGGAACCCAATATGTATTGGGTCCTAGGTTCCTGTCAGCATAAAATACTGAATGCCTTCCTACAGGATTTTTGTCAGGAAGGCTATCTCTAGCCAAAGGAAGTGGACATACCCTTGCTCTTGGCATAGAAGGATTGTGCCAATAATCTATGGCAAAGTGACCCACTTTACCACAGCACCAGCACTCATGAATATTGTATCTCCTTTTCTGACCAGATCTACTGACTGAGTTTGTCACGATCATAGGTCTGACAGGGGCAGAGCAGGTTCTGCTCTCAGATTTACCCTTTCCACCGGGACACGAGGGAGGGTGGATGGAGAACATGTGGTGAGTGTCATGAGGCCTGGGAGGTGGTGCCTTCTTTTCAGTCAGCACACATCTGGGGGCCTCATAGATACTTACTACATGTTTGCCAACCCCCTTTCCCTGAGTCCTAGGGTGGTGAGAGGTACTGTGAGAGCTGGTTCCTGCAATCTCATGAAGTGTTGAGGCTGAGGTAGTGAATACAAAAGGTTCATGATTAGCCAAATGTATTTTCTCATGGGTAGCCATCACAGCACTTGCACCATGGGTATTTCCACATGAGGGTTGATCATTCTTGCAGTGACCATAGTTGTTCTTATGGTCATACCTGAAGGCATGATGTGTGCCCTTCCTACTCGGTGTGGGGCGTCTGAAAACAGTTTCCCCATTTCTCCATGATTTTATAATTCGTGAGATCCACCCGTTTTCTCCCTTTCTCTTAATAGCATCTACCTTGGAAAAGTTAGCTACTATTCTCTTCTCGGTCTCTAGAGAAAACTCTAGATCCGAGATCTTTGAGTCCTTCACCTTGATTGATTCCAATTGGAGATCCATCATGGTCCTCAACTGAGCAATTTCCATAACTTGTTTCTCCACAAGCAAGTTGCTCTTCTGAAGGGCACTACGAAGGGAATCAAGAGTTTCAATCTTTTGATTGAAACAGTCTATTTCCCTTGCATCACTTGATGGACAACCCTCTGAACTACTCCTATCTTCAGGAGATTCAAGAGGAAAGGAGCATGATGAGGAAAATACCTGATCCTGACTGTGATGATCAGGGTTAGCGTTAAGATCTGCAGAGACTGATGTGTCAACTTCATCAGAACTGCATTCCTAAATCTCTTTTTCAGTCTCAGATAGAGACATGGGAGCCCTGATATTGAGAGATTGGTCTTGACTTTCATCTTCAGAGATGAGGACCCCCACATAGGCTTCATCCTCTTGCTGGCATCCAGTCCCAGCCGTCTCCGTTCCCTCCATGAGGTCAGAGATAGTTTGCCACATAGACTTTGCAGTCTTACACTTGTCCAATCTTGAACGAGATGATCCAGACCAAACGTCAGTGATGATCTGACGAATCAGCTTGTCCAGGTTGAAAAGTGAGAGCTCAGTCTCAGACATCTCTTTGGGACTCTTGGGGATTTGGAGATCTTTTCCAGATCCGGAAGCCTTCATGGGAATGAAGGGACCCTCTTCCATAATGAATGATGTGCGAGGGTCAATGGCCTCCAGATGAAACATAACTCTCATCTTCCAGATGGGATAATACTCCGTTGTACAGGCATGGAGTCTCAGAGGAGAGACTTCAGAGTATAGCTCCATGCTTGAGTCTTGTTTTCTTCTTGACACTAGATGCGGGATCTTACTCAAGGTGTTAACCTTATTGTTGAGTAACCTCCATCTGATACCACTTGAAAGTTTCTAGTGTCGACTAATTCCACCTATGGGGGGGAATAGGTGTAGTGCAGTCTTTTGCGGAATTTAAATAACCTGCATAATTAAACAAACACAGCACAGAAAAGCACACAAGCAATTATAGTTGTTCCCCGATTTGGGTACATCCACTCTCCCCTTTCGACCTATCTCCCACCAAGGGACGACTTGGTCACTTCACCAAACGGATTGAAATCCAATCCTCACACTACGGAAGGCACCCTTCCAACCGAAGGAGTCACTACTCCACAACGGGTTGCACCCAACCCTTATAACTAGGAATCACTATTCCTTTACAACAAAACAAAATTAGAATGTACAAGAAATACAAACTACATGTGATGAGAACCCAATGTCCCTCTTCATTCGTTGAAGTGTTCTTGATGAAGACGAAGAGTCCACGACCGGAGCACTCTCTTGGAGAGGATCTTCCCAAGATCGGCGGCGGCAAGTGAATGTGGCGGCGATGCTTTGTAGATCCAAACTTCTTGACGAAGCAAGCAAGGTCTACCAACGATCTCAATCAAATCAGTCGTCTCAATCGATTCGGAATGAAGAGCTAACTTCGTTCAACAAATTGAGAGACAAGGGATCTCGAGAGAGAAGCGTGAGACGCTATACTTAGCCTCGGTCCTGTCGCCAGACGATCAAAGAGGATCTAAGATCTGCGGCGGAGACAACTTGCGAGCGGCGACGGCGACGGAAGGAGTTCCGCGATCGACTAGGTTACGCTCGATGGCTTTGATTTCTCGTGAAAGATTACTGTTCAAGTTCGAAATAAGCGAGTATAAATACTATAGACCAACCCTAAATGACCGTTGTGGGGCCCACAAGAAGAAGCCCTAGTTCCGGTCAAAACAGCGTAACCCATCATGGTTCGGTCCAGCGAGCAGAGCAAATTTGCCTAAGGCAAATTCGGCGAGAATCATTGGTGATTCTCGATGAAGTCGGCGGGAATCACTTGTGATTCCCGTCGAATTTGCCTTGGCCGATTTCCAGTTGTAAAACCAGTCAGCCAGCGGGAATCGGCAAGAATGCAAAGTCATTCTCGACGAATCGGCGAGAATCAGTTAGTGATTCCCGTCGATTCTGCCTTAGCATAATTCTTGAAGGAGGACAGTCAGCCAGATGAAGTCGGCGGGAATCGACGAGTGATTCTCGACGATTTCGGCGAGAATCACTAGTGATTCCCGTCGAATCGGCGAGAATCACTTAGTGATTCCTGTCGATTTTTACTTAGAAGATTTTTCCTCTTTCTTCCCATGAACTTGGTCTTCGACCCATCCTTGCTCCTCTTCCGCTCTTGATCTATCTTGACCCTGTACTTTAAAATAAGTACACTCCAATAGAGAGAGCACACATGAGTCAACACACTGATCTGCTCAACGAGGGATTACGTTGCGCAGACCCGTGTATATTGACCCACTGCACCCTGACATTGTTGTGTACTTAGCATGGAATAGCTGCAAGCACATCTTGAAGAAATATCGTCAAATACATTGTCAATTCAACTTAGCTTGTTTAGGGGCTTCTTCAAATCAGGTACATTGTGGATACAATACCCAACAAAGTGGTATTCACCAACCTACAGGTGTCCAAAGGACCTGAACTTTTTACCAGTGCCTTATAATTCCCTAATGAACCTCTCACCAAAATTTGGGCTTAAAATAAATATTTTTCACCAAAATATTTCAATTTTATGAAAAATCACGTTTTACCTAAACCTATAGGACAATATTGTCCAAATATTTTCATTTTTGGACTGTAGGTGTACCTATGGTATATTCGGATTTGACCCAAATTTCAAGTCGATCCCCTTAGCCAATTAACAGTTATTAAGGAAATAGTGACTATCCTACCTTAAGGACAAGTCCCACAAGCATTGCCCTACATGGAGCTACATTGCTCTAAATTACCTGATTTTAATTTCTAATTAACGTAGACTCGGAGGGTTACCGTTTTCTTGTTTGGCACTTTTCATAGTTCAGCCTCTAAAGGCCTCCTTTTTGTGTTTCAAAAATATATATTAAAGGGGACAAAATATATAAAAATTAATATAAATCCAAATGATCAACGGTGGTGATTTAATCTTCCTCCTCTAGCCTAAGGCCGAGATCAGCCCGACCTATAGCTTTTCTACAACCATTAGCCGGCCAACCTGCCACTTCCCAGCCGGCCACTGCCACCACCACCTCCGTTGAGGTGGTGGCTATCGCCCGACGATGGTTTGGCCGCCGAAGGTGGTGGTTTCCTGCGAACCCATCACCATGGAATTTTCCAAAAATCTCCATTTTTCTCACATTGGATCTGGCTCTATTGAGCCCAATTTTTCTCCTATTGGATCTAGGATACTAGCACAAGGGGAGAGGAGGACAAACATGCCTGATTTTGGGCTTGGATGCGACTACTCCGGTGGGTGGCCATGGATTTTGGCGTTTTCTAGCAAACCTCTCATGATCTCGATTCTCCACCATTTGCAGCGATCTAAGAGTCGATTTCAACTGCTTGAGCCCTTCTGAAGGTGATGGAAAATCGAATTGTGCTTTGGGGGACTCTAAATAGGAGATCCAAGTTTTGGGTGTTATGTTCATGGCCATTAAAGGTCATTCTTAATGGTGGCCAACCTATAACTATTGGAAACCTCCTCCTCTTCATTAAGGAAGATGAAAGGAGGGGTTGGGGAAGAAGAAGGGAGTATCACTTGGCCTCCCTCCATTATTTCCCCTCCAAATGAAGCTTCCCTTCTAATTACCCCCATTAAATCACCTAATTTAAATAATAAATTAGATTAAATAAATATGAAAATTTTGTGGGCCTTAGGATGGGCCTTGGGCAAAGCCTTAGCTCACTTGAATTAGCTTGGACTCTCATTTAGCCTCTAGGGTTAATTTGACCATAGTTGACCTTGGGGTTGACTTGTGCACATTGGGGGTGCACATAGCAGTTTCCCTAAGTTCAAGTTGAGCTAGGGTCACACTAGGGCCTCCATGCACCACTCATGCCCTAACCCTAACTTTAGGGGGGCTAAAAGTGTGGGGGATGTTATACAGTGAGTGACGCTTTAGAAAAGATCATCTTTGAGTGCGGAGATGATAATGTTCATGGAACTGACGTCGAGGGGGACTAATCGGTAATCATCTTCACTCCACTCTTCTTCTTCTTTGACGAGTTTCTTGTTGGTCGGTAGAGGATATCTTCGTGGGTACGAATGGACCCTGCAAAACAAATTTAAACAAATGGGCATCATAGGAATTGATGAATACCTTAACCCTGAACTTCCAAAATAGGAAATTCTCTTTGATGCATGCTATTAAGCAACCTAGCAAGAGAATTCTCATTCAAACTTTTATCCATATATTTAATTTTTCACTTAGCTCAAAATAGATCAAGATCGATTACACTCTACCTCTAGGCTAAAATTGAGTACTCTCTCTCTGATACCACTTGTTAGTATAAGAGTCGAGTGACAACGAGAATCTAGGGGGGTGTAAAAATTTATAATGGAAACCACAAGTGGTCGCGGGAACACTCAAGCACAACCAAAGTCAAGTAGAAATCAATAGCAGCAAGATTCTCCAATTGGAATTAATAACTTCTTTATAGAGGAAGGTATACATTATGAGACATGATTCACAATGCAATCAAAGGAAACAGAAAAAATAAGAATTTATCCGTGCGGACAGTAAACTGTAATTGCACAAGTCGCCAGCCCGCAAGACAAGTCTACCGAGACCTCTGAAGTCGCCTACCCGCAACTAGTCGTGCAGACAGTTTGTTATCAAAATGCTGAAGAACTTGAACAGAACCCGCTGATAGACCGGGTGAACTGCTCTGCTTAACTGCAACTCGGAGGAAGAGACTTCAATCCGGAGACTGTGACCTGCTTTTATTCACTGACAGCTATCTACAAACTATTCCACATCGAGCTTCCACTAGTTGCCTAGACGTCTAATGCTAGCCTCAAAGCCTACGCAGAGTCAACTTCACTTAGTCACAGCGGTTAGAAAACTGTAACTGCAAATTTAAGCGCGAACAAGTTCTCACTGTTCTAGTCTATCTATGACGAGCCGAGAATTCCTATTTATAAGCACGAGGAGGAGTATTGTCACCTCCCAAAATGATAGGATAACCGCTTGTTAGTCATACAGCTAACATCGCGTATCCGCACAAGTGTGGATATAAATATCAGTCCACCTCTTAAAGAAAGTTATCTGCAAAGAAGTGCGGACACCACTCTCTGTCCGCAAGAATGGCCAGTCCACAAAGGCAGAAAGGACCAGTCCACCAGGCTGAGGAGACCAACACCAATCCAACAAGGATGGCGAACACAACACTAGCGGGTTGCCGGACATCGACACCAGATCGCACAGTCTTACAGACACAGCTCCCAGTCCGCGCAAACCTCTGGTTCGTGACTTAGAATAATGACCAAGCCATCAACTTGCCGAGATCGGCGAGCTCCAGAAATAGTCTGCATAATAGGTAATCTCGGCAAGCTAGGCAACAAATATGAACTTAGTCACACGGGACCAAGCCAAAAACACTAACGGACTCTGGCTATCAACCTGTCGGAGATGGCTTCAACGAAAAATGTGGTTAGCGACCATAGTCCACACTAACCTCCAACCTTCTTGCAAGCTAGAGAACTCTAATCTCAAGAGGACTGTGTGGTCTTACCAACCAAACCTCCACAGTCGCGGTTAGAGAAGTTTAATAGCCCGGTTTCACGCCAGGGTGCTTGATTAGCCAGACCGCAAGAGAGTTCGGTAACCTTCCAAAGGGCTAGTCGTCAAAAGCTATTTTCCAGATCGCGGCGGACTCTACAGTCTGTGCGGTCTTCCTAATCAGACCGCCCACACTCCACTTCACCCCCACTTCAACAATTTTAACACTCCTCATTAAAGTGGGAAGTGGAAACCAGCTCGAACAACCATCGCAACCGAATAAACGGTCACTTCGTGAGTGGCTTTGTGAAGATGACTGGGATATTGTACTCTCTCCATACATGGTCTACCATCAGAGACCCCTCCAATACCTTCTATCAAACGAAGTGATGCTCGATCTCAATGTGCTTCGTTCACGGGTGACAAACTGGATTGCTGACCAGTTTAAGAGCACTCGCATTGTCACCGTGAAGCAGAGTAGGACTTCACACACCCTCATGCATTCCATCCACTAATATCCTAAGCAAGATGGCTTTCTGAGCTGCCAAGGCAGAAGCCTTGTATTTCACTTCTATAGTGGAGGCAGACATCGAATCCTACTTCTTACTACACCAAGAAATAGCTGTCAATCCCGTAAAGAAGACGTAACCAGACGTCGACTTCTGATCTTCTATATCTCCTCCACAGTCAGCATTCATGCATCTGTGCAGCTTGAAACTCGTGTCCCTCTTGTAAAAGAGGCCCATGTCCGAGGTGGACTTCACGTACTTCAGAATACTCTTAGCCGCTACTTGGCTCGCCATATATCAACTAACTCAACCCACAACATAAGCAATATCCAGCCAAGTGATTGTCAGATATATGAGACTCCCCATGAGAGCCTGGAACACCAAAGGATTTATAAGAACCCTTCCTTTATCCTGCCGAAGTTTCAGACTGTCCTCTATAGGAGTAGAACTGCTCTTCCCTTCCCGCATGTTGAATCGCTTGATGATTCTCTCTTCATAGCCCTATTAGGAAACGAGCATGTCATTCTTCTGCCTCTCCACCTCGAGTACAAAGAAATAATGGAGATCACCCAGATCCTTTATCTCGAATAGAATAGCTAGCTCAGCCCTGAGCCTAGCTACTTTCTCCTCCGAGTTCCCCATGACGATCATGTCATCAACATACATCAAAATGAGGACCTGAAGCTCCCCCCTTTTTTAATGAAAAGACTTGAATCTGAATATGTAGCGAAGTATCTGTAGAATTGGAGGTATTTTGTGATCTTCCCATACTACGCCCGAGGCGCCTACTTTAGACCATAAAGGGATTTCTTCAGCTTGCTGACGTGTCCTGGATGTTCTTTAGAGACATAACCAGGTGGGTGTACCCTTAAGATATCCTTATTAATCTCGCTATAAAGGAACTCATTCTTAACGTTGAGTTGCCAAATCTTCCATCCTTGGTAAGCCGCTAGGGAGATCACCACCTGAACTGAAGTCATTTTAGCCACCGGACTGAACGCCTCTTCATAGTCTTTCCCATACTGCTGTGATAACCCCTAAGCTACAAGGAAAGCCTTGTACCACTCGATACTACCATCAGCCTTCTTTTTGAGTTTGTAAACCAACTTAGATATCACCGGAGTAATGCCTTCGATCTTGGGTACAAGATCCCAAGTCTCGTTCTTCCTGAGGGAGGCCATCTCCTCATCTATGGCATTTTTACACTCCTTTATGCTAGTGGTGTTGTCAAAGCTCAACGACTCCTATTCTTCCAAGGGATATGCAAAGAAATATGAGACAAAACTCAGCATTTTCTCGTCCCTATACAAAGCTGGTGGAATAATAGTCCTCTTGGACCTCCGCAGGATTTGACCCTGATCCACCACTCCTACTGCTTCCTCTATGTTAGCTTTGATCTCGAGCATACCAGGAGCATCGCTCCCACTGCTTCCAGATCCAGAAGCATCCGCCCTAGAACTAAACAAAACTAGAGCACCTGGTGATACACTTAGCTCCGCTAGAAGATCCCGAGCAGCTTCTCCTTGGACTCCGTCTGACCTGCTCTCTTGTAGCTTTACAGATGAGCGACCCTGGTAGGATGTAAGTTAGTCAAAGACAATGTTTCATGAGACAACAAACTTCTTCTTTGCAGGATCCATGCACTTCCAGCCCTTCTTCCGCTCATCGTAGCCGATGAAGACTAGCTTTTGTGTTTTTGCATCTAGTTTCGTCCTGTGAGCGTCTGGAACATGCATGTAGCAACTAGATCCGAAAACCTGAAGATGTTCAATGTTGGGATTCACCTTGAACATCAACTCATGAGGAGATTTCATGTAGTTCGTACTAAAGGGCATCCTGTTGATGACGAACTCCGCACAAGACATTCCCTCTACCCAGAAGACCCTGGGAATGCCTTTGGTGTAAAGCCAACATTTGCAGGTTTCCATAAGATGACGTATCTTTTGCTCTGCAACTACGTTCTATTGTGGATCATGTGCATAAGTAAGCTTCCTCTAAATGCCGAATTTTCTGCAGAAGTTAGAGAACTCATGTGAAGTGAACTCTCTACTACTATCAGTTCTCAACTTCTTTATTCGCAGACCGCCGGCCATCCCCTATCGCCTTGAACTCCATGAACATCCTGAATGCCTCTGACTTCTCTTTCAAGAAGTATACCCAAGTATACATGAAAAAGACATCAACAAGAACTAACATGTACCTGCTATCGCCAAGACTGGTAGTGATGGTATGTCCTGTTAGATCACTTGGATGCATTCCAGCTGTTCTCTATACCTAGTTTGTGATATGTCAAATGGAAGGTGATTTGCCTTTCCATACTGACAGCCCACACAGACGTGATGGTCACCAAAAGTCAAAAGTCAAAAGGCTAGGCAGGCCATGAACCAGGCCTCTAACCATCATAGCCTTCAGCTTATCTATCCCAACATGCCCAAGTCTTTCATGCTAAATAGCAGCATTGTCGTTTGCCCTCGTCTTATCAACATAGAAGCTTGTTTCCAACGCGAACAAGTCCTTCACTCTCCTTCATACATGAGTAATGTCAGCTTTCAAAACTGACACATTCCTGAGAAACTTCACTTTTGTTGGGCCAAATCGAACGTGATATCTAGCTTCAATAATGTTTGTCACCAAGAAGAGGTTTTTCTTCATTCCCGACACGTGATACACACTCCTCAAGGTAAGTGGCCTCTAATAACTTCCTAAAGAAACAGTTCCCTCCTTCTATACTGCATGTACAGTATCATTAGTAGTAATAATGACATCATTACCTTTGTAATCCTATAGAGAAGAGAATTTGGACTCGTCCTCGGTGAGGTGATGACTACACCCCAAGTTCACAATCCAGTCCTCTTGACAGTTGATGGAGGAAAGTGCACAAACATAAGTTCCTGTCATGAAGGCACTATCCCATCCTCCTTTCTCAGTTTTGGACTCAGTCTCCTCCTTCCTTACAGTATGCCCTGGTTGAAGATTTATCCTGCAGTCCCTGTGGATATGACCAATCTTATGACACCTGTAGCACCGAGTGTTGGGTACATTGGACACAGTGTACTTGATTTGAAGAAGCCCTTTCAACACAGTGATATGCACAAATATGTATTTGATGTATATTTCAGTTCATACTTGCAGGTTGCCTATATCATATTGATTTGATAGGTTGTCCAAGTTATATTGACAGGTAGACTCTAAAAAGCTGATTAAAAAGTGAAGAAAATTGTCTTAGTACAAAAGCGTCGAGTGAAGTCAGCACAGTCAGCATCTAGTAACTTGTAGTGCAGAAAATTGACTAAGTACAAAAGTGTCGACACACTTCAACTATGTCGACACCTTTGCATAAGTTGTGTCGAGATAAGTCTATTATCTCGACACTTTGAAGACTAAGTCAGCAATGTTGAGACAAGTCAGCTAACTCGACACATTAAAAATTCAATAAGCAATGTTGAGACAAGTCAGCTATCTCGACACCTTGAAGACTAAGTCAGCAGTGTCGAGACAAGTCAAAAATATCTCGACACTTTAAAGCTTAAGACAATAGTGTCGAGACAATACAACTGTCTCAGCACAAAGAAGACTGAAGTGTAGACTTAAACACGTGTCGACACCAGCAGACTGGAGTGTCGAGATAATTCAACTGTCTCGACACAGTGAAGAATTAAAACAAGTATAAAAGTGTCGATACCCAGCCAACATTTGTGTCGAGACAATTCAACTATATCGACATAGTGCAGATTTACAGATGTCGACACATATGATAGTTGTGTCGAGACAAGTCAACCGTCTCGACACTTTCAAGTTCAGCCTGAAAATTCTTCTAAGTAAAATTGTGTCGAGACTACGAAGATGTCACGACACCTTCTAAGAATACTTAAGTAATATAGTGTCGAGACACTTTGGACATCTTGACACTTACATTTCTGAAGATGTGCAGAGTTAACATAGAAGTGTCAAGACAAGTCAGAAATGTCACATCAGCTACAGTAACGTGGTATCTCAACAGAAATAATTTAAAGGAGAATTTGAAGTATGATGTCATATGCCGATGCCATCAATCAGAAACTAGCAATCCATAAAGTCTATGAATAGCGGGGTTGTCTTCACAGAGAGAAGCACTTTTGATAGATCAGAAATTCTCATTCTAATTTCTTCGAAGCCAAGGGGAGAACGACAACTCCAAGGAGGAGAAGGAAGATGAAAGTCTTCAAGAAGATCTTCAGATCCTTTCATCAAGTGATCAGAAGATTCAAGTGGATCTGTTCTACAAATTCTTCAAGGAAATCAAGCTGATCATCAAGAAGATTGAAGATCCAGAGAAGTATCTCTTCAGCCAGATTATTTATCAAGATTTAATCAAGTGCATCTGAATTGAAGAATCTGAATTCATTCAGGTAAGTCAGATTACAGATTTGTTTTCTGATTATATTTACCTCATAATTTTTGTAAGATCTCTGTGAGATCTGAGTGGGTACTAGAGTTAATCTCTGAGTTGTAAGCCTAATTTATAAAGGCTGAGTTAGGGTTCTTGAGGGACCTGAGGTAGGTGATTTGAGTGGGATCACTGAGGTGTAAGCCTGTGTTATAAAGGCTGAGATAGGGTTCTTGAGGGACCAGAGGTAGGAGATTGGGTGAATCTCTGAGGTAAGACATGTTGGTCTGAGTGTAGGTTTCTTAACAGAAACTAAGCGTGTAAGATCTTTGGATCTGAGTTGAAGAGGAGGATATATAACCTTATCTAGCACATTGCTAGTGAGGAAGAAGGGAGAAAGTGGATGTACCATAGATAGGGGAACCACTATAAATTCTCTGTGTGCTGTGATTTTCTTGTGCTTGTGCTGTGTTCTGAGATTTGCATGTGCTGTGTTCTGTGGTTTAATTGTGCTGAGTTATTGTGAAGCTTATTTCTCAAGTATATTATCTGCTGAACACAATATCTGTTGAATAGTTAATCTAAGTGACAAAGAATCTTAAAAGACACCCATTCACCCCTCCCCCCTCTAGGTGATTATCTACCCATAGGATTTTCTTTTATCGAGGTCTGCCCCATTTATTCCTGTCATCATGCTTAGGCGTCTTGCTCCTTTCTTACCGTGATGAAGAAGACGGACAATCGATAGCATGTGTCTTCTTCTTCATGTCCCATTTCTTCTTCTTGCTAGAGAAGAGAGCCTCACCATCTCCGTATATCTCCGTATAAAATCGAAACTCCAGCCATCTGCTTCACCAAGCTTTCCTATGAAGCTAACAGATTTTCTAGCTTGAGCAATGATGGCTTATTGACCCAGCCTTATAGAGACGTCACAAAGGCAACATACTCCTTTCGCAAGTCACTGATAATGTGCCTCTTCAGCTTCGACTCTATGATCGGCTCTTCCGGGTCCAATGCAGTAATCTCAGAGCAAATGTTCTTCATCTTCAAGAAGAAAGAAGAAATGGACAGATCATCTTGAGTGGCCTTCGCCAACTCATTTTCCAAGAACTATAGCCAAGCTACGTTCTTCTTGTTTAACAGGCCATCCAAATTTTAGTTGTTGACCAACATTCGATGATGAGGTCAAATAGCTCTGATGAAACCGCACACTTCAGAGCGAATGTTGCCTTCGCATTTGTTTGCCTCCAAGTTTTCACCGCTTCAACATTTCCACAGGTAGTGAATACATCTTGTCGATTCTCACCACTGACAACTTCCCAAAGATCCTCGTAAAGAAGGTATCTCTCCATGCTAGACCGCCACCTTTTGAAGTTAATCCGCGTTAAGAGTTCAATTCCAATTCCTCTTGCATAACCGCCTTCCATTGTACCCAACTGATTTACTTAATCTTCATGAAGGAATAACAGCCTGCTAAGATTGGTGAACAACTAACTCCTCCCCTCGGATACCATGTAAAAATTTAAAAAGGAAGTCGCAAGTGGTCGCAGGAACACTCAACCACAATCAAAGTCAAGTAGAAATCAGTAGCAATTGCACCACATGAGTCTCCAATTTGAATTAATAACTTCTTTACAGAGCGAGGTATATATTGCGGGACATGATTCACAATGCAATTAAAGTAAACAAAAAAAACTGCAACAACAAGTTAACCGCACGAACAATAAACTGTAACCGCACAAGTCGACAGCCCACAAGCCAAGTCCATCGAGACCACTGAAGTCGCCTACCCGCAATTAGTTGTGCAGACTACTTGTTATTGAAATGCTGAAGAACTTGAACAGAACCCGTTGATAAATCGGGCGAACTACTCTACTTAACCGCAACTCAGAGGAAGAGAATTTAAGTCGCAGATACTGCGACCAGCTGTTATCCATTGACTTCTATCCACAAACTATTCCACACCAAGTTCTCACTAGTTGCCTAGCCGCCTGATGCTAGCCGCACAGCCTGCATAGAGTCAACTTCACTTAGTCGCATCAGTTAGAAAACCGTAACCGGAAATTTTAAGCGCGAGCAAGTTATCACTGTTCTAGTCTATCTATGACAACCCGAGGACTCTTATTTATAGGCGTAAGGAGGAGTCTCGTCACCACCCATAGTGATAGGATAACCGCACGTCAGTCATGTAGCTAGCATCATGTATCCACACAAGTGCAGATACAAATATCAATCTGTCGCTTAAAGAAAGCTATCTACAAAGAAGTGCTGACACCACTCTCTATCCACAAGAACGACCAGTCCGCAAAGGCAGAAAGGAACTGTCCGCTAGGCCGAGGATACCAACACCAATTTAATAAGGACGACGAACACAGCACTTGTGGGCTGCCGGACATCGACACCAGATCGCACTGTCTTGCAGACACAGCTCCTAGTCCGCGCAAACCTCCGACCCGTGTCTTAGAACAATGACCAAGTCGTCAACTTGCCAAGCTCAGTGAGCTCCAGAAGCCTTCTGCGTAATAGGCGATCTCGACTAGCTAGACAACAACTCTGGACTTAGTCACTCGGGACCAAGTCAACAACACCAGCAGACTTTGACTATCAACCTGCCCGAGAAGACTTCAGAAAAAAATGTTGTTAGCCACCATAGTCCGCACTAACTGCCAACCTTCTTGCAAGCCAGAGAACCTGAAGCTCAAGTGGAATGTGCGGACTCACCCACTAGACCGCCACAACCGCGGTTAAAGAATTCTAACCGCCCGATTTCAACCTAGGGTACTTGATGAGCTAGAAGCAAGAGATTTCGGCAACCCGCCAAAGGCTATTTGCCAAAATCTATCAGCAAGGCCGCGGCGGACTCTGAGGTCTGTGCGGCCTGCCTAATCAGACTGCTCATACTCCACTTCACCCCAACTCGGCGGACTCTGCGATCTGTGCAGTCTGCAGCTCAATTGGTGATGAGAAGTGAAAAAACTCCATAGTTAAGCGTGGTCGGGCTGGAGTAGTCACGGGACGAGTGACCTCCTGGGAAGTCCCTGTGATGTGCGCTTGACTATCAAGTTTCACTCATCTAAGGGAGGATGTGGCCTCCAACAACCCGCCTGTAAGTATGGAGATGGGTTGGGTCTGTTGGGCTGCAGCCTTCTAAGGGAGTTTAATGAAGACATCTCAGATACCTTACGATGTGGGTTGAACCTCCGCACGCCCCTCTAAAAGAGGGGGGTGAATATTTTTTTCGAAATTTCACCATAATTGCAATTTGCTCATTTGTGGTGGAAACACAAACTGTCAACTTGTAATTTCCTTGACATAAAAGATGTTAAGTGTTAAAGACAAGCGTGATAAAACTAGAAGTACACAAAGACTTATGAAAGTTTCCCGTACGAAACTGGTACGTCTCCCCTTCCATAATCGTGGGAACACCCTCGTTGAGCTTCGTAAACTTTCGAAGACAAGACCAACTCCGACACAAACTATTAGTGCAATCGACTCCCTCTATGTTGATGCCTCGGATCTTAGCTAGCTCTTACAATCTCAAGAGTTGTGTAGTGTCAAAACCAAAAAAGATCTTCACATCGCTTCAATGATGGATGTTTTGAATCGGGAAGCTTCTTAGAAGAATCGGCTAGAAGAACAAGCAAGAAGGGCAGAGTTCTTCTGATTTGGCGGTGGCAAGTGACGTGCGCTTCTCTCGTCTATTGGAGCTCTAGTTTAGAAATTGTCAAGGAATTGTTGTCTTCTTCTTCTTCCAATCTTAGGGTATTTATATTTAACTCTACGATGCTAAAATAAATTGGAACTGTCTGATCGTCATCCGATGGTTGACGTATATCCAGATCCACTAATTTCTTAAAGAGATGATACGCTGAAAAATATGCATATAGACAAATGCATGTATTTAATCAAGTAATATAGTATAAAAATATATTATTTATATATATAATATTTTAAATTATATTATTAAGTTACATATTTATATATATAAAGTTTATAGTTTTTGATGAGGCCATCCTAAATTTATAGGGAATTTGGGGTGTGAATAGCTTCCTTCCCATGATCCCCCACTAACTTGGTAGGATCATGGATTTGACCGCCACACACGCGATCGTCGTGCAACGTCCGATCCACCACCATGACCGGCCACCGGCGCCGCCATCACCGGCGCCGCCATCATCGGCGTCGGGCGGCCCGTGACCGGCCGGCTATGCTGGGGCCGCGCCGCGATCGCCCCTCCCTGCGGCTGCCTCCCGTGGCCGCGAGGTTCCGCCCGCAAGGGGTGGACATGCCCAGCCGCCTCCCGTGGCAGCGGGGTGCCGCCCGTAAGGGGAGGCCATGTCCGGGCACCCCTCCCCGCGGCCAGCTCCCGCATCCGCATGGTTCCGCTCGCAAGGGGCGGCCGTGCCCGACCGCCTCTCCCCGCGGCCATGGGGCACCGCCCGTAAGGGGCGGCCGAGTATAGTCGCTCCACTCCGCGTCCGCCTCCCGCGGCCGCGGGGCGCCGCCAGAAAGGGGAGGCCGCGCCCGGCCGCCCTCCCCTCCCCGCAATCTCTCCCGCCGGTCGCGGCTCCTCCTCTCCCCTCGTCAGCGACTGTCCGCCAGTAAGGTGGCCTCTCTTTCGTAGCAGGCCTTCCCCGTCGCCCGACCATTCCGCCGTGATCGCCGCCGTTCATTTTGTGGGTAACCATTCACTAACCACCATGATTAATGTGGGGTTATCATTAATTAAAAATCAACATGCATTTAGTAGATATTATACACATCTCATACACCCGGAACTATATTGAATATGGTTTACAAAGAGTAATTGAGGGTGGTTACAGTGTGCGGATAGCCGCGTAACCACCTCATGGAGTCTATAAAAAGGTCGTAGGACCCCCTTCATTTCTAACTTTTCCTCCTCCTAGTCTTCCTCTTCCTCTCAGGGTTTAGGTTTATGATTTTATTTATTCGTGTGAGTGACACTCTCATTAAAACTAGTACAGAAGAAATTTCATAATTTGTAAAACAGCGTAATAATATAGGAAGGATAAGCCTAAGAAAATTAGTTGTGCCAATACATCAACTTGTGTCAAGAAGGTCTAATCAGTTAAGAAAGCAAAAGGAGAAAACTTTTGTCAAAGATCCTTTAGCTTCAACCCCAATTACTTTGGGTGGATGACCATTATAAAAAATTCTCCCTATATATGATGAATTGAACATTCAGATATGATGTTTGTTGGATTATGTAGTTTTGGTGATGGCGTCAAATGTGTTTGGCAACCCCATTACCAACGCGACTTTAGAGGGAATGCCGGAATATCAGGGAAAGACAATTACACGCAAAGACAGGGCGCATGTGGCTCTCAATATGAAAAATGCACAGGAAAAGGACAGGAACGCTCGCCAATATGTGGAGAATCTAAAGGCGAGGTGGGGTACTGGGGTCTCCACACTTTGTGTGGTTTATAATAGTACTGGTGACGCTTTGACATTTATTACTGCTCATGATTGGCACGGCCACATTGGCCCTGCCACATACCCAGTGAGGATTGAAAACGGGCAATGGGGTGGGTTTCTCCACGTGAAAACCTCTGGAGCAGCTACTGGATCATCCGCGGCTGCTGTGTATCGGGGCAAGAATGATGCTGGAGCTGACTGTGACTGGATGCTGTCTTGGTCCACCCCATGGGATAGAAATCTTTATAACAACAAGGTAATTTAATTTCTCCATTCTTCAAATTTTCATGCCAAGAAATCATAATTTATATGCTATCATTTATGGCTGGAAAACCCTAAACAAAATAAGTTATAGATCTCGTTCTTGACTATAAAATGCATATATTATTTGTCTATATGTATATATATATATATATATATTCTGTTGCTGTGTTGTAGGCTTATACTGAGGTCCGTGATGCGCACCACTATGATGAGGGGAATAACCGTTGGGGCGTTGTCTCTGACAAGTTAAACGATTCTGACCTCTACGACACTAGCAAATGGAAAGGATGCTACTCAACCGTGACAATTGGCAGTGACACTTCCCCCATATTTGAGGGAATAATGATGCTGGAATCTGATGCCTAACTGCGTTAATTGATGCCATTTCAAGGAAATCAAATTTATAAGTACTAATAATATATGATGTGTGTTGAAATAATTGATGCCTTGAACTTATTAGGCTTCATTTGGCAGTGTTATATTGTAATAATTTGAAGGCCTTTGTTATAAAGACTTCGGGAATTCTCTATTTTCAAGTCCAATGAAGGATTTTTGGTTCCTTTTAAAAATTCCTTGTATTTTTTTGTTTACCTCCAGATTCAATGAGGATCCTTTAGCTTTATCAGAGATCCTATTGTTTGTTAAAAATTTCTCAAGAAACTCAGCAAGATAGTCCAACATCAAATCAATATTTCCGGAGCTACCCAGATCACAACTTGATCACGCGAAAAACAGGAAGAATACACAAGCAACCAGAGTGCAATGACAGAACAAGCAGATCAACTATATCACTAACTTCTTTACAGGGCGAGGTATACGTGCCGAGACATGATTTCGCCAGTACCGAAAAAACCAGAAGCTACAAACAATTCGGGCGGACAGAATGCTGAGACCGCCGAGACCGCCTGTTCGCAGAGACCGCTCGAACTGAGCTGAAGCCGGATAGAACACGGAGTCCGCCGAGACCGCGAGATCGCGCGGACACACCGTTATTCACTGAACTGCTCTACAGCCGAACTGAGGAACAGACAGACTATCCGCCGAGACCGCGAGGTCGCGCGGACAGATGATGAACTGGGAAGGTTGATGCAGAAACTGGTAACCGCTGAAAGCAGTCCGCTAACTATACTGAGCCTGACAAAAGTCAAAACCAAGCTCCTGGTTTCACAGTGTTAGCCGCGACACCTGCACACAACAACCGGTTAAGCAAAACAACCCGCGCGGATAACAAAAACGAGTCCGCAGCCTTAACCCAAGTCCAACTTACTGTTCACTCTATTTTCAAATGACGAGCCGGGGGTCCTATTTATAGGCGGGGTGATGAGTGTGATCACCGCCCTATGAGATAGGTTAACCGCCTCGAGACCGCAGCTCCTACGGTCAGTCCGCCGAGTCCGCACCGACAAGGCAAAAACAATCAACCCGCAAGAGCCACAGCTGATCACAAAGCCAGTCCGCACGCACTAGTCCATGACCATAGGCCAATCGCCTGGTCACGGCGGACTATGCGGACACCACACAACTCGCAATGTCCACGATCATAGGCAAACCGCCCGATCACAGCGGACTATGCGGACACCCTGGACTTCACAGAAGAACCAAGTCCAGACAGCAAGATCGCGCGATGATAGTTTTAACTTCAAGACAACCTAAACACCTAGAGGGGGGTGAATAAGTCCTTTTCCTTGTTTTAAACTAAGGCAGAATATAGCTACAGATCTTTATTATAAAGCTCAAACCTCTACAGCTAACACAGCATATACAATCACAGAATCTAAAATAACACAAGCATCACAGATTGCACATAGGTTTATAGTGGTTCCCTAAGGTCTGGGTACATCCACTTTCCCCCTTCACCTATCTAGTAGTGTGCTAGATTCGGCCTAACTTCTTCCTTCTTCTCAGATCCACAGATCTTACAGCTCAGAACCCTGAAAAGTTCCTACAACTCAGGCTGACAAGCCCTACCTCAGCCTTGCCACAAGGCCTACAACTCAGAGAACAAATTCTCCTACACTCAGGCTCAAACAGCCTTACCACTCCGAGATCTAAATCTCCTACACTCAGGCTCAATCAGCCTTACCACTCAGAGATCAAAGTCTCCTACACTCAGCCTTTATAACACAGGCTTTCAACTCAGATCTTTGAAAAGATCCTACAGAATTTGATAAGTAATTTGATGGACTCTTACCCTTGTTGAGAGAGAAAGGATAAGAGAATTCTTGATCAGCTTCTTGATGAACCTGATGACTGAAATCAACCTGTTCTTAGCTTTCTTCAAAGCTTCTTGAATCTGAACTTAATAGAGTGGATCTCCTTAGAAGTTGATTGACTGGCAGCTTCCTTCTTGGATTCCAGAAATAGATCTGGATCTACTTTGTAGAATAGTTCAGGATCTACTTCTTAAGAGACTTGTGATTGTCTCCTTCTTGACCTCAAAACAGTTGGAGCTCTCTCTCCCCAAAGTTTCTGAAGTACCTTCTGAATTCTTGATTGAATTCTCCTTATACAAAATCTGAGTGGATGAACACTTCAGAATGTCTTCTTAGATCTTCTCACGAAGATCTTCTTCTGTGACTTGCACTTACTTAATCAGAGATCAAATCCACAATAGTTGTGTTAGATGTATCTTGTTTTTTTATTCTTCTGAATCCATCTATATATATAGACTTCATCTATGATAACCGACTGATCCGGTTTCTAACTAACTTCTGACAAGTCTGACAGCATCATTAAAGTTGTTGGAATGCACAGCTGTCAAGTCCCAAGTCAGCTCTTTAACCTTTGTCTCTGTCAGCAAAGCGTCGAGATTGACTGTCATAAAGTGTCGAGACAATCTGTCAATATGTGTCGACACAAGTGACTTAAGTGTCGACACAGACTTTGGTGGTGTCAACATAGCTGCCTTGATATCGGCACAGCTTCTTGACACTACATCTTGAGAATGTGTCAACACTGATTATTTGTGTCAACATAATCACTTCTCCACTCTACAACAATCAACTATGTTGAAACTCTGATGTGTGTCAACACAAGTCCTATGTGTCGACACAGTTGATATAGTCTCAGAATTTGTGTGTCGACACAGCTTCCAGGTGTCGACATAGTTGATGTTGACTCTGCTTCTATGTGTCGACACTGCCTCCTGGTGTCGACACAGTTGATGTCGACTAACTATTCTGTATGTCGACACTGCCTTCCGGTGTCGACACAGTTGATGTCGACTAACTATTTCTGTGTGTCGACACAGTTGCTTCAGGTGTTGACACAGCTTTTCCAAGTGTCGACATAGACTTTCTTAAGTGTCGACACATGGACTTAGAAACTTTTTCTGCATTTTAGCCAATACTTAACCTGCACATATAAACTCAAAATAACATCAAATACACCTTGATGTATATCATTGAGCTAAGTGAGGCTTCTCCAAATCAGGTACATATTTTCCAATGTACCCAACAATCTCCCCCTATTTGAAGAAGTCATAACCCTTTTGTCAATGATATACACCACTTATAATAAATAAACATTATGATGTGTATAAGCATTATTTAACAGGGTAACTTATAAACAAAACAAATATCAAAATCACATCACAGAATAAGGATGCAAACTAAATGAACATGGAACATAGTTTTGTTTATTATATCAAAAAGTTTTTTAACACTGATTACATAGATTTCTTTAAAACTAAGAATTACATAGTTCTAGAAACATCTAGTAAAAACAAAACTAAGGCTGGACAGGCTCCTTGATGACTATTCCTTTCCCTGATTTAATCTGAGCCTGCACAGGAGGTTCTGTATCTTCAATGGGCTTCTTTCCTTTAAACTTAACCTTCTTTTGAGCTTCAGCCTTAATCCTTTGCCTTTAAAAGTAATGAAAAGGCTTAGGGAAATACTTGCTAGGCTCCCAAGCATCAGGAGGTAACTTCCCACTCTTAGCCTTTCTTCTGAATTGAACTATGGCTTCTTGCCTAGCCTCATACTTCTGCCACTCCTGCTCATTATACCATTTACCTCTTTCATGAACTTGGTCTTTTACAGCTTTCCAGGCAGTTAATATGATGTTTCTAGAAGTGGGGCTCCATTGCTCAAAATTAGGTTTTAATTCTGCCTGCTCTCTGAATCTCTTCTTTGATAATTGAGCACCTTACTGAGCTTTCAGACCAACTTCTGGCATATCTACTTTTTCAATAATAACATTAGTAACTGGTTGTGGAGGGTTGTACATAGACTGAACTTGTTGATGTATCATCTCAAGATCTGCATTGGGGTAAATGACTTGGGCAACCTCAGGTTGTTCACCTTTAAGTAGAGTTGGTTGCACCCCTGACTCAGCCACATTATTATCATCACATAAGGGTGGATATCCCAAAGTGGCTCTAATTCTGTTGGTTACCCATTTGGTATGATCAGAGCCTGCATATACTAACACCCTTTCCCCCTTTATGACTTCTCTGGCCACATGTTCTCTTAAATCATCTTTTTGAAATCTGATTTGCCCATCCAGGTAATTGATACCATCTTTAAAGAATGGTTTTAACTTATGAAGCTGATCAGAAATTATTTTCTGAGAATTAGTAATAGCTGTCTTAAAGGAATCCAAGGCTTCCTGTAGCTTCTTATCAAATTCTTCTTTCTCCTTATTTCTTGCCGCAGTCATTGCAATAACAGTATTTTTTAACTCAGTAACTATCACATTGTGAGATTCAGTCAGATTGTCATTCATTCTTATTTGATTTTCAAGGACATATCCTTGTTTGACAATAATATCATCCACTTGTTTCTTAATATCTGCTTGTTGGGTAGCCAAAAATACTATAACATTGCCCCCCTTGTGGAAGCAATCTATCATTTCCTTTTTATGCTGATTTACCTCAAATCTGATTGATTTTATATCTTGGGCTAGATCAAATTGGAGGGCCTTATGGCTTTCATCCACATATTTTTCCATAGCCAATCTCTGCTCATCCAATTTCACTTGTAAATCTACCAAAAATTTGTTGTAATCAGTCTCAGGAGCTGATTGAGAAGTAGTAGCTTGTAAAGCCTTCTTATTGCTCTGGCTTCTCCTCTTGAAAACCATTAGTTTTCTTTTCTTGATATTTACAATCTCCTCATCCTCTGAAGCAGAAGTACTGGCAATATCAACTCTTTCTGTTGGACTAGGAGGCAGCTCCTTTTCAGTCCCATGCTGCACCTCCTCAATATTTACCTGCTCCCCCTCAACTGTTGCTCTCTCTATGTCTGGAAACAACTCTTCCATAGTGAACTCTTGTTGATTGTGAACTGGTGATGGTTCTTTCTCAGCAGCATCAGTAACTCCAGAAGTATCAAGATCAGTTTGTAGAACTATTTCTTCTGAGAAGTTGATTCTGTCTTCCTCCTGCACCTGTGTAAACTGTGGCTCCCCCTACAACTGTGCAGGAACTGTCTCCTCATGAACTTGGATATTTTCAGCCAGGTCCTGGACCTGTTTCCTAACTTGCTCCCCCTGCACTTGTGCATTTACTGTGTCCTCCTACACATGGTCATGCTCAGTAATGTCATTCCCTGGGGATTTTGTTGCAGTCTCCACATCAGGTATATCTTTTGAGAGGACCCTATCCCATCTAGATATTATCCTAATATCCATCCTTCTCATATGATTTATCTTAGTCCCTGGAAGCTGATGCATTACCTCTGGAATTGCTCCAGCTAGGTATAAACTCATTAACCTAGCCAAATTAGGCTTTTTGATTCCTTCCTTTATCTTTTCAAACAGAACTGCATACCAGTCTGTATTAATCTTATAGATTATCCTTTTCATTAGACTGAACATAAAGGTAGAGATCCTATCATGGCCTCCTGGTTTACACAAAATCACCTTCCCTACCACTTCAGATAGAAATTTGCCTTGTTGATTCATTCCTTTTCGGTTTATGGCTGCTCCTATCTTCATGGTTGGATCCAATCCACACCACTGAAGATCCTCCCTTGTCTTTAAGGTTGGGACCTCTTCTTCATCCTGAATTCTTGGTAGGTGAAGAATCTTTCTTAAACTCTTCAGAGTAAGTTTGACTCTATTACCATGAACTGTCGATTTAATCTTTAGTCCAGTGGAGTCCACTGTTGCAGCAGCATAAAATTCAAATACTTCTTTCTTCCAGATCTTTGTAGGTTCAGAAACAAGAAACTCTAATCCATTATCAGTAACTAGGGTAAGGACCCCTTTAATCTATGTCGGCGCATCATCAAAAGCATTGCGCACAAGCTCGTAGCCTTGGTTGATGTTGTCTTCAACCTTTGGCGCCATTGGAACGATGAGAAAGCTTGAATGGAGAGAAGAGAGTTTGTCAACACAGGGTTTTAGTCTCAAAAACTAGGTGAGCGTGTTGACAGAATTTGTTCTAGACTTATTTATATCTTTTTAAACAAAGAAGGTCAAAGGGCGAGCAAAAACTGTCTAAATGTGTCGACACTGTTGGAAAGTGTCGACACATACTTCTATTGTCTCGACCACGGCGATGACTACTAAGTGTCGACACCAATTGATGATATGTCGACACTGGACATACTTAGTAGTTCGTCAGAAATTCTGTGTCGACTCTTATTGCAAGTGTCGACATAATTTTTGGAAGTGTCAACACCATTACTCTGATTGTGTCGACACCACTAACTAAAGTGTCGACACTACTTCCTTGGATGTGTCGACATAGATTTACTTAGCCAAATTTGTTAGACTAGTCTATGTTCAACATTCCTAATTCAATTTTAAATCTATTGAATTTAGTTTCATCTAGAGGCTTAGTAAATACATCTGTAATTTGATAATCTGTCTTAACAAATTCTAGCGAGATGTCCTCTTTCTCTACATGTTCTCTAAGAAAATGGTGTCTTTTTTCTATATGCTTAGTCCTACTATGTGAAACAGGATTATTAGCAATAGATATAGTTCTTTTAGAATCACAAAACAAGGGTGTTCTACTTACTTGAATACCATAGTCTCTTAGCTGATGCTGAATCCATAACAGCTGTGCACAATAACTTCCTGCTGCCACATATTCAGACTCAGCTGTGTAAATTGCCACACTAGTCTGCTTCTTACTGCTCCAAGATATCAATCTTCCTCCCAAAAATCTACATGTACCTGTAGTGCTTTTCCTATCTTTTTTACCACCTGCAAAGTCTGCATCTGAATAGCCTGTTAGTAAAAAATCTCCATTCCTAGGATACCAAAGGCCTAGATTAGGTGTGCCCTTTTGATATCTCAAAATTCTCTTTACTACAGTGTAATGAAATTCTTTAGGGAATGCTTTGTACCTAGCACAGACACATGTTGCATACATAATGTCTGGTCTACTGGCAGTAAGATATAGTAGTGAGCTAATTATCCCTCTATACAAAGACTCATCTATAGGTTTACCTTCATCATCTTTGCATATAGGCATACTTGTTCCCATAGGAGTTCTCATGGTGGAGGATGATTCCATACCATACTTCTTAATTAACTCCTTGGTGAACTTAAACTGGGATATGGACAAGCCATCATCAGTCTGTCTTACTTGGAGTCCCAAGAAGAACTTAAGTTCCTCCATACTGCTCATTTCAAACTTCTCTTGCATAAGTTTTGTAAACTTCCTACAAAGGTTGTTTTCAGTAGATCTAAAAATTATGTCATCTACATAAATCTGAACTAAGATTATCTTTCCTTTGGACTCCCTTAGGAATAGAGTTTTGTCTATTTTCCCTCTTGAGAATTTGTTCTCAATAAGAATAGTAGACAGGGTTTCATACCAAGCCCTTGGGGCTTGCTTTAACCCATACAAAGCTTTCCTAAGTCTATAAACATAATCAGGTTTAAGAGAATCAACAAAACCTGAGGGCTGCTCTACATAGACTTCTTCTTTTAGATTTCCATTCAGGAATGCTGATTTTACATCCATTTGGAATACTTTGAATCCTTGATATGATGCATAGGCAAGAAACATTCTAATGGCCTCCAGTCTTGCTACTGGGGCAAAGTTTTGATCAAAGTCAATACCCTCTTCCTGCCTGTATCCTTTTACAACAAGTCTTGCTTTGTTCTTCACAATGATTCCATTCTCATCCAGTTTGTTCCTAAAGATCCACTTTGTTTCAATGATATTATGTTCTTTTGGTTTAGGAACTAACTCCCAAACCTTGCACCTTCTGAACTAATTCAACTCCTCTTGCATGGCTTCAATCCAATGTGGGTCTAGAACAACTTCTTCAAATTTCTTTGGCTCTAGTTGAGATAGGAAGCTTGAGCAAAGTACTGTGTTCAAGTTCCTGCTTCTGGTTTGCACTTCATGTCTTAGATCACCAATTATCTGGTTTGCTGGATGATCCTTTAAGTGTCTAACAGCTGGAGGTAGATTATCTTCTGGTTGAACACCTCCAGACTCTTCAATATGTTGCATCTCTTGGTGTACATTTGCATTTAGAGAGTCCTGTACTCCCCCTAGATAGTAGCCACCATTTTCCAGTTCTTGATCTGCAGTTGAATCTTCTACAATGGAAAGCTTGCCCATTCTCTCATTTATACCTGTTGGACAGCATGAACTGCAAGGAACCTCACTGTTGATCAATCTAGTTTCATCAAAAACAACATGTACAGATTCTTCTACAACCTGAGTAATCAAGTTGTAGACTCTATAAGCCTTACTATTGTTGGCAGCAAACTTAGTTAGATAAGACTTGTCATTGTTAAGGATATAGCACTTGCAACCAAAGATCCTAAAATAGGATAAGTTTGGTTTTCTGCCCTTCATGATCTCATAGGGAGTCTTTTTGTGGCACTTGGTGATAGAAGCCCTGTTGATCACATGATATGCAGTGTTTACTGCCTCAGCCTAGAAATATTTTGGGAGAGAAGTGTCACTCAATAGAGTTCTACCAGCCTCAATCAATGTTCTATTCTTCCTTTCAGCAATACCATTTTGCTATAGTGTTCTAGGTGAGGAGAATTCTTAGAAAATCCCAAATTCTTCACACAATCTTGTCATACTTTCAGATTGAAATTCAGTGCAATGGTCACTTCTCATTTTGACCACTGTACTGTCCAGTTCATTCTGAATTTGTCTGACAAAACTATGTAAAACACTTGGGGTTTCTGATTTTTGTCTCAGAAAGAACACCCAGGAATATCTAGAGTAGTCATCTCCACCACAAAAGTATAGACCTTCCTACCTAGACTATGAACTGGCATAGGACTAAAAAGATCCATATGTAAGAGGTATAGACACCTCACTGAATCCTTGTTTTCAAGGCTATGAAAGGAGGATTTTGTCTGCTTGCCCTTTTGACAAGCTAAGCATATCTCTTTCTTTATACACTTAACTTGAGGACCATTCCTTACTAACTCTTTGCTAAAGAGTTGGCCAATTATTTTGTAGTTAAGATGGGCCAGCCTCTTGTGCCATTTGACACAATGAGAGGCTTTCTCATCAGCTACAAGACAAATAGGAGAACCTTTGTTCTCATACTCAAACTTGAGACAATACACATTCCTCTTCCTATACCCTGTCAAAATGATCTTTTGATCACTTGACCTTTTGATATGACATCCATTCTTAACAAATGAAATGTCATATCCTAAATCACTCAGCTGACTTATGTTTATAAGGTTGTGTTTCAAACCTTTCACATAGGCCACTTGAGTGATAGTAACCTGGTTACAAGAAATGTTATCAAACCCTTTGATGATTCCTTTTTCAGAGCCACCAAAGATTACTTTAAGCCCATTTATGATAGGCAAGTACTCCTTCAGCAATCCCTTTATTCCAGTCATGTGCCTGGAACATCAACTGTCCAAGTACCATATAGGGGTATGGTGACTTGGACTCACCTGCAATAAAGAATTACTTTCCCTTAGAATCCAAGTAAGTCTTTGGTCATTGGTTCAAGTTAGCTTCATACTTGCCAAATCTACCTATTGCTCTTCTAACAGGTAGACTGTTGTTCTTCCTGACACTAGTGTTGTGCCAGCAATCTATGGCATAATGACCTGTCTTGCCACAGCACCAACATTCATACTTGTTATATCAATTTTTAGATACATCAACTCTTTTGTATTGTGCTGGTACTACTGCAGCTACACCCACTATTTTCTTATAAACATGGGGTTTATGAACATGGGCTGTCTTATTGACATAAGCACCCTTATCATTCAGAACTTCAGTCTTATTATGACCATGAGTATTCTCAAGGTCATACTTGTTAGAAGGCACTTGTACCTTTCTGAAAACTACAAGGACTTTAAAATTTAGTGGATAGACTGAGGCTTTGCCCTTTTTCTTGAATTGGATAGCCCTGGTGTTACCCTTAAAGCCTATTCTAGCCTTACCCTTTTGAGCCACAAACTCATCTATTAAGGGTAAAACTGATTTTGACTTTGAATAACTAGCCACCAAATCTTTCTCCTTTTGAAGTCTGACTTCCAGACTTTTGATTAGATCATTTTTTTTATGTGATTGTACCCATCTTAATAACATTAATAGTTTTCAGCTTGGCAACCTCATTCATTTTTTGATCCAATTCTTTCTCTAAACCAGATGCAGTCATCTTAAGATCTGCAATTTCCTTAGCCTGAGTTTTGGTCAGGTTCTTGCTTTTCTTTAGTGTCTGTAACAAATTCCCATATTCATCTATCAGCTGATGAATATCAACTTCAGACTCAGATCCATCCACATCACTTGATGCAGATGTAGCTGACTCTGTGCCAGTACTACAAACTGAATTACTAGAAAAATATTGTACCTTGATAGGACCAGGCTGATCCTGGCATTTGTCTTCTTCTGATACAGCCATCAGTCCTATGCACTTATGGTCTTCTTGTGCACAGATAGAGTTCAGTAATTGCATAAACTCATCTTCTTCATCTGCTGCATATAGGCCAATGTATGCCTCAGCTTTAGATTCTGACTTTGAAGATGATTGGTCTGTCAAGCTTTTCTCCTTCTTAGTAACAAAGGATTTCTCCTTCTTGCTCTTTTGTTGAGTCTTTCTTTTATCAGCAGAATCCTTTCTTTTGTCTGGACACTCAGCGACAACATGTCCAGGCCTATTACAGCAATAGCAAACTATCTTTGAAGTTGTAGATTTACTAGGCTTAGACCTGCTCCTGTCCTTCCCATATGACTTTCTCTTTTGATAATAGTCATCAACTGGCTGAGATGTGGAGGGCCTAGATTTCCACTGCTTCTTCTTCAAGAATCTCTAAAACTGCCTTGTGAAGGCAGCAAAATCTGTATCTGAATCACTGTTGTCTGAATTTTAATTGTCTGAATTATTTGAAGCAATTTCAGCAACTTCCCTAGGAGGTGATGGAGACATCTTCCTATTCTTTCTAGTGGCTTCAACCTTGAATGCCACAGACTTTTCTTTATGCTCCCCTTTAGCATTTTTTTCTTCCTCTTTTCTAGTAATTAGTTGCATTTCATAAGACAGCAACTTTCCAAATAAAGTTGGAGGAGAAATATCTGCAAGTTTGGCCACTTCCCTAATGGCACAAATCTTGGTGTCTCAATCCTTTGTCAAGGATCTTAGGAATTTTTCATTCAGTTCATATGTACTTAAGACCCTTCCATAAGACATCAGCTCATTTACAATTCTGTAAAACTTCTTATAGCACTCAGATATGCTGTCTGACTTCCCTTATCTGAAGCTTTCATATTCCTGATTTAGCATAGACTTTCTATCTTGTCTAACTTCTTCAGAACCCTCCATGTAGACTATCAAAGTGTCCCACATTTCCTTGGAGGTCTTATAGTGAATCAAATTCTGAAAGGTTGAATCATCTATGGCACTTACTATGATATTTTGAGCTCTTTTATCCATAGTTGCCAGGATGATCTCATCCTTAGTCATCTCAGAAAAATCTTTAGGAGTTCTTTGATTTGCATCTAGAACAGACACATTCATTGGAACATAAGGACCTTCTTTTACTGTAACATAGATCCTTGGGTCAGAAGCCTCCATAAACAACTTGACTCTTTCTTTCCATATTCCAAATATCTCCTTCCTACAGATGGGTAATTTCATAGAACCTAGTTCCTTGTGATTTTCTCCAGAACCCATTTTCTTGATTCTTGAATCTTCCTTAGGGATCTAACTCAGACTGTTAAGTCCTTCTTTGAGTTACCTCCCTCTGATACCACTTGATAGTTTTAACTTCAAGACAACCTAAACACCTAGAGGGGGGTGAATAGGTCCTTTTCCTTGTTTTAAACTAAGGCAGAATATAGCTACAGATCTTTAATATAAAGCTCAAACCTCTACAGCTAACACAGTGTAACACCCCAGAAATCTCAAAAAAAGCCAAAGTGGGATTCAGGTTGGCTGACACGGCCTGAGACACGGGCGTGTCTCAGGGCGTATCAGGTCTACACGGCCTGGGACACGGGCGTGTCCCTATTCTCGACGAGTAGTCGAGCCCTGATCGTCGAGTGTGAAACACGGCCTATGACACGGGCGTGTCACAGGGGCGTGTTTGGCGCACGGCTAAGGACATGGGTGTGTGCCTTAGCCGTGTCCTGCTCGAGTAATTTTGGAGATCGTGTTACAGTGGTGACACGGCCGGGGATACGGCTGTGTACTATGTGACACGGGCGTGTCAGACTTGACACGGGCGTGTCAGACTTGACACGGGCGTGTCAATGCTCGTGTTCTGGTTTATTTTCAGTCGGTTGTGCACCGCTTATGGAACACGGCCTGTGACACGGGCGTGTCACAACCCGTGTTCGGCCCAGGAAATCAAATTCAGGGCTAATCAGAGCCATTCATTTTTTTTTGACCAAGATCCAATGGTCTGGGCTCTTCCCTAGGTTGATATGGTTGGGATTGAAGAGGAGAAAGCTCATTTGAGTTTCATCCTTCTCTTTCTAAAGTTAAGAGAGAGGGGAGAGCAAAGCAAGGAAGAAGAAGAGGAATCTGGCCGCTGGTGGTGCTGCGGTGGTCCAAATCGCGAGCCGAGTTCGGATTTGCGAAGGCAAGGCTGCTACGAAGGCTTTCATCCGTCTCAATTCTCTCCATGGATCCGAGGCGAATTCCAAGGGTAACGATTTCCATCTTGGACATGTGAAGTCCTACTTTCCTGTATTTGTATAGGGAAAACCCGTCCCCGCGAGTGTGCGGTAGGTTGTGGTGTCCCTTGGGGTAGATATGTGAAGTCCCCCTTGTTAGAGTCCGGAATTGGAGTACGGATCTAGGCATGCTGTGTGAAGCCCATCTGGACATGCTGGTCTGAATTGGTGATGCTTGTTTGCATTCGGAGGAATCTCCGAGATTTTGATTGTTTGTGTGCAATCTAGGGTGCATACCTATTGCTTGGTGCAGCGGGAAGTACTGGAGGAAGTCCAGGAAATTGTGCGAGTTGGGTTCAACTGTTGTGGTGGACGGGCAAGGTGAAGCTGTACCCGCGTCAATCCAGTCTTGAGTCTGACGATGTGAGCAACGGGATAGGCGGATCTGTACCCGCGTTATGGTTGTCTAACCTTGGGTGCTTAAGGCCCTGTTAGGATCACATAGCGAGAGTTGACGGCTTGCGTGCCGATCAAAACTAGAATGCTCATTGGTGGGATCCAGTGTTATCGGTACACCCGAATGTGCCCTGAGTGCACAGAACGTCGGGCCGTCGTGCCGACGTTTGTGATATATATAGCAAACCACGCAAGAAGTGCACGACCGCACAGTCAATACATATCACAAACGTCGGCACGACGGCTCGACGTTCCGTGCACTCAAGGCACATTTGGGTGTACCGGAAACACCGGATCCCACCAATGAGCATTCTAGTCTTGATCGGCAAGCAAGCCATCGACTCTCGCTATGTGATCCTAACAGGGCCTTAAGTACCCAAGGTTAGACAACCATAACGTAGGTACAGATCCGCCTATCCCGTTGCTCACATCGTTAGACTCAAGACTGGACTGACGCGGGTACAGCTTCACCTTCCCCGTCCACCACAAGAGTTGAACCCAACTCACACAATTTCCTGGACTTCCTCCAGTACTTTCTGTTGCACCAAGCAACAGGTATGCACCATAGATTGCACACAAACAATCAAAATCTCGGAGATTCCTCAGAATGAAAACAAGCATCACCAATCCATACCAGCATGTCCAGATTGGCTTCACACAGCATGCCTAGATCCGTACTCCAATTTCGGACTCTAATAAGGGGGACTTCACATATCTACCACAAGGGACACAACAACCCACCGCACACTCGCGGGGACGGGTTTTCCCTATGCAAATGCAGGAAAGTAGGACTTCACATGTCCAAGACGGAAATCGTTACCCTTGGAATTCGCCTCGGAGCCATGGAGAGAATTGAGACGGATGAAAGCCTTCGTAGCAGCCTTGCCTTCGCAAATCCGAACTCGGCTCGCGATTTGGACCACCGCAGCACCACCGGCGGCCGGATTCCTCTTCTTCTTCCTTGCTTTGCTCTCCCCTCTCTCTTAACTTTAGAAAGAGAACGATGAAACTCAAATGAGCTTTCTCCTCTTCAATCCCGACCTTATCAACCCAGGGAAGATCCCAGACCATTGGATCTTGGTCAAAGAAAATGAACGGCTCTGATCAGCCCTGAATTTGATTTTCTGGGCCGAACACGGGTTGTGACACGCCCGTGTCACAGGTCGTGTTCCTGAAGCGGTGCACAACCGACTGAAAATAAACCAGAACACGGGCATTGACACGCCCGTGTCAAGTCTGACACGCCCGTGTCATATAGTACACGGCCGTGTCCCCGACCGTGTCACCCCTGTAACACAATCTCCAAAATTACCCGAGCAGGACACGGCTAAGGCACACGCCCGTATCCCTAGTCATGTGCCAAACATGCCCGTGTCACAGGCCGTGTTTCACACTCGACGATCAGGGCTCGACTACTCATCGAGAATAGGGACACACCCTGGGACACGCCCGTGTCCCAGGCCGTGTAGACCTGACACGCCCTGAGACACGTCCGTGTCTCAGGCCGTGTCAGCCAACTTGAATCCCACTTTGGCTTTTTTTGAGATTTCTGGGGTGTTACAATCCTCCCCTCCTTAATAAAATTTTGTCCCAAAATTTGAAGAAGGCAGGGAGATAACAACATAACATAAACAAAGACATATATGTTTCGATCACATATACAAACGAGCGAACAGGTTACGAAAATAACTCGGGAAACTCGGCTCACATGGTCTGCTCCCGCTCCCATGTTAGCTCTTCTCGGCCACAATTGTCCCACCGGACTTTGACCATCCCGATCATTTTGTTCCGTAACTGTTTCTCGGCTCGATCCTCGATCCGAATGGGCCTCACCTTTGTCGTTAGCCCATACTCAACTGGCACCCGATCATTCTCAATTACTTGAGCTGGATCCTTGACTGCTTTTCGTAGTACTGAGATGTGGAACACATCATGCAGTCCTCCCAATTCCGATGAAAGAGCTAGTCGATAGGGAGCTTCCTCAACTCGCTCCACCACTTCAAACGGACCAAGGTATCGCGGACTTAGCTTTTTCAACCGCCGAATCCGAGATACGCCTTTGAAGGGTTTAATATTTAAATAGACCCAGTCACCCACCGCGAACTCCATGTTCCGGTGCTTACCATTATAATACTTGGCTTGACGATCTTGGGCTATTAGTAGTCTCTCTCGAATAGAGCATATTGTTGAGTTAGCATCCTCGACTGCCTCTTGTCCCAAAAGTTTGGATTCGTCAGTTTCTGCCCAAGCTAACGGTGTACGGCACTTGCGACCATACAGAGCTTCAAATGGTGTCATGCCGATGCTCGCTTGGTAACTATTATTGTAGGCAAATTCCATCATAACAAGATGATCTTCCCACTTCTTACCGAAGTCCAGGGCGCACATACGGAGCATATCCTCCATTGTTCTGTTGGTTCGTTCAGTTTGGCCATCCGTTTGCGGATGAAAGGCCGTACTAAATTCTAACTTCGTGCCAACCAGCTGATGAATTAGCCTCTAATCCTTTAAAGTAAATCGCCCATCACGGTCACTGGCGATGCTTTGGGGAATACCGTGCAATCGAACAATCTGCTCCACATAGAGCTTTGCCAATGTTTCCACTGAATCGCCCCGTTTGTTCGGTAGAAAGTGAGCCACCTTTGTCAACCGGTCTACAATCACCCAAATTGAGTCATTCCCACATTGCGATCTCGGCAACCCGTGCACGAAATCCATGGAAATATCCTCAAACTTCCACTGCAGAACTGGCAATGATTTCAGGAAACCACTCGGCCGTTGACATTCTGCTTTTACCAAAGCACAAGTATGACACTTAGCCACATACTCGGCTATGTCCTTCTTTAAACCAAGCCACCAGAACAATTTCTTCATGTCCTTGTACATCTTTGTGCTCCCAGGGTGAATTGATTACTTTGTAAAGTGTGCTTCATATAATAATTCTTCTCGCAATTTCCCCGCACAAGGGACGCACAGTCGGCCATCCTTCCGTAATAACCAGTCATCCCAGGAGAATTGGTCACCAGACCCTTCCTTGGCATAGTGTTGGATACTTTCATCAAGCTCCGTTGCCCGCCGAACCCTGTCTGCAAGGTCATATTGAACTTCCATCCAGTTCAAGCATGCATCGACCGAAGAATCCCTCTCAACACAAGATATCTCCAATGCTTCCAATTCCTGGATTAGACGCTCGTCATGTATCCACAACCAACTTGCCTGCACCGGAGTCCGACGACTCAAGGCATCAGCGACCACATTTCCCTTTCAGGGAACATAGTGAATGTCGAAGGTATAATCCCCTAGGAATTCCATCCACCTCCTTTGTCGCATATTTAAATCTTTTTGATCGAGTAGATACTTCAGTCTTTTATGATATGTAAAAATATCTACCTTCACGCCATAAAGATAGTGCCGCCACAACTTTAGCGAAAAGATCACTGCCGCCAACTCCAAGTCGTGGAAGGGGTAATTACGCTCATGCACCTTTAATTGGCGTGAGCCATAAGCGATCACCTTGCCAAACTGTAGGAGAACGCAGCCTAAGCCGCTTCCTGATGCATCGTTGTATATCTCAAAACCGTCTGTACAACAAGGCGATGTCAAAACAGGCGCCGTGGTCAAACGACCTTTTAGCTCCTCAAAAGTTCGCGCGCACTCTGACGTCCAAACGAACTTCTGATCTTTTCTCGTCAACATAGTCAAAGGCAAAGCAATCCAGGAGAAGTTCGCCACAAATCGTCTATAGTAGCCTGCCAGTCCAAGAAAACTCCTGACTTCGGCCACCGAAGACATCACTGGCCAATCACGAATGGCACTTATCTTTTCCGGATCCACCGCTATGCCCTCTCCACTTACCACATGGCCCAGAAAAGCCACCGACGAGAGCCAGAACTCACACTTAGAGAACTTGGCATACAGCTTATTTCTACGCAAGGTATGCAATACCAACAACAAATGGTTTGCATTATCTTCCTCTGACTGAGAGTACACGAGGATATCATCAATGAACACAATCACAAACAGATCCAAGTATTCGCGGAACGTTCGATGCATGAGATCCATGAATACCGAAGGCGCATTACATAAGCCGAATGACATAACTGTGAACTCATAATGACTGTAGCGTGTGTCAAACGTTGTCTTGGGAATGTCACCTTCCCTAATTCGCAATTGGTAATACCCGGATTTCAAATCCAACTTGGAATAGACGGTTGAGCCTGCTAGCTGATCAAACAAGTCATCGATCCGTGGAATCGGATACCTGTTTTTCTCCGTCAGCTTATTCAGTTCGCGATAATAAATACATAGCCGCAAACTACCGTCTTTCTTTTTCACAAAAAGAACAGGCACGCTCCAAGGTGACATACTTGGGCGTATGTATCCCTGATCCAACAGTTCTTGCAACTGAACTTTTAGTTCGGCCATCTCTTTTAGTGCTACCCGGTACGGCGAACGGGCCACAAGTTTCGCACCCGGCACTAGATCGATAGCGAAGTCGATTTCCCTTTGGGGAGGTAACCCCGGAAGGTCCTTTGGAAACACATCAGCATACTCCGACACAATCGGCACTTCACTCACACTGGCCTTCGGCGCCACCGCCTCTACGAGTGTGAAGAACAACTCCGCACCCTTCCGAACTGCCTTAACGACTTGGAGAGCAGATAACAACATCCCACTCATCCCTTCTATACCAATGAACTTGGTCTCTTGTTCGGTATTCTTCCCAAGTGTGACCTCTTTTGAAGTGCAATCTATACAGGCACGCTGCTCTGACAGCCAGTCCATACCAAAGATTATATCAAATTCTGAAAGTGAGGGTAAGATCTATCTCAACTCTAGAGGGGGGTGAATAGAGTTTATTCAAATAAGTTTCACAGCTTTGAAAATATCAACACATATAAAATTTAATTTACACTATAGTGTATAGTGCTAGAAAATAATTAAAGAAGCAAGAAATTAAGAGCACAGCACACAACAACAATCAAACAAACAATCCAGAAGACACAAGGAAATATAGTGGTTCCCCAAAAACCTGGGTACATCCACTCTTCTACCACCCTTGGTAGGAATCCACTCAGGATGAGTTGATCAGGTGTCCTGACACCAATGAGCTTTTGTCAAGGTGCTCAAAAACCAAAACTGGATTTTTTGATAAGGTGTCTTGCCACCACTGTGTTTTGACAAGGTTCTCAGAACCAGACAGAACTTTTGAAGAGAGTTCAAGAACTCTTTTATAGCAGGAAAATAAAAAGGAAAAGGAAATGAAGTTGTCTTCTCTGTTCTCAAATCAAATGAGAGAAGACTAGTGGATCTTTGTTGTCAAAGCTCCCCCTGAGATGTAGACTGGTTCAGGAAGGGAAGCTTTGCTCTAGGGTGATAGGTCTTCAAAACTTTGATCTCCAGCAAAAGATTGTTTCAGCAAGAGGACTGAGAAAAGAGGTGTCTGGAGTTCTTTTGATGAAGTTGTGAATGCTTGTTAGTAAACAAGAAGATTCTTATGTCACAGTTCTTCTGTTCCCTTTTTTTCAGTATGTTGTATTGTGTATTCTTCTATGTTTTTTATTGAAAAAGGAAGATCTTATACTCTGAAGAATTCTTTGTCCAAAGTAGCCGTTAGCAGTCATAAAAGTCTTCCATAAGGAGTCTTGTCTTCTAGAGGAAAGTCCAGCAAACATTCTCTGAATAATACCTTGAAACTTGCTCCAGAATAAAGACAAACGGCTGGCAGATCTTCTTGTCATAAATGCTGATAATATTCAAAAACATTCCAAAGAATAACAGCATTTGAATCCTTAAAAGACGTCGATCTCTCAGAGGAATTGTCGATCTGAGCTCCACGATCGTCGAACTGAGCTCAGAGATAGAATGAGATCAAGCAGACAGAAAACGTCGACCTGAGCTCGAAGATCGTCGACCTGAGCTCGAAGATCGTCGACCTGAGCTCGAAGATCGTCGACCCGAGCTCAGCGACCTGAAGAATAACTGAAGAGAGATCGTCGATCTGAGCTCGAAGATCGTCGACCGGAGTTCGACGCTTCATCAAGTTGAGCTCAGAGAGCGTCGAACCGAGTTCGACGTTTCGTCGACCTGAGCTCGACGAGAATTGCCTTAGACTTAGCTTTTCAACCTTGATCTTGGAATGGTCCTGGGGGCAGCTTCAAACCTAAGTTCTAAGCCCTAGACTCATTTCTAATGTTGACCTTTACAACTATACAACTAGGTCAACCTGGTTTCCTAAGACAAACATAGTGATCCTTACCCAAATTAGTAATAGGGTGTTCCAACAATCTCCCCCTATTTGGGTTAGGATTACTATTTACAAATAACATTAGGAAATGAATAAGCATACATTCAAAACAAGAGCTAACCAAGCAAAGATATAGCAGATCACAGATAAAATAGCAGCAATTATCCAGAGGTGGATGAAAGTTTAGCTTACACAATTTTACTTCTTCTCAGTTCCCTTTTTAAACAAAATTTCTCTGTTAGGATTCAGGGTTTCTTTCGTTGATCTTCTGTCATCCTCTGCACCTAGAGAAGTTTGAGATCTTGGCCTTGGAACTACAGCCTCTGGGTGCAGCTTCATGTAGTCTTCTGGGTTGAAAAACTTTCTTGAAGCATATCTTTCCAATTCTTTCTTCCTTTGATCTGATAAGGTTGTTATATTGGAGATGTCCATGCCTTGCTCTCTGGCTTTCTTTAGTTGATCAAGAGCAGCTAGTTCTTTCATTCTTGCTGTCCAGGATAGAGGATTGTTCTCAGGATCCTCAAAAGGAACAGGAGGTTCATACCTGTTGAGAGATTCAGAAGCAGGAGGAGTCCTGGAAACAACTGTGTCTTTCAGCCTGTAGGGGAAAGGACCTGAAGTAGAGTCAGTGTGGCCTTGTCCTTCCCTTTGATAAGATCTTTGTCCTCTCTGATTTCCTCTGTAATGACCCCTTCTGGATTGATATCCTCTTTGATGTTGTCCCTTTTAATAGTATCTTGGATAAGATTGGGAGGAGCTTTGCCTTGAAGCTGGAGCTTGAGGGGCTGAGCCTGATCCAGAATCTGGAGGAGGAGGAGGAGGAGGCTGATATTGTGAAGATCCTTTTTCATATTTATCAAGCTTCCTTCTCTTCCTTATAGCTTTCAGTTGATTCCTGGAGTATTGCATCCATGGCTCAGAAATGGGGCAATCATACAGAATGTAGTAGGGAATATCATTGGAGTCTTTTGCTTTAGCTGGAGGAACTGACATCATGGCTTTGCTTCTAGCTTTCCTCTTCTTGGCAATGGTATGGGCAGAGTCATCTGATTCAGTCTGGAATTGGTCACTATCTGAGCTTTGTGGTCTGTCATACAGATCATCAATGCTTTTCAAGTACTTTTCTTGAAGCTTTAACTGATCAGAAGTTAGAGCAGGAGCAACAGCAGCAGCAGACACTTGAGCAGGAACAGGCATAGCAGCAGGTGTGGGATCTTCTAGGTAGAAGGAAAGTTCTTCATCAGCAGCAGTTACTGGAATCATCTCTATATCTTCAGCAGCAGCAGCAGCAGTTTCAACAACAGGAGGCACAATGGCCTTAGTAGCAGCATCAGGAATATCCACAGCCTTCCAGGAATTGATATAGGATTCAATGTGGCTGGGATCACAAACAGATACAGGCACAATGGCCTTAGACAGATCTTCAGTGAGAGGTACTGGCAGAAATCTGAAATGAACTGTATCAAATTGAGATAGCAGGCTCTGAAGATTTAATGCAAAAACAGGAGCAACCACTGGCACATCCACTCACTACAAGAAAACTGGCTTTTAGTGACGAAATTTTTGTGACGAATTTATTTTGGTCACTAATGTTATGTTTTTTGTGATAAGTTTTTTATTTCATCACTAATATTGTAGGAACGATTAATTTGTGACCATATATAAAATTTAGTCACTAAAAGTATGATAATTAGTGACCAAATATAATTTTGTCACACAAAACTACTTATTAGTAACCAAATAATATCTTGGTCACTAAATAATTTAATTAGTGATCAAAACTAATTAGTCACTAATAGTTGAAAAAAGTCATTTTTCAATTCCCGCCAAAATAAAAACACTTTATAAATTCCCTCCTAAACTTTATTGATTTTATTAAGTAATTTATATTATCCTCCATCAAATAGTTATTGGTTTTGTTCGCGCACGTGCTAAGCCTCTTCTATTCATCTCCCAGTCGGGCGCATTTGCTTCTTTCTTCTCGGCTCCCACAAAAACATATATATAGTGACAAATTAAAAAGTTAGTCACCAAAAAGATTTTTTTTGTGAAAAAATAAATGTTTAATCACTAAATACACATATTAAGTGATTAAACATTAGTGACAAAAACTTGAGGGTTCCGATAATTTCAGCTCTTGACTAATTTAATTTCGACCTTGTAATGTGAAAAAATAAATATTTAATCACTAAATACACATATTAAGTGATTAAATGACAAAAACTTGCGGTTACTAAACCGTCCGCCTAATTCCAACCACAAATTCCAATCCCGGTCATTTGGCAGTTCCTAAACACAACCCTCTCAATCATATCCCCTGCTCTTTTCATTCACGGCACCTAATAGTTTAATTTCTTACCCCGGCCACTTCCTCGATTCCGCCTCTCTCGAAACCCCATTCTCAATCGCTGGATTTACACCTGCCGTCGTTCCTCACTCCGCTGCCTCCGTCTTCCCTCCTCTCCACCGCTCGATTCGCTTTCTGTCGATGTCCTCCTCGCTCGACGACACCTCTGTCGAAGCCCTCCTCCCCCGATTCAGTCTCTGTTGAACTCCTCCTCGCTCTGGCCATTTGGCCTCTGCATCGCTCCCCTGTACCTCTCCCCCGCAGCGCTCCATTCGGTCTCTACGAAAGCCCTCGCTCCATTCGCCCCTAGCTTCCGACCTTCAAAACAATCTACTACAACTGCACTCCGTGGATTCGTTAGTTACTACTGCTGCAATCTAATTCGATTCCTAATTACTTCAAGTGCAGGTTAGTGATTTTCTTAATTATTTAATAACTGCATGTACTACTAAGGCTTTTCACATTTCCCATTCAATTGGGTTAATAATGCATATCAAATGTTTGATGTATTGCCTAAATGAAATATTATATGCAGTTTATACCCAGATTAATTATTTATATTGAATAAATTCTTCAAATTATAAGTACACAATGTCATACTATAACACATCCATCTTCCTCTTCCTACCCCCCTATCTTTTTCTCTTTGTTTGAATCATGTTGTTATGATTTCTCATTGCCTGGATTTATGTCATGTTCTTCTCATTTGTTGATAAAATTTTTAGAGTTAAAATTGTTAGGGTGAGAGGACCACTGGATTTCTTCCTTATTCTTCTCATTTGTATCAAAGAAAACTGAATTTTGTAAATATTTTGACAAATTTTAGTGGTAAAAAACAATTGAATTTGGTCCCGAGTGAAAATTTCCCAACATGGTTATCCATCTCTTGCAGGTGTGCAAACTTTTCAGCTCTGCAAACTTCCAGTGCTCTTTAATATTTAGCTTATTTAGAAATCCAAGCCGCCTATTCTTATTTTCTTCTTTCAGGCATCAACGGTCAGATTATTTCATGCTCCTCATGCGCCCACACACTGCAATACTTTCATGCAGTGAAATTGCCTAATGTATTGTTCAAATTTTTTAAATTGGATTGAGTTAATTTGTTTGTGCAGGTTCTATTAGATCTCTCCATTTTTAGAAATCATTTTTCTCTCAATTACCTTGCATTTTATGTCATAATTTTACATGTTAATTTTAGAGTCTATGAAGTTTACAACATAATTTTAGCAAGTGCGGTAAATATTTTCAATATGGACATAGAAATACTTAGTAAACTTTATACTTAATAAGTGTAAATATTTTAATTTCCTCAATACTTAGTAACTTAAATTCTTGCTAAACATTTTAATTATGATTTTACTTTATACGTATATTGATTTGATTTAAACTTATGTTCTGATCAGTTATAATTAACATTAAATGTTTGGATCATTAAATGTTTCTCCACTATCACTTTAACTTCTTTAAATCTTTAGCATGGGTGTTGTATTACGAGGATGAACAAACCTGCAAGTTTAATTTAGAAATATATGGCTGTTTCACTTTCTCTTTTGTTAGCACTGTGGGCTCATTTGCTTCCCATTATTTTTGTTGTTTTTCATTCATATTACCTTAATAAGGCGACTAATGCTACACTAACATCCTGCGGCAACGTATGTGATTTTTGTAAAAATGTCATTTTTATGATAGCCTTCTAATTTTCAGTCGGAGCTGCTAATTGAGTAGGCACTAAAAACATGCCTTTAGTGAGAAATGGCAAGATTAAACAAAATTTCAACATTTGATACAGTTACCCCTCCCCCCCCCCCAATTTCATCATTTCCTATAGCTGCTAGCATGATTATGCTTATTTTAGTTCATTTGTAATAGTTTTTTTTAATTGCAAATATTGTAACAAATCTAAACGTTATACTTGGAACCCAAGTCAGATTAAAGTCTAGATGTCTTAAATGAGATCAAATTTCTATTGTTTTGTATTTGCGCAACCTAAAACGTAATGAAAGTGGTTGTTCTTGATAAGGGAAAGAGGGAACAAGCGTACTTGAAAAGCATAGTACAATGTATAGTTGTATGACTTGCTCAGGAATAATGAATTACTACAAAAAAAAGAATCTATTGATTCCCTATTAATTCTTAGTTTTTATTATTTCATTCCAAGGAACCCTCATTTAAGTATTAATGAATACAGTAAGAGTTCTATAATCGCTTCTCCTCTCTATTTTACAAAAAATAAATGTAAGTTCGAGAGAAGTTTAGGGTATCACGGGAGAATCGTCATATATAGCACAAGCTTATTCCATTTTTGTTCTAGTCGAGGTTCTTGATCTATATTATACCTCCAGAAGATGATATCATTACAATCTACAATCTCCCTAAATCTTAAGATTTATTTGATAATTAGAATGGATTCATAGAGCAGGTTGACTGACTTGTGTTTATTTTTTTGGTGTAAATTTTAGTACGAAGAACCTCTTTCCCCATCCCTTTAGGCTCTATTTTGGTATGGTCTTATTTTCACCGGCCAAGCAATGAAACCCAACTTATTTTTTAAAATCATGTTAATTATATGATAGGAGAAGGAGCAACAAGGCAAATTCTTAACCCTACCATTTTATTCAATAATTTTATGAATTTTTTTTTGTTACTTTGTATTGTAAATCCTTAATATTATCTTTATGTTAAATGTATTTTTTATTGATATATAGTGCAATGGATAAAAGGTGGATGGATATCGGTGATCGGCGGCAACCTGCTTACATCAATGGAGTGAATTGTTTTCTTGATTTTGCCTTTAATCATTCTAGTAGAGGAAATACTATCCGTTGTCCTTGTTATAAGTGTGGAAATAACCATTTCCACACTCGAGACATTGTCTTTGTGCATCTTATTCTGAATGGAATTGTAAAGACTTATAAATGGTGGTCAAGTCATGGAGAGGATCATTACGTTAATCCAAATATTGAGAGAGATGATGACGCACTCAAAGAAGTTGAAGAAGATATTTCAGAGCATGACAATATACATGATCTTCTGCATGATTTTAATTTTAATGACAAGAGTCATAATGGTGAAGAACATTATCAAGAGGACCCCAACGAAGCTGCTAAAAGTTTTTATGATTTGCTAAATGATGCTGAACAAGAATTATATCCCGGTTGCAAAGAATTTTCAAAATTTCAATTTATGGTCACTTTACTAGCGCTTAAATCTGATTATGGATGGACAGATCGATCTTTTACTGCATTACTTAAAGTTTTGAAAAGAGCAATTCCTTTTAGTGAAAAATTACCAAGTAGTTTTTATGAAGCTAACAACTATATACAAGAGCTTGGATTGGAGTGTAAGAAGATAGATGCATGCTTGAATGATTGCATTCTCTATCGAGGTAAGTTTGCAAATTTTCAGAGTTGTCCAACCTGTGGTACGTCCAGATGGAAATTGAGCAAGATAAATAATAACGCAGAATGGAATACATCGTCAGGGAAGAGTAAAAACATACCAAACAAGGTTCTGAGACACTTTCCTTTGATACCTAGGCTTCAAAGGTTATATATGTGTTCTAAGACGGCAGAGGATATGCAATGGCATAAAGAAAGGCGTCGTGATGATGGTAATTTGCGACATCCAGCTGATGCGTTTGCTTGGAAGTCATTTGATGAAAAGCACTCAGAATTTTCATCTGACGCACGGAATATTAGGCTTGGCTTAGCAAGTGATGGGTTTAATCCTTTTGGTATTATGAGTACAAATTATAGTGTGTGGCCAGTTGTTTTAATTCCATATAATATGCCACCATGGTTATGCATGAAAACCCCTAATTTTTTCATATCCTTGATTATTCCTGGACCAGGACAACCTGGGAATGATATAGATGTATATCTGCAACCTTTGATTGATGAGTTAAAAATATTATGGGAATTTGGGGTTCACACTTATGATGCATATACTAAGTGCAACTTTAACATGCGTGCTGCTGTGTTATGGACAATAAATGATTTTCCAGCTTATGCCAATCTTTCAGGTTGGAGTACAAAAGGTAAGCTTGCTTGTCCGTGTTGTAATAAAGACACATGGTATTGCCGATTGAAGAATGGTTCTAAGATGTGTTATATGGGAAGCCGACGCTTTTTGGAGCCAAATCATAGATGGCGAAAGGACAAAAAATCTTTTGATGGAACAATAGAAATTCGACCAGCACCAAATGTCCTATCAGGAGATGAAATTTTAGAGCAACTAAAAGAATGCGATGATGTGATTTTTGGAAAGCTTCAAAAAAAAAGAAGGCGGGATAGAACTTCTCTTCCGTATAATTGGAAGAAGTTAAGTATTTTTTTTCAATTACCATATTGGAGTACACTTGAGATACGACATTGTCTAGATTATATGCACATTTTAAAAAACATTACTGATAATATACTTGGCACTATGCTGAATATTGATGGAAAGACAAAAGATGATTTAAATTCTAGACTTGACCTTAAAGAAATGGGTTTGAGATCAGAATTACATCCGATAGAAAATAATGGTTTTTATGTCATGCCACAAGCATGCTATACATTGACATTGGCTGAACGAAGAGCAATATGCAATTTCTTAGAGAATCTAAAAGTTCCAGATGGGTATTCTTCAAATATAAAGAGATGTGTAAATGCTAAAGAGGGTAAAGTGTCGGGAATGAAAGCTCATGATTGTCATGTTTTTATATTGGATCAACTTGCTCCTGCTTTTCGCGGCATTGTTTGCAAAGAGGTTTATGACCCGCTAGTTGAATTAAGTTTATTTTTTAAGGAGTTGAGCTCTAAGATACTAAATACAGAAGTATTAGATAAGCTTGAGAAAAATATTGTTATCACACTTTGCAAGCTTGAGAGAATATTTCCTCCTTCATTTTTCACCATCATGATGCACCTACCAATTCATCTTGTACGAGAAGCAAGAATTGCTGGGCCCATACATTATCGATGGATGTACCCAATTGAGAGGTATTTTTATAAGTTATTTAAGATTTGTTTACTTTATCATATTATATATGTATTGAAATAATTAAATTCAACAGATATTTACGCACACTCAAATCCTTTGTGAGAAACAAAGCACGCCCAGAAGGTTCAATGGCGAAAGGATACCTAGTATATGAATGCTTGACTTTTTGTTCGAGATATCTAAATAAAGTTGACACAAAGTTTAATCGTCCAGATAGAAATGTTGAAGGAAATGATGTGCAAGATTCATGTTTATCCATATTTCAAAAAGCAGGGAGGTCATTAGGTAAAGGGACAGAAAAAGTTCTCACATATGAAGATTGGCATCAAGCTCAATTGTACATACTAAGAAATTGCCCAGAAGTAGAACCATTTATAATGTAAGCTTCATATTTTTACTTCTTGCAAATAGTTTTTTTTAATTTTATGTAACTAATTCATAAAATTTTCATTAATAGACAACATCATCAGGAGCTCCAGCAAATCGATACTAGAAATGTTGGTAGAAGACATGAGATAACTTTTGTTAGATGGTTTGAGTCGACCGTAAGTATCAACTTTTTCAGCCTTATTGTTTATTTGTTATTATGTTTAGTATATGTGATTGTATTTCATTTTCAACAGATATCAAAGTTATATTATGAGGGAGACTCAAGAGTCAGCAAAGAAATTTTGCAGTTAGCCCGGGGTCCAAAAAGAGGGGCGATGCATTATTCTGGCCATATTGTTAATGGTTTTAGGTTCCATACTAATGAACGTGAAATCAGGCGCAAAACTCAAAACAGTGGTGTTATTGTTAAGGGAGATGATCAATCAGGCGGCAGAGAATATTATGGCGTTTTAAAAGATATTATTCAGTTTGAGTATGGTGTTGGGCAAAAAATTGTATTATTTAAATGTGATTGGTGGGATACGTATAATGAAGGTCGTGGCTACAAAAAGGAAAGCAATGGAGTTATTTCTGTTAATATAAAACGTAATTTAAGAAGCAATGAACCTTATGTTTTGTCTTGCCAAGCTGAACAAGTTTATTATGTGCCTGATAATAAAAACAAAGATTGGCGGGTGGTCATAAAGACAGTATCACGCCATTTTTTTAATGTCCCATCCGAAGACTTTGAAGAGCTTACTGAGGATGAAATTAACGTGTATGATATAAATGTTGGGATAGGATCTGTGCTTGATATTGCTATAGATAATGATAACCCTGAATTCTCATTACAAAGAACTGATGTTGATGTTATAACTATTGAGAAAAGAGACTAATCCAGTCAAAGAAGAGTTATGAATGATGAAGATGAAAATACTGAAGACATTGAAGATGTAAGTAATACAAAAATTAAAATTTTTAATGCATTTATTTTCTTCTGTTTTATAATGTGAGCAACTAAGAATTGTATTGCTTAATTCTAATTTTGATTTTATCTTCTATTTTGTATAGTTTTGAAAATCTTTTTTTAATTCTATTAGGTTGTATCTAAAAAACTTACTTTTTTTCCAGGTATTTTAAATAAAAGATATGGCGAGTACAAATATTGGTGTTAAGACCAAAAATTCTCACGTAGAAAGCTTTATAGATAATTCCCCATTGCATTCTACACGTACCAGAAAACATTCAATTGATTGGAAAACCAAGTCAACTACTTTACATCCACGGTCCACTGCTGCACGCATTCTTTCCACTGCTAAATCCTTTACTAAACAAGATTTTAGAACTTCCCACAAGGATCAAACAAAAAAATCACAGGTCGTAAATGTGTCATCTTATCAACAAAGGCCAACACAAACACCAAGAATGTTACATTTGGATCAAGCTTTGACAAATGATGATCAACATACACATGTTGAGAGTGGTGTTGAGCGCATTTCTTCTTATCAGCAAAATCCAACACAAACCCCAAGATCATTACAATTGGATCGAGCTTTGACTAATAATGATCGACATACATATGTTGAGAGTGGGGTTGAGCACGTTTCTGTTGAGGCTGAGGCTGATCATGTACCTGCAAGTCCAACAAATCCTGAGCTTGATAATAATGGTATATCTCGCTTATATTTTTTACATAGTTTGAAATATATGTATGTGTACATATGAAACTTATTATCATTGAAATGTTAAATGACAGGTTCAAATGTAACACGAAAAAGGACACGTGGTCCAACAATGGCGCTTGAGTGGTCAAAGAGGAGACTGAATAATGCGGAGAGGGTGAATGTGCAACTTCCTGCAGAACTTCGAAGATTAGTTGGATACAGAGCTCAAGAGCTTATTACCAAATGTGGGCGATATGTAAGACACCATGCTCCTCTAAATGTGGAGAAATGGTCTTTAATTCCAACAGATATCACTGAAAAAATACTTAATATCATCTATGTAAGTATATATATACTTTAATTTAGATAAACTTTCTATTACAACTCAAATATTATTATCTTTTTATATTATTTTTAGGTTGAATTCAATCTCCCTACTGATTCCCATGTACGTGGTGACCTTATATCTTCACTTCGTCGACATTATAATATTTGGCGCTTTAATTTGCATGCAAAGTATTACCTTAAATGGAATACTGATGGCCAAAGACGTGCAAATTGCCCTAAAGACGTTGATCCTGAGCAATGGAATTGGCTAATTAGTTACTGGGGTAATGCACGATTCAAGGTAAGAAATACATTCATTAATTTAAATTTATGTAACTAGATCTAGTATATCATGTGTTATTTATATGTGCTCTTTTTTAAATATTGTACAGTATTACTAAAATATTGTTCTCCTTAAATGTTTACTGATATAGAGGATAAGTGAGACAAACAAGCAAAATAGGAGTCGGCAAAAAATTAAATCTCATGTTGGTACAAAGTCTATAGCAAGAACAATATACGAAATGGTAAGTTTTTTTTTTGACATTTATAATGTTGATTACATGAAACTTTGTTTTTAATACTTGGAATTTAATGTCTTATTATTTTCTAAATATAGAGGGCAGCTCCACAAGAAGAGAATGAACTACCCATTTACGTAAGATTGTGGGAGAAAACTCGCAAAGGTAAACATAATGAGTGGCAAGATGAAACGGCGGAGGAATTATATAAAAAACTATTGGAACTTCATGAAGCCCAAATTAGGGAGAATGGTGAAGATAAATTGACCCCTGAAGAAGCTTACACCAAAATACTTGGACATCGTTCTGGTTATATTCTTGGAATGGGGCCGGGACCTAGACCTTCAGAGCGTGGCCGTACTAATATACAACATCTCGAAGAAAAAATTCGAGCTAAAGTAGAAGCGGAGATGACGACACGTCTGCAAGAGATGGAGGATCGAATTAAACAAAGCTTTGACACTAGGGTATTGGATCTCTTAGAACGAAGACAACTTGAAGATCAAGCAGACAGCACTAATTGACATGTAGACTCTAATTTAGTCTTTACCTTGCCTCTTGAGAATACACAAGTATGTTTTAATTTTAATACATAGTATTTGATAATTTTTTTGTAAACTTCTTAGTAATTATCTAACACTTTGCTCGATGTATTAACTTGTAGGTATTGGTGGAGCTTTGGAGCAATTTTCTTTCTTTTTATCGTGACATTAAAAATCTCTAAGAGTGCTTGCTTTTGTTTCTCAGTTTTTTATTTTTGTTTTGAAACTTAATTATAGTTTGTTTCTATTTTTGCTATAGTGCTTCAACTCTATTCAAGCTTAAAAAACTCTATGAATTTGTATTTAGCCTATTAAAATTGTGGTTTGAATGTTGTGTTTTTATTGTCCATTGAAACTTGCACTTATTTCCAAATTTCTGCAAGTTGTTGTTGATGAAGACAAAGGATCCATATAGCCGACCCCACTATAGTGGGATAAAGGCTTTAGTGTTGACCACCATTGACGATGGCGCCAATGATGTGGGCATGATCTTAAGATGGTAGTGTAGATACTATGTTGTTAGTAAAACATAGTGATTCAAATTTAATGATGATGCAAGTATTTGTCTATGATATAATTTTTGAAGAAAAATTAAGTGAGAAATTATTGAAATGACGTTAGATGAAGAAAGCAAATCAATTTTTGGCTACAGACACTAATTGATCATCAAGTGAATGAAGTGTACCTGATAGAAAGGCTCTGCATTAATTCTGCAAGAAAAAAAATATATGTGTCCTTTTCTTCATCTTCTTTTTACCTATTCTTACCTCTTCTACCTCAGCCCAAGGAACAGGTACTGAACTGTTAGAGCTGGGAAATGCTTGTTTTGGCGAAATGAACAGTCAATGGACCACCATGGGACTCAATAGGTGGGCATGCCCCAAGAAGCAGACATTGGTATTTCAATCAATTGTCATTCACTTTTAAATTTTTGATGGTTCAGGTACAATTTCTAAATGTGCAGCTTTATTGCAGAAAAAGGGTGTAAGAGAAGTCTATGCTTGTTGCACTCATGCTGTATTTAGGTGTCATTCTTTATCCCCTTTATATGATATATGTTCTGTTGTTTGAAATAAAAAGAATGCTAAATTATTTGATATTTCCAATATTTTAAAGGACTTTGCTGCAAATTTTGTTAGAACAAAAATGAGAAGAACAAAGATGATCTCTTTTGTTCTCGCCTCTATTTGATTTGACCCTCCATTCATCAATAATCGCAACCTGTGAGCATGTTTCTTAAAATTTTTGGAAGTGAACTATTATTTATGAAAATTATCAAATTGATTCAGTTTATGCTAACACTCTGACTATACTTCTCTGTGACAATTTTTTTCACCATTAGGTTGTGCATGATCCTCATATTTCAGCTTACAGATATTGTTTGATCTATTTTTTGATAAGAAATGGCATGGGCATTGGTGTTACAGGAGCACTTACTGCTTGTGCATGGGCATTGGTGTTACAGGAGGATTTCATCAATGGCGTGTATTTGATTATTAGTTACTATACATTTGTTATTACTTTTAACCAATATTTGTCATGTGACATTGAAACTTTAGCTTGCTTGTGTCCAAATCTGCTACGTTTTCTACAGGAACATCACATTTGGGCTTACCATCTTCTTGTATGAGGCCTATACGACATTGTTGGGGCAATCTGCTTATGATGAATGGTTTCTATCGTTGTACAATGTTCTTTTCACTTTTCTTCCCGTCATAGCGTTGGGCGTATTCGATCAGGATGTTTCTGCTCAATTTTGCCTAAGGTACATTATTTATCCATGATTTATCCATGATTCATTGCTGCAATGAATTTTTCGTCAATTGTTCTTGTTGGCATATCACGATGACTGCGATTCATTCGCTCTTCTTCTCCAGTGAATGGAAGGCTAAATAGGAAGAAGAATCGAGTGTTGGTGGTGGTCTTCTCCGGTGATTCATTCGCTCCTCTTCTACGGAAAGTCTTTTGTTCACCCTTCTTCCTCCGCCCTTTATGGAGAGGTCACTTTTGCAGAGGGAATGAAAGGGCGGGATATGGCCTTGCCATTACTGATTCGACGATGGATGGCAGGGCGAACAAGGTCAACATTTCTGCCCTGGCACAGCTCGCGCACCAACCCTCTCGCGCTCCAACTCTTTTGGCGCACGCAACTCCTCCTGTGAATCCATCCTTCTCGCACACGACTCCGATGAAGACCCCTCACTTCTCTTCTCCCGCCAGCTACAGGCAAGGTTCATGATGATTTCATCCCTGATTAGTCATCCATTGTTACTTTATCCTTCCTTTTAGACCTTTGCAATTATGCTTTTGATTGTGCTTCAGTTACTAGCTGCTCCTTAGAGTTATATTATCTGAGATTAGATTTATTATGGTAGTGGAGTGTTGGAATACTGAAGAAAATAAGCATTTCAACTGTGTTTTCATTAGTTTTGAAGTGATCAAGTAGGGATGGTAATGAAATTACTAACAAATGTTTAAAGAGTTCTTATTAAATTCATCAATTAGTGAGTGCAATCCATAATATCTAATTTATAAAGATAAAGTTACAATTCAATTTCAAAAATATAACAATCTAAAAAGAAAATCTGACATTATCCTGCCCAAGAAAAAGTACAAAATTACAACAATCTAAAAGAGACCTACTAATGCATATCAACAACAACAACACTCAAGCCTTTATTCCACTGTAGTGGGGTTGGGTATATGGATCCTTTGTCGCCATTGAGCCCCATCTTTTGTCATAATCTCACTAATGCCTGTACATCATGTCTTTCCTTTTAGTTTCATTCTAAGTCTTTATTCGTCTACTCCTCCTCCCTCATTTAACAAGTCTACTGATTAGACTCTCACAACGCCTAACAGGTGCCTCTATTTATCTCCTTTGTACGTGTCCAAACCATCTTACTAAATCATATCAAAGGAAAAAATGGAAAATGAAGGAAAATAAAAATCTCTAAGTACTACCGTTGACAAATACAGCATTCCATATCAATAATCATAATGAGAAGAATAGTCAATAACCTGGCTCGTAGTTGTGCCCACTACTAATAAAATGATGGCCAGCCACTGCAGAATCGATAACTTCCTCTTAAGGAACAACCTGGAGCATTAACATGGAAGACATGTTACCACTGTATGATAGTTCATCGTTCCAAAACATATATTTCTAATATTTTTGGAATTTCTGAGAGAGAAGAACACCTGAATAGAATCCCGGTAGTCACAATTTTCAGATTTCCCATTATCTGGTAAGTTAATGGATCAACATATGTTAGTGTGGCAAACTGAACGTTGTTGTGCACAAGGTATATGACTGAAGGAACCACAAATAACCGCACAGTTTTCCATTCAGTGGTCATCCTAGGAGGAGATTGTGTTTTGTTCTCTCTCCAGAGAAAGAAACTGGATACTAGAAGCAAGTATAGAGCATTTAAATTGCAGGCAATTTAACTGATTAAATAACACATCCCGTAATTATTTTAGTGACAGTGAAGACACCATGCTATATATTTTTACATCAGACCAATTCTATTTTTGGTCCTTATCAATAGGAATCATCTAGAATGAGGAAGCGAGCTGGTATTTCTTTTGTGCAAAATTATTTATGATGCTGAAAATCTGCGAATCGGGCGCCCGGTTCGCTGAAAAATTTGCGGCCCGGGCGCCCGGTCCGCTGAAAATCTGCGACCCGGGCGCCCGGTCCGCTGAAAATCTGCGACCCGGGCGCCCGGTCCGCTGAAAATCTGCGACCCGGGCGCCCGGTCCGCTGAAAATCTGCGACCCGGGTGCCCGGTCCGCTGAAATCTGTGACCCGGGCGCCCGGTCCGCTGAAATCTGCGACCCGGGCGCCCGGTCCGCTGAAATCTGCGACCCGGGCGCCCGGTCCGCTGAAAATCTGCGAACCGGGCGCCCGGTCGCCTGAAAATCTGCGACCCGGATGCCCGGTCCCATGAAAATCTACGAACCGGGCGGCCGGTCCCCTGAAAATTATCGAACCGGGCACCCGGTTCGCTGAAAATCTGTCACTTACCGGCCTTGGAAAGTGTATACGCGCATTCATGTTTCCTTTGTCAAGCATACTTTATTTTGCATTTTAACTATGTGATAATTTGTCACTTTAATTAGAATAACTCCAGTAAATGTATAAGGACGAATGATTCCTTATTAGGGTGGTTTGGAATTGTTAAACACAACCTTGTCTCCCTTGTAGAAAATTACTCTGTGTTGCATAAAAATTTTTTTTGCATCTTTTTATCAGTTTTGTTTGAGAGCTATTTTTATCTTATTTATTCTTTGTTAACTTGAGAGCTATTTATAATCAAATTTCTTGCATCTTTCAGTACATACAAGACATCAATGATTGATGAGATTATCGATCATGTGAAATTCCGTCAGCTACAGGTCAAGGTATGATTCTGGAATATCTATTATTCTGACCTTAATTGTTTACTTATATGTTACTGAATGGTGATGCCCTTAATTTCTTGGATTATTGAAATTCCAGGTCCTAAGCATGTGTTATGTCATCTCACTGGAGCCCAATCATGTGTAGTGATGCATGAAGCTCCAATATTTTCAATGGCCAAGGAGGATCATGTGCCCTATAAAAATTTGTACTGAGTTTAATAAGAGATGATGATTCTTTTATTTTGTAGTGAGGGGTTTGGGCCATCTCCCACCCTCCTTTATCTTTATTAATACAATAATGTATGTTGACAAAAAATTTTCTTGTGATGAGTATTTTATTTATTCTTTTGTTTGAATGATTAATATTGAATTTTAATTGATAGTAAATAAAATAAGGCTATAATATTTAGTAAGAAATTGAATACAATTTTGTGAAGAAATATATCTTTTTTGAGACCAAATTCCCAAGGTTGTCACTAAATATATTTAGTGACCAAAAATAGTTAGCCACTAAATGTACATATTTTGTGACTAATTTATCTGATTGGTAAAATCATTCAGTGACCAAACAAGCTTGGTCACAAAAAAAACATTTAGTGATCAAAATTGATTTTGTCACTAAATGATTTTAGTGATCAAATTATTTTAGTCACTGAATTGTTTTAGTGACTTAATTTATGTGGTCACAAAATGTGCACATTTTGTGACAATTTTTTTTTTGTCACTAAAGACATTTAGTGACGGGGCTTTAGTGACGAACTTGTGACGAAATAAATTTGGTCACTAATTGTCAATAGTGACCAAAATACAGCATTTAGTGACAAAAAAAATTGTCACTAAAAGCCATTTTTCTTGTAGTGACTTCTTCATAAAGCATCTCCCCCTGCCTTGGTTCAAGGAGAGCTGAATCAAGGCACCCAGTAGAAGGGATTGCCTGGGAGGAGGAAAAGGAGGAAAGCTTGGTAGACAGCTCCTGAACTTGTTTCAGGAGTGGAGCCAGGGAAGTCTCCAACAGAGATGTCAGCCTGGGGGCTAGCAACTCATAAAGTCTGTCTGCCAACCTTGGAAGATCTACATGCTCATGTGGGGCTTGAGCAGAGGTAGGATTAAAGGTAGATGGAGGGATGTTGGCTGGAGCTGACGGTGTGGAGGAAGGTGGAGAGGGAATGAATGGCTCTGAGGATGGAATTGTGGAGATAGAAGAGGTTGAGGTGGAGATAGGTGAAGCAAGATATGGTGTGAAGGATGGTTGGGAGAGGATGTCATGAAGCATTTGTTGAAAAGAGGAGGTAGAGGGTGGCTCAGGAGGAGAGGAAGGAGAATCATCCATGAAGGAATCATCTACAAGGGAAAAGGATGGTAGGGTGAAGGTTGAATAAGTGAAGAGAGGATGGAATTCTTCTGAGGTGGATACTGGAGGGGATGAAACTGGTGAGGAAGTGGTAATTGGGAATGATGTGGTTATGGTTGTGACTGGAGGAGAGGAGGAAATGGCTGGGGAGGATACAACTGGAGGAGGAAGAGAGGCAGGCAACACTTCTGCTGGTGGAGTGACTGAAGCAGTCCTTGTGCCTGAAGGAAGTGGTGCAGTAGCTCTTGTAGGGTTGATGATTTGCCTGTCCCATTTACTGAATAGGGCACAGGAAAGCCTCTTGGATGCATTGATGAACATCCCAGAGGAGGTTAACAACTCAGGGCATCTGTAGTGCAGATAGACCCCTAAGATTCTCCCAAAGCTCACAACAGTCTTATTGATCCTCTTCTTAATTAAGTTGAAGAAGATTGATCCCCAATCAAGGTGTTTCTTATCCAGCAGAGCTCCCATCAGACAAAACTGATATCTTGATATTGTATCATGGGCAGAGTGCTTGGCCAGCAGCACTTTTCCAACTACATCAGCCAAAAACTGAAATTCCAACGACAGATTCTTCTTTAAAAGTTTGTTAGGGTTCACAGCATTGTGACCCATTCTATCAAGAATTGAACCATAATCTTCTCCAGATAATTTAATAGAGTCTTCTCCAGTACTGAGATGAAACACTTCAGTTAAGAGAGCCGGGGACAGTTGTACCTGGGTCCCTCTTATGAAGCTGATGACAGAATTCTCATTCTCATCTGTCGCAGAATAGCACCATTCTTTTATTTCATCTGAAGCAATTTTCATTCTGGTAGTCATTATTTCCAACAGCTGCTGATCTCTGAACAAACTGAGAATATCCTTGAAGCGCTGATCGCTTCCATCAAACGAGCTTATATCGATATCAAAACCGGTGTCAAATTTCATTTTCGAAAGGGCGGCAGCAGTTGAAGCCATCTGTACCTGCAAAGATTGAACGAACATGACCAAGTGTAGAAGGTTTTGGAGGGAAAGAGAATTTGCAGAGAGTATGAAGGCGTAAACGACGAGCGGCGGCCGAAAAATGATTTTATATTAGGGTTCGACGCAAAAAAGGAAAATCGTAGTGCTCAGTCCGACAGTACGTCGATCTCAGCTCGACGATTTGGGCTACAGAGGGAATTTGAAGAGATGCCAATAGCGTCGAACTCCGTTCGACGTTATTGAGAGCGTCGAGCTCCGCTCGACGATCAAAGAGCATACAGAAGGAAAGCCTAGATCTAACGGCGGCGCTGAACTCAGATCGACGCCTCAAGAACCGTCGATCTCCAATCGACGATTTATGGGAAAACATCGATCGCCGTTCGACGTTTTCTAGGAAAACGTCGAGCTCAGTTCAGAGACAGAACTTATTCTACAGACACAAAAAGAATTGATTTTTAAGCCTAGTCTTGGTCTGTTTTATCTTTTCAAAATCTTGTAATTTAATTTAGGCTTCCTCCATCTAACATGCCTAACTAATTTAGGAAGAAACTGTGTTTCTTTTCATCCAAAGGTTTGGTGAAAATATCTCTCCTTTGCAAATCAGTAGGAATATATTGAAGTTCAATTTTATTTTTCTCTACATTATCTCTTAGAAAGTGATGCCTAATTTCTATGTGTTTTGTCCTACTATAGAGGACTGGATTTTGTGCTATAGAGATAGCACTAGTATTATCACAGAAAATTTTAGACTTCTCTAAGTTGTAGCTATAGTCTAAGAGCTGATTTTGTATCCACAATATTTGTGAACAGCAACTGCCTGCAGCCATATACTCAGCTTCAGCAGTTGAGGTTGACACAGATGTTTGCTTCTTACAAAACCAGGAGACAAGTCTGTCACCAAGGAACTGACATGTTCCACTGGTGCTTTTCCTGTCTATTCTGCATCCAACATAATCAGCATCTGAGAATCCAGTTAAATCAAATGCTGAATCTTTTGGATACTAGAGACCTAGATTTGGACAACTTTTTACATACCTAAGAATCCTTTTAACTAGATTTAGGTGTGACTCTCTAGGGCTAACTTGGAATCTAGCACATATGCATGTAGCAAACATTATATCTGGCCTACTGGCTGTAAGGTACAATAGAGAGCCAATCATTGCTCTATATGGTGTCTGATCAACTGGTTTCCCATGCTCATCAGCATCCAATACAGCATTGGTAGGCATGGGTGTTTTCATACAAGATGCCTCAGACATACCAAATCTCTTAACCAATTCTTTAGCATACTTGGTTTGAGAAATAAATATGCCTTCAGTATGTTGCTTGACTTGCAATCCTAAGAAGAAGGACAGCTCACCCATGCTACTCATTTCAAATTTAGAATGCATAAAGCTTGGAAAATTTTTTGCACAAGTTTGAATCCGTAGAACCAAAAATAATGTCATCTACATAAATTTGCACCAGTAGGGTATGGGACTTATGGGTTCTAATAAAAAGAGTTTGGTCTACTCTCCCCCTAACAAAATCATTTTCCAAAAGAAAGCATGCTAGGGTCTCATACCATGCTCTAGGAGCTTGCTTGAGACCATATAATGCTTTATGCAGTTTGAAAACATAATCAGGGTGAGTTAGAGAGATAAAACCTGGAGGTTGTCTAACATAGACTTCCTCTTTGATGTTCCCATTGAGAAATGCACTCTTTACATCCATCTGGTATACTTTGAAACTTTTGTGGGCAGCATAAGCTAGGAATATTCTGATGGCCTCTAACCTTGCAACAGGTGCAAAGGTCTGATCATAGTCTATTCCTTCTTGTTGAGAGTACCCTTGAGCAACTAGCCTTGCCTTGTTTCTGACTATGACTCCTTGATCATCCAGCTTATTTCTGAAGACCCACTTTGTTCCAACAATGGGATGATCTTTTGGCTTAGGCACTAGTTCCCAAACCTTGTTCCTTTCAAATTGATGCAGCTCCTCTTGCATTGCAATGATCCAGTGTGGATCTTGCTCTGCATCTTGAATGGATTGAGGCTCAATTTGAGATAGGAAGCAAGTTTGCATCAGGTTCTGGTTGACCTGATTTCTGGTTTGCACACCAGCTGAGATCTCTCCAATTACTTGGGTGATTGGATGATCTCTTATTGTTACTAAATCAACAGGGGGTGTTGATTTTTCACCAGCCTGTGTTGTTGTCTCCTCTAGTGGAACAACAACTGGCTCTTCAGGATGATTTTCTTCAAGATGTTGCACTTCTTCATCATCACTGCTTTCATTCTTTTGCTGAATAGGTTGAGAGATTGTGTCCTCTTCTTTAACCTGTAATCTGTCCATACCTTCTGATATGGATTGTACCTGCAAGAGTTCTTTGGTAGAAGTAAACTTCTCCTTATAATACATGTTAGTCTCATCAAAAGTAATGTGAACAGATTCTTCAATTTTACAAGATGATTTATTATATACCCTATAGGCCTTACTGATCATGGAGTATCCCAGAAACACTCCTTCTTCAGCTTTAGCTTGGAATTTAGCTAGATATTTCTTGTCATTATTATGAATGTAACAAATACAGCCAAAAATTTTAAAATAATTTACCTTAGGTTTCTTCCCTTTGAGCAATTCATAGGGAGTCTTGCCCTTTAGTTTATGTATCAGGCTTCTATTTAATACATAGTTGGAGGTGTTCACTGCCTCAGCCCAAAAGGATAGAGGTAGGTGAGCATCTGTCAACAATGTAGTAGCAGATTCAATTTGGGTTCTATTTTTCCTTTCAGCTACCCCATTTTGTTGAGGAGTTCTAGGAGCTGAGAAAGTATGCCTGATCCCTTCACTTTGACAGAACTCTTGCATAAGAAGAGAATCAAACTCTGTCCCATGATCACTTCTGATCAGGGCAATGTGAGTGTTGAACTCAATCTGTATGCATTTGAGAAACTCTGTCAAACATTTAAAGTTATCAGACTTCTTCCTCAGAAAGAATACCCATGTGAATCTTGAGAAGTCATCTACAACTACTAAAGTATAGGACTTCCCTTCTAGGCTTTGTACTGGTATGGGTCCAAAAAGGTCCATGTGCAACAGGTACAGAATCCTAGGTGAATCACTCTTATTAATTGATTTAAAACTACTTTTAGTTTGCTTGCCTAATTGACAAGCCTTGCAAAGTCCTTCCTTCTTGTAGGGACCAGAAGGTAGTCCTCTAACAAGGTTGTCTTTGGATAGCCTAGCAATGGTTCTAAGGTTAATATGCCCTAGTCTCTTATGCCATAAAATATTAGGTTTTGAAATGGAATTGAATAAACAGATATCTACTTTAGAAGAAAGAAAATCTACTAAGTAAATGTTACCTGTCCTTTTACCTGTTAACACAGTTGTGTTATTCTCTGACTTGATCTTACACAGGGATTTGTTGAAGGTCACCTTGTATCCTTCATCACATAGTTGACTGATACTTATCAGATTGTGCTTCAGCCCTTCCACATATGCCACCTTCTTAAAAGTGACTGAGCCTATCTGAGCAGCACCATATCCTTTGGTTTGACCAAAATTTGAATCACCAAAAATCACCTTGGGTCCAAGTTTGGTTATGAAGGATGATAGGTTCTCCTTGTTCCCTGTCATGTGCTTTGAGCACCCACTATCCAGATACCATTGTTGGTTAGATACTGGATAGGTCTTCACCTGCACAAAAACAGCTTATTTGTTTTTGACCCAGTTAACCTTGGCCTAGGTTGATATCCCTTAAATTCTGAAACAAAAGACATCCCAGGTTGATCCTTATAACCTTCAGGATGGTATCTCTTAGGAGGTACTATCCATTCAGTATAGGGGTTAAAGCCTTGGGATGTGGGACCTCTAGGACTGAATCTAGATGTGCCATTGAAGGAATGTTCACAGACCTGATCTCCGTTCGACCATCGTCGAGCTGAGGTCGACGATCTTGGGTCAGATCGTCGATCTCTGTTCGAAGATCAATTATGGCGAAGTTCAGAGTTTGGATATCGTCGATCTGAGGTCGACGATCTGTGGTTAGATCGTCGAGCTCTGTTCGACGATCGTCGAGCTCTGCTCGACGCAATCTGTTGAACTGGATTTTTCTCTGACAGATCTGCATTCTTCCTAGCTACCTCTATTACTCCCTTTCCTTTGTCAGAGACAAATTTGATTGGAGTTGTTAATATTATAGGTTGGCTGGATGAGGCACCCAAGCCCAGTGTACTGTTGAATCTAGAGTTCACTATGCTTGTAATGTCCATCAGTCTGATACTTCTCCCATTTAGGGATTCTTCAAACTTTTTAGCTCTTGACAGTTCACTTTTCAGTGAAGCTATCTCCTCCCTACAGCATTCTAACTCCTCAGAGAGTTTGAGGTTATTTGAGCTTAGGACACTGTATTCAGATAATTTATTTCTGAGAGAGATTATCTCTTTTTCAGATCTTAATAAATCCAAGCACAATGTCTTAAATTCATTTTTGAAGTCCTCAGAATTAAAATCAAAAGAGCTAATTACCTGATCTTCCTCTGGTTGTTTTCTGAATCTGAATCTGATTCTTCATCAGAGTTTTGCTGTGAGGCATTGATAGCCATCATGCAGAATTCTTTCTCATCAGCATCATCTTCATCATCATTGGAGCTAGATGAAGTTTCAGAATCTTCTTCTGTCTCACTCCATGTCTCAGCAACAAAACCCTTCCTTGTATTTTTGTTCCTGCTAGAGGAGGCTTTGTCTGAGCTGTTCTTTTTGAAATCTTTTTCTTTTCTTCTTTCTCTTCTATCCTTTCTGTCCTTGTTCTTGTTCTCTGGACAGTCAGGCACAATGTGGCCTGGTTTCCTGCAACCAAAGCATATGATTTCTTTGTTATTATTATTTGACTTGTCATACCTTGGTTTGTCATGTCCTTTGTATGGCCTTTTTCTGAAGTCCTTTCTGGCTAGCTTGTAGAATCTTTTGGCCAGTAGGCTGACCAATTCCTCATTGCCTGTGAGTTTTTCTTCAGGCTGATCTTCAATAGCTTTGAAAGCTATTGACTTCTCTTTCCTTGAGGCTGGTGAAGCAGCCTTCTGTTCTTCCTCTCTGTTCTTGATAAGCAGCTCATAGGATTTGAGCTTGCCTAGGAGAGTTTCAGTAGTGATTTCATTTAGACTTCTGGCATCTTTGATTGGCCAGATTCTTGAGTCCCAAGTACTGGGGAAGCACATTAGGATCTTGTCATTAAGCTTAGTCAATGAGATTTCTTTATCCAAGGTCCTTAGCTCATTGACAATCAGACTCAATTTGTTGTACATATCTGCTACTGACTCAGTCTCTCCTTTCTTGAAATTCTCATATTGGGTTATGAGGTGAGATCTCCTGTCTTTCCTTTCATCAGAAGACCCTGAGACAATTTCAGAGAGCTTGTCCCAAATTCCTTTGGCTGAGTTGCAGTCTGCTACTTTCTGAAATATCTCATCAGACATTGTCTGAGCTAAGATGTTCATGGTCTATGCATCTGCAGTTTTCCATTTCTTTATGTCTGCATCTGTTCCTGAGGGAGGTGGAACAGCATTTGTGCTTGAGCTTTCTGGTGGACTTGGACAAACTGTCAAGACAGAATTGAAAATATCTTCATCAATAGAGTTCATGTATAATTTAATCCTTGCCTTCCAGAGTGCAAACTTTAGATAGATTGCACACTGGAGGTCTGGTGCTTGCATAATCCTTGTTTTGTGCCATGTCTTAGAGTAAAATATATTATAAGAAGAAATATCCCTCTTAAAAGATAGATTTTGCCAAGGATCACTTGGTTCAGGTGTTAGCCTGTATGAGCAACCAACCTGCCTCTGATACCAATTGAAAGTGAGGGTAAGATCTATCTCAACTCTAGAGGGGGGGTGAATAGAGTTTATTCAAATAAGTTTCACAGCTTTGAAAATATCAACACATATAAAATTTAATTTACACTATAGTGTATAGTGCTAGAAAATAATTAAAGAAGCAAGAAATTAAGAGCACAGCACACAGCAACAATCAAACAAACAATCCAGAAGACACAAGGAAATATAGTGGTTCCCCAAAAACCTGGGTACATCCACTCTTCTACCACCCTTGGTAGGAATCCACTCAGGATGAGTTGATCAGGTGTCCTGACACCAATGAGCTTTTGTCAAGGTGCTCAAAAACCAAAACTGGATTTTTTGATAAGGTGTCTTGCCACCACTGAGTTTTGACAAGGTTCTCAGAACCAGACAGAACTTTTGAAGAGAGTTCAAGAACTCTTTTACAGCAGGAAAATAAAAAGGAAAAGGAAATGAAGTTGTCTTCTCTGTTCTCAAATCAAATGAGAGAACACTAGTGGATCTTTGTTGTCAAAGCTCCCCCTGAGATGTAGACTGGTTCAGGAAGGGAAGCTTTGCTCTAGGGTGATAGGTCTTCAGAACTTTGATCTCCAGCAAAAGATTATTTCAGCAAGAGGACTGAGAAAAGAGGTGTCTGGAGTTCTTTTGATGAAGTTGTGAATGCTTGTTAGTAAACAAGAAGATTCTTATGTCACAGTTCTTCTGTTCCCTTTTTTTTCAGTATATTGTATTGTGTATTCTTCTATGTTTTTTTATTGAAAAAGGAAGATCTTATACTCTGAAGAATTCTTTGTCCAAAGTAGCCGTTGGCAGTCATAAAATTCTTCCATAAGGAGTCTTGTCTTCTAGAGGAAAGTCCAGCAAACATTCTCTGAATAATACCTTGAAACTTGCTCCAGAATAAAGACAAACGGCTGGCAGATCTTCTTGTCATAAATGCTGATAATATTCAAAAACATTCCAAAGAATAACAGCATTTGAATCCTTAAAAGACGTCGATCTCTCAGAGGAATCGTCGATCTGAGCTCCACGATCGTCGAACTGAGCTCAGAGATAGAATGAGATCAAGCAGACAGAAAACGTCGACCTGAGCTCGAAGATCGTCGACCTGAGCTCAGCGACCTGAAGAATAACTGAAGAGAGATCGTCGATCTGAGCTCGAAGATCGTCGACCGGAGTTCGACGCTTCATCAAGTTGAGCTCAGAGAGCGTCGAACCGAGTTCGACGTTTCGTCGACCTGAGCTCGACGAGAATTGCCTTAGACTTAGCTTTTCAACCTTGATCTTGGAATGGTCCTGGGGGCAGCTTCAAACCTAAGTTCTAAGCCCTAGACTCATTTCTAATGTTGACCTTTACAACTATACAACTAGGTCAACCTGGTTTCCTAAGACAAACATAGTGATCCTTACCCAAATTAGTAATAGGGTGTTCCAACAAATTCCTTGATCGGCAATACTAGTGTTTCCACCTTGAACTCCCGACTCCCTATCTTGACCTCAAGACCGCAAGATTTATCTGCGCACATCAAACATCTGTTAGGTAACAACACCTTTACACTGTCTGTCGTGGTCCGGATAGGTACCCCGACACAAAAGATGCACTCTTCAGACAGAAACGAATGTGAAGCACCTGTGTCAAATAGTGCTCGCGCCGGATACTCTCGTATAAGGACAAATCCTAAAACATCACAATCAAAACAAGCACAGCACACAGTATAAAATAACATTAAAAACTGTGTGCACCTGTGACGACATCCGCCTGCTTAATGGCCTCCTTCTGTCCAAGGTTGAAGTCCCTGGGCTGCGCGTGCGAGGCAGAAAACTCCACCACAGTCTTCCCTTTCTCCGCATAAGACGCTCCTGTCTTCTTGTCACCCTTTGGAGGATCAACTCGGCAATCACGTGCGAAGTGTCCCAACTTCCCGCACGTAAAACAAGCACGAGATCCATACCCAGATGTCTCTGTCACAGTCGCAGAAGGAGCTTGTCCAGTAGACTTGGACTTCTTTCCCCATCTCTTACAGTACCCAAACTTCTCCGGACGCGGCGGCTTGAATTCGGGCTGAGTCACAGCCAAGGTCCCTTTTGCCTGCCCTCTTTTCATGTCCGTCTCCAAAGATCGAGCCGTACAGACTAAGGCTTGAAATCCCTGACTCACAGAACTCGAGAGCAAATACCGCAGCTCATCTCGCAGTCCCGCATAAAACTGACTAGTCTTACGCTCTTCTTCGGCAAAGATAGTACCCGCATATCTTCCCAAACGTGTGAATTCATGTAGGTAATCATCCACACTACGATCTCCTTGAGTTAACCGTTGAAATTCCATTTCCATCGATATTCTTTGCTGCATTGGTAGATGTTGTGCCAAGAATAACCGAGAAAATTCTTCCATCGAGACTTCTGCAAGTTGTCTACCGGCCAAGTGATGCAGTTCAATCTCATCCCACCATAAGCGAGCCTCTCCTTCCAATAGGAAAGTGGCCAATATAACTTTCTATCCCTCCTCAACCTTGATCGCTCTGATGATCCTCTTGATCCTTGCAAGCCAATCCTCTGCTTGGGCCGGTGACCCTGCCCCAGTAAATTGTGGAGGATTGAAGCTCAAGAATTTCTTCAATTGTTGATCTGCTGCCCGCGGATCAACTACAGCTTCTACCGGTTCTTGCCGTACCCCAGCATGCGTTGGCACCACTGCAGTACGTGCCTGCTAAGCCTGCTGAGCATTCATCACAGCCAGTACCGTTTCCGTGATGAAACGTATCGTTTCAGCAGATAGAGGAGGTGTGGGCACCTCAGCTGGTGCCGCACTTTCTACAGAATGTTGAGGTTTGGATTGACCCGCAACACTTCTAGTCACCTATATGTGTAAAACACACAATTTAGCGACCAAGTAAAACGGCAAACATACAAAAAGAATACACAATTTCAACAAACAAGTGTATTTGCATTCCTAAGTGGACATTCTTGAGTTCAAGTTAAGTGTTATAACGACAGCACTGACACGTGCTCGCCACCTCGCAAAAGAATTCGTCCGCTAATTCGGAAGAGATCGACCAACAAGCTGATACCAAATTGTAACACCTCTACCCGTCAAGAGAAATATAATAGAGGGTCCGGCCGGAGCACCACACCATATTCCACAAACATGCGGTCATGCACGTCTTGCGTGGTTTGCTATATATATATATCATATTGGAAAATGCTATGAAGGGATGGAATTCCGCTGCCCCGTGCAAGGGGCAGGGTCGTTATAATTGGTCAGTTGAATGCTGACCGTTGCCCTGTTTGCCACCGCTTGGTGGATTGCTTCTTACAGGTGTTGGAGGTGCTGGTCCGAGCGGGACTTAGCGGGCTGAAGCCCAAGCTACGTTGCTGCCCTCGAAGGCTTTGTTTTGTTTCTTCTTGTTCATGTATGGCCGGTCTGCGTGCCGATGTCTGTAAACCACACCTTGTTAAGAGAAATTTATAAGGCCTTAAGGCCAAACACTTTAGTTGTACACATTCCTATGTTATTAGTGGATAGTTCTTGTTGTACTTGAGTTCAAGTTTTAAACCGTGAAGCTTCCGCTAGAATGCTCTGTGTTAGGATGCGTTGGTTTTGATATTATTTCGTAGCATCTCCGCCTGTTTGTGGAATATGGTGTGGGGCCCCGGCCGGACCCTCTATTATATTTCTCTTGACGGGTAGAGGTGTTACACACAGCATATACAATCACAGAATCTAAAATAACACAAGCATCACAGATTGCACATAGGTTTATAGTGGTTCCCCAAGGTCTGGGTACATCCACTTTCCCCCTTCACCTATCTAGCAGTGTGCTAGATTCGGCCTAACTTCTTCCTTCTTCTCAGATCCACAGATCTTACAGCTCAGAACCCTGAAAAGTTCCTACAATTCAGGCTGAGAAGCCCTACCTCAGCCTTGCCACAAGGCCTACAACTCAGAGAAAAAATTCTCCTACACTCAGGCTCAAACAGTCTTACACTTCAGATATCTAAATCTCCTACACTCAGGCTCAATCAGCCTTACCACTCAGAGATCAAAGTCTCCTACACTCAGCCTTTATAACACAGGCTTATAACTCAGATCTTTGAAAAGATCCTACAGAATTTGATAAGTAATTTGATGGACTCTTACCCTTGTTGAGAGAGAAAGGATAAGATAATTCTTGATCAGCTTCTTGATGAACCTGATGACTGAAATCAACCTGTTCTTAGCTTTCTTCAAAGCTTCTTGAATCTGAACTTAGTAGGGTTTATCTCCTTAGAAGTTGACTGACTGGCAGCTTCCTTCTTGGATTCCAGAAATAAATCTGGATCTACTTTGTAGAATAGTTCAGGATCTACTTCTTAAGAGACTTGTGATTGTATCCTTCTTGACCTCAAAATAGCTGGAGATCTCTCTCCCCAAAGTTTCTGAAGTACCTTCTGAATTCTGGATTGAATTCTCCTTAGACAAAATCTGAGTGGATTAACACTTCAGAATGTCTTCTTAGATCTTCTCACAAAGATCTTCTTTTGTGACTTGCACTTACTTGATCAGAGATAAAATCCACAATAGTTGTGTTAGATGTATCTTGTTCTTTTTTATATATATATTCTTCTTCTGAATCCATCTATATATATAGACTTCATCCATGGTAACCGGCTGATCCGATTTCTAACTAACTTCTGACAAGTTTGACAGCATCATTAAAGTTGTTGGAATGCACAGCTGTCAAGTCCCCAGTTAGCTCTTGAACCTTTGTCTCTATCAGCAAAGCGTCGAGATTGACTGTCATAAAGTGTCGAGACAATCTGTCAATATGTGTCGAGACAAGTGACTTAAGTGTTGACACAGACTTTGGTAGTGTCTACATAGCTGCCTTGATGTCGACACTGCATCTTGAGAATGTGTCGACACTGATTATTTGTGTTGACACAATCACTTCTCCACTCTATAGCAATCAACTATGTTGAAACTCTGCTGTGTGTCGACACAAGTCCTGTGTGTCGACACAGTTGATATAGTCTCAGAATTTGTGTGTCGACACAGCTTCCAGGTGTCGACACAGCTTCCAGGTGTCGACACAGTTAATGTCGACTCTGCTTCTGTGTGTCGACACTGCCTCCTGGTGTCGACACAGTTGATGTCGACTAACTATTCTATGTGTCGACACTGCCTTCCGGTGTCGACACAGTTGATGTCGACTAACTATTTCTGTATGTCGACACAGTTGCTTTAGGTGTCGACACAGCTTTTCCAAGTGTCGACACAGACTTCCTTAAGTGTCGACACATGGACTTAGAAACTTTTTCTGCATTTTAGCCAATACTTAACCTGCACATATAAACTCAAAATAACATCAAATACAACTTGATGCATATCATTGAGCTAAGTGAGGCTTCTCCAAATCAGGTACACATTTTCCAATGTACCCAACACGCGAGCTCAGTCTGCCAGCTCCAAAGCTAGATCGCCACTAGATTGCGACACACCGCAACTCCAGACCAACTGCTGATCGCGCGGACTCCAAGCCTCAGTCCGCCCAAACCGCGGACACCAACCTCTGGAGCACAGCCAGCAACTGCCGGACACAACCAAAACATGCAGTCCACAGGGACCAACCCGCAACAGCTATGCAGGTCGCCAACTGCCAGCCCGCTGGACTTACATCAGTCCGCGCAGTTAGACCGCCCAAACTACCCAGGCTGCCCGGTTTGCCTTATCACCCACTTCACTTCACAAATTTCAACACTCCTCCTTGAAGTGAGAAGTGGTGATCAAGCCCAGAAGACCTCGAAGTCGCTGGAAAGGCCCCTTCGACAACAGCTTTGTGAAGATGTCAGCAAAGTTATCTTCAATCCGAACATGACCGACCACAAGAGATCCCTCCAACACCTTCTCCCTTATGAAGTGGTGATCGATCTCAATATGCTTGGTCCTTGCATTACAAACTAGATTGTTCACCAGCTTGAGAGCACTCTCATTATCCCCTCGGAGTAAAGTAGGACCTTGCACTTCCTTATGGATTTCCTCTACTAGTCTCCTTAGCCAAATGACTTCCCGAGCTGCCAAAGCCGAAGTATTGTACTCAGCTTCCGTAGTAGAGAAAGACACTAAATCCTGCTTCTTGCTACACCACGAGATGCCTGCTGATCCACAAGTGAGCAAATAACCAGAAGTTGACCTTCGGTCATCTGAATCACAACCATAATCAGCATCCGTGTAGCCCATTAAGGAAAAGCTCGAGTCCCTCCTATAAAAGAGTCCCATATCAGAAGTCATCATCACATACTTCAGAATACTCTTTGCCTCCACCAGATGAGACTTCCTTGGCTCCGCCATAAATCGACTTACTTGGCCAACAGCATAAGCAATGTCTGGCCTCATAATCGTGAGGTAGATCAAGCTCCCCACCAGAGCTCGGAACACCAAGGGATCAGGAAGAATCCTTCCCTCATCTCGTCAAAGCTTCAAGCCAGAATCCAAAGGAGTAGAGAAACTCTTTCCACTTTCCATGCCGAATCGTCTCACAATCCGATCCATATAACCATTCTGGGAAACAAGAATTTTTCTCTCCTTCCTCTCTACTTCGAGTCCAAGAAAATGATGAAGCTCCCCCAAGTCTTTCATCTCGAATCGAATAGCAAGCTCAGCCCATAGTCTAGCAACCTCCTCTTCCAAATTTCCTGTGATGATCATGTCATCAACATACAATAGAACTAGGACCAGAAGCTCCCCCTTCTTCTTGATAAACAAGCTCGAGTCTGAGTTGGAGGCTAAATAGCCGCAGAATTGAAGATATTCTGCAATCTTCCCATACCATGCCCTCGGAGCCTGCTTCAACTCGTAAAAGGCCTTCCTGAGCTTGCAGATCTAATCCGGATGTTCTTTAGAAACATAACTGAGTGGCTGATCCATGAAAATGTCTTTGTCTATCTCCCCGTAAAGAAAAGCGTTCTTTACGTACAGCTGCCAAATCTTCCAGCCTTGGCAGGCCGCCAAATCTATCACCACTCGTACTGAAGTCATCTTAGCCACCGGACTAAACGTCTCTTTATAGTCCTCGCCGTACTGTTGAGAAAATCCTCGAGCAACAAGGAGAGCCTTGTATCGCTCGATGCTTCCATCCGCCTTCTTCTTCAGCTTATAGACCCACTTACAAGTAACAGGAGTAACGACATCCACCTTGGGCACCAAGTCCCAAGTTTGATTCTTCCTGAGGGTAGCCATTTCCTCATCCATGGCATTGTCTCACTCCTTCACTCTAGTGACATCTTCAAACTTTGAAGGCTCTCGCTCATCCATAGGGCCTGCAAAGAAACAGGATACAAAACTCACTGTATTCCCTTCACAATATCTAGCCGACAGCTTGATAGTCCTCTTGGATCTCCGAAGGGGCTGCTCTTTAACCACCTCCGCTGCTTCTTCTGGCTCAACTCTATTCTCAGACAAGCTTAGAGCAATGCTCCCCCTGCTTCCTGACACAGAAGCTTCTCCTCTAGAACTTGAAGCAACAGGAGTTGTTGGAGATATAGTTTGCTCCTCTTGATGAACAACTGCAGCCACCTCCTGACCTTCATCAACCTTGCTCTCCGGTAACTCAACCGAGCTTCCACCATATGACGTCAATTCGTCAAAGACAACATCTCTTTACACAACGAACTTCTTCGTCACTGGATCCATGCATCTCCAACCCTTCTTCCGCTCATCATAGCCGACAAAGACAAGCTTTCGTGCCTTAGCATCAAGCTTTGTCCTCAGAGCATCCGGGATATGCACATAACAAGTTGATCCAAACACCCGAAGGTGTTCAACACTTGGCTTCTCCTTTAGAAACATCTCGAAGGGAGATTTCATGTTGATCGGACTGAGAGGCATCTGATTGATAACATAAGCTGCACAAGACATTCCCTCCGCCTAGAAGGACCTTGGGATATTCTTGGCATGAAGCCAGCATTTGCAAGTCTCCGTCAAATGACGAATTTTCCTTTCTGCAACTCCATTTTGTTGTGGAGTGTGAGCACAAGTAAGCTCTCTTTGGATCCGTGCTTCCTGCAAAAGGTAGAAAACTCGGAGGAGATAAACTCTCTTTCGTTGTCAGTTCTAAACTTTTTGATCCTCAGGCTAAGCCGGCCCTCCACCAGCTCCTTGAACTCCACAAAAAACCGGAAGGCTTCAGACTTATCCTTAAAAAAATACACCCAAGTGTATCTTGAGTAGTCATTAATCAAGACTAGCATGTACCTTCTCCCACCAAGGCTAGCAGTAACGGTTGGTCCCATAAGATCACCATGGATAACCTCCAATGGTGCTTTGCTTCTTATTTGTGACTTTTCAAAAGGAAGATGGCGAGACTTGCCATATTGACACCCCACACAAACGTGACCATCACCGAAGGATGATAGCTTAGGCAAACCTCTCACCAGGCTCCTATTTGCCATAGCTTTTAGCTTATCCATCCCTACGTGCCTCAGCCTCTCATGCCACATAGCAGCGCTATCATTGTCCCTCATGCAATCAACATAGGAGCTTGTTGATAAAACAAACAAGTCCTTCACTCTTCTTCCAACGTGAGCGATATCATCCTTAACAGCTGATATGTTGCGAAGAAACTTCACTTCTGTTGGTCCAAACAGAACGTGATAGCCGGCGTCGACAGCATTGGTCACAGAGAAGAGGTTCTTCTTCATGCCCGGTACGTGATAAACACTCCTTAACGTGAGTGGCCCCTTATCACTACCCAACGTCACTACACCCTCCTTCTCTACTGCATGAACAGTATTATCAGCAGTTATAATAGCTTCGTTACCTAAGTATGCCTGCAGCGAGGAGAACTTCAACATATCTTCGGTGAGATGATGATCATATCTGGAGTCAACGATCCAGTCGTCCTCAACGTCGATGGCAGACAAAGCACGGACACAAGTGCCTGTTAAGAAAGCAGCATGCCCAGGCTGCAGCTTTACCTTGCAGTCATGCTTGAAGTGACCCGGCTGATGACACATGTAGCATTTCATATTCTTCTTCCAATCCTTCTTAGGAGCAAAGCTCCCCTCTTGCTGATTAGAAGAAGAAGGTTCATCTCCAGCCGCAGTATTCTTCTTCTTTACTTCCCATCTCTTCTTCTTCTTCTTCTCAGTGAAGAGAGCTTCACTACCTCCTTTAGAGATAGTCGCTCCGACCATTTGCCTAGCCAAGCTCTCCTGCGAAGCAAGAAGGTTCTCGAGCTCCAGAAGAGAAGGCTGAGTAGCCCAGCCTTGAACTGAAGTGATGAAGGCCATATACTCCTTCCGAAAACTGCGGATTATGTGCCTCTTTAGCTTGGCCTCGGAGATCGGCTTATCAGGATCAAGTGCTGAAAGCTCAGCACATAAACTCTTCATATTCAAGAAGAATTTGGAGATAGAAAGATCTCCTTGAGTTGCCTTAGCCAACTCATTCTCTAAGAACAGTAGTCTAGCTACATTCTTCCTGTTGAACAACCCATCGAGGGAAGTCCAAATCTCAGCAGTAGACTCACATCCTAAGATGTGATCAAAGAGCTCAGGTGACACCGCCCGCTTGAGAGCAAACTCAGCCTTGGCATTTGTCTTCCTCCACACTCTCACCTGCTCGGCAGTTCCAAAAGCAGCTGTAATTTCTACCTGGTCACCACCACCGACGACCTCCCACAACTCCTCGCCCAAAAGATAGCTTTTCATGCACGACTTCCACTTTTTAAAGTTAGTCGGCGTTAAAAGCTCAATTCACAGACCTCTTGCAAACCCCCGTCCATTGCACTAACCTGGCTAACCTTTCAGAAGAACAGAGCACCAATAAAACTTGTTGATCACCGCTCAAGCAACTGAACCTCCCTCTGATACCATGTTAAAAATTTCTCAAGAAGCTCAGCAAGGTAGTACAAACACCAAATCAATATTTTCGGAGCTACCCAGATCACAACTTGATCACGCGAAAAACAGGAAGAATACACAAGCAACCAGAGTGCAATGACAGAACAAGCAGATCAACTATATCACTAACTTCTTATTAGGAGAGGTATACGTGGCGAGACATGATTTCACTAGTACAGAAAAAACCAGAAGCTATAAAAAATTCGGGCGGACAGAATGCTGAGACCGCCGAGACCGCCTGTTTGCAGAGACCGCCCGAACTTAGTTGAAGCCAGATAGAACACGGAGTCCGCCGAGACTGTTAGTTCGTGCAGACACACCTTTATTCACTGAACTGCTGCTACTGCCGAACTGAAGAACAGACCGACTATCCGCCAAGATCGCGAGGTCGTGCGGACAGATGATGAACTGGGAAGGTTGATGCAGAAACTGGTAACCGCTGAAAGCAGTCCGCTAACTATACTGAGCCTGACCAAAGTCAAAACCAAGCTCCTGGTTTCACAGTGCTAGCCGCGACACCTGCACACAGTAACCGGTTAAGCAAAACAACCCGCACGGATAACAAAAACAAGTCCGCAGCCTTAATCCAAGTCCAACTTACTGTTCACTCTATTTTCAAATGACGAGGCGGGGGGGTCCTATTTATAGGCGGGGTGATGAGTGTGATCACCGCCCTATGAGATAGGCTAACCCCCCCCCCCCCCCCCGAGACCGCAGCTCGCATGGTCAGTCCGCCGAGTCCGTACTGACAAGGCCAGAACAAAATCTGAGTAGATAATTACTTCAGAATGTCTTCTTAGATATTCTCACGAAGATCTTCTTCTGTGTGACTTGTACTTTCTTGATCAAAGATCAATCTCTCAATAGTTGTGTTAGTTATGTGTGTCATGTATATCCTGTGATTTGACACAGTCCGTCTATATATAGGCTTTACCCATGGTAACCGGCTTATCCGGTTTCTAACGAACTCCTGTCAGTATCAATAGCATCAGTAAACCTGTTGTAATTCACAGCTGTCAAGTCCTCAAACAATTCTTGAGCCTTTGTCTCTATCGGCTAAGTGTCGAGACTGACTGTCATTATGTGTCGAGACAAACTGTCAATATGTGTCGACACAAGTGATTTAAGTGTCGACACAGACTTTGGTGGTGTCGACATAGCTGTCTTGATGTCGACACAGCTTCTTGACACTACATCTTGAGAATGTGTCGACACTGATTATTTGTGTCAACACAATCACTTCTTCACTATACAGCAATCAATTATGTTGAAACTCTGTTGTGTGTCGACACAAGTCCTGTGTGTCGACATAGTTGATGTAGACTAAGAATTCTGTGTGTCGACACTGCCTCCAGGTGTCGACATAGTTGATGTCGACTCTACTTCTGTGTGTCGACACTGCCTCCTGGTGTCGATACAGTTGATGTCGACTAACTATTCTGTGTGTCGACACAGCCTTTTCCAAGCGTCGACACAAACTTACTGAAGTGTCGACACAACTTCCTCTGGTGTCAACACATGGACTTAGAAACTTTTTCCTGCATTTTAGCATATTCTTAACCTGCACATTTAAACTTAAAATAACATCAAATACACCTTGATGTATATCATTGAGCTAAGAGAGGCTTCTCCAAATCATGTACATATTTTCCAATATACCCAACAATCTCCCCCTATTTTGAGAAGTCATAACCCTTTTGTCAATGATATACACCACTTTTGATAAATAAACATGATGATGTATATAAGCAAAATTTATAAACAAAACAAATAATAAACTGACATCACAGAATAAGGATGCAAATTAAATGAATATGGAACATTGTTTTGTTTATAATATCAAAAAATTTCTTAACAACTGTTAATATAGACTTCTTTAAAAACTATGAATTACATAGTTCTTGAAAAAACTAAACTAAGGCTGGTCAGGCTCCTTGATGACTATTCCTTTCCCTGATCTAATCTGAGCCTGCACAGAAGGTTCTGTATCTTCAACGGTCTTCTTGCCTTTCAACTCAGCCTTCTTTTGTGCTTCAGCCTTAATCCTTTGCCTTTCAAAATAATGAAAAGGCTTAGGGAAATACTTGCTAGGCTCCTGAGCATCAGGAGGTAGCTTCCCACTTTTAGCCTTTCTTCTGTGTTGAACTATGGCTTCCTGCCTTGCCTCATACTTCTGTCATTCCTGCTCATTATACTATTTGCCCCTTTCATGAACCTGGTCTTTTACAGCTTTCTAGGCAGTTAATATGATATTTCTAGAAGTGGGGCTCCATTGCTCAAAATCAGGTTTTAACTCTGCCTGCTCTCTGAATCTCTTCTTTGATAATTGAGCAACTTGCTGAGCTTTCACACTAGCTTCTGGCATGTCTACCTTTTCAATATCAATATTAGCAACTTGTTGTGGAGGGCTGTACATAGACTGAACTTGTTGATGTATCATTTCAAAAATCTGTAGGGGGGTAAATGACTTGGGCAACCTCAGGTTGATCACCTTCAAGTAGAGCTGGTTGCATACCTGACTCGGCCACATTGTCATCATCACATAAGGGTGGATATCCCAGAGTGGCTATAATACTGTTGGTTATCCATTTGGCATGATCAGAGTATGCATATACTAACACCCTCTCCCCCTTTATGACTTCTCTGGCTACATGATCTCTTAAATCATCTTTTTGAAATCTGATTTGGCCATCCAGGAAATTGATACCATCTTAAAAGAATGGCTTTAACTTTTAAAGCTTGTCAGTAATTAAATTCTCAGATGAAGTGATGGCAGTTTTAACTGAATCTAGGGCAACCTGTAGCTTCTTATCATATTCTTCCATGTCTTTAGCCCTTGCGCTAGTCAATCTAGTAATAGTATTTTTTAACTCAGTTAAGATTGCATTGTGAGAATCTGTCAGATTCTCATTCATCCTCAGCTGGTTTTCAAGGAAATAGCCTTGTTTGATGGCAATATCATACACTTGTTGCTTGATCTCTACCTGCTGCTGTGCTAGAAATACAACAGCATGGCCCCCCTTGTGGAAGCAATCTGTCATTTCTTTCTTATTCTGATTTACCTCAAATCTGATTGATTTTATATCTTGTGCTAGATCAAATTTGAGGGCCTTATGGCTTTCATCCACATATTTTTCCAAAACCAATCTCTGCTCATCTAACTTCACTTGTAAATCTACCAAAAATTTTTTATAATCAGTCTCAGGAGCAGGTTATGGAGTAGTAGTTTGTAGTGCCCTTTTATAACTTTGGCTCCTTCTCTTAAAGACCAGAAGTTTTCTCTTCTTGGCATTCCTGAGTTCTTTATTCTATGAATCAGAAGTACTGGCTATCTCAACCCTTTCTGGTGGAGTAGAGGGTGTATCTTTTTTAGGGCCAATCTGCTCCCCCTCAAGGTTAGCCTGCTCCCCCTCAAACCTCATCTGTTCCTCCTCAACCATGATATGCTCCTCCTTATCTGTTGCTCCCTCAACCAAAGGAAATAACTCTTCCAGAGTGAATTCCTGTTGAGTGAGAGCAGGTGATAGTACTTTCTCAGCAGCATCAGCAACTCCAGAAGTATCAAGACCAGTTTGTGAATCTATTTCTTCTGATAAGTTGATTCTGTCTTCCTCCTGCACCTGTGCAGAATGTGGCTCCCCCTACAACTGTGCAGTAACTGTCTCCTCATGGAATTGGGCATTCTCAGTCAGGTCCTGGACCTGTTCCCTAACTTGCTCCCCCTATATTTGTGCACTTATTGTGTCCTCCTGCACATGTTCATGCTCAGTTATGTCATATACTGGTGATTGTGCTGCAGTCTCTTGTTTTTCCATATCAAGTATGTTCTTTGATAGGACCCTATCCCATCTGGATATTATTCTGATGTCCATCCTTCCCATATGATTTATTTTAGATCCTGAAATCTGATGCATTACCTTTAGAATTGCTCCAGCCAGGTATAAACTCATCAATCTAGCCAAATTAGGCTTTTTGATTCCTTCCTTTATCTTCTCAAACAGAACTGCAGACCAATCTGTGTTAATATAATAGATTATCCATGTCATCAGACTGAACATAAAGGTAGAGAGACTATCATGTCCTCCTGGTTTACACAAAATCACCTTCCATACCACTTCAGATAGAAATTTTCCTTGTTGATTCATCCCTTTTCTGTTAATGGCTGCTCCAATCTTCATGGTTGGATCTAATGCAAACCACTATAGTGCCTCCCTTGTCTTTTAGGCTGGGACCTCTTCTTCATCCTGAATTCTAGGAAGGTGAAGAATCTTTCTTAAACTTTTCAGAGTAAGTTTGACTCTATTTCCATGAACTGACGATTTAATCTTGAGTCTAGTGGAGTCTACTGTTGCAACAACATAGAACTCAAACACTTCCTTCTTCCAGATCTTGATAGGTTCAGATACAAGAAACTCTAATCCATTATCAGTAACAAGGGTAATGACCCCTTTAATCTCCGTCGCCGCATCATCAAAAGCATTGCGCACCAGCTCGTAGCCTTCGTTAATGTTGTCTTCAACCTTTGGCGCCATTGGGACGAAGAGAAAGCTTTAATGGAGAGAAGAGAGTTTGTCGACACAGGGTTTTTGTAACACCCCAAAATGTTGTAGGAGCGTCGGGGATCGATTTTTGCCAAGACAAGGTTTTGGTGCAGGTGACACGGGCCCCGACACGGGCGTGTCGGAGGCCGTGTCGGGCGTGTCGAGCTCGGGCCGTGTAGTCGACCAGTTCAGGTCGACGATGGTCGTGTGGTGGAACACGGCCTAGGACACGGGCGTGTCCCAGGCCATGTCACACCTGGACTGTGCGGTTGGGTACACGGGTAATGACACGGGCACGAACACGGGCGTATCTAGTTTGACGCGGGCGTGTCTGATGCCGTGTCACCAAGCCGTGTACCTCTCTGACTGCGAAGTGTTGTTAAATTGCACACGGGGGGCGTGACACGGGTCCCGACACGGGCGTGTCGCAGGCGACACGGGCGTGTCGGAGGCCGTGTCACATGTCGTGTTGCTGGTTTTCAATTTTGGTCGAGACGGCGATTGAGCTACACGGCCAGGCACACAGCCGTGTGTGAACCCGTGTTCGGCCCAGTTTTTGGGATTTCAGATCTAATCCTGGCCGTTCGTTTCCTTGGCTTTGGATCCGACGGTGGGGGCTGCTCCTGGGTGGTTATAGTCGGGAAATAGAGTTTAGAAACCCATTTTCCATTGGCCAATCTCTCTCTAAAAGTTAGAGAGAAGGGAGAGCAAGGAGGAAGGAGGAGTCCAAGATCCGGCCGCCGGAGGAGCTTCGGAGCTCCGAATCGCGATCCGAGTCCAGATCCGCGGAGGTGATGCTGTTGCGGTGCTTTCCAACCTCATAGTTTTCGATGGCGCCGCGGAAAAGCGAAAGGGTAACGATTCTCTTCTTGAGCATGTGAAGCTCTTCTTCCTTTGCATGGGAAAACCCCTCTCCCGCGAGTGTGCGGCGAGATCGTGGTATTCCTTGGGGTAGATATGTAAAGTCCCCCTTGTTAGAGTCCGGAATCGTAGTACGGACATAGGCATGGTGTGTGAAGCCTACCCGGACGTGTTTTCCGGATCAGTGATGTTTTGCTATGCATATTTTAGCCGGAGAAGACTCCGAGCGTTGTGGTTGTTTTTGGGTTGCTATGCGGTAGAATGCATCAGGGAATCTTGGGAATTAACCCCGAGGTGCACCCGGAAATCTGGGCGGAAACGAAGTTCTGCCATCTCGGTGGCCTGGGTGCCAGCCGGGAACATAGCGGGGCTATGTATCATGTTTTGATTGCAGCAGGGAGCCTTGGGGATGAAACCCGAGGTGCACCCGGAAATTTTGGACGGAAATGCAGTTCTGTCATAGCGGTGGCCTGGGAGCCAACCGGGTACTTAGCGGGGCTATGTACCGTGTTTGATCGTTAATTGGGACTGGGGAAAGCTTAGTCCGCGCCAAAGGGCCGAATGGCAGTGGCGGAGTGAGCAACAGACTAGTAGCCCCTTACCCGCTCCACCTGCGCGGTTAAAGCGACCTAAAGTTTTACGTGAGACTTACCGAGATTTGGAGATCGAGTCTAGGCTACGGCTGAGAAGACTAAATGCTCACAAAGATTCCCACCCTGGGGGTGGTGGTGGAGTCGAGGACTGGACGGGGTTCGGACTGGCTTTGCCGAGTAAGTGCCCTGAGAGCACGGGGTGTACGGCCGTGAGAGCGTGCACCTATGATGAGATGCTTGTTTTACTGTGTTGCTTGTTTTGCTAACAAGTGCAGGGAAGAAGCTTTGCCGCCCCGGTTTGGGGGCGGAATCGTTATAATTTGGTCAGCATTGCTGACCGTTGCTATTGTGCGCCACCGGGCGGTGGTTTGTGGCTTGCAGGTACTGCGGAGCAGAGCGGGAAATAGCGGGCTAAAGCCCTTGTTGCTGTGCCGGCCCTCGAAGGCCTAATTGCTTATGTTTCTTTCCCGTTTTTCATGTATGGCCAGCCTGCGAGCCGAAGTATGAAAACACTACTTTTGTTAAGTGAACTGTGTAAGGCCTTAAGGCCATTTCTCTTTTGGTGTATGTATACATTCCTGAGTTTGTAGTGGACATTCATGTTGTTGTGGCTGGGTTCTTATTTCTTTTGCAACCTAATAAATTGCTTCCGCTAGGTGTTGTGTAGGATGACATGATTGGTTGAATGATTTCAACGTGTAACCAACCGGTCTGTCCGTAGTATATGGCGTCGGGCGTCGGGCCCCGGCCGGACCTACTGCTATATGCTATGCGACGGATAGGGGTGTTACAAATTGGTATCAGACTACTGGTTTCGGTCAAGCTTAAATGAATTCGTGGGCGAATTCACTTTAAGGGGTGGTGAGCACATGTATGTGCGTCATCGTTATAACATGAAAAGAACTCATGAATGTCCACTTAGGAATGAAAATACACATGTTTGGGGAACCTGCGTGTTCCTATAATTGCTTTTTGCAATTTTGTTCGGTCCCTTATTGGTGTTCTGTACGATTGTAGGTGTCCGAGAGTGGCGCGTGGCAGTCTGAATGCGCACTTTCTGAGAAAAGTAATGCACCCAGCGACGTGCTGGAGACCCCTACGTCTTTGGAAACCATAAGAAGGGTGGTTGAAGTGGTGTTCGCTGTGACCAATGCACATCATGGGAGTAATGTGCAACCATTTGTCCCTGAGTTGGCCCCAACATCGGGTGGTATGTTGGAGCAAAGGGCATTTGGGGGTCAAGTAGAGCAGCAGAGGAGCATGACTGTGGCGCAGGGAGCGCATTCGGTGGACGCATATTTGCAGACGTTCCTTATGGTAAGGCGCTACCCAGGCTTTGAATGGGAAAGCGAGCAATCTATAGTGGATAGGTTTTATAACGGTCTGCGCAGCGAGTTGCGTATCCTACTGCTAGGACCAAAGTTATTGGGATTCCGAGCTTTGGTGGAATCGGCCAGAGCGTTGGAAGTGGAGTTGGGGGAAACTCACCGAGTACCGGTGAATAGGGTACCAAACCTTACAGATCCTATAAGGACTGCTTATCGAAAGATGCCGAGAGAAGAGGCTGGGTCATCTACTACCCAAACTACCGTCAAATGTTATTCTTGTGGCAAGAAAGGGCACCTCGCCAGAGAGTGTTGGGAGAGTGCTCAAAAGACAAGGAAAGTTTTGGCAGGAATAGTCGGAGATTCTGTGGCAAAAGATTCGGTGGTCAAGCGGACAACCTCAAAATCTGGGTACCGTAGGTGGTACAAGAAGGCTAGGAGGTCGGGTCTAGTCCCTTCCTCTAGCACACCCGGAGCGACTACAGTCCAAACCCTGGATGAATGCTTTGTTTGTGGAAAGCCGGGGCACTATGCCCGGGATTGTTGGTTTGGACGCCCAATGTCCAAAAAGAAGTCGGGGGCAATTTTTGAGGAGAAAGGAAAGGCGGTGGCGTCTACCGCACCGCTATTTACTCCGGCACAACTGGGAATGGACATCCTTGGCCAGCAGGAGACCTTGTGGCCGACCGTCGGGTCGACAGGTATGGTTTAATTGTTAGCAATTTAGCTTCTTATACCTGTTACCTTTTGCGTGTTAGCTTAGGACTGGAAGTTCTAGACTTTGTTTGGATTATAGGCAATCCGCCGAGAGCATTGTTCGATACGGGAGCTTCGCGCACCTTTTGTCCAAGGGGTTTATATCATGTATTGAAGTACCTTGTTCGATGGCAAAGGACAAATTGGATGCGTTATGGCGTTACGGATGTTCAATGCGCGCGAAAAGAGATTCTGTGTGGCAAGGTTACGGTTTAGGGGTCAGGGATTCGACGTGCAAGCGTCGTTACTGCCATCATGGGAGGCTTTGAAGCCTAAGCCTACATTGGGTAGTATCTCGGGTGTATCCGAATATCCTGATGTGTTTTCCCTGGAGTCCCTCCGTAGCGATCGATCGATTTCGCGAGTGAGCTGGCGCCAGGTGCCAAATCTGGGTCATGCTCTCTTTATAGGCTAACGCCTAATGAGTTGGCAGAACTGAAAGTTCAATTCGAAGAGCGTATGGATCAAGGTCTTGTGCGTCCAAGTTTGTCGTCTTGGAGCACGCCGGCCCTCTTCGTGTAGAAGAAGGACGGGAGTTTGCGGCTCTGAATCGTTTATGAAAAACTGAGCAAGTCGTTAAAAGAGATCAAGTACCCGATCCCAAGTATTGGCGATCTATTTGATCAGTTGGGTGGGTCATCGGTGTACTTAAAGTTGGAACTTAAGTCTGGTAACTATCAGATGAGAATCAAGGAAAGTGTTATCCCAAAGATAGCGTTCAACACAAGATATAGGCATTTCGAGTTTACGGTCACGTCGTTCGGGCTGACTAATGCGCCATCGGTGTTCATGGACCTGATGAACAGAACGTTCAGGGAGTACTTAGACCATATTGTGACCGTCTTTATTGACAACCTATCGGTGTGCTCGCAGTGCAAAGAAGATCGCTTCAAGCATCTGCGTTTGGTTTTGGGGACGCTAAGGAGGAACGAGCTATACGCAAGGTTCTCCAAAGGCGAGCCTTGGTTATCTTCAGTGACGTTCCTTGGTCACTTAGTCAGTAGGGAAGAGTTGCGGTGGATCCGGCGTAGACTGTTACAATACGAAAGTGGCCTGTGTGGTCTTCGATAGCGGAAGTCCGGAGTTTGCTGGGGTTTGCCGGCTTTTACAGGCACTTCGTGGAGAACTTCTCGCGGATAGTGCTACCTCTCACGACTTTGACAAGGAAAGATCAGAGTTTTGTGTGGGCGCATGAGTGTGCGCAAGCTTTTGAAGAGCTGAAGAGTCGGTTGACCACGACGCAGGTGCTTAGTTCGCCGAGTGGGACCGAGGGCTTCGAGGTTTTTAGTGACGCTTCGGGTAGTGGTTTGGGCTGCGTGCTGGTGCAGCATAGGAACTTGATAGCCTATGGTTCGCGTCAGCTAAAAGTGCATGAAAGTAATTATCCGGTCTGCGACTAGGAGTTGGCGGCCGTGATATTTGCTCTTAAGCTGTGGAGGCGCTACTCGTACGACGTTAGGTCGATGTTCATACCGACCTTAAGAGCCTGAAATATCTATTGGATCAATAGGACCTGAACTTGAGGCAGCGGAGATGAAAGGAGTTCCTGGGGGACTATACGTTCAAGATTTATCATGCACCCGGCAAGGGCAATACAGTGTGGATGCGTTGAGTCGCAGGGCTCCCGCCCAAGCCAAATGGTTGTGGGTACATGTTGAGAGGCTAGTTCAGGAATTAGAGATCTGTTGTGTTGACAAGAAGACTAGCGTCGAAGCATTGTTGAACTGGACGGAAGTTCAGTATGACCTGGCTGATCGTATTTGGCAGGTCATGGTTTGTGTAGCTGCATGAAGGAAATCATGAGTGCGGCTCGCTGGGCCAAAATCCCGAATCGACGGTTGTAGGTGGGCTACCAAGGAAAGACCATTGTTTGTGCGGCCCAAGCTTGGGTAATCTATTGGTGGAGTTGTGATACGTTATATCAAGTACTCAACTCGCTTAGGAGGCACAAAGTTGTGCCGATATCTGAAGGAGTGCTCTGGTGGCCAGAACTCTAGAAGGTCGTGGCACCATATGTAGCAAAGTGCCAGCCTTGCGCCTTAGTGAAGGCAGAGTGCCAAGTGTCGGGGGATTCTTGAATCCATGCCTAGTTCGGAATAGAAGTTCGACTGGATTGTGGGCATGGTTTGCCAAAGTCACAGTGAATTAACGACGTCGTTTGGGTGATCGTAGTTGTGTTGACACTAGTGTCGCACTTCATTCCGCATAGGAAGGATGACTCGGTGGAGAAGTTGGCAAAGTTGTATGTTTACAATATCGTTAGGCTGCATGGTGTGCCCCGTAGCATTATGAGTGATCGCGATGGGCGGTTCATGTCAGATGATTGGAAGTGGTTGCAGAAAGTGCTGGAGGTAAGATGAAGTTTAGTCGAGTCTTACAACCGCGGACGGATGAGCAGACCGAGAGAGTCAATAGAACAATGGAGGACATGCTCCGCATGTGTGTTCTAGGCTTCGGGAAGCTTTGGGGGGACCACCTGTGTTAGTGGAGTTCTCGTACAATAATAGCTACCAGGCGAGTATCCAAATGACGCCCTTTGAGGCCCTATATGGTAAAAAATGTCGCACGCCATTGTCCTGGTTAGAAACGGGTGAGGCAAGGTTGTACAAGAAGCAGGAGGTGGAGAGTGCTACCTCGTTAGTGCGGATCATTCGGGAGCGCTTGTTGATCGCTCAGGACCGGCAGGCGAAGTATTACAATGCCAAGCACCGGAACGTGGAGTTCGCGGTAGGCGATTGGGTATACCTTAAAGTGAAGCCGTTTAAGGGGGTTTCGCGGGTGAGACGCTTGAAGAAGCTGAGCCCAAGATACCTTGGACCTTTTGAGGTTCTGGAGCGAGTCGGCGAAGTGGCTTACCGTTTGAGGTTATCGGAGAAATTAAGTGGATTACATGATGTGTTCCACATTTCTGTGTTGCGGAAGGCGGTGCAAGAGCCTTCGCAGGTGATCGCAGTTGACCAAGTGCCGGTGGACGAGGGGTTGACGACTAGGGTCAAGCCCATTCGTATCGAAGATGTGGAGGTCAAGAGACTCCGTAACAAGGAGATCCGGATGGTTAAAGTCCAGTGGGATAATTGCGGGCGAGAGAAGCTCTCCTGGGAACGGGAGCAGACTATGCTGGAGGAGTACCCGGAATCGTTCCGCTCAGGTACTGATTTACATTAAGTCCTGTTTTTCCTCTATTAATTTCGTGGGCGAAATTCTTTAAGGAGGGTAGAATTGTAACACCCCAAAATGTTGTAGGAGCGACGGGGATCGATTTTGGCCAAGATAAGGTTTTGGTGCAGGTGACACGGGCCTCGACACGGGCGTGTCGGAGGCCGTGTCGGGCGTGTCGAGCTCGGGCCGTATAGTCGACCAGTTCAGGTTGACGATGGTCGTGTGGTGGAACACGGCCTAGGACACGGGCGTGTCCCAGGCCGTGTCACACCTGGGCTGTGCGGTTGGGTACACGGGTAATGACACGGGCACGAACACGGGCGTGTCTAGTTTGACACGGGCGTGTCTGATGCCGTGTCACCAAGCCGTGTACCTCTCTGACTGCGAAGTGTTGTTAAATTGCACACGGGGGGCGTGACACGGGTCCCGACACAGGCGTGTCACAGGCGACACGGGCGTGTTGGAGGCCGTGTCACATGCCGTGTTGCTGGTTTTAAATTTTGGTCGAGACGGCGAATGATCTACACGGCCAGGCACACGGCCGTGTGTGAACCCATGTTCGTCCCAGTTTTTGGGATTTCAGATCTAATCCTGGCCGTTCGTTTCCTTGGCTTTGGATCCGACGGTGGGGGGCTGCTCCTGGGTGGTTATAGTCGGGAAATAGGGTTTAGAAACCCATTTTCCATTGGCCAATCTCTCTCTAAAAGTTAGAGAGAAGGGAGAGCAAGGAGGAAGGAGGAGTCCAAGATCCGGCCGCCGGAGGAGCTTCAGAGCTCCGAATCGCGATCCGAGTCCAGATCCGCGGAGGTGACGTCGTTGCGGTGCTTTCCAACCGCATAGTTTTCGATGGCGCCGCGAAAAAGCGAAAGGGTAACGATTCTCTTCTTGAGCATGTGAAGCTCTTCTTCCTTTGCATGGGAAAACCCCTCTCCCGCGAGTGTGCGGCGAGATCGTGGTATTCCTTGGGGTAGATATGTAAAGTCCCCCTTGTTAGAGTCCGGAATCGTAGTACGGACATAGGCATGGTGTGTGAAGCCTACCCGGACGTGTTTTCCGGATCGGTGATGTTTTGCTATGCATATTTTAGCCGGAGAAGACTCCGAGCATTGTGGTTATTTTCGGGTTGCTATGCGGTAGAATGCATCAGGGAATCTTGGGGATTAACCCCGAGGTGCACCCGGAAATCTGGGCGGAAACGTAGTTCTGCCATCTCGGTGGCCTGGGTGCCAGCCGGGAACATAGCGGGGCTATGTATCATGTTTTGATTGCAGCAGGGAGCCTTGGGGATGAAACCCGAGGTGCACCCGGAAATTTTGGACGGAAATGCAGTTCTGTCATAGCGGTGGCCTGGGAGCCAACCGGGTACTTAGCGGGGCTATGTACTGTGTTTGATCGTTAATTGGGACTGGGGAAAGCTTAGTCCGTGCCAAAGGGCCGAATGGCAGTGGCGGAGTGAGCAACGGACTAGTAGCCCCCTACCCGCTCCACCTGCTCGGTTAAAGCGACCTAAAGTTTTACGTGGGACTTACCGAGATTTGGAGATCGAGTCTAGCCTACGGCTGAGAAGACTAAATGCTCACAAAGATTGCCACCCTGGGGGTGGTGGTGGAGTCGAGGACCGGACGGGGTTCGGACTGGCTTTGCCGAGTAAGTGCCCTGAGAGCACGGGGTGTACGGCCGTGAGAGCGTGCACCTATGATGAGATGCTTGTTTTACTGTGTTGCTTGTTTTGCTAACAAGTGCAGGGAAGAAGCTTTGCCGCCCCGGTTTGGGGGCGGAATCGTTATAATTTGGTCAGCATTGCTGACCGTTGCTATTGTGCACCACCGGGCGGTGGTTTGTGGCTTGCAGGTACTGCGGAGCAGAGCGGGAAATAGCGGGCTAAAGCCCTTGTTGCTATGCCGGCCCTCGAAGGCCTAATTGCTTATGTTTCTTTCCCGTTTTTCATGTATGGCCGGCCTGCGAGCCGAAGTATGAAAACACTACTTTTGTTAAGTGAACTGTATAAGGCCTTAAGGCCATTTCTCTTTTGGTGTATGTATACATTCCTGAGTTTGTAGTGGACATTCATGCTGTTGTGGCTGGGTTCTTATTTCTTTTGCAACCTAATAAATTGCTTCCGCTAGGTGTTGTGTAGGACGACATGATTGGTTGAATGGTTTCAACGCGTAACCAACCGGTCTGTCCGTAGTATATGGCGTCGGGCCCCGGCCGGACCTACTGCTATATGCTATGCGACGGATAGGGGTGTTACAGTTTTAGTCTCGAAAACCTAATGAGCGTGTCGACAGAATTTGTTTTGGACCTATTTATACCCTTTTAAACAAAGAATGTCAAAAGGCAGGCAAAAACTGTTTAAATGTGTCGACATAGTTGAAATGTGTCAACACATACTTCTAATGTCTCGATAACAATGTTGACCTCTATGTGTCGACACAAATTCTGAATGTGTGGACAACTTCTCTGGATGTGTCAACACTACTTTACTGAATATGTCGACACAATTTCCCTGAATTGTCGACACAACTCCTCTGTGTCGACACTTTATTACTGAATGAGTCGACACAATTTTACTTAGCCACTTTTGTTAATCTAACATATGGTCAACATTCCTAATTCAATTTTAAATCTATTGAATTTAGTTTCATCTAAAGGCTTAGTAAATACATCTGCAATTTGATAATCTATCTTAACAAATTCTAGCGAGATGTCCTCTTTCTCTACATGTTCTCTAAGAAAATGGTATCTTATTTCTATATGCTTAGTCCTACTATGTGAAACAGGATTATTAGCAATAGATATAACACTTTTAGAATCACAAAACAAGGATGTTCTACTTACTTGAATACCATAGTCTTTTAGCTGATGCTGAATCACAAACAGCTGTACACAGCAACTTCCTGCTGCCACATATTCAGACTCAACTGTGGAAATTGCCACACTAGTCTGCTTCTTACTGCTCCAAGATATCAATCTTCCTCCCAAAAATTGACATGTACCTGTAGTGCTTTTCCTATCTTTTTTACCACCTGCAAAGTCTGCATCTGAATAGCATGTTAGTAAAAAATCTCCATTCCTAGGGTACTAAAGGCCTAGATTAAGTGTGCCCTTTAGATATCTCAAAATTCTCTTTACTGCAGTGTAATGAGATTCTTTTGGGCATGCTTGGTACCTAACACAGACACATGTTGCATACATAATGTCTGGTCTACTGGCAGTGAGATATAGTAGTGAGCCAATTATTCCTCTATACAAAGACTCATCTACAGACTTACCTACATCATCCTTGCATATATGCATACTTTTTCCCATAGGAGTTCTCATGGTGGAGGATGATTCCATACCATACTTCTTAATTAACTCCTTGGTGAACTTAGATTGGGATATGGACAAGCCATCATCAGTCTGTCTTACTTGGAGTCCCAAGAAGAACTTAAGTTCCTCTATACTGCTCATTTCAAACTTCCCTTGCATAAGTTTAGCAAACTTCTTGCAAAGATTGTTTTCAGTAGATCCAAAAATTATGTCATCTACATAAATCTGAACTAAGATTATCTTTCCTTTGGACTCCCTTAGGAATAGAGTTTTGTCAATTTTCCCTCTTGAGAATTTGTTCTCAATAAGGAAAGTAGACAGGGTTTCATACCAAGCCCTTGGGGCTTGCTTTAACCCATATAAAGGTTTCCTAAGTCTATAAACATAATCAGGTTTGAGAGAATCTACAAAACCTGAAGGCTGCTCTACATAGACTTCTTCTTTTAGATTTCCATTCAGGAATGCTGATTTTACATCCATTTGGAATACCTTGAATCCTTGATATGCTGCATAGGCAAGGAACATCCTAATGGCTTCCAGTCTTGCTACTGCGGCAAAGGTTTGATCAAAGTCTATTCCCTCTTCCTGCATGTACCCTTTTGCAACAAGTCTTGCTTTTTTCTTCACAATAATTCCACTCTCATCCAATTTGTTCCTAAAGATCCACTTTGTTCAATTGGTATTGTGGTCTTTTGGTTTAGGAACTAACTCCCAGACCTTGCACCTTCTGAACTGATTTAGCTCCTCTTGCATGGCATTAATCCAATGTGGGTCTAGGATAGCTTCTTCAAATTTCTTTGGCTCTAATTGAGATAGAAAGCTTGAGTACAGGACTGTGTTCAAATTCTTGCTTATGGTTTGCACTCCATGTCTTTGATCACCAATTATTTGATTTACTGGATGATATTTTAAGTGTCTAACAGCTGGAGGTAGTCTTTCTTCAGGCTGAATACCTCCTGTTTCCTCAAAATGTTGCACCTCTTGGTTTTCTTCAGCTTCTAGAGAGTCATGTACTCCCCTTGGACAGTAGCCACCATTTTCCATTTCTTGATCTGCAGTTGAATCTTCTGCAATGGAAAGCTTGTCCATTCTCTCATTTATACTTGTTGTACTGCATTAACTACAAGACAACTCACTGTTGATCAATCTAGTTTCATCAAATACAACATGTACAGATTCTTCTACAACCTGTGTAATCAAGTTGTAGACCCTATAAGCCTTACTATTGTTGTTGTACCCAACAAATATCCCATCTTGGGATTTGGCAGCAAACTTAGTTAGATAAGATTTGCCATTGTTAAGGATATAACATTTGTAACCAAAGATCCTAAAATAGGATAAATTTGGTTTTCTACCTTTCATGATCTCATAGGGAGTCTTTTTGTGGGTCTTGGTGATAGAAGCCCTAATGATCACATGACATACAGTATTTACTGCCTCGGTCCAGAAATATTCTGGGAGAGAAGTGTCACTCAATAGAGTTCTACCAGCCTCAATCAATGTTCTATTCTTCCTTTCAGCAATACCATTTTGCTGTGGTGTTCTAGGTGAGGAGAACTCTTGAAAAATCCCAAATTCTTCACACAGTCTTGTCATACTTTCAGATTGAAATTTAGTGCCATGGTCACTTCTGATTTTGACCACTGTACTGTCAAGTTCATTCTGAATTTGTTTGACAAAACTATGTAAAAAACTTGGGGTTTCTGATTTTTGTCTCAGAAAGAACACCCAGGAATATCTAGAATAGTCATCTACCACCACAAAAGTGTAGACCTTCCTACCTAGACTATGAACTGGCATAGGACCAAATAAATCCATATGCAAAAGGTATAGACTCCTTACTGAATCCTTTTTTTCAAGGCTATGAAAGGAGGATTTTGTCTGCTTGCCCTTTTGACAAGCTAAACATATCCCATCTTTTATACACTTATCTTGAGGACCATTCCTCACTAACTCTTTGCTAAAGAGTTGGCCAATTGTTTTGTAGTTAAGATGGGCCAGCCTCTTGTGCTATTTGACACAATGAGAGGCTTTCTCATCAGCTACAAGATAAATAGGAGAACCTTTGTTCTCACACTCAAAATTAAGATAATACACATTCCTTTTTCTATATCCTGTCAAAATGACCTTTTGATTACTTGACCTTTTGATATGACATCTATTCTTAACAAATTAAATGTCATATCCTAAATCACACAGCTTACTTATGCTTATAAGGTTGTGTTTCAAACCCTTCACATAGGCCACTTGAGTGATAGTAATCTGGTTACTAGAAATGTTACCAAATCCTTTGATGATTCCTTTTTTAGAGCCACCAAAGATTACTTTAGGCCCATTTATGATAGGTAGGTACTCCTTCAGAAATCCCTTTGTTCCAGTCATGTTCCTGAAACATCCACTATCCAAGTACCATATTGGGGTATGGTGACTTGGACTCACCTACAATAAAGAATTACCTCTCCTTAGAACCCAAGTAAGTCTTGGGTCCTTGGTTAAAGTTAGCTTCATACTTACCATATCTACCTGCTGCTCTTCTAACAAGTAGACAGTTGTTCTTTCTGAAACTAGTGTTGTGCCAGTAATCTATGGCATAATGACCTGTCTTGCCACAGTACCAGCATTCAAACTTGTTGTATCTATTTTTAGATACATTCTTGGCAGTCTGGTTGACAGCAAATCTTTTGTTTTGTGATGGAACTGCTGCAGCTACACCCACTATTTTCTTAGGAACATGGGGTTTATGGACATGGGCTGCCTTATTGACATAAACACCCTTATCATTAAGAACATCAGTCTTACTATGACCATGAGTATTCTCAAAGTCATACTTGTTAGAAGGCACTTGTACCTTTCTAAAAACTACAGGGACTTTAAAATTTAATGGCTGGACTGAGGCTTTGCCCTTTCTCTTGAATTGGACAGCCCTGGTGTTACCTTTAAAGCCTATTCCATCCTTACCCTTTTGACCCACAAACTCATCTATTAAGGGTAAAACTGATTTTGGCTTGGAATAACTAGCAACCAAATCTTTTTCCTTTTGAAGTCTGGCTTCCAGACTTTTAATTAGATAATTTTGTATGTGATTGTGCCCATCTGAATAACAGTTATAGTTTTTAGTTTGGCAATCTCATTCAATTTTTGATCCAACTCTTTCTCTAATTCAGATGCAACCATCTTAAGATCTGCAATTTTCTTAGCCTGAGTTTTGGCAGGGTTCTTGCTTTTCTTTAGTGTCTGTTACAAGTCCCCATATTCATCTATCAACTGATGAATATCACCTTAAGACTCAGACCCATCCACATCACTTGATGCAGATGTAGATGACTCTGTGCCAGTACTACAATCTGAATTACTAGACAAACATTGTACCTTGCTAGGACTAGGCTGATCCTGGCACTTATCTTCTTCTACAACCATCAGTCCCATGCACTGATGGTCTTCTTGTGCATAGATAGAGTTCAGCAATTGCATAAACTCATCTTCTTCATCTACTGTATATAGGCCAATGTATGCCTCAGCTTCAAATTCAGACTCTAAAGATGATTGGTCTGTCAAGCTCTTCTCCTTCTTAGCAACAAAGGATTTCTCCTTCTTGCTCTTTTGTTGAGTCTTCCTTTTATTAGCAGACTCCTTTCTTTTGTCTGGACACTCAGCCATAACATGTCCAGGCCTATTACAGCAATAGCAAACTATCTTTGATGTTGTAGATTTTCTAGGCTTAGACCTGCTCCTGTCCTTCCTAGATGACTTTCTCTTTTGATAATAGTCATCAACTGGCTGTGATGTGAAGGGCCTAGATTTCCAATGCTTCTTCTTCAAGAATCTCTAAAACTACCATGTAATGGCAGCAAAATCTGTATCTGAATCACTACTATCTGAATTTTGGTTGTCTGAATTATCTGAGGTAATTTCAGCAACTTCCCTAGGAGGTGATGGAGACATCCTCCTATTCTTTCTAGTGGCTTCAACCTTGAAGGTCACAGACTTTTCTCTATGCTCCCCTTTTGCATTTCTTTCTTCCTCTTTTCTAGTCATTAGTTGCATTTCATAAGACAGCAACTTTCCAAATAAAGTTGGAGGAGAAATATCTGCAAGTTTGACCACTTCCCTAATGTCACAAATCTTGGTATCCCAATCCTTTGTCAAGGATCTTAGGAATTTATCATTCAGTTCATATGTACTGAAGACCCTTCCATAAGACATCAGCTCATTTACTATTCTATAGAACTTCTTATAGCACTCAGATATGCTATCTGACTTCCCTTGTCTGAAACTTTCATATTCCTGATTTAGCATAGACTTTCTATCTTGTCTAACTTCTTCAGAACCCTCCATGTAGACTATCAAAATTTCCCACATTTCCTTGGAGGTATTGCAATAAATCAAATTCTGAAAGGTTGAATCATCTATGGAACTTACTATGATATTATGGGCTCTTTTATCCATAGTTGCTAGGATGATTTCTTCCTTAGTCATCTCTGAAAAGTCCATGGGAGTTCTCTTGTTTGCATCTAGAACAGACACCTTCATTGGAATATAAGGACCTTCTTTTACTATAATATAGATCCTTGGGTCAGAAGCCTCCATAAATAACCTGACCCTTTCTTTCCATATTCCAAATATCTCCTTCCTGCAGATGGGTAATTTCATAGAACCTAGTTCCTTGTGATTTTCTCCAGAACCCATTTTCTTGATTCTTGATTCTGCCTTAGGGATCTAACTCAAACTGTTAAGTCCTTCTTTGAGCAACCTCCCTCTGATACCACTTGATAGATTTAACTTCAAGAAAACCTAAACACCAAGAGGGGGGTGAATAGGTTCTTATCCTTGTTTTAATCTAAGACAGAATATACCTTCAGTTCTTTAATATAAATCTTAAAACTCTACAGCTAACACAGCATATTCAATCACAGAATCTATAATTACACTAATCACAGATTGCACACTGATTTATTGTGGTTCCCCAAGGTCTGGGTACATCCAATTTTCCCCTTCGCCTATCCAGCAATATGCTAGATTCAGCCTAACTTCTTTCTTTTTCTCAGATCCATAGATCTTACAGCTCAAAATCCTGAAGGATTCCTACAACTCAGAATGTATCCACACTCCTACAACTCAGGCTAATAAGCTCTACCTCAGCCTTGCCACAAGGCCTACAACTCTGAGAACTAATTCTCCTACACTCAGGCTCAAACAACCTTACCACTCAGAGATCTAAATCTCCTACACTCAGCCTTTATAACACAGGCTTACAACTCAGATCTTTGAAAAGATCCTACAGAATTTGATAAGTATTTTTGATGGACTCTTACCCTTGTTGAGAGAGAAAGGATAAGAGGATTCTTGATCAGCTTCTTGATGAGACTGATGGCTGAAATCAACCTGTTCTTAGCTTTCTTCAAAGCTTCTTGAATCTAAACTCAGTAGGGTTGATCTCCTTTGAAGTTGACTGACTGGCAGCTTTCTTCTTGGATTCCAGAAATAGATCTGGATCTACTTAGTAGATTAGTTCAGGATCTGCTTCTTGAGAGACTTGTGATTGTCTCCTTCTTGACTTCAAAACAGCTTGAGCTCTCTCTACCCAAATCTTATGAAGATCCTTCTGAATTCTTGATTGAATTCTTCTTAGACAAAATCTGAGTAGATAATCACTTCAAAATATCTTCTTAGATCTTCTCACGAAGATCTTCTTCTGTGTGACTTGCACTTTCTTGATCAAAGATCAATCTCTCAATAGTTGTGTTAGTTATGTGTGTCATGTATATCCTGTGATTTGACACAGTCCGTCTATATATAGGCTTTATCCATGGTAACCGGCTGATCCGATTTCTAACGAACTCCTGTCAGTATCAATAGCATCAGTAAACCTGTTGTAATTCACAGCTGTCAAGTCCTCAAACAGTTCTTGAGCCTTTGTCTCTGTCGGCTAAGTGTCGAGACTGACTGTCATTATGTGTCAAGACAAACTGTCAATATGTGTCGACACAAGTGACTTAAGTGTCGACACAGACTTTGGTGGTGTCGACATAGCTTCCTTGATGTCGACACAGCTTCTTGACACTGCATCTTGAAAATGTGTCGACACTAATTATTTATGTCGACACAATCACTTCTTCACTCCACAGCAATCAATTATGTTGAAACTCTGCTGTGTGTCGACACAAGTCCTGTGTGTCGACACAGTTGATGTAGACTAAGAATTCTGTGTGTCGACACTGCCTCCAGGTGTCGACACAGTTGATGTCGACTCTGCTTCTGTGTGTCGACACTGCCTCCTGGTGTCGACACAGTTGATGTCGACTAACTATTATGTGTGTCGACACAGCCTTTTCCAAGTGTCGACACAAACTTACTGAAGTGTCGACACAGCTTCCTCTGGTGTCGACAAATGGACTAAGAAACTTTTTCCTGCATTTTAGCATATTCTTAACCTGCACATTTAAACCCAAAATAACATCAAATACACCCTTATGTATATCATTGAGCTAAGAGAGGCTTCTCCAAATCAGGTACACATTTTCCAATGTACCCAAAAAGTGTGATCACCGCCCTATGAGAAAGGCTAACCGTCCCGAGACCGCAGCTCGCACGGTCAGTCCGCCGAGTCCGCACCAACAAGGCCAGAACAATCAACCCACAAGAGCCACAACTGATCACAAAGCCAGTCCGCACGCACTAGTCCACGACCATAGGCAAACCGCCTGGTCACGGCGAACTATGCAGACACCACACAACTCGCAATGTCCATGACCATAGGCAAACCGCCCGGTCACAGCGGACTATGCGGACACCCTGGACTTCACAGAAGAACCAAGTCCAGACAACAAGATCGCACGAGCTCAGTCCGCCAGCTCCAAAGCAATATCGCCACTAGATTGTGGCACACCGCAACTCCAGACCAACTGCTGATCGTGCGGACTCCTAGCCTCAGTCCGCCCAAACTGCGGACACCAACCTCTGGAGCCCAGCCAGCCACTGCCGGACACAACCAAAACATGTTGTCCGTAGAGACCAACCCGTAACAGCTACGCAGGTCGCCAACCGCCAGCCCGCTGGACTTACATCAGTCCGCGCGGTCAGACCGCCCAAACCGCCCAAGCCGCCCGGACTGCCTTATCACCCACTTCACTTCACAAATTTCAACATTGTTAAGGTTCAGCTCTGAGGAGAGGAGACAAACTTGGCCAATTTAATTTTTTGGTGAGTAACGTATTATCACGCTGCGATGCGTGGGTATTGGGGTGCCACCCTGTTAGGAATCTTGCACCTCTAATTCCATCTAGATTTACCACAAACTCCACACCGGACCTTGGCACAGTGATGAGATAGAAGTAATAGAGTACAAATAAACATAAAGACAGACAAACCTGAAACTAATATAAACACTTTTATATTCAAGTAGGGAAACCCAATGTGGGAAGAAAACCCTACTAACTTGGCCATCAACAAGTACAAGTAACAAGACTATCTAGGTTCTAAAGCACTCGATTAACCATAAATATGCGGCAGTACCCGATTAACCTCCAGCCGAAGCACTCCATTAACCTCCAGCCGAAGCACTCGATTAACCTCCAGCCAAATCACTCGACTAACCTCCAGCTCCTTGTCAGCAGTAGAACTCCCTGCTAACAATGAAACTCACAGCTAACAATGAAACTCACGGCTAACAAGAAAAAAAAAATCAGTACCATTTCTTAACAATCTTCCACTTAGGATTGATCTCCATACACTTAGTACACACTTGTACTTCATGGTGGGGGCCATGACTATCTCCGTTCAACTAAGCCAATCTTTGTTGAACATAACTTTAACTTATCTATCAGAACTATCTTTGTCAGCATGTCGACGAGATTGTCTTTGGTGTGTATCCTTTTGAGTTTAAAAAAATATTCCTCTAGCATGGATCTGATATGATGAAACTGATGCTTGATGTTCTTGATCCTGGAATGAAATGCAGGATTCTTTGCGAACTAAATTGCACTCTGATTATTGTCACTATGAAGCTTATAGTAAGTCTGGGTGAACCCCAATTCTTCTATCAAACACTACAACCAGACCAACTCCTTACTCGCCTCTGAAGCTGTTATATATTCTGCCTCTGTAGTGGATAAAGTAACCAATGACTGCAGCCTTGATGTCCAAGTAATAGCTCCACTTCCCAGAGTAAACACATACCCCGTCATGCTTCTACGCTCATCAACAACTCCTGCCAGGTCAGCATTGACAAATCCTTCTAAATGGACCTTTGTGTCGGAGTAACACAAAGCCAGATCCCCAGTGCCTGCGAGATATCTCAAGATCCATTTTACTGCATTCCAGTGTTCCGTACCCGGGTTAGACATGAATCTGCTCACCATGCCCACAGCTTGAGCAATAATGGGTCTCATACATATCATAACATACATAAGACTCCCTACTACAGATGCATACGAGATCTTATTCATCTTCTACTTAACCTCAGGAGACTTAGGACTATTGTCCTTGGAAACGTTTCTAAAGTGCGTCACTAGAGGGGTTAACATAGGTTTTGACCCCAGCAGGTGGAACATTTTCAATACCTTGTCAATGTAGTCCTTCTAGCTCAGCTTCAAGACCCTGAGTTGCTTGTCTCTTTCAATCTTAGGCCCTAAGATTTGCTTAGCAGCCCCTAAATCCTTCATGGCAAACTCCTCAGACAGCAGCTTCTTCATTTTGTGAAGGTCTAGCATATTTTGAACAAGCCACCGACATGTCATCCACGTACAAGAGCATAATCATGCAAGAATCTTCGGCCTTTTGAAATAGCAGCAGTGGTCAGATTGACACCTGACATTCTCATTCTGAGTCATGAACTTGTCAAACTTTAGGTACCACTACCTTGGGGTCTGCTTGAGGTCATGGAGACTTTTCTGCAGCTTGCATACCAGGTCTTCCTTTGCATTCACTCCATACCCTTCTGGCTGCTCCATAAACAGCTCCTCTGTTCGTTCTCCGTGAAGGAAAGTAGTCTTAGCATCTAATTGTTCCAAGTGAAGTCCTTTAGAATTTATAATACTTAACACCGTTTATATTAAAGACAATTTCACCACCAGAGAGAAGATCTCTGTAAATTTGATCCCGGCCTTCTGTTGGAAACCCTTCACAACTAGCCTCACCTTGAACCTCTGAGATCCATCCCTGTCCTGTTTGAGCCTGTATATCCATTTGTTCTGGATAACAATCTTTTTAGGGTTTGTTGGGAAAAGGTGAAATATTACCCAAGTTGATTTGATTTAAGTCAAGATCACTTTTGAAGTGTGTTAATAGTTAGCCCATTAGTGTCATTGATCCTAAGATCTACAAATGTTAACCGATACAATCTCTCAAGGAGTTAATCGAGATGATGTGAACAACGTTAACCGAGAAGCTTAATCATGTGCAGAAGAATAGTTAGGCCTACGAGCGGTGCGGTTTGGAGGCAAACCGAAACTGCACCGCAGGGATGCGGTTTTCGGCCGGCCAAAACCGTACCACACCAAAACCGTGCGGTGCGGTTTGGTTTCGGTGCGGTTTGGTGTCGGTTTGTGCGGTGCGGTTTCGGTTTTTTGACAATTTTTTCATCAAACATATTCAATTTTTTGATTTAATTAAGATAACCTAAAGCAAATTGTCCTATGTTGGTATAGGTGTAAATAAGTTGTAGTTCTTGACATTAACTGTAGATATTATAGCAACAAACTACTGTGAAGTTGAATCCGCAAACTATATGATCCAAAGATTTGTTTCATATCTTCTTATTTCCAAAAAAAATATTTGTATTGAAAATTTGAAATTTCAATCCAGGTTTTTCAATCATTGTTATTTTTCAACCATAAATACTATTTTGCTTCCCAACATTGACGACTTTATAAAAGAATTAAAACTGCTTTAAGACTAAGTGTTGCCACCCCTACTGATTGGCAAGAGAAAATAACTGACATGAAAATTAATAAAGTTTTCTTCCTATTCTACTGAATATGCAGCAACGTGCATCCTAAGAAAAAAACAAGTAGCAAAAACTTCGAGCAGGCGTGAACTACAAATAAGCTTGAATCCGCAAAACCTGCATATCAAAAAATTATATTTTCATTATAATGTACAATAACTTGCAAATCAAAATTCAAATGTATGACGCATGTTGCTATATTTACCATAATTCAATTTCCATCTTCATTGATTTCAGGCTCGTCATCCACATTAGCTTGCATTTGTTTGTCCAGCTCTATTAAAAATTTAAAGTAAGGTTTACAAAATTGTTAAACAACTACAATACTATAAATTTAATGCAAATACACTACCTTTATCGAGCTCTTCGTACTTGTCAACATCAATAAGCATCTACTCAATCTAATTGAGGTTTGACTTGCAACGCAACCAATCACGAGCACAAATCAGAGCTTCTACCGTCTTAGGTGCTAATGAACTCTGAAAGGATCAAGAATACGTCCTCCAGTACTAAAAGCTGACTCAAAGGCTACAGTAGACACTGGAATAGCTAGAACATCTCTTGCCACTGGGAATCTGTAAGAGTTCAATCTCCACCAATTTAAAATATCAAAATTTGTTTACAGCTTGAGTGTATCTTCCTTCAAGTAAAGGGAAATCTCAGATGCACAAATAGTTGCTTCATCCTCATCTCAATCATCCATAAACATTTTATTTTGATACGCCACGAAGCTAAATTCCACATCAACTTGATTCATAGCAGTCCCGGAGCTTGAAGCTTGGCTTAAATTACTTTGAGTTGATGTTGTGTTTATAGATTTGTCATAAAGACTGTATAAACGATATAATGTGCTTTATGTCAACTCAATCATTGTCCTTACTCTTGCCATTTCATATACTGCTTTGAAACACTTTGTAAGTCTCTTTAACTTACATTGTGGGTCCAACACAAAAGCAATATATAGTAGAACATTACTTTTCTCCAAACTACCCCAATATTTATTGAATTTTGTCTTCATCCGTTGTGCAACCACGCTCATTGCCGGATCTTGACTGTCATACATAGAATTAATAACATGCTCCATCATTGAAATGTTTTGAAAAAATAAATGTGAAGTTGGATATTTGGTGCCGAAAACCTCCAAAGTAACGGTGTAAAATAACTTTAAAAGCTTAAGAAATAAACTTGCATTATTCCAATCTTCTGACTTGGGTGGACCATTAATTTTATCGCCATTATTAAAATAGTTTCTGTATGAGCTTTCATTCTCTAATTCATTGAAAGCTTTCTCAAACTTTATCGTTATCTCTAACATCAAGTACGTTGAATTCCATCGTGTTTCCACATCCAAACACAAAAGTGATTTGCATGATATCTCGGCATTTGCTACACATTTTTTGAACTTTTCTAGTCATTGAGAAGATCCTTTTACATACTTAATGGCCAACCGAACCTTTTCGATGGACTCATTATATTCGGATAATCCTTCCTTCTTAATTAAATTTAATATGTGTGCTGAGCATCTAACTTGTAAGAACTCATTCTCTAGCATGGTAGATTTCCACTCTTTAGCCTTCCTTGTCAAATATCTAGCAATTACGTCATTGACTGATGCATTATCCATAGTGATAGTGAAAATTTTCTTAATCCCACATTCAGTGACACAGTTTAATATTTCATTTCCAAGTCCTTCTCCAGTATGATCAATGATTCTAACAAAGTTAAGAATCCTTTTTTGCAATCTCCACTCTTTATCTATCCAATGTCTAGTAAGGCACATATATCAATATTTTTGAATAGATGTCCATGTATCTGTAGTTAGACATATCCTTTCTGATCGTAACTATTTCTTTAATATCTTTCGCTCGAAGATGAAAAAATTAATACAGTATTTGGAAATAGTTGTCCGAGATGGCACTTTGAACCTTGGCTCTAGCTGGTTAGAAAAACTTCTAAAACCTTCATTTTCTACAAAATTGAAGGTTAGCTCATCAACTACAACCATTTTTTCTAAAGCAACACGACATTGTTCCTCATAAAATTTACTAGCATTTAATGAACCAACAACTACTCCATCTTCTTTTTTCTCACTAAGAGACAACATTTGTTGATTGTTATTTTTCAACCTAAAGCGACATAAAGTTAGCATATGCACTCTTAAAGCACTTATTCCGTTCTTATGAGGATCAACGGCATATATCTTGGAGCAATGCTTACATTTCGCTTTATCCCTTCCTTCAGTATCTTTAAACTTCATGAACCAATCCCACACAGCAGACTTAGCTTCATTATTTTCAGAATCATCCTTTTTTATTTTCTTCTCTATGTGCTTTGTATCATCATTGCCATTCACAATAGGTTCACTTACTTTTTTTTAGTACTGCTATCTCCCTCCATTACAAGCGGTTCTTTTCCTTTGTTCTTTGTGGATGCCATCAACGACTATGCACAATAGCACGATGAGTTTAGGTTATTAAAAAGGGTGGAAAATAAAAAAAATTATAACATTCTTGAAAGTGAACTGCTTCAAATTGTAAAAAAAATATCACAAATATATACACACACACTCATTCAAACACAAAATAACAAACACACAAACACACTCATTCAAACACATAAAAATAACAAACACAAACATAAAAACTCAAACATACACCATTAGAAACACAAACACATACATATACACACAATCAAACATACATACAAACTCACAAACACATATATGCACTTCACTCACTCATACATAAACACACCCACAAACACAAACATAAACACTCAAACATACAACATTAGAAACCCAAACGGATACATATACACACATACATATAAACACACAAACACATATATACATACACTCATACACAAAACACACACACAAACACACCTACACATGGATGTCCACGTACACACAATGCCACTATAAAATTCAAAAAAACAATCAGGATATGCAAATAAATCAATATGCCATAGCATCCAAGCCCCAATTCCCAAACCAGTAAAAGGCTCAACAATCACCACAGCCCCCAATACCAAAGACTGAAATGAAATTAAAAAAAGGGAAGGTGGAAGAAGAATTACCAGATTGCTGCCCTAGCAATGAAGATGATGAGAGTGGAGATAAAACCGCTGTAGTTATAGCCTGTAAACTGTAGGGGACTGGAGTAATGGAGTTGGAGTGGTCGCCAGCAAGGAAGATCGCCGGAATAGGAGAAGAAATCACGACTGTCGATCTACCGGAATTAGCGAAATCCCGACTGCTGTCTGACGGTCTGCCGGAATAAGAGAAGAAATCGCGCATGCGGGGTGTAGAAATCGCAGGAATCAGCGAAATTGACCGACGACTGTGCAGTCTGCGGGACTCGGGATTGCCTCATCGCAGCGGTGCCGCCCAGTGCTAGGGTTTTGTGATTCGCATTGGCTCTTCCTTTTCTACGGAGTGCAGACGCAGTGAGTCGTGATTCGGGAATCGGGATAGCCGGATAGGCTTTAAGGGTTTGCAAATTGCAAATTGCAATTTTGCCAAAATTATTTTGGCATTCTGGGTGTGGTCCGTGGAATGCGGTTTGGTTATTTCCCCTTGCGGTTTACTGGAATGCAAACAACAAATGTTACAAATTGCCACTTGGCCCACTTTGCCAGTTTATCACGGTTTAGGAATTAGGTTCTTATTTGATATTTCTTGAGATTTTCAATTTGATTCACGGTGCGGTGCGGTGTGATCCGTTTCCAGACCCCCCTAAACCGAACCTCACCGCATATGTGCCGGTTTCCAGACCCCCTAAACCAAACCGCACCGCTCCCGATCGGTTCGGCTTGAAATAGGTTGCGGTTTGGTGCGGTTTGCGGTTTGGTGCGGTTTGTGGTTTTCCTGCACAGGCCTAAGAATAGTATCAACCAAGAAGGTTAACCGAGTGCTGAAGAATAGCATTAAACGAAAAAGTTAACCATGTGTAGAAGAAAAACGTAAAACCGAGAAGGTTAACCGAGCACTGAAGAACTGCATTAATAGAGAAGGTTAACCGAGTGCTAAAGAATATTTTTAATCGAGAAGGATAACCGAGTGTTGAAGAACAACGTTAATCGATAAGGTTATTCGCGTGATGAAGATAAAGGCATTAATCGTGAAGGTTAACCGTGAGCTGATGGAAAGACGTTAGTTGGCTTGATTAATCGTGAGCTGAAATTGAAACGTTAATCGTGTGTGTGTTAATCGTGTTATGCCTTTTGATATGCCTGAAAATGGTTATGTATTTTAAATGCAAGTGCACGTATCGGGTAAAGTAATAATAAGTGAGTTAAGATCGTTCCCACAGAGAGGTACTGAATTCAGTGCTTGCAAATACCATTTGTGCTTTTTCTTTAAATCCAAGTAATTCAAAATGATGGTTTTTTAAAATAATAAAAACTATAAATGAAAACTTCTAAATAAACTACAGATCCTTGGAAAATACTTTTTCATCAGTTATGAGAAATAATCTTGTATCGTGATTTCCTAAGTGTGGTGCGATTAATCTTTGAATATGATTTTATGAATATGCGTGGTGAAATATCTTGCAACGATTTTAGAATAGAAATTCATATCTCTCGATATCGGAACTCTCTAATCCCTTATCTCTCTTGTCATCTTTAACTTAGGTGAAATAAAGAACCGCATAAAGATCAAAAATCAAGATTGCTAACATCAAGTGAAAATCTCTTTCTCCCTTCAAATGCTATATCGAATTTATGATGCACTTACACAACTCATCTCTCGAATTATGGAGCGTAGTAAAAAGTCGAAACCTTGGCAAAACGTTTCAAAATATAGATCATAAATTCAATAAAGACATTCACCAAACAATCATAAAGAGAAAACTAGAAAATCATCATCTGTAAGACCCCCTTTTTTTTTTCTTTTTCAACCACCGGGGTCTTAGCCCAGAATTGCCGCTTTGCGGTGGCACCGACTCACAGGAAGGTCGCCACTACAAAACACCAATTCTGCCGGCCCTTTTCGATCGCAGAATAGTAGCAAAATAAAGTAAAAGCAAGTCCACAAAACCACATGTATATAAATAAATCTCCACGAAGGGAGAGTCCAAAATAATAATAATAATCAGAGTATAGAAAGGGGCTTATGCCCAGTACATATAATCCTCACTACAAGTCACTCGCGGAAGCAAAACTAAAACTAAGCGTCACCGTAACTGTCACTAAACCGAGAGCACCCAAGCTGGACTGGCCCATCTCCACCGACTCTGTACTCTGCTGGTACTGCATCTCTGGGTGCTTCTTCCTTTTCGACCTGCCGTCGCCGCCTCGCGATCTACGTCTGCGTCTACGTCTTCGGCCTCCTAGCTGCTGAGCTGGTGGGGTCCCACCCATCAAGGGGCATTTGACCCGTGTATGTCCCGGCTGGTGACAATGGTAACACGGTCGCGGGGTCAACTCCGTCAGAAGCTGCAAAATCCGTGACCCTCCCATATGGTACACCTAAAATGTTGTGATTCAAAAATCGTTAATCATAAAGACTAAGCCCTATCATCCCCTACCCCTTCGCCCATGGCTCCTAAGTACCGATCGGAGAGGAAGAAAGGGAAGGACATGAAGGTGGAGATTAAACCAAGAAAACTGGTGACAGCGGACCTATGCTAGCAATTCTATAGTAAACAAGATAGAAACAGAAAGTAAGAAATGTAACCTTAACTTATGCGCGGAAGCGCATAAGCCAAGGGATCTTTTGCAGGGCTCCCATCGTATAGAGTGTCCCATACCACTTATACATTGGCATGTCGGTTGTCAAACAGCAAGGAGTAGCAAGTAAGTGAAAGTACAAGGAATATAACCATTGATTTATAGGGATTACCCCTATAGACCAAGGGGTCGTTTTGCAAGGCCTATCGTATAAAACGTCCCATACCATTTTATACGTTAGGTGGCATGTTTATGCTATGACACACAATTATGCTATGAAATGCACAAGCAAGTGCAACACACCCACACGACTCTATGCGCACAGACCTTTAGTTCCCCCTGTTCGGGCAGCTAGCTTCACTCCCAGGAACCTCCGCTGTGGCAAACGGAGACAGTGAGTCGGGCCCCCCACTCCTAGGCGGGTAATCACACTACCAGGCCTAGCCCTTCCATACGCCCCTAGAAGAACACAACCTAGAGTATCCGCGTATTAGTGCTGGCTGTACCCACCAGGCTTTTCGCCGAGTCAACGTACCGCTGTCGGTGTGATCGATCGCCTAGTACCGATGACCCACCACTTTTATGCACATGCAATCATGATAATTATATTTGTACAAGTTCTTATATTATCGAGCCTCCAGCTCTCCAGGCTACCAAGCATATACCAAGTCCCCGAGCATCCCGCTCCCTGGACTTCCCAATTACAAACCAACCACCATCTCTACTAGTAGGCCCTTAGACCACGGACCTACTCTACCCATTCCATGCCATTTCTTCTTCCTAAGTGTACAAGTGTAGGTGTGAGGTACAACTATTATTAGGGTTACTCTTGATCATCTTATTCCTAAGATTTAAGGTTAACCTTGGACTTCCCGAGGGTTACCCGGTGAAGGGCTCGCAGCGGTACTAGGAGCTATAATGGGGTGAATCCCAAAACTCCCTTTCCAAGGCACTTATTATACTTGATTGGTTCCCTTAACCCATTCCCTTCTCACATTACAGTGGGCTATTCCTAGGGTGGCTTGACTCTTCCTCTTCTAGGGGAGGACGGTCTTCCGTCGAACCCAAACACTACCTATCGCTAGTCAACTTCACCCCTACTCATCCTAACTTCCAATAATGAACTTGATTTAACTCATCCTGTCCAAACCAGCAAACTATCAAAATTCCATCTCCAAGTTCATTACCCACTCTAGCTCAGCTTCTGTAGTTTTACTAAATGCAAACCGTCCTAATCCTAATGAGGTATGCAAAGGGTGGTACTCCCAACTGTCTTCCAAATCCCATATAATACTTATTGGAGGTCTACCATGACCTAATTAGTCTAAATCCAGAAATTTATAATTTTCCTAATTAATCTGATATTTATTTAATTTTTCCCAAAGATTGGCCACGGGTAATTTTAAACATGAACTACATGATATTCTTAAGTAATGGCCACCCAAAAACTTATGATCACTAAATAACAGTAAGGTATCATCAAATACTAATTTACAGGATTTTACAAAAGGTATTTAGCCTCTAATTAATTTATCCATTATAATCTCATTATTCCCATGTAAAGAAGGAAGTACTGAAATTACTCATCATAAAAATATAGAAAAATTATTGATTAATAGTATGGTGCAGAAAAGATCATTGTACAAAGAATCAAAATTTTACCAGCTTGCTAAGCACCAAAATAGATTTAATCCAATTTCCATGATAAATAATACTTAATGAAGCAAGCCTTAGAATTAAACATCCAAAAATCCCATAAAAATTCACAGAGATTTAAAACCATAATAAAAGTTCTCTGCCTAAATCTCATCAATTTCCAAGAAGTATATATTCCATAATAAATTTTCTAAGCAAATCATACAAGCTACTATATCGTTAATGAAGTATCCAAAATAATGATCTTAAAATTCATAGAAAAATATTCAGAGCTTGTACCATCCCTATAACTCAGTCTACCCAAATCTCAACACTTTTCAATGTGTTTTAGTATCATTTCCTATCTCTACAAGTTTTGCACCCTAAACTAGGGTTAGATTTTTAGGTATCCCAACGGTCTCCAAATCTACTAAGATTTCATCCAGAGAACTATATTGGCCCTATGGTTCTCTTCACACAATTTCGGGTCAATCCAAGGTCATTTGACCACATGACCTTCACAAACCACCAAGATCCATCCTTAGGGTTTGTCCTTGGTTCTTAGGGTAAACTTACCCCGATCTGCCTCAAACTCTATGAGGGGGTGCTAGAGAATATTACTAGCCAGTGGTAAAAATATCAGCCTCTGTTGAGATGATCTGACCACTCAAATTTCAAAAGTGCACTTTTAACCTAAGACCCCTTATTAGGGCAAAACTTAGGGTTGATCATTTCTAATCCAAACCATCTACAAATGAGATGAAAAATTATACAGAACCTTATGGTGACCCCAGGGACCACTCACCATAATTTGGGAGGGTTTGGAAATTATTTAACTATCTAATTAAATTCGGCTAAGATTATTGAATTTTTTCTAAAAACTATAGAAATATATTCTCCAAAAATTCTCATTTTTGGATAGCACCTAGATATATGTAAGATTAGACCACACCCCAAATTTCAAGTCATTTTGATGACTGTTTTAGAGTGGGGAATTTTTCTAAGGTCCAGACGGCCCTCTGGATAGACCTCACCAAAGAGGATGCTGTGGTCTAACCACGATTCCAAATCAGGTGAAATTAATTTTGAATTAAAGTAGACTTCAAGGGCTACATTTTCTTTGTTGACCATTTTTCCTGTAGGAGCCTCTAAGTATTTTTTCCAAATTATTTAAGGTGACAGATATTTTCATTCAGAAATTGTTTTAAAAATAGAATTTAATTCTCATGGCACTGTTCATCTTCTTCAACAGCCCGAAACCAGAGGCCTGAAGACTCATTTTCCTGTAGCTTTTCCAAAGCTATTTCCCGGCCATCCAGCCATCTCCTTGGCCGGCCACCACCACCACCACCTCCGTTGAGGCGAGGGCTATCGTCGGGCGGCGGCACGGCTGCCGGAGAGGCGGTTTCCGGCGAACCCGTCATCATGCAAATTTCGGAAAAGCATGGAAACGCTCACCCGATCCGGCTCTTTTGAGCCTGATATCTCTCCTAAGGATTTCTAAGATCTATCCATAGAAGAAAGAGAAGAGGAGGACCTTATTCATGGTTTGACGGCGAGATGGACGTTGGACTGTCATGGCGCGGTGGTGGCGTCGTCGGAATTCTTCTACAGCACAGTAGGCGGCTCGAAACTTCAGGTAAGGCTGGGAAACTTCATCCTTGAGCCTAAGGGGCCTTTTTAAAGGGAAGAAAGGAGGGAGGGGAAAGGTTGAAACGTTGGCGGCCATTAATAATTTCCTTAATGACGTTTCGGTTATGACGAATTTCAGTTGAAACGCTGGAGATGAAGAGGTGCTCGCCAGGTGGCGATTTCCTATTGGACCAACATTTCCTTAATTATTTAAATAATTAAAGTAGGAAACGGCCCATAAATACCCTTGGTTTTCATTCCCATAATCAGAATTTATTATTGCGTCGGTTACGGAAATTTCCAGTCTGGCTGTCGTTTCGGCCTTGGTCACGGGCGTGACACATAGGTCACGGGCGTGACAGGCCCGGTTAGCCAATTCTGGGTTCGACGATCGTCGAACTGAGATCGACGATCGTCGAAGGGTGGTCACGGGCGTGACACCCGGGTCACGGGCGTGACTGGCCCGTGTGGCCAAATTCTGGGTCGGCGAGCGTCGAACTGAGATCGACGCTCGTCAAGCGTGGTCACGCCCTATGTCACGGGCGTGACATTGAGGGTCACGGGCGTGACTGGCCCGTGTGGCCAAATTCTGGGTCGGCGAGCGTCGAACTGAGATCGACACTCGTCAAGCATGGTCACGCCCTATGTCACGGGCGTGACATTGAGGGACACGGGCGTGACTGGCCCGTGTGGCCAAATTCTGAGTCGGCGAGCATCGAACTGAGATCGACGCTCGTCAAGCGTGGTCACGCCCTATGTCACGGGCGTGACACCTGGGTCACGGGCGTGACAGGGTCATGAGGCAAATTCCGCGCTGGCGATCGTCGCGCTGAGATCGACGATCGCCGAAGGGGGTCACGCCCTTGGTCACGGGCGTGACACCCGGGGTCACGGGCGTGACAGGGCCGGGTTGAAAATTCTGCGCCCGACGATCGTCTCCCTGAGGTCGACGATCGTCGAAGGAGTCACGCCCTAGGTCACGGGCGTGACTGGTCGGTCACGGGCGTGACTGCCCCTTTACTCAAAATTAGGGTCGGCAAACTTCAATTTCCTGGGCTTCCTAGGGTTCTGTTAAGACACAACCACTCCCAGGGGTCTAGCCGGAAATGGGATGTTACATCATCACACAAGACAAAGTACTCTCACAATACAAGATTAAAATGAATTAGTTCATATCGATGGAGGAAACACTCAAAATGTTTGGAGAGATCTTATAATACATGATAGTTTAATGATTATTCGCTATAGGATTCTCTTCCCAACGTTGCGCGCTCGATCAGCCCGGAGATCCGCCTTCTTCCTTGCCAGAGAAGTTGAACCCTAGATATGACCGCCTCCTTCAATAGATTATTCTCCCCTCTTGAATTTCAATTTAGATTGTCAAAAAGATTCCCTTTACTCCAAAAAAATCCCTCTTTAAAAATGTTTAGCCCTTGCTCAAAAGATGTCTCCTTTCATTTTTGCAAACATCGCCATTTTTGAATTTTAAATTTTGAAATTCGTCTATATTGTTGCAACCTTTTTTATGAAGGTTGCAACCTTTTTTCCAAGTCATGATATTTGGGCATATTTGTTTCTCCAAGCAGATTTCTTCGACGTTTCTAGCACTAATACATAAGAGAATGACCAAATTAGCCACCAATCAAATAAATATGAATTTACTTTAATTTGTACTTCATTTAAACTTATTTTAATGCATTTATGATGAATATTAAGTCTAAAGTACGAGCTTTTAACTTCTTTTTGAGAAGTTATCACAACTCCACATGTACAACCCCATTATCGGCGAGTGGGGATCGGCAGGGGCAGGCTCGGCAGAGTAACATGAAGTCTAAGCCTTGGGCGAGTCGGAGGGGCGATTGTCAATGGAGTTTGCCCGACTCGCCAGGCTGGGGGAGCAGAAATGCGGGGCAAGTGGTGTATCTGGGCTCGCACTCCCCCTAGACATGGGTAGGTGATGGGCGAGTGGGACGGTTGGGCATGCACCCGCCCTGGACCCTAGTAGGGAAGGCGAGTGCCAGCCCCGTCGAGCACTCGCCGCCGCAGGCGAGTGGTCTTTTTAGGGACCACTCGCGGTCGCACACCCGTGCCGGTCGAGCTTGTAAGCTCGTGGGGGCAGCCCAGTGCGCGCGCGACGTAGCGTGTGTGCGGGCATCCCCTTATACGCGGGCCACCTCCATCGTTCTCTGCTCCAGCACCTCTCCTGACGAGTCTCCCTTTGGCACGGTCTCCCGCTCGCTTCGCTCCTTGTTGCCAAATGGTAAAAAAGCACTTACATTTTTTAAGGGAGGCAAGGCGATCGCTGAAATCCGTTAACTCCAAGGAGAAATCCAAAACTCCGAAACCCCTACAACAGCATGAGAAAAGAACTAAGTGACCCTCTCCAATTTATAGTCTCCAGAGCAAGACTCAAAATGGAAAGCGTCCATATTTGCAAGATATCTTTTGCCAGATTTTATTATCTCAAAACAGGCAGTGAATAAGTTTCAATCCCTAATCAATATCTCACAAAATATGTCAGGTAATCTTCTGACTACTAGAGCGTCCCAGAGGATTCTAGAAATGAACATGCTCATCGCTTTGTGAATTATGACACGTGAAAATTTGGGAGAATTTGATAGGGTCCTCCATGAAATTTCTGAGCCGATCCGATCCAAGTGAAGAAGAGCCCGACCAGACCGATGGCAAGCCGAGAATCATATGCACATGAGAAGACCGGGAAGGTGCATCATCCCACACCTAAGCGAGTGTGGATGCCCCCACGCGAGAAGCGCGTGCCCAGCCTGCTCGTGCGCGAAGCCTGCGCGCACGCGCAGTCTGCGAGTGCGCGCAGCCTGCGCGCGCTACCAGCCTGCCCGTGCACCAGGCCTTCGCCCGTGCAGGTTATTCGCGGTGCATGCGACCCCTCTTCGTTAGCCTGCGAGGCCGCCAGTCCGCGTAGCCACCAGGATGCGTGCCCGCACAGCCTCATGCTGTGTGGGCACCGATGATGACCTCACCGTCACCTCGCTGCCGCCGTCGGCCCGTGCCGTCACCAGTGAGCCCCAGTCGCCGCCTTCACCGCCTGCCGCCGCCGCCTCCAGTCACCTTGCCCGGGCCGCTTGAATGCCCGGGTGAAGGGGTGCACTCTTGTTATTTTGGTAAAAATGGTGATACGTAAGATCGAAATGGAGTGACGTCATTCGCCATCACAGATTACTCCCCAGTGCAATTACTAACGTAGCCCTCTAGAAACCTATAAATAGGCCCCCAGTCCTTCATTTCAAGTCAAGCAACTCAAGAGACAAGAGAGAGAGCTCTGAGGTTTTTCGGCGAGATCGTGGTCTTAAGTCGATCCTTCTCTCAGGAACTCGCCCTGCTCTTCTTATTGCGCTACGGTTTTCTCATGTCTCAAGTGACATTAACCGCTTTCGTGAGAGCGCTCACTTCTAGGCTTCGCAATAACAAGAGCGCAACCTTCAGAAGCTCTGTGGACTTAAAATAGTTTTCAGCTGGAATGCTCCAACCAAGTTTCCGTCAACTCAGCATCATCTCAAGGTCGAAGCACTTCCTTTGAGGCTCTGAGAGCTTAGTTGTTTTTCCTCACTCACCGTACTTATAATGGAATAGCGGCTTGTCGCCCTCTGAGATCAAACTAATCTTTGTAACATTCCAAGAAGCTAATGGATTTTGGCTCGGCATAGTTCCAGCCACGTGGTGAGCACAACCTCCAGGCCACGCGCCTGCGCGGACGTTGTACTAGCGCGCCGCCATCAGCTAGCGTACCGTCGGTGACCTCTCCATTGCCGCTAACCCGTGACGTTGCCGGTGATCCCCGACCACCCCCTTTGCCTCTGGCCGCCACCGCCGCCTCCGAGCACCTTGGCCGGACCGCCCGAACTACCTAGTGGGAAGGGGCACTCTTGTTATTTTGGCAAAAATGGTGATCCGCATGATCAAAACAGAGCGACACCATTCACCAACACAAATTGCTTCCCGACATAATTACTGACACGCCCCTCTAGAAAACTATAAATAGGCCCCCAGTCCTTCATTTCAAGCCAAGCAACTATAGTGGATACAGAAAGCTCTGAGGTTTTCCAGCAATATCGTGGTCTTAGGCCGATCCTTCGGTCAAAAACTTGCTCTGCTTTTCTCCTTGCACTACGGTTTCCTCATGCCTCAAGTGAAGTCAACCGCCTCTACGAGTGCACTCCCATCTTGGCTCAACATCAATGAGAGTGTAGCCTTCAGAAGCTCCGTGGACCTAGAATATTTTCCATCAGGAACACTCCCACCAAGGTTCTGTGAACTCAGCGTCATCTCAAGGCTGGAGCCCTTCCATCGAGGCTCTGAGGACTTAGTTATTTTTCCTCACTTACCGTACTTGTAACGGAGTAGCAGCATGTCGCCCTCCGAGATCAAACCAATCTTTGAAACGCTCCAAGAAGCTAGTGGATTTTGGCTCAGCATAGTTCTGGCCACGTGGTTTCTCACCATTTCCAGGTTTTCCACGTCAAAAATGTCTTTTGTCCATTATTGTGGTTTTCTTTAACTAATTGCGTGTCCGGCTCGACTCCGAGCTAAGGCTATCGTATTCTCCGAATTGGGGAAAAATCCAAGTGACCCGCAACAATTATGATGAATTTCCCACACTTTGGCTGAAGTTTTGGAGCGACTTGGTCATGAAGGTTTACTGACATTTGAAATATTTGTTGTATGGTATCTGTTTTTTTGGGATTGGGGCATTCACGAATATTAAAGCCTGATCACACATGGCTACCTGTGGTAACATTTTGGCTCGAATTGTCCTGGGAAAATATCGTTCGTGATTACAGGTATTCCATAACTATCTAGGATTTTATGACTGTATTCACAACCCTCATGATGCTCCCAAGAATTGATTTAGTCTTTCTTAATAGCGTATAAAAATAAACATCTTCATGGACTTAAAAATGGAACTAAAAAATCTATTTGGGTGAGGAGTCGTGTGGGACTGGTACAATGGGGGAATAGGTAACAAAGTAGTAGAGAGAGAATTAATGAGAGTTAAGGAGCTCACTTCCAACATAGGAGAGATCTCCTCTGAAATGAGGGCCCATAGTAGCTCTTAGATTCACGAAAAGTGACATCCATGGTGAGAAAAACTTTCTTATGGATCGAGTCAAAACATTTGTAACCATTTTGAGCAGGCGAATATCCTATAAAGACACACTTGTGAATACTAGCATCAAGTTTATTTTTATGATGGATATGGACAAAACACAAACATCAAAAACACGAGGTTGCAGATTGGTAGGAGGAACCCAAAGGGCGTTAAGGTGAGTTTTATACCCTAGAACACGTAAGAGCGTACAATTAATAAGGTAGGTCGTAGAGAGAACTGCATCCCCTAATATTATTTGGGAAAGTGCATTTGGAGAAGAAGACTTCCGTTAACTTCTAAAAGGTGATGATTTTTGCGTTCGGCCACCCCATTTGAGCAAGTGAGTAAACACGAGATATCTAGTGGATAATGTCATAATTAATAAGATAGTGTTCAAAATGAGAGTCAATGTACTCATGATGATTTTCAGTATGAAGAATTTTGATAGTGGTGTTGAATTGCATAGAAATAATGTTGTTAAATCTTTGAAATAATGAAAAAACTCCATTTTAGCTTCATTAGGTATACCCATGTTGTTCGGGAAAAACAATCAATGAAAGTTACAATCCAAAAACAACCAGAAATAAAAGCAACGGGCAAGACCTCAAATATCACTATGCATAATATGAAATGGTGCATAACTATGAGAGTAAACAAGATTAAAGGAAGCACGATGGTGTTTGCCAAGTTCATAAGCATCACAATGAAAATTATCTAATAATACAAGTGACATAGTCAGAAATAAATGTTTCATTGACAAGATAGAGGATATCCAAAACAACAATGTCAGGACTCCAATATGGTTGACTAATCAACTTGAAGAGCATGGGGAGGAGAGGTGGGTGGGAGGAGTCAAACATGTAGAGCCCATCCAACAGACTATCAGAGCCAATCACTGTTCTCATCTTTAGGTCCTGAAAAACAAAAGTTCATAGAACAGTTCATAAAATTTGTCAAATAAGACTGCGAATAAACTTGGGTATATGAAAAATAGAAGAAAGGGTGAGACAGGAGCAAGAGATGGATCCTTTCCCCAGTAATTAGAGAGAATGAGTCATCTGCATTGCTCACTTTGTCCCTACCAGGCAAGGGAAAGTAAGACACAAAACCTGTAGCAGAGCTAGTCATATGATCCATTGTGCCAGAATCAATAATATAGTGGGTAGATTCACGAGAATACGCATCATGAGCAGCTGAGGGTCCCCGATGAGCATAAGAGGACGATGAAGAGAAGGCCTCAGTAGATTATCAATGCATTAAGCGACGGAATGCATGGATCTCATCGACAGATAGAGCAAGAGGAGGAACTATAGTATCAGAGAAATAGAAGATCTCCTCTGAGGCATCAGAAAGATGAGTAGGCAGAGATTGAATTGAGCAGCCTTGAGAGCGACCATAACCACGACCTCATCTCGGAGCAAAACCATCTCGTAGTGTAGGAAAGCCATGAAGACGAAAACAATTGTCTCTAGTATGACGAGACTTCCCGCAGTAATCACATAATAAATTATCTTTGTCAGTAGACTTGGGTCTTGTATCACGAGGAGCTCTACTACCAAACTTAGCAACCAAGCAGAACCTTCAGGAGCAGTATCAAGAGTACAAGTTTATCGCCTATTAAATTCTAGTTGAACAAGAATATTAACCTCTAGAAGAGAAGGCATGGAAGAGCGCCCAAGGATCTGAACACTAATCTGATCGAAGTCCTGATGCAGACCATAAAGAAACTCAAAAAATTTGTTCTTTTCTTGCCGAGCCCAGACAAGAATCTCATCATCAGGGCATAAAAGAGTGAGTGAGCCAAAGTGATCGTACTCTTAATAAAGCTGATTGAACTCCATGTAACACACTAAAGGAGGACGATCACCCTGACATAGGAGAAAGATCTTTCTTCTAAGCTGAAAAATTTGGGCCGCATTCCTCTTGAATGAGTATGTGACCTCATCCCTCATCCAAATATCTGCAACAGTATCTAAGAATAGGTAATTCCGGGCAGTGGAGTCCCCTATGGAATTAGACAACAAAGACATAACTAAAGAATTCTTAGACTCGCGCTGTAACCAATCAGGGAAATTCTAGGCAGGTGCCAACGTCGTACTCAGAACATAGCTGAATAGACGTCTGCTCTTCAAGGCAAGGGTGATAGTGTTAGGTTTCAAGGGCATCAAATGTGCAGCAGAAATACAGGAAACTCTCGGCAGGATCCATGTAAAACACACTAAATCAAGAAAGAAGTTTATACCTGCATCAAAATTATATTTCGTGAAGAATGACTGACGTTTGTGTCCAAATACAGAATAGTATCTCCATCTTTTAAACTATCCACACGACTGTCGGAAACACCACGCAGTCTTTCCAACAAACTCGGGCTGGAAGATGATCGATTTTCTCCTCTTTGAAATGCTAGTTTCGATTTGGTAGAGATGTGCTCTTGGTGGTTTTACAATATGAAGAACTCTGAGAACGACATTCATTCTTCAGGATAAGTTGGCATATTTATAGGCACAAACCCGTACGAGAAATTTGGGGTGCACACACCCTTGGCACACGGACGCATGCCTTGGGGTGTGTGTCCCAAAAGCTGCGCCATTTTAGGTTAGTAGAACTCCTCGTGTCTCTGGAATGAAAAACCACACACACGCCCTTGACACATGGGCATGTGCTTCGAATACTGTGCATCATATCATATATGCCCATTCATAACTTGGTTTCATAAACCAACACTATCAAACACTCCAATTTTTGCACATTCTTTTATGTGACCCTTTAGACTTGTATTATGTTCGGAGTAAGACTAAATCCTTGGCTACTTCCAAATCACAAGATTCCAAAGGATAGCCCATGACCAAGAGAGAAAATTGGAGTCATCCAGATGTATAGTTGTGATTTAAGGAGTATTATGATCATGACTTGACCTAATAGATCCACTGGACATCAAAGTAGTAGAGGAAACGCCGGCACAAAATGAGATTGTAGGAGATTCACATTCCTCGACATGATAATCCAATAATAAAAATCAAGGAGTAAAGAGAAAGAATACCACACCCACCTAGAAATAAACTTGGGTTTTTTTCATGGAAATAGAAACGAAACCAAGCCATGGAGTAACTGCCAATAGAGACCAACATAAATGGCTTCGAATAATGGAGACATGTTGGGTGCCATGCAAGTAGCGGCAATTAATTGCAGGAGACCACCCACCCCCCGTACAGAAGAGAGCATCCTACGCCCACTCCCGCTGCTTTTATGTAGAAATCCCATGTTCCTCCTCTGCAGGTTTACTCTCATCGTCTGAAGGGAACAAACATATGAGCCATTCTCAAAATGAGTCGACATCTGATCCATCGTCAAAGTTCATTTCTCTAAGGGAAGGTTCTACACAGCACCCATTATTATAATTTGTTGGTACCCTAGTTTGGATTTGAGTTTAGTCTTCTCAATTAGTTTCTTGACCCAAGATTTATCTATGGTCAAAGGTTAGTTGTTTGGTTAGATTGCTTTAGTTGTAGAGTTTTCACTTATCAAGATGAAGATTTGGTTAAGTTGTTTTTGGTTCGACTATGGTCGAACGCCGCTCGACTATGGTCGAACGCCGCTCGACTATGGTCGAACGCCGCTCGACTATCGTCTATCAACTGTTCGACGATCGTCTAACAGTTGATCGACTATCGTCTGTCAGCAGATCATCTATCTCTGAGTTAGTTCAACTCTTATTAGGTCAACGATCTGTGGTATCTGCCTCGTCGATCTTCGAACCCCGCTCGACTTCTCTTGACCAGACAGATTTCTTGATAGTTCGTCTATCTGCCTTGATAGTTAAACTATCTGATAGCTCAACTATCTGTTTGATAGTTCGACTATCTGCCTTGATAGTTCAACTATCTGATAGCTCGACTATCTGTTTGATAGTTCAACTATCTGTTCTGTTTGATAGCTCGACTATCTGCTTTGATAGTTCGACTATCTGTGTCGTTCGACTGTCTGTTCTGATAGGTCGACGATCTCTGTAGTTCGGTCGACAATCTCCGAGGGTCGTTCGATGTTCTTTTGTCTGCCTTTAGTAATTTTGTGCTCCTTCTGTTCTATGATTTATTTCCTATTTATTTAGCATATTTTATTAAAGATTATTTCATTGATTTTGTGCATACATCTCAAGGCAATCTTTGCCCCATCCTTTGTGCATAAGTCAAGCTTTATCTGACAAAGTTTTTTGTCTTATTAGTTGAAATATCTTTTTACTTTATTCTGTCATGCTGTCCTTTATAGCCGTTAGACACAAAAGTCTTCTCTGGCCGTAAAGAGTTTAGTCTGATGTGACTTTCTTTAGTACTCCTTTTATCAGATTGGATTTGCAGCTTCTTAGAAAGCGTTATCCCTTTATAGCATGTCTGTCTACATGATTTATTTTTGTATTGTGATATTTGCAGCCCAGATCGCAGATCTCAGAAGAAGACAAAGTTCAAACAAAGATTAGAGCCGTTACAAAGGCCCATATATAAAGAGCTTCTTTTGAAAGAAGAAAATATACAAATATACAACAACACAACATATAGAAGAGAGATACACACAGATATTGATATACAGATTCAAAGAGATACAGCTCTCAGATATTTGTTGCATTCAACTGAGAAGATCTACCTTCTTCATCTCTCTCTTCTTCAATCCTGAGTTCATCCTGCTGCAAGGAACATTTACTCAGAGTCTCGAGAAGAAGAAGAAGAAGAAATAAAAGCTGTTGAAGAAGAACATCCATTACAAATCAAGAGTCTTCTTCAAGCTGCTCCTTCAAGAACTTCAAGACAGCTCTCTGTCACAAGTTCAGAAGAGTTCATGTATCCTGAAGCAAGACTTCTTCCTGGATATCACTAAGCCAGGGGGAGCCTTGATTCTTTAGAGCTTTCTAGCTCTGTGCAATCCACTTGCTTCTCTAATTTGTTTTAACAATAGAGAAGACATTCTAACCCTCTCTCAACCTCCTGTATAAAAGGGTTATTACTTCCTTCAAAAGTGAACCTTGGTGGCAGGGCACCTGATCAAAAACCTGTGTTGGATTTTGAGCTCCTGATCAAAAGCTCAAAGGGTCTACTTGATCTACCTGAAGCAGATCAGTTGGTGGCAGGGCACCTGAACAAAAACCTGTAGTGGATTCCTACCAGGGTGGTAGAAGAGTGGACGTACCTATTTAGAGGGAACCACTATAAACTTCTTGTGTCGTCTGTGTTGCTTCATTTAATTATTGCACTGTGCCTGTGAGTAGACATAACTAGGATTGCTAGTTGTTGTGATAGGACCAAAGCTCAACTGTAATTACAGTTAGCTTTCTCTTATGCACTTCACTTTGTGTTAGGCTCTAGGGTTTCAAATATCTATAAACTCATTCCGCAAATTAATTTTAAGGGAGTTGAGTAGGGTGTCATAATTTTTGAATACTCTATTCACCCTCTCCCCCTCTAGAGTTATATCTTCCCTCACTTTCAATTGGTATCAGAGGGAGGTTGACTGACTGTACAGGCTAACACCTGAGTCACAAGATCTAGATAGATACCAAGTTTATAGACATTCACTTCATGGCCGAGTACAAGGATTATTCTAGCACCAGACCTCTAGTTTGCAACTTAGTAAAGTTTAGCATCTGGAAGGCAAGAATCAAGTTATATATGAATTCTATTGATGAAGATATTTTTTCTTCTATTTTGACAGGGCCACCCACACCACCTGTTGCATCCACTACAACAACATCTACAAATCTCAGTGCAGTGCCACCTTTAGATTACAATGATGCATACAAGAAAGCAAAAGTTGCTGATTCTAAAGCAATGAATATTCTAGCTCAGACTATGTCTGATGAAACCTTCCAAAAAGTGGCTGATTGCACTTCTGCAAAAGCTATGTGGGACTCACTGAACCAGATTGTAGCTGGTTCAGCTGATGAGAGAAAGGACAGAAGGTCCAACCTTATATCCCAATATGAAAACTTCAAGAAGACTGAAGATGAATCAGTTGAAGGAATGTACACTAGGCTCAGTTCAATCATCAATGAGCTGAGAACCCTTGATAAGGAGATAACATTGATAGAGGTCAATGATAAGATACTGATATGCTTCCCCAGCACATGGGATCTTAGGATCTGGCCCATCAAGGAGGCCAGAAGTACTACTGAGATCTCAACTGAAGCCCTCCTTGGAAAGCTCAAATCTTTTGAGCAAGTTCTAAAGTCCAGGGAAGCTGAGGCTAAAGCCAAGACTCCAACTCCAACAAGGAAAGAGCAAACTCTTGCTCTCAAAGCTGCTGATGCTTCTGAAGGAAGCCAATCCAATGAGGAGCTGATGGCACTCTTTGCCAAAAGGTTTCTCAAGATGGGCAGAAAGGACTTCAGAAAGAAGTCTTCAAGATATGAAGATAAACCAAGGTATGACAGATCTCCTGCTAAAGAAATTATCTGTTATGGTTGCAGGAAACCTGGACACATTCTACCAGAGTGTCTAGAGGAAAAGAACAAAGAAAAGAGAAAAGAAAAGGAACATCACAAGAAGCACTCCAAGTCCTCCTCCTACAAAAATAAGAAGAAGGAGAAAGGATTTGTTGCTGAAACCTGGAGTGATTCAGATGAGGAATCTTCCTCCTCAAACTCCAGTGAAGATGAGGAAGAGAAGAAGGTAAAGGAAATTTGCCTAATGGCAATTGATGCCTGCAGCAACCACTCAGCTGCAGAGAGTTCTGATGATGATGAAGAAATGCCTACAGAAGATCAGGTATTATCTTCTTATGATTTTTCTTCTGCTGAATTTAAATCTGAATTTAAATCCCTTTGTTTAGATTTAATTAGTTCAAAAAAAGAAATTAAGGAGCTTAGAAATAGGATAGCAGAATCAGAAATCTTCTCCATTGAAAATGCTAGGTTAGAAGCAGAACTCACTAAGTCCAGTGAAGAAATAAAATTTCTTAAAAATGAACTAGCTAAATCAAAAAGATTAGAAGAATCTCTAAATGGTAGAATCCTTAAGCTGCTAGAGATCACTAACATGACAAACACTAGGTCAGGCAATAATAAGCTAGGCTTAGGAGCCTCATCAAGTGAACCCCCATTGGTTCTTAAAAATCATCTTTCAACTCCAGTAAACTTTATTTCAACTGATGGAATAAAGAATACTGAGCAAGTAAATCTAGTTGACAAAGCCTTAAATAATGCTAAGAGAGAAAAGAGAAAGCAAAAATTTTAGGAGCTACAAAAAGCGTCGAACGCTGCTCGACGATCGAAGGCTCAATGGTCGAACGATGCTCGACGATCTGAGCATCGATCGTCGAACGATGATCGACGATTTCAATATGATTTTCAAAATAACAACCTGAACCCTAGAAATCCTAATGTAAATAGAAACCCTAGGTTTGTTAACCCATCAACTGCATGGAGCATCCCACCTAGGAGATCTTACCCTTTAGGATATAAACCCCAACCTGCTTATTCTTTTATTTCAAGTTTTCATTATGTGAAGAATAATGGACCCAAGGTTGTCTGGGTCCACAATGTCTAACTGTTTAATTTGCAGGTGAAGACCTATCCAATTACTAAAGATAAATGGTATTTGGATAGTGGCTGTTCCAAACACATGACAGGAAACAAAGAAAATCTGTCAAGATTTAAGGCCAAGCTTGGACCAAAGGTGATCTTTGGGGATTCCAGTTGTGGTCAAACAGAAGGATATGGTAGGATTACCATTGGAGCTGTAACATTCAAAAGAGTTGCATATGTAACTGGACTGAAGCACAACCTTATCTCAGTAAGCCAGTTATGTGATGCAGGTTATCAGGTATCTTTCACTAACACTCTCTGTAATATTACTTTAAATAGTAATGTTGTGTTAGTAGGCATTAGACAGGGTAATATTTATTTAGTAGATTTTAACTCAACTCAATCTGAAATCTGCCTGTTTAATGAAGTAACAAATAACAATACCTTATGGCATAGAAGGCTTAGCCATGTTAACCTCAAGAACATATCTAGGTTATCTAAATACAACCTTGTTAGAGGTTTACCTTCTTGCCCCTATAAGAAGGAGAGCCTATGCAAGGCTTGTCAATTAGGCAAGCAAACCAAAAACTCCTTTAAATCTGTAAATAAAAGTGATTCACCTAGAATCCTGTATTTATTATATTTGGACCTTTTTGGCCCAATAAATGTACAGAGTCTAGGAGGGAAGTATTACACTTTAGTGATTGTAGACGACTTCTCTAGGTTCACTTGGGTGTTCTTCTTGAGAACTAAGGCTGATAACTTCAAAGTTCTTACAGACTTTCTGCTATGTGTGCAGACTGAGTATTCTACTCATGTGGCCTTGATCAGAAGTGATCATGGTACTGAGTTTGAGTCTCTTCTCATGCAAGAATTCTGTGAGAAAGAAGGTATCAAACATAGCTTCTCTACTCCTAGAACTCCCCAACAAAATGGGGTAGTGGAAAGGAAGAATAGAACCCTGATTGAAGCTGCTGGAACATTATTGGCAGATGCTAACATGCCTCTTTCTTATTGGGCAAAAGCTGTTAGTACAGCTAATTATGTCTTGAACAGATATCTTATACACAAGCTTAAGAGTAAAACTCCTTATGAGTTGCTTAAAGGAAAGAAACCCAAAATTAATTATTTTAGAGTCTTTGGTTGTGTAGTATATATTCACAATAACAACAAAGAATATCTTAAAAAGTTTGAAGCAAAAGCTTCAGTGGGAATTTTTCTTGGATATTCCCAAGTAAGCAAAGTTTATAGGGTGTTTAATAAATCATCATCTAAAATAGAGGAGTCCGTGCATGTTTCTTTTGATGAGTCAAAGATGTTTTACAAGGAGAAGGAAACTTCTCCTTCCTCAAGATCATTGCAGGTACCAGAATCATGCAAAGATGTCACTCAAGAGATTCTCCATCTATCAACTCTTCATATCACTGATTCAGACAGTGATGAAGACACTGTGGAAGCAGTTGCTGTACCACCAACAGTTGATCCAATTCCTCAGGAGGAATTAATCCCAACTGTTGCTGAAGATCACATCCCACCTGCTGATCTTGTCACACTTAGAGATCATCCTACATCTCAAGTGATTGGTGACATATCAGCTGGTGTGCAAACAAGACATCAATTAAGACAGGAGTGATGCATGTTTGTTTCCTTTCATAAATACAGCCTCTCACCATAAAAGATGCTGAGCTAGATCCCCACATGATCATTGCTATGCAAGAGGAGCTTAATCAATTTGAAAGATGTAAAGTATGGACTTTGGTTCCAAGACCTAAAGGCCAACTGATCATAGGCACCAAGTGGGTATTTAGAAACAAGTTGGATGCAAATGGTTTTATTGTAAGGAACAAAGCTAGGCTTGTAGCTCAAGGCTACAGACAGGAGGAAGGTATAGACTATGACCAAACCTTTGCCCCTGTTGCAAGGCTAGCGGCAATAAGGATCTTTCTAGCCTATGCAGCCTATATGAAGTTTAAGGTCTTTCAGATGGATGTCAAGAGTGCATTCCTAAATGGTGAGCTAAAGGAAGAGGTGTTTGTTGAACAACCTCCTTGGTTTGTCTCTTCAACTCAACCCTCATGTGTTTACAAGTTGCAAAAAGCTCTTTATGGACTTAAACAAGCACCCAGAGCCTTGTATGAGACTCTAGCTAGTTTCATGTTAAAGCACAACTTTGTTAGGGGAGTAGTTGATAGAACCCTTTTCGTTAAGCACCACAAGGACACCATCATGTTAGTTCAAGTGTATGTGGATGATATTATTTTTGGCTCCACTGATCCCAAACTGTGCAAAAAGTTCTCTGACCTGATGCATTCTAAGTTTGAGATGAGTAGTATGGGTGAGCTGTCTTACTTTCTTGGTCTCCAAGTAAAGCAAGATGCTGATGGCATCTTCATCTCCCATTCCAAATATGCTAAGGAATTGGTAAAGAAGTTTGGGATGGCTGATGCTTCAGCAATGCATACACATATGGCTACTAATGTAGTTATAGATTCTAATGATTAGGGTAAGCAAGTTGATCAGAAAAACTATAGGGTCATTGTTGGTTCCCTATTATATTTAACTGTAAGTAGACCAGATATAATGTTTGCCACATGCCTATGTGCTCGATTCCAGGTCAATCCCAAGGAATCTCATTTGATTCTTCTCAAGAGAATTTTGAGATACCTGAAGGGATGTCCAAATTTAGGACTATGGTACCCAGCTGAATCAGAATTTGAGTTAATTGGATACTCTGACTCTGACTATGCTGGTTGTAGAGTTGACAGGAAAAGTACCTCAGGAACATGTCAGTTCCTGGGAGAGAGATTGGTCTCTTAGTTCTGTAAGAAACAGGCTTCTGTCTCAACTTCAACTGCAGAGGCTGAATATATAGCAGCTGCTAGTTGTTGTTCACAGATCCTGTGGATTCAAAACCAGCTTTTGGATTATGAATACACACACAAGAACACCAAAATTATGTGTGACAGTACCAGTGCTATCTCCATTGCACAAAATCCTGTGCACCACTCTAGAACCAAGCACATTGAGATTAGACACCATTGCCTGAGAGATTGTGTGGAAAAGAACAAAATCAGCCTTGAGTTCATATCCATTGACCTTCAGAGAGGTGATATTTTCACCAAGCCCTTAGATGAACAGAAGCATCTGTTCTTTTTGGTTCAACTAGGCATGATTAATGGAAAAGACTAAGTGTGACTTCTGCCTTTTTGAAATCTGTTTGAAGATCGTCGAACGACGTTCGACGATAGTCGAACAGGTCGAGCCTATCGTCGACTTATGGGTGACGAACGGCTTGTTTGTTTGAGAAGACAGAAATAGTCGAACGATTGATCGACTACTCTTCTTCAGGAAACGATCGTCGAACGACCGTTCGACTATCGTCTCCAGGATCTGTTAAAATAGATCGACGATTGTTGTTTTAATATAAAACCTATGGTCGACCTAGGTTAAGAGTGTAACACCCCAAAAATCTCAAAAAATGGTTTTGAGGTGCAGGTCATTTTACACGGCCTGGGACACGGGCGTGTCCCAGGGCGTGTCGGGGGTACACGGCCTGGGACACGGGCGTGTCCCAGGGCGTGTCACTCAAATAATAGGCGGATGGAGTCAGAAAATTACATGGCCTGGAACCAAACCTTGAACACGGTCGTGTCAGATTGGACACGGGCGTGTCCGATGCCGTGTGCCGACCCGTGTACTGCTCGTGAGTTTTGGAGCTCGGTGAGGCAGGGGTGACACCGGCGTGTCACATGACTGACACGGGCATGTCAGGTTCGACACGGGTGTGTCGATGCCCGTGTTCTGGTAAATAACAGTCGGTACGAATGCTGCGTGTGCCGCTTAAGGGTACACGGCCTGTGACACGGGCGTGTCACAGGCCGTGTCAGGCAAAAAAATGGGTTTTTGGGAAAATCGTGGTCGTTCAATTTCTCTCTTTGGATCCAAGGGCTCAGGTGATTCCTGGCTGGATTAAATCAGCAGAGGCTGATGAAGAAGTCATTCTTCACTTGGTTAAGGAAGAGAGAAAGAGAGAGGAGGAAGAAGAAGGAGGAGGAGATCAAGCCACCGGCGGAGCTCCCGTGGTCCGATTCGAGATCCGAGGCCAGCGTTGTGAAGGCAAAGCTGCTGCGGTTCTTTCTCACCGGCTAGATTTCGATGGCTCCCAAGAGATCGACAAGGGTAACGATCTCCCTTCTTGGACATGTGAAGTCCTTCTTTTCTGCATTGCATAGGGAAAACCCTTCCCCGCGAGTGTGCGGTGGGTTGTGGTGTCCCTTGGGGTAGATATGTGAAGTCCCCCTTGTTAGAGTCCGGAATTGGAGTACGGATCTAGGCATGCTGTGTGAAGCCCATCTGGACATGCTAAGTCTGGATTGGTGATGCTTGTTTGCATATCGGAGAAGGCTCCGTGATTATGGCTTGTGTTGCCTTGTGCCTACCTGTTGCTTGGTGCAGTAGGAAGTACTGGATGATGTCCAGGAAATGAAGAGGGTCTGATGCAACTCTTGTGGCCGTGCGTTGCCACTTTGTGTGCAGTTGAGCCGTTGGGCTACAACTCGATGAAAAGGCAGATTGCCGAACAGGAAAGGTGAAACCGACCCGCGCCTATAAATTGTCATGGATACTTCCGTATTCAAGGTGGCACGGCGACTTGAGCAACGGGGGGTGGCTGATCCGTACCTGCGTTAGGTCCGTCCGACTTGGAAGCCTGGTTATGGGTTTTGTTGGAGCGCCTAATGAGAGTCTTAAGCCCGCGCGCCAAAAAGACTAGAATGCTCAATACCGTGTAAACGGTGGTGTTGACCCTGGTATTCCGGTACACCAAGAATGTGCCCTGAGTGCACGGACTGTCGGGCTGTGTGGCCGATGGTTGTGATGGCTTGAATGTGCCTGCGCGCACATAGTTGCTATTATTGATTGATACCATGCTGTGCAGGGAAAGAATGCTAATGCCCCGAGAAAGGGGTAGGATTGTTATAATTGGGTCAACTGAATGCTGACCGTTGCATTGTTTGCCACCGGTTGGGTGGATTGTCCCTATGCAGGTGCTGGAGAGCCAAGTGGTAAATGAAGGGCTGAAGCCCTACTGCTGTTGCTGCTGCTGCTGCGGCTAGCCCTTGAAGGCTGAGCGAATGGTTTTGTTTGTTTTGCTTTTCCTCATGTATGGCCGGCCTGCGCGCCGATGTTTGTAATCCATGTTGTATGGAAAGAGGAATTGTAAGGCCTTAAGGCCAAACCTTCAACTTTTGTTGTACATTCCGTGGTTGTATATATAACTGTGGTTTATATATTGGACATTCCTGGTTAGAGTTCAAATTTACAACTTAAAGCATCCGCTAGCATGCTCTGAGTTAGGATACGTGTATGGTTTGGTATTACTCTGTGACCTCACCGTCTGTTTGTGGCATATAGTGTGGGGCCCCGGCCGGACCTTCTACTATACGTCATGTAACGGATGGGGTCGTTACATTTATTGTAACGACCCGGGATTTGGCCCGAAGCCCCCCATGGCATCGCTACAAGTATATCGGCCCGGCCCCTGCCCCGAAGGGTCTTACCAGGACACCACGGTGCAGATACCGGGCTGCAGCCCAAGCACCCCAACCCCTCTCCCTCCACAGGCGGGTTGTTGGTGGCCGTAGCCCCCCTTAGATGAGTGAAATTCTCCAGTTAAGCGGACAGCACGGGGACTTCCCAGGAGGTCACCCATCCCAGTACTTCTCCGGCCCGAGCACGCTTAACTATGGAGTTCTTTCAACCTTCATCACACTTGATGAAGGTTGAAAGAACTCCATAGTTAAGCGTGCTCGGGCCGGAGAAGTACTGGGATGGGTGACCTCCTGGGAAGTCCCCGTGCTGTCCGCTTAACTGGAGAATTTCACTCATCTAAGGGGGGCTACGGCCACCAACAACCCGCCTGTGGAGGGAGAGGGGTTGGGGTGCTTGGGCTGCAGCCCGGTATCGGCACCATGGTGTCCTTGTAAGACCCTTCGGGGCAGGGGCCGGGCCGATATACTTGTAGCGATGCCATGGGGGCTTCGGGCCAAATCCCGGGTCGTTACAATAAAAAGTCAGCTCAATTGGTGATGAAGGTTGAAAGAACTCCATAGTTAAGCGTGCTTGGGCGAGAGTAGTACTGGGATGGGTGACCTCCTGGGAAGTCCCCGTACGGCCCAACTTAACTGTCGAGTTCGCTCATCAAAGGGAGGCTGTGGCCACCAACAACCCGCCTGTGGAGGGAGAGGGGTTGGGGTGCTTGGGCTGCAGCCCGGTAGCGTCGCCTAGAGCGGAGCCGTGACGCTGTCACGTTGGATCGGCTAGGGTCGTTACAAAGAGATCGTCTTTTTAGTAGTCGACAGAGCTCATCTTTTCGTATTCTGTCTTTCTGCTTGATCTCTGCCCCGCGCCTTCTACCGTTTCGTCTTCGTCGTCCTCTCCAACCAAATCAATGGCAGTTGCTCCAGCTCTCCTAATTGCGATGAAGTTCGACGCTGGTTTCAGCGTGGATTTCGACTCGTTCAGCGCTTGCGATGCGGAGATTATAGAGATGCTACAGCTCTGCAAGGATCAAGGTTTGGAAAAGCTGATGTCAACAAGGATCAAGATAAACATCCCAGAGATCAAAGAATGGGTTAACTCTTCGTCTTCCAGCGACGAATCCATGACCGGGACAATAGGCGGCGAAGAGGTAATCCTGACTCCTGCCATTCTAACTGAAATTTTTGGATTATTGAATGGACAAGAAGAATATGACCAAGATGTTCAAGAGTAAGGAAGAATGCTCGTAGAGCTAGGACATGCTGAGGGCATTCCTACAAAGTTGCTGAAAGTGAACTTCCCGTTGAGGATTAAGTTCTTAGCTGAACTTATTAGAAAAGTGCTGTTAGGTAAGCACTCGGCTCATGACAATATAACCAGGCAGCAGTTTGCCTTGATGAGTGCAATTATCAATAAGAAAGAGATAGATTGGGCAAGTATAGTGTTTGATTTGATCAGAAAGAAGAACAGCTAGAAGGAAGTAACCCTTGGAAGGGTGATAGGAATATTTCTGAAAGAAAAATATCCTCAACTGTTGGGTACAGTTGCAACTTCCATCAATGCTAGTAAGAAAATGGATCCCACCTTATTTGTTAAGTGGAAAAGGAGCATTCAGAAGCCTTCACCAGCTGGGGTAGCTCCTGTTTTATCTGAGAGCACAAGGACTATATCAGTCACTCCCCACCTACATGAAGAAGGCTCCTCCATTCCCCCCATTACTTCTACTTCTACATTGTCATCCACTTCTTCTGCATTACCATCCACTTCTACTGCATTGCCATCTACTTCTACATTACCATCTACATCCACTGTCTCTCTCCTTCTTGATTCCTCCACTATTCTCCATGCATCACCACCAGCATCTCCACTCCCTTCACATCTTGCTAGGATTTCTCATCCTAATTTTGATTTGTTAGCTTCTGAGACTCTTCCTACTACACCTCAGTCACCAATTTCAGATCATATTTATCTTCCTGCATCCACCCATCAATCCCTAGTTCACAACATATATCATCAGGAGACCACCGTCCCTGATGATCTTCCATCTACTGTGATTCCCCCTCCATCATTTGAAATAACTCCAGCTTTCATTGCAAACATCCTGGAGCTAATTACTCCTTCAATCAAAATCATGATTGAAGAAGCAATTGCACCTCTTGTTTCTACCATCTCTTCCCTGTCATCCTCCATCATAGCCCTTTCCAAGACTGCTGAGCCCTCTTCAGTTAGGGGCCTGACTTCAGTATCTACTGAAATCAGACAGGGGGAGATGTTTGAGGAAGATGCCTAGGGACTGCCCCTTGTTACTCTTCCAGCAGATCCCCAAGAAGAAATTCAAAAAGAAACAGCAGTTCCAGTTGACATTGCAACATCTTCTGCAGAACCAGCACCAGTTCAGAGGCCATCTGATATCATAATGGAAGCAGAATTTGCCTTCAAAGTGTGCCTTGAAGAAGCCTCCACTCCCTTAGTTGCTCTATTCCTAGAAGGAGTCATTACCTCCTATCTAGATGACTTGTGGGAGTTAGGAAATTCTAAAGAAAATCCTAAAGGTAATTCATTTACTCAATTCCTTGACATGTTAACTGACATGCTAGCCTGTGAATACCTGGAAGGGATGTTTCGATGCCATTTAGAACACCTTTGTGTCCCTTTGGTTTCAGATCTAGTTCAATAAGTTCAAGCTGCTCTAGAACCAGCTCCAGAACCAGCTCCAGAACCAGCTCAAGAACCTGCTGTTCAAGATCCTGTATCTACTCCTCCAGCTCAAATAGCTATGCAAGATGTTTAAGAGAAAGTTTCAGATGTACAAGAATAAAAATCAACAGTCTGGGATGACACCCCAGGACTAGATTTGGATACTCTTCTGGCACAGGATGCCTTAGAAGAAGAGAAAGAGAAAGCTGCATTAAAAGCCAAAGAACAAGCTGAGCAAGAGGCTTTTGATCCCTATGATCAACCTCCATCATCTCATTCTGATGATGAGGAGGATTCTGATGAATCAGAAAATTCTAAGAAGAAGAAAGCAGCAAAAAGAAAAAGGAAAGCTGCTGCTCCTCCTCCTCCTAATCCTGATCATTACGTTCCCTATTATATACTGAAAGGGATAGATCCCAAGTCTAAAGAATATCAACATTGGATGGGATTATCCAGAAATCAACAAAAACAGAAAAAGAAAAGCAAAAGGTATGACAGTCCAGCGCCAAAGTGGAATCCCAGAGGTCCTCCTCCTCCACCTCCAAGTGCAGGAGCATCTGGAAATATCTCTACCAATCCATCAGCCCCTTCTGCTAGATTCACTCTGTCTCAAGCTCATCAAAGAAGAAGCAATCCAGGATATCAAAGCAGATCTCAATCTGGACATCAAAGACAAGATGCTGATACAAAAGAGAACGTGAAGGAGGTAGTATATCAGAAGCAAACCTTTTCTCCTCCTCCTTCACCCAAGAGGAAAGCATCATCTCCAAAAGAAAGCAAAAGCATACCATCCAAAAAGCCAGCTCAAACAAAGAAAACTGATTCAAAAGGAAAAAGGATTATTCACTCTGAAAAATCAAGTAAAAAATATGCAGAGTTTGCTCCTCCTCCTTCTTTAGTTATTCAAGAAAGTAAAGAGCACGTTGCAAGCATGCTAGAACTCTCTACTAAATTCAAAACTATAAAACCTTTAGATTTAACTGGTGAAAATGAATATGAAAGCCAAGAGCTAAATCCTGATTTCAGGATGGCTAAATTTCTTGAACTAGTTGGATCAGCTCAAATCAGACAGGCCAAAGCTGAAGGAAAAGATATTACAGGCTTAACTACTATGTCTAAATTCAGAAAGAAGGAGCTAGATAGATTCCAGGTAAGACATGAGGTTTTTGATCCTTCTAAATATATGGAAAAGCACCAAGAAGCAGTAGTGCCAAGAGCAGGGGAATCTAAAATCATTGGAGAATAAGATTTAAAGATATCAAAGAAGGAAGCTCTAGATCCTTTCAGAAAAATTTCTTTTCTTCCTGGTTCTTCTGTATCTAAACCAGATTCTGATGCTGCTTAAGTTTTATTTATTGACAGTATGTTTATTTATCTATTTGATTGATGCAATTTGTTGCTTAGGTGTTTCTTTTCCTGAGTTATATCTATTTCTAGTAGTTTTTTATTTTGAGAGACTTAACCCAAATAGGGGGAGATTGTTGGTACCCTAGTTTGGATTTGAGTTTAGTCTTCTCAATTAGTTTCTTGACCCAAGATTTATCTATGGTCAAAGGTTAGTTGTTTGGTTAGATTGCTTTAGTTGTAGAGTTGTCACTTATCCAGATGAAGATTTGGTTAAGTTGTTTTTGGTTCGACTATGGTCGAACGCCGCTCGACTATCGTCTATCAACTGTTCGACGATCGTCTAACAGTTGGTCGACTATCGTCTGTCAGCAGATCGTCTATCTCTGAGTTAGTTCAACTCTTGTTAGGTCGACGATCTGTGGTATTTGCCTCGTCGATCGTCGAACCCCGCTCGACTTCTCTTGACCAGAAAGATTTCTTGATAGTTCGACTATCTGCCTTGATAGTTCAACTATCTGATAGCTCGACTATCTGTTTGATAGTTCGACTATCTGTTCTGTTTGATAGTTTGACTATCTGCCTTGATAGTTCAACTATCTGATAGCTCGACTATCTGTTTGATAGTTCGACTATCTGTTCTATTTGATAGCTTGACTATCTGCTTTGATAGTTCGACTATCTGTGTCGTTCGACTATCTGTTCTGATAGGTCGACGATCTCTGTAGTTCGGTCGATGATCTCTGAGGGTCGTTCGACGTTCTTTTGTCTGCCTTTAGTAATTTTGTGCTCCTTCTGTTCTATGATTTATTTCCTGTTTATTTAGCATATTTTATTAAAGATTATTTCATTGATTTTGTGCATACATCTCAAGGCAATCTTTGCCCCATCCTTTGTGCATAAGTCAAGCTTTATCTGACAAAGTTTTTTTTCTTATTAGTTGAAATATCTTTTTGCTTTATTCTGCCATGCTGTCCTTTATAGCCGTTAGACACAAAAGTCTTCTCTGGCCGTAAAGAGTTTAGTCTGATCTGACTTTCTTTAGTACTCCTTTTATCAGATTGGATTTGCAGCTTCTTAGAAAGCGTTATCCCTTTATAGCATGTCTGTCTGCAGGATTTGTTTTTGTATTGTGATATTTGTAGCCCAGATCGCAGATCTCAGAAGAAGACAAAGTTCAAACAAAGATTAGAGCCGTTACAAAGGCCCATATATAAAGAGCTTCTTTTGAAAGAAGAAAATATACAAATATACAACAACACAACATATAGAAGAGAGATACACACAGATATTGATATACAGATTCAAAGAGATACAGCTCTCAGATATTTATTGCATTCAACTGAGAAGATCTACCTTCTTCATCTCTCTCTTCTTCAATCCTGAGTTCATCCTGCTGCAAGGAACATTTACTTAGAGTCTCAAGAAGAAGAAGAAGAAGAAAGAAAAGCTGTTGAAGAAGAACATCCATTACAAATCAAGAGTCTTCTTCAAGCTACTCCTTCAAGAACTTCAAGACAGCTCTCTGTCATAAGTTCAGAAGAGTTCATGCACCCTAAAGCAAGACTTCTTCCTGGATATCACTAAGGCAGGGGAGCCTTGATTCTTTAGAGCTTTCTAGCTCTATGCAATCCACTTGCTTCTCTAATCTATTTTAACAATAGAGAAGACATTCTAACCCTCTCTCAACCTCCTATATAAAGGGTTATTACTCCCTTTAAAAGTGAACCTTGGTGGCAGGGCACCTGATCAAAAACTTGTGTTGGATTTTGAGCTCCTGATCAAAAGCTCAAAGGGTCTACTTGATTTACCTGAAGCAGATCAGTTGGTGGCAGGGCACCTGAACAAAAACCTGTAATGGATTCCTACCAGGGTGGTAGAAGAGTGGGCGTACCTATTTAGAGGGAACCACTATAAACTTCTTGTGTCGTCTGTGTTGCTTCATTTAATTATTGCACTGTGGTTGTGAGTAGACATAACTAGGATTACTAGTTGTTGTGATAGGACCAAAGCTCAACTGTAATTATAGTTAGCTTTCTCTTGTGCACTTCACTTTGTGTTAGACTCTAGGGTTTCAAATATCTATAAACTCATTCCGCAAATTAATTCTAAGGGAGTTGAGTAGGGTGTCATAATTTTTGAATACTCTATTCACCCCCCCCCCCACCCCCTCTAGAGTTGTATCTTCCCTCACTTTCATAATTTGTCTCTTATTCTT